>CM066916.1:25495435-26095435 GCA_033964015.1 Scolanthus callimorphus | reverse complement strand
AAGTGTATATCTAGTCTCACTAAATCAGACTCCGCTTGTTGCAGGTATCAGCATTTCTGGCGGAAAAGGATCCAAGACTCAGCCAGAAATAAGAATCGAAAAAATATTTCCCGGTGGAGCAGCCGCGGATGACGGCAGATTAAAGGTGTGTGCAATGTGTGTTATGTGTGTAATATGTGCATGCGTGTAATTTGTGTGATGTGTGTACTATGTGTGAGGTGTGTGATATGTGTAATGTATGTAATATGTGTGATGTGTGTAATATGTATAATGTGTGTAATATGTGTGATATGTGTAATAGTTCACAATGTTATTTTCGAATCGACTCTCCAAAGGGAGTCTGGAACGTCTTTGGCTTATCTGAAAGAAAATTTACCAATTTACCAGAAGAACGTAAAGAATGGAATCCCCATCCGGTGTTGTACTTATGTTTGTGCGAACACATTTGTCCGTTCACGTGCGTTTTCTTCTTTTATTTTTTCAGCGGTCCGGTATCCATCATATCGCGCGCTCTGATGGACTCGCGAGCGGTCCGGAATCTTACGATCCGGACCCCGGGTCCAGATGAATCGCGCGCGCGCTTATTTCTGTGAAGTTTTATGCTGTTTCAGTAAAAGCAAAAAAATAAATATATTATTTACCGGCTTGGGGTCGGTACAGATCGTGAAATACCGTGACCTCGGCCTTGAAAATACTGACCTCGACCTCCGGTCTCGGTCAGTATTTTCAAGACCTCGGTCGATCCGGACCTCCAGTCGGTTAATAACATATATTTATGCGGAACTCGTCTTTGCAGACCTTCTTCTGCGAAATGTTTATTAAAAAACGCATTTTTTATTATCAACTGCACAACAGAAGACGAGAGAAGAGCCAGAAAAAAAATATATATGAAGTATATATATTTGTTTGTCCGCTTAAACCCAGATTACAGACCTAGATGCCGTCTGGTCGTTATAATAGCCCTCCGTTATGCTGTACTATAAGATTTGCACGTTTTACAAGAATGCGTTTGCAAAAAAAAGAAGTAAATAGAACAAGACGGGCACACGTTCACTGACCGAGTACATTGAACGATGCTTGTACAGGTCTCTGGGGATTGTCATTTACGTTCTAATTGTCATTTACTCATTATTGTCATATTGTTTCTTTCTAGAGTGGAGACGAAGTGATCTCGGTGGATACTCTGAGCTTACAGGGCGCCACTCATGCCGAGGCGGTGGACATCATACGTCGATCATACAACGACAAGAGTAAAAGTGCCATGCAAATAGTAGTCATACCTAGACAGACATGAGAGGGGGGCACTTTTAGCCTGCGTAACAAATGCAAAGGGAGAGGGGAGGTCGCTCAATATCAAGAAAGTTCTGTCGCTTTATACGAATTCCCGCGGGTTGCCTGTGTTTTTTTTAATCTCGGCCCAGGCCCTTTGGCCGAGGAAAAAGTGGCGACCAAGAAAATGATGTTTCTTGAACATCTGCAAGTTTTGGTGAATTTTACTGTATATTCGCTAAGATGCAAGGAAAGATACTTACACGATACTTCCAAATAAGGTAAGGGGGGATTTCCTAATAAGGAAGTTGTGCAACCTCGGCGCTCTTTCCCCTCTCGTCTCCCTTTGTGCTTCTTACGCGCAGGCTTCTTCCGTGTCAAACAAATCAGTTACAATTTATACACATACATTTGCCTGCAGCTATAAAGAAAACTGTCATGCCTTGTCGTGGCGAAGCTAAAATCACAAAGCGTGACGGGGAGGTTAAAAGGGACAATCATGTACAGTTGTCCCTATATATATTTGATCGATAATAAACTGCTTGCAGCCCCTTGTTTGGCGAACGTCCGTATACAAGAGACGAGTCTTTGCTACGCGCGCGCTTGTTTGGGTGTCGAGTTTCCAGTCTCGCTTAGCCTGCGCCAACCGGCTCTCCAGTAGGTTTTTTCGGATATTTGATTTTTTGGGCGCACGGGATTCCTGTGTCAATGTCCTTCAGGGATCCCGCGCGCCCCAAAAAAATCAAATCATCCGAATAAACCTGCTGAAAAGCCGGCTCGCACGCTAAGTCACGCTCCACGGAGATTCACCATCACCGCCGAAACATTTCTCTTGTATTTTGGACGTTTTTCAAATAAGGAACTACAAGCAGTCTGGATAGATAACTGTAGTATTTTCTTATGGATTGAGCATTTTATCCGATACATTATGTGTAACGAGCCTTGGTCGAATACAGTAAAAACCCGCATAAAAGAACAAGTGGATTAAGAACACTCAGGCTGAAATTTGGCCAAAAAGGTACCTCGTACACAAGAACATGTGGAGCCTGAAAAATGAGAATTGTTCTTGTATACAAAAATGGCTGCCAGTTAGATTAGAGTACAGTAACCTACAGTGGTAGAGTACCAAGTAGATCAATGTAATGTGCTAGATGATTGCACACAAGAGGAACTTCTGGGATTTCCAGGGTACAATAAGCAATTGTTTCTGGACTTGACAAATTGTTGCTACTAAATAATTACCCTCTGTCAATTACATTCAATCTGTATTTGACTGTTGTAGAATGTGCAGTATTTGATATTTTAAGAACACCTTAAGAACATTTTCAGGCTGATTTTGCAGAAGACACCCAATGTACAAGAACAAAATCAGCCTGAAACCCCAAAACACCTGTTCTTTTATGCGGGTTTTTACTGTATCTAGCATTTTTACTGGCTCCCAGCCCAGATATTTTATGTCACGGAAAAACTTGAAGCGCTGTGTGTGAATGTAGCGCTTGAGTCACAGGAAATTTCTGCAGAAAACCATCCATGGGAAAAGCTCCATTTCCCATGGTAGAAGATTTAATGGGAAGTGTTCGGATTTCCCATGGCTATCCATGTGAATTTCGAACACTTCTCATGCGTGTGCCTTGGGAATTTCAGCTTTTCCATGAATGGGTTTCTGCAGAAAATCCCTGTGAGTATAAATGACTGAGGAAAAGTTTTATAACGCCCATCGGCTCTCTATTGTACAGAACATCACCTGTGTATAACGCCAATATTTAGCTATGAATATACTAGAAAGGGAACGTAAATTTAGATAGAACCATAGCTTAGATTTATACTGCTCTTTTGTATCAGATATTCATGTACATTTTTAGTTGATCTTTGATTTTATTTACGCATTCTTATTGTAAAATATCCATTCCATGATTCGACTAATAAATTATTTGAGAAATTTTAAAGCAGGTTTTTGGAATGACTAGTGTTTAATACCAAGTGGGAGCCAGGAACACAGCTCACACTAACCTCTCTCGATCCTACATGATCATTTTTGAGCTTCGAAAAGCTGGATTACGCGCACGGGAATTGAAAAAACGACGAGTGCCATATTCGGGTCATCTCCAGTGTAAGAACCATTCCCTATTTTAAAATCATGATTGGTTCAACCTTCGTTCTACCAAACAAAGAAAGCTTTGTGACACAACTGGTGAGTTCTTACACTGGAGACGAGCCCGATATTTTAAAGCAAACTAAAGGGTTGTCGTTCCGTCTTGTTTTTGACCATTTTACAAGGGAAAAGCCACCCAGTCCTATAGGGCTTTTAAGCCCTATATTCTTTGAAGGTCAAAACGTTTCAAACTTGCCATGAAAATTCCTGGAAACCTCTATACATAAGCCACCGACTCACTTTGTGTTCGCAGTAAAAAGGCCTCTTGCAAACGACTTTGGCCAATTCTTGGACACAAATTGAGCTTCAATCCTCTCGTTCTTTGAGATGATCGATGATTGACCTGGATAAGACTTAATGATGCCCACATGGCCCTTGTTTTAGATGGCAAATGTCAACTCGTTTTGTTGAAAAGCTTATTAACGAAATTTCGTTTGAGCAACCAAAAATATACGAGGACCATACTTCCAGACGGAGCTGAAGCGTCGTATGGCGACCGTACGGTTCTTACGCACATGCCAGAGATTTCGGCCCTGACAGTCGCTATCCTGGGTGTTAATTGCTTAGTAGCGACTCAGGGACTCGGTCCACTAGGGACCTACAATAGGTGAGGGAAACGCCCGGCCACCAGACCGTTACATGGACGCCCCTTGTAATGAGTAGTGAACAATTAACGGTTTCTGTAGATACCTCAACGTATATATAGGTCTGGTAGGCAATTGGACATTCCATGTGGGACACTTGTTTTCGGTGTGTTTCATTGGCTGCGCGTAAAACTTCATCAGTTAGTCGACTTCTGCGATCTTTCTAGGTCATTCGGTGGTATCTGTTTGTTACAATGTGAACAAGGCGTTCAAATTCGACATCTGGATTTCTACGCATGCGCACTCACATTCACGACTTATTTTTTGATTTGATCTTTTAATTGATCGAGTAGCTGGTATGTACACAGTCGCAATTTGTAACAGTAATGTTCGCAATTTGTAACTACCTGTCGCAATTTGTATTAATAAAGTTGTCACAATTTGTATTAAAGTCGTCGCAATAGTGTAATAAAAAAAAGCTGTCCCAATTTATAATACACCTCCGTCGCAATTTGTCGTGAAACTACTTTTTGCGGGAAATTTCGAGATCCGGAGAGCGCGCGTTTACTATTACTATTTTTCTTCGGCAGAAAGAACATTTTTTTCCTTTGTATTTTACATTAATTACCTGTGCTATGGTTAGAATTCTGTGCTTGTTAGCATGTATTTTAAATAATGAAAGGGAGATGCAGTCAAGCAGAATTAACTCGGAGAAAAGTCGTGAAAGAAAAGGGCGACATAGCTAGTTTTGACGGAGGAAGAAAGGTCGAAGGGACATTTTATCTCCCAAAAAGCCGGAAAATGCTGAATTTAGAAAACGCGTAAAATTAAGAAAGGTTTAACCAAGAGTGGATAGACACTTTTCTGACTGTGATGTGAACAAATACTGTACGAAAGATTCTAACTCTTGTTAATCCACTCTTGGTTTAACTCAAACAGTCGTGCAGGTAAAACAGCATTTCTTGTGTAAATCTGATATGATTTAGTAACGATTTGATAAAGTTATAGCTGTGTTTCGATTTTATGAATATTTTTTATATGGAGTTGCGCTAATGAGATCTCACCAGGTCTGCTAACCTTTCACACATTGTCTCTTGTGAAAATATTCACACAGCTATAACTTTATCAAATTTGCACTAAATTATATCAGATTTTCACAGGACATAATGCTTTACCTGCACAACAGTTTGATATAACCCTTTGTTTATTTTACGCGTTTTCTAAAATTCAGTATTTTCCGAGTTTTTTGTCTCAATTTTATGAGTATCAAAACAAATCTTACATAATTGAAAAGAGTATCAAAAGTTTGACACAATGTCCATATATAGGCTTGATCAGATGGTTATTGACCGAATTATGGTGGTTTAAATTTGTTAGGGAACTCGACTAAAATTAAGCCAGAAGTGTCAGGCATTCCTGGCGAAATGAAATTTTTATTCTTATTTTTATTTTCTGGCCAAATTCATGATAAATTGCGAAACATCTTTTAAAGATTTCCAATAATCGATATTCTTTGTACCATGCTTGTGACGTGAAAATGATCGACTTCTGATGTTGATCGGATATCAATACTGACCGAGATACAAGAAGAAAAAGTTTTAGACTTTCAAGACATTTTGCCAGGAACGCCTGACACTCCTGGCTGAATTTTAGTCGAGTGTCCCTAAGGTTTCAAACCACTGTAATTCGGTCAACAGTGATTCAATCAAGCCAATGTTAAAGTGTTTTGTCAAGATTTTCATGCCCTTTGTTAAGGTATAAGTTTTGTTTTGATACTTATAAAACTGAGAGACTAAATTTTTGGGCCCAAAAAGCCGGAAAATGCTGGATTTTAGAAAACGCGTAAAATTTAAAAAGGTTTAAGTCAAACTGTCGTGTAGGTAAAGCAGCATTTCTTGTGTAAATGTGATATGATTTAGTAACGATTGGATAAAGTTATAGCTGTGTTTCGATTTTATGAATATTTTTTATATGGAGTTGCGCTAATGAGATCTCATCAGGTCTGCTAAACCTTTCACACATTGTCTCTTGTGAAAATATTCACACAGCTATAACTTTATCAAATTTGCACTAAATTATATCAGATTTTCACAGGAAATAATGCTTTACCTGCACAACAGTTTGACATAAACCTTTGTTTATTTTACGCGTTTTCTAAATTCAGTATTTTCCGAGTTTTTGGGCAAAAATTCAAGTGTCTCAATTTTATCAGTATCAAAACAAATCTTACATAATTGAAAAGAGTATCAAAAGTTTGACACAATGTCTAAATATAGGCTTGATCAGATGGTTATTGACCGAATTATGGTGGTTTAAATTTTTTAGGGAACTCGACTAAAATTAAGCCAGAAGTGTCAGGCATTCCTGGCGAATTGAAATGTTATTGTTATTTTTATTTTCTAGCCAAATTCATGATAATTGCGAAACATGTTTTAAAAGATTTCCATAACCGATATTCCTTTGTACCATGCTTGAGACGTCAAAATGATCGACTTCTGGTGTTAATCGGATATCAATACTGACCGAGATACAAGTTAAAAAAGTATATCGCAAATTGTTGCTTCCTGACACTAAATTTCCTTTTCACAAACGTTTGTTGACATCCAAGGGTCAAATTGTCAACAGGGCCGATTCGCTTCACCAAAACACCTTACGTTACGAGATATAACGAATATTTGCATCACAAATAGTTAAGTCGTTCTATTGTTCTTTGGATCTAGTTATTTATTACTCGGGCTTCCCCCCTGGGGAGAGGAGCCGAGGTTAAGATTCGAGACTTTTTCCAGTCCAAGACGCGGGTTTATCCGCTCTTCTCTAGAGCAAGACGCAGGTTCAAGCGGCAGGTTCTAGTATATCGTCTGAAAACCTAATAACTAGTTTTAAAACTGAAGTGCATTGTTCAAAGCAATTGTAGTTGTATTAAACTTGATGTTTGGGTCACTGGTATTCCATTACAGTTTTTGTTATGACTTGGCTCATCTGTTTTGCCAACTGCCTCTCGACCTTTACACGCTTTATCGACACACGACGTGAGCAGTTGCGCTTTCAGTGAAAATATCCTTCGAATTTTTCCTAATGTCTCAGAGCGATTTACAAATTTGCGAATTCTTGCTTACAAATCAGCTTTTTCTTAGAATGAAACATCGACTAAGTATTTTCGTCGCGAAAAAGAAGCAAACAATGTTTTTGAAACATACAAATGACAGCTACAATCGAATAATCATTTAAATTAAAGTTAAGTTTTCTCAAGATTTAAAATTTCAATTCTATATAAAGATAAAATAGACAGAAGCCCAAGTTCACGCAGTTATGCGTCTAGTTTATTAAAAAATGCTCATTTACGAGGCTTTTGGCCTTATAAGACAAGCATATGAAAAACAGACCGGTATCTCTTATTTTGAAATATTTTTTCTTTCTCCTCTCGCCTATCTCCCTTCATGGAGGTTTCACTGTATCTTACTCTTGAACCACAGAATCACCCAGCTGGGAGTTGCACCCAGTCCTCGCTGCACTGGCCATGCTGCGCATGCTCGGGTACACCACTGGATGTTTATTTGACTGCGGTATTGCCTTTCTACGCAAACTGACGTCCTAATTTTTTTTTGTTTCTGCGCATTTTATCTCCTATTTTACATCTCAAACTACTCTCACATTTTTGTTAAATGTGTGGATTTCAACTTTTTTTTTTCTTGAGCCAAGAGGATCTGATACTTGGTTCTTTACCTTTTAATTTGGTAGTCACGAGGTTACGCAAAAGAAACGGAAATTTGGTGTAACGTGAGAAAAAAAAAACGCCCAGATAGTACAATGCACAATTAGTGTGGTAACAGAGACAGAGTGCGTGCATACTTAAAAAAAAGAGAATACTTAAAAATATCTTATATATAATACGTGATGTTGGGGGGGTCAAGGTCAAACTGTTAGCCAAGCAGCCTGGAAA
Source organism: Scolanthus callimorphus (assembly GCA_033964015.1). Taxonomy (NCBI): domain Eukaryota; kingdom Metazoa; phylum Cnidaria; class Anthozoa; order Actiniaria; family Edwardsiidae; genus Scolanthus; species Scolanthus callimorphus. Next base: position 26,087,490 of record CM066916.1, on the reverse strand, counting down.
AACGGCTGCACCACGGAACTTCTAAACCACGCCATTTTCTTGCATACTTGGGGAACTGTGTTATAGGATACATTTTATTCGAAAACGATAAAGTGGACGGAATATCCAATTCAAGCGTTTTCGTAAGCGAGAAGATCGAGTTCGCAAAGGCGCCATGTTAAGTCTTCCACAGAAACCAAAAAATAAACAATTTCTCGCAGCCGAAAGCAACAAATACGTCCAAACCTACGCGATTCTCTCACAAATAACACAGTAATGTTCAGGCAAAAGTCGTTTTTCTAAAAAGTTTAGAGTGAACAATATATCCCATTCAAAGGTTTTGGCGCGTTGCACGAAGCCCCGGCGCGCCATTTATAAATAAACAAACACTCAGTTTAGTTTACAAACAACAGTCCTTTGACAGCCTATTTATTTCGAAATCTATACTAAAAACAGAGAAGTTCGAGCCGAAAAAACGAAGCTCTCCAACCCGACCGGAAGGAGGAAATGTATGAAATCTTCGAAATCTATACTAAAAACAGAGATGTTCGAGCCGAAGAAACGAAGTTCACAAACCGAGCAGAAGGAAGTCTCTCCAGTGTGCATGTTTTTGTTGGAAAAGGTTTTACTTGAGCTAAGGTCTAATTCAAGCGATTTTCCCAAGTTTAACTGATAAGCTTAGATTGTTTAAGCTAAGTTTTTAAATCACACACACTTGAATTCGAATTGACCGAGTTGTACAAGTCTTTAAGAAAGTCCAACATGATGAGCAGTGCAAAGCAACTTTCCATTGAAACAGCAAGAATCTAAAAAGTTTTACTTTACCTTTCTGGCGCTTCCTAAACCTTCCTATTCACTAGACGAGGGACTTCTCTTGATATTATTTACATCTAAACCAATAGTTGTTGAAGTTCGAGTGGTACAGCTCAGCCTTTTTCTTTCTTGACCGAAAATACGACCATCTCGACCGACACACGCGCAATCTTTTCGCGCCAAAACCACAGTCAAACCAATGCCTCAACACCTTTGTTAGGAAATAATTAGGGGGTTATTGTGTGGCATTTGCCTCATTTCCATTCACAAGGAACATTGTTTTCAAAGATCTAATTTAAAACGCCTTTCCTATCGTATGCTACGGTACAAATATTTCACACCGGTATGCCACCTATCTATAAACTGATAACAAATACTTTAATACTTTAAAGTAAACAGGCGTAGTTACAAATTGTTTGAGCACATCTCTCTAAACGTAGCGGTATAACTGTTGATTCCACAACGGCAGACAATCCGATAATTTTCGTCATTCAATTAAATTTAATTCGTGAATTTTTCACGGGTACTTACTAGTATATATATATTACGGAAAGTGCGCGTAGTCGAAGTGACAATCGACTTACCTTCTATTGCTAACAAGACAACTGAAAAATTATTATAAATGTATTAGAACTTGAAGAGAGCTCCGATACGATATTGTCTTGTGAGCAGTTTGAAACTGGGCAATCCGTGTGAGGCAAGAAAGAACAGTGCGCGCAGACAAAATGACAAGGAAAGTGCTCCCACGCGGCGCCGCGCAAGCGGAGCATAATACATAAAAGAATACCGTATGCAGTAACCCATGGACTTCAGTTTTGAACGTCACGGGCATTGTTTGTTCATCTCGATGACGTCATTGATGGAGTGGAGGCACGTGACTTTGGTGTAGACCTCCTCTTATGGCCTTTGAAAGTTTGTCCAAGTTTGGCTTACGTAAAAGTTTCACTTCATGAGATATATTTTTCTTTTTCCTGAAAAATGCCTATGCGTCTCTCCGTTCTCACATGGGAACCCTGTGACTATAGAAATCCTCAACGGAGCCGGAACATGCTAAGACAACCATACTTGGGATATCTTGTCTATGCTACAAGGAGGGTGCTGCAACATGATCACGTGATGTGACGTTATCGATGACACCATCAAAGCTTGAAAAATTCATATCTCGTGAAGAGAAGACTCGAAGAGACTGTAAGAGAACCAAACTTTGGCAACAATTTCTCGGTGACTAGTGAAGCGCAACAAAGGGTTTGGAGATGTGACGTCATCTATTACGTCATAGAGATCATAGAGACTTCATCGATGACGTCAAGGTTTCAAAAGGTATAAAACTGCCTGGGAGATCCGCTTTTAGGCAGTGCCTAAATCTATATATTAATCTAAGATCGGGGATCACCCATCGGAGCCGGGGGTTCCGAATGAACTGTACAACATTCTGACGTTATCTGTTTTTATTACAAATATTTTCCATCTTTAGATAACAAATTAGTTATCATTTATATTCTCTATAAAGACAAGCGCAATGCATTTATGTATGTGGTGATACTCGCGTCTTGCATTAGTTTCTTGTGTAGACCATGAAAACGTGAAAATAATTATATTGTATTTTCATCCCAAACATTTATTTGAATCGTGCTCTAATAAAGACACTACAGTCTAGTTGAATTGCAAGATTTGTTCCAAATGCAAATCAGGATACTAAATATTCTGTATTAGGAACGGCTCATGATTAGACCAGTGCATTAGGCCAATGCCCTTACCTTTTGTTACCCACGCTATCATACACGTTGTTAACGTATTTAAGAAATACTTGGGCCCGGTCTAAACGTCGAGCCAACGTCGTGCCGAACAAAATAAAAAAATTAATAAACTGAACTGAACTGAACTGGTCTAAACGTCGAGCCAACGTCGTGCCGAACAAAATAAAAAAATTAATAAACTGAACTGAACTTAAGTGCGTTACGTTCGACGATAGCACGACGTTTAGAGCAAAAACAACAACAAAAAAAGCTCGACGCTGACTCGACATGATCTGCCGTGCTATTTCGCTCGACACGAAGATATTTGGTTAAACGTTTAGTGAAACTGCCTCGCTAACGTCCGGCCAAATTGTATTTGGTTCGGCGCTACTCTGGCTCGACGTTTAGACCGGGCCGTAGTCAGCAATGTTTTGGTATGGAAAGATACTAATTAACACCTATTTACTGGGACCGAGGGAAACAGAAAAATGGCTGCTTTTCCGAGGTTCCAGTATAAGTTCTTTATTATCAAACCAAGTGTCAAAGGGAACGAAACAAAAACAGAGAAATAAAGAGGAGTTTTTTTACGTGAATGAATTGCGCAAAAGAGCGCAAATGTGGTGGATTTGGGTTTTTCAGTTACGTGATATATTTTAGTCACGTGACTTCCGGTTTTGTTATTACCGGACAATAATATACACTTAATGACTGCTCCCGAGGGAAACATCAGTTTTGTTTCCCGAGAATCTCGATGTTTCCTGAGACGAAGTCGAGTTTGCGCGCGACTGCATCATGTAAAGGGAAAACACTCCTAAACAACACAATTTTCTTGCATTAGCAAAAACTTATCAAAATTAGCAAAGGTTTTTTAAAAGACTCGCGTGTTTACAATAAACTTTCTCTTTTTTCCCGCTCTCAAACGCGACGCGAGAAAGCAATATTCCCCGACCAGTCAATAATTTTTCGAAATATTGACTGATCGGGGAATATTTGATTTGTACTTCACCACGTGACCTTCATTTAGCCAATAACAGCGCGCGCTCGGTTGGAGTGAGCACTCGCTATATAACAAAACATACTGCTGCCCTCCCATTTGTTACCAGGGAAAAAGTCGAATATCTTCACGTTCACGTGATACACTCTCGACCAATAAGGTACTAAAACAGTGAACTTTGACACTTGGTATATACTTAATAACGATCTCCATTGCTAAAAAGAATATACTCAACATAATGAACCCCACCATCTAATATGGCACCTGCGTGACGCCAGTACATGATTTCTTCCATGTCAAGTTTGGTTCCAATCTTAAACGCAAATAGCAGTCTTACGAAATCATTCTACCAATTGCATGGAATTCAATTTTACTTTTTCTTAAAAATCTATATGTCCAACAATTGTGTCTGTGTAGCACATTCCCGGTCCCTTATCCCATTCCATATTCCAATTCCTCACATTGAGTGTTTCACTAGCACCAGGAGAAGAATGGCGGTCGATGCTGGAAACTCTGTGTAAATGCCTCACTTTGGCTACGATTTCGGTCCATGCCGTCGGTTTTTCTTCTCTCTACAATTACCACAGGCATCTGGACGAGCTGAAGAGGGACTTGCTGTCACGCAGGGCCTGACTCAAGTTAAGAATCTGAATGAAAAAAGACACGTGTATCATAAACTCGTTCCCGTGTTGTTGTTTTTTCCCCCTCTGTATTCGCGCGCGCGAGAGACACGTCTAGTCCGGCGGATTAGCGTAAAAACAGCGCACTTTTGGCTAAAGACTCCAGACTTTGCATGTCAATAGTTTTCAGTATTTTATTGAAGATAAGATAAGGAGGCACGCTAAATTTTATTCGTAGCGAAAGCTAGAACAGTTTTAATGTGAACCATTGTTTTGCCATTGGCAGCCATCTTTGAATCCTTTGTTATTCATGAGCTCTGCGGCACTTAGTGAAATCATCCATCGTCCGTGTTTATAGAGTACTGTATAGCACAGTACTAGGAAGAAATATCATGCCAAAATTTTAGAGACAAGCTTCGTTTTAAACATTTGACACATGAGGTACCAATTATCTCGATTTTTTTTAGAATTTGTTGGTCATTCTTGAAACATTTTATCAAACCTCACTCAGTCAGACTATTGTTTTACAATAGAAATTCCTAACATTTCGAAACATTCACAATAAACTGATCATGACATTTAATAGATCACCAAAAACTCTAAGGAGACGTTCAACCGAAGGGGAAGTAATATATCGGCGAATTTCGCCGTTATTTACAACTATAGTACTGAACTTATTGGTTTCAATATTGTTACAGTTGTAGAAATTTTTTTTTTTAAATATATACTTATATACTGACCTACCATTCCAGCCGTTAGATAACGGCTACACAATTACAACAGTATTATAGTTACCAAAAACCCGCCGTTAATTAACGGCGAGATGTGGTGACATTAGTATATAGTTGAAGGAAAAGTCCGCCGTTAATTAACGGCGAGATGACGTGTCACATTATATAATAGAAAGAAAAGTCCGCCGTTAATTAACGGCGAGATGTTGTTATAAACAATATAATGGAAGAAAAAATCCGCCGTTAATGAACGGCGAGATGTTTTGACAATACTATAATGTATAAGGAAAAGTCCGCCGTTAATTAACGGCGAGATGACGTTACACAATATATAGTGAAAGGAACAGTCCGCCGTTAATTAACGGCGAGATGACGTGACACACTATATAATAAAAGGAAAAGTCCGCCGTTAATTAACGGCGAGATGACGTGACACACTATATAATAAAAGGAAAAGTCCGCCGTTAATTAACGGCGAGATGACGTTACACATTATATAGTACAAGGAAAAGTCCGCCGTTAATTAACGGCGAGATGACGATACACCTTATAAAATGAAAGGAAAAGTCCGCCGTTAATTAACGGCGAGATGACGTTACATATTATATAGTGAAAGGAAAAGTTCGCCGTTAATTAACGGCGAGATGACGTGACACATTATATAATGAAAGGAAAAGTCCGCCGTTAATTAACGGCGAGATGACGTTACATATTATATAGTGAAAGGAAAAGTTCGCCGTTAATTAACGGCGAGATGACGTGACACATTATACAATAAAAGGAAAAGTCCGCCGTTAATTAACGGCGAGATGTTTTGACACACTATATACTTAAAGGAGAAAGTTCGCCGTTAATTAACGGCGAGATGTTGGGATACATTATGAAGTCAAAGGAAAAGTTCGCCGTTAATTAACGGCGAGATGACGTGACACACTATATAATTAAAGGAGAAGTCCGCCGTTAATTAACGGCGAGATGACGTTACATACTATATAATTAAAGGAAAAGTTCGCCGTTAATTAACGGCGAGATGACGTTACATATTATATAACAAAAGGAAAAGTCCGCCGTTAATTAACGGCGAGAGGTTGTGACAACTATATAATTAAAGGAGATAGTCCGCCGTTAATTAACGGCGAGGTGTTGTGACAAACTATATAATGTAAGGAGATAGTCCGCCGTTAATTAACGGCGAGACGTTGGGATACACTATCAAGTCAAAGGAAAAGTTCGCCGTTAATTAACGGCGAGATGACGTGACACATTATATAATAAAAGGAAAAGTTCGCCATTAATTAACGGCGAGATGACGTGACACACTATATAATTAAAGGAAAAGTCCGCCGTTAATTAACGGCGAGATGTGGTGACACTTTATAATTAAAGGAAAAGTCCGCCGTTACTTAACGGCGAAATGATGTGACAATAATATAGGAGGAAAAGTCCGCCGTTTATTAATGGATTTGGATTTTGTCTATACTTTTATAATCGGATTTTCTGTGCAAATGTTTCTGATTGGCTAAATCGTTCGCAATCACTCCGCTTAGGCCTGAAGCTAAGGTGCATGCCTCTTCTTTTGATTTTGTTTGAATAACAATAAAGCGTCCGTTTTTGTCGTGAAATGTTCGTTCAATGGTTACCTCAAAGAACTTTGGATTAAAGTTTGAGGTATACATTGAAGAAAAACCGCGACACCTTTACTTGTGCCGTCTTGTTTCGAGTATGACTGAAAAACGCCTGCCCCTCCACCTTAAACCCTCGAACCCAGAGCTCTACGGCTCGTCGCGAGGGCCTTCGCTGATTGGCTGAAATGGCGCCCACGCGCACACAAAACTAGCTTAATCTCGCTTTATAAAAATGTATCTCTCAAAATAACACTGTCATTCGTTTCCTATTCGAGTTTTCAACCTATGCCTTCGACTTGAACGCTCTAAAAGTAATTGTGAGTCATGAAACCCCCATTTTCCTTTACGCATGCGTCGGTGGATGCCCCCAGAGGCTCCCCCGCGAGGTCATGATCCAGGAATCTCATAAAGGTCATAAAGGGGAAAACCAGATATTGGAACATGGGAAGAAAATTTGCAAATTGGCCTGCATCAAATACAAGAGGGTAGTCGCCCCTTGCCCCCCTCCCCGTCCTAAATCCCCCTGTTGTAATAGGAGTTGTTTTACGTACAAACCGGATAAGGAAAGTGCTTGCCTTCACAAACAATGAAGCCCTGCTTTTTTGCGATTTGAGTAATTTCTAAGTCAAAAAACTGTCACAAATGCAGACAAACTCCAAGCGCTTACATTGCAAAAATACCTCTTCAATGTTCGGTTGCATGAGTCCACAATTCCGCAACTTCAACTTTCGTAGTGATGGAAAAGCGAGTGGTAGGCCCTGTGTTGTTGCAACACTGAGTATAGCCCCGCTTGTGTCCAGATATTCAAGAAATGGCCACTGTACTTCAAAGCAGCGTCTGAAAAATACATCAGTCCACTCCTTGCAACATGTCAGAGCTCTTATACCTCTGTATCGTCGCAAAATAAACGCAAAGTTGTTATCCGTGTTCGTCATTAACAAGTTTATTACTTTAAGATTCCGGCAACGCTTTAAAATCTTGGCAATCATGTTCTGATCAATAGACGTTAACTCCAGGTCTAAATGCGTCAGGTTCCTGAGCTTTCCCACTTTGCTGAGCTTTGCCATGTAGGAACCCGTCAAAGTATAACAGTTAAATACCGAGATTCGCCAGATATGTGTAGTTTTCTTTATCAAATTATGGAATTCTTTTTCTGTTATATACCAACAGTTGTCTAATGCAACATCATTCACAATACTGGGTATGCTTAAAACTATATGCCACGTCCTACATGCCCTCTTTAAGTTAAGACGATCAGTCAGAGGAATATATGAAAAAATCACCAGAAGAACAGGGAGACACGTGTGCAGCTCGATCATCCTGCTGCAGACACTGATTTTGTTTGTTAATTTTATCATCACCAGGTACTGAGCGCGGAGATCCAATCGTCGTGGATGGCCGATCCGTTAGGGCCGACCATTTAACTTTTTTTTATCTTCCCTCAAAAGTCAAATGGTCGCCTCCTCATCACGAACAACGCGTTGCGGTAATATCGAGTAAACGAAATAGCTTCGACTACATTATGTGCTTGTTGCTAGTTTTCGAATGACGAATACAAACAGTGCCTGTTTGCTGTGCGATAGTTTGTCACAACATCTCGCTGTTAATTAACGGCGGACATTTCCTTTCACTATATAGTGTGCCACAACACCTCGCCGTTAATTAACGGCGGACTATCTCCTTTCACTATATAGTGTGTCACAACATCTCGCCGTTAATTAACGGCGGACTATCTCCTTTCACTATCTAATGTGTCACCGTTAATTAACGGCGGACTATCTCCTTTCACTATATAATGTGCCACAACATCTCGCCGTTAATTAACGGCGGACTATCTCCTTTCACTATATAATGTGCCACAACATCTCGCCGTTAATTAACGGCGGACTATCTCCTTTCACTATATAATGTGTCACAACACCTCGCCGTTAATTAACGGCGGACTATCTCCTTTCACTATATAGTGTGTCACAACATCTCGCCGTTAATTAACGGCGGACTATCTCCTTTCACTATATAGTGTGTCACAACATCTCGCCGTTAATTAACGGCGGACTATCTCCTTTCACTATATAATGTGTCACAACACCTCGCCGTTAATTAACGGCGGACTATCTCCTTTCACTATATAATGTGCCACAACATCTCGCCGTTAATTAACGGCGGACTATCTCCTTTCACTATATAGTGTGTCACAACATCTCGCCGTTTATTAACGGCGGACTATCTCCTTTCACTATATAATGTGTCACAACACCTCGCCGTTAATTAACGGCGGACTATCTCCTTTCACTATATAATGTGTCACAACACCTCGCCGTTAATTAACGGCGGACTATCTCCTTTCACTATATAGTGTGTCACAACATCTCGCCGTTAATTAACGGCGGACTATCTCCTTTCACTATATAGTGTGTCACAACATCTCGCCGTTAATTAACGGCGGACTATCTCCTTTCACTATATAATGTGTCACAACACCTCGCCGTTAATTAACGGCGGACTATCTCCTTTCACTATATAATGTGCCACAACATCTCGCCGTTAATTAACGGCGGACTATCTCCTTTCACTATATAGTGTGTCACAACATCTCGCCGTTTATTAACGGCGGACTATCTCCTTTCACTATATAGTGTGTCACAACATCTCGCCGTTAATTAACGGCGGACATTTCCTTTCACTATATAGTGTGTCACAACATCTCGCCGTTAATTAACGGCGGACTATCTCCTTTCACTATATAGTGTGTCACAACACCTCGCCGTTAATTAACGGCGAACTATCTCCTTTCACTATATAATGTGTCACAACACCTCGCCGTTAATTAACGGCGGACATCTCCTTTTACTATATAGTGTGTCACAACATCTCGCCGTTAATTAACGGCGGACATTTCCTTTCACTATATAGTGTGCCACAACACCTCGCCGTTAATTAACGGCGGACATTTCCTTTCACTATATAATGTGCCACAACATCTCGCCGTTAATTAACGGCGGACTATCTCCTTTCACTATATAATGTGTCACAACATCTCGCCGTTAATTAACGGCGGACATTTCCTTCCACTATATAGTGTGTCACAACATCTCGCCGTTAATTAACGGCGAACTTTTCCTTTCACTATATAGTTTGTCACAACATCTCGCCGTTAATTAACGGCGGACTTCTGTCTTACGTATATATAGTTGTCACAACATCTCGCCGTTAATTAACGGCGGGCTTGTTGTCAGTAATATAAGGTATTATAAAAAATTTTGCATTTATTTTACTGTTGTAGTTTAATGCAAGTATTACTACAAACAGCTATAGTTGTAAACAACGGCGGACTTCGCCGTTGTAAAATGTCCGCAACCGAAGTCAGTCAAACCAATCCATAGTTCAGAATTAGCAACTGTTGAGCTGCTATGGCTGTGTAGTCTAGAGAACAACTTGAATGTTCACAAAGCTAAGTTCTAAACCACATTTGAATAACAAAGCATTCAAAATGGCTGCTATTGAGCTAAACTAGACTGCTTGCAGCCCCTTCTTTGGCGAACGTCCGTAAATCGACAATAAAGTCCTAGTCCTACATTGTAGTTTGTTTGCGTGCTCGTATTTCCAGCTCACGAGAGAGTCTAGGTGTCGGGTAACAAGCAGCGCCACGGGGGAGAAAGCGCCTAAAGAAGGGACTGCGGACATTCCTTTCAAAAAGAGAATTTGTCAGTGGAATTTCAGCTGAAAGATCTACACAATCTGTCAGCGGTAGAGCAATAAACACTTGAGGTGGATTTTAGGCGAATAATCACTAACCACACTTGACCCGGGTGTGGATAAAACGCGGACCCGGACTGGCGGACCGGCGGACTGGAAACTGAAAATTTCTGGATTTTACGAATTATAAAATATTCAGGATTTGGGCCACTGAGAAATTGTGAAAATTTATGATAATGCCTATTAGTATATACCAAATCAGTGAATAGTCATAACTTTCGCGCGCTCTGATTGGTTCCTCAAATAGTAGATATCAAAACACTATTCACCTCCCTTTGGGGATAGTTGTTAACTATCACGAATTCATCCAATCGAAAATTCTGGTGTGCGACACTACCACAAGGTCATTAGGTGGCTGCCCGATAAGCCCTCCGGGTTTTAAAACATTTTACAGAAAAAGTCGACACAACGCAGGTTTAAAAGACTCCATAACCGTAACATATGTGGTGCACAGAAACAGTGACGTCATAAAAATTCTAACTTCAAAACTAAATACTTTACAGAGACGAACTTTATAAATTGTTTACAACTCATCCATGTGAGCCTTCACTCAAAGTTTCATCTGATAATTGTCATTCTTATTTCCGGAGCTATCGCTGAAAGGTTGATGATGGGATTTTGAGTCACGCAACACGAGTCACGTATTTCAAAGAGCCGCTTTGTACAGTATTTATCTAAATTCATTTTGTTCTTTAGTTTAAAAGGATCCATCATGTTAACTAAGTTGTTATTGAAGCATGTTAATAGCATCTTGGTCAATATTCTAGGTATTTTGTAATTTGGCGAAGCAGGCTCAGGAGCACCAAAGTAATGGTGGTGAATACTTTAACTGCAACAAATCGTGTACGTTCAAACACTTATATCTCGGTCGGAAAAAACGCTCTCCAAACATAATTTTATTTTTCCTCTACACCAATGAGGTTTATTTGGAATTCAGAGCAAGATTTCAGGAGACATTTATAGCCACGTGACAGGTGAAAGCCAAGAATAATCTAGTAATCGTGATAAATTGCCTTTTACCACTTTTTTTCGCCGGTCCGCCGGTCCGCCAGTCCGCCAGTCCGGGTCCGCGTTTTATCCACACCCGCCTTCGGCGCTCCTCTGGCGAGTCTCGCGCCTTCGGCGCTCGCTCGTGCCTTCGCCAACTCACAGACTCTCCCTTTCCCTTTTCTCTCGAATTAACGGACGTTCGCCAAAGAAGAGACTGCAAGCAGTCTAGAGCTAAACAATAGTTCACTCTAAAACCTCTCTAGCTTTCGCTACGAAAGAATTCTAGAGTCTCCATATCTACGATTTAAAAATACATTGAAAACTATCACCTGGCAAAAAATTGGGGCTTTAGCCTAAAATGCGCAATTTCCTCGAAAATTTGCTCTAATCTGCCGGACTAGTAGGCTAAAATCACTATCTGATTTTTTTGACGTGCTCTACATCTAGTGTCCAAAAAGTGACGCGAGTAGCGAAAATTGTACATCAAAATCCACCTATTCTTGGTCTTTTTTCTCGCTTGTGCTATTTATCTGAAAAACTTTACCCTCAGAAACTGCTTCTAAAATTGCAAAGAGTGTCCCTGCAGGCAAAACATGCTGGACGTGCAGCTTTTGGTGGAATTGGAGTTCGAATTTGTTGCGGGCTTCCTGTTTCAAAACGCGTGCGCCAAAATTGGCGGGAATTTAGCCGGGAAAAATCCGGCGACCAATCAGAAACTTTCCTCGATAACGCATAGTGCAAGTATTCGTAAAAAAAAAAAATGCGTGTAATATATAGATTTAGCCGCTGGCTAAAAGCGGAGCTCCCAGGTACTTTTTTTCTGTGTTAATGAGAGAAAAAAGTTGCCATGCATTGTACATTAAGTAGCCTGTCACCGTCATACCACGTGACTATAGCTTGCATCCCCTTGCCACTAAGAAAACTTCACCTAAGATTGTCTGAGGTTCATCCCTTCCCAAGATATATTCTTTTTCCCTATAATGACGTTATCGATGACGTCATATCACGTGACCAGGCAGTTTCACCCCGCTTGACACCTAGACAACTTCGCCCAAGTTTGGTTGTCAGAGGTTCATCCCTTCCCGAGATATATTATTTTTCTCTTATGATGACGTCATACCACGTGACCAGGCAGTTTCACCCCCCTTGCCACCTAGACAACTTCACGCCAAGTTTGGTTATCTGAGGTTCATCCCTTCCCGAGATATATTCTTTTTCTCCTATGATGACGTCATCGATGACGTCATATCACGTGACCAGGCATTTCACCCCGCCTGACACCTAGACAACTTCACCCAAGTTTGGTTATCTGAGGTTCATCCCTTCCCGAGATATATTCTTTTTCTCATATGATGACGTCATAGACGACGTCATACCACGTGACCAAGCAGTTTCATCCCCCTTGCCACCTAGACAACTTCACCCAAGTTTGGTTGTCTGAGGTTCATTCCTTCCTGAGATATGAGTAATAAACGGAGAAGAGTCTTGGTTTGCCTGTGGTGGGGCACGCAGACAGACACGCGCCGACGCGCCAGCGATACTATAGTGGGAATACCGCTGAACCATGAAAAATGAAGTCGATCGTATACCTGAGTTCTACTTTGAACTATTGTATTCTTCCTACGCGATACCTATGGTGCTCCGCTCTGCGGCCTTCGGCCGCAAAGGAGCTCCGCTAAACATACGGAACATGAATATATTCGAGAAACTAGGAATTGCACCAGAACCAAACTTTCTCAGGTTCATTCTTGCAATGAAACCGAAGTATTTTTGCGAGCTTCATCGGTTGAGCAATTAACTTGGTATAAAATATTCTGTGGGTCTCCTGTGGGTCATTTTTACCTTCACTTGAAAATAATCAAAAATCCAGCCACCTTTTTCAAACAACTATATTGGTCACTCGTACCATGTCTCAAAGTCAAACTTCAAGTTAAAAATAAAATGTCAACACTTTCAAACGGCCCATTATTTGAAGGAGATAAAATGTAAACATAGATGGGGTAAAATATATATACCTTTTCAGACATTTCTTTGCGAGTTTACTCACCTGACCCCGAAGAACAGACATCTGTTTTTCAACGTTGATCTGTCAAACCCTTTGTCTTCCTATTCGTGAATCAGAAAAAAATGTGTTGAGCTCAAAGAAACAAAATAAATAAATTCAGTCTTTTGTCACCGTCTTTACGTTTAGAAGATTTCGGTAACCTTGATGCTTCCATGGCAACGAAATGGCGAACTTTTCATGTTGGAAAATTCACCGCCCGCCTTCTTGACACACTACAGTGTAGGATGACATCTATGTCCCCACTGAGTCAGTTAACTTTCCACGGATTCAAAACGAAGACACGCTCATTAACAATAGACCGGCACCTACAAAACCTGGATCACGGATCGTCGGATCGGATCGGATCGGATCATCGGATCGGATCATTTTCACTTATATAGAGCGGATTTCACATGACTGTCGTGAAAGCAATTGCAATTGAGCAATCACTAGCCAATGAGAATCGAGAGAAATCACCACTTGCTCCTAAATGGCTTTTTTTCTCAGCCAATCACAAGCCGAACCAATTACTAAGTAATTACACAATCGTATTTACTAAAGAATTTGATTGGCTGAGAAAACGAGTAGCCAATGAGAACGCAGAGCAATCGCAATTACATAACAAATCACGACGGTCATGTGAAATCCGCTCTATTGATGTAGGAATCAATATAAAATTCGATACATCTTCATCGATGACGTCATTAAAACTAGAAAAGTTAATATCTACACAAGGAAACATTGGGCAATTCCAGAAAATAAAGGTACCCCCCCCCCCCCCCCCCCACGGGCGGCATTTGGAAATTCCGAAGGGATGGGGGGGTTTAAGAGCTCGGAATTCTGATTGCAAGGGGGGGTTTTCGAAGCTGGATTTCTTGTCACAAGGGGGGGTCTGAAGATGCCCAACTTCTGAAGGAGTTCGCGTGTTTTTCAGTCTACTAAAATAGCGTTTTTCAGAAAGAAAATAACGTCATTTCACGCGCGGAAAAACAGTCTTTGCCGCCATTCGATAGATAGAGAATGCTTGCCAGTTCGTACTTGTCCCTTCTAAGACAGAATCTCCATAATTTTCTACTGATTTCGACTGTTAGTTCAATCACGCAGCAGGTTCAACTTTGTACAATCACACATTGAAATTAATATAAAGGATGTTGGCGATACGGGATAAGTTGAGCTTGCATGGACGCGCAACTTTCACCAAACCCGCCGCAACTTTCCCTAACATATCTAATGAAATCCCGGAACAGCACGGTATAGTTTAATAAACGTTTCTCAAAAATGGTACACGTAATATGCATGTTGAATAATATGTTTTTCTTTTACTCCTTTTTAGAGTTTCTATATGGGTTTTTCCTAAACCTCAGATATTCGAAGATCCGCAAAAAGTAACAACTAGGCTTTCCAAGTTTGGTCTAGCTCATTCTAATGTGTTTTCCTATTGGTTATATTTGGAAAAATTGTTTTAGAAAGCGATTTGAAAATGTGTGTTGCAAGTAAATAGCTTCCACACTTCATTTGAAATGTCTATTCCCCCATTTCACGATCGAATGGCGAAAGTCTCAAGTTTTTCCGTGATAATATCATCCGATTCTTTGCCCCTACAATTCAAATCTTACAAAATAGCCAGTTAGCTACTAGTTAAACACGCTAAAAATGTAGAGCTCATATTTAGTGGATGTTGTGAATGCCGGTGGTACTTTTTTCTTCAAAATCAAACTCATGCTCTGTATTAATATTCTGAAACAAGATTATGCGCTTTTTGTGTTTTCTTTACTTTGCAAATGTATAAATTCCCGCAACAACCCCGCAACTTTTGCCTTTTTCTCCGCAACGTTTCCCTCTGGCAAATTTTTACTTTTTCTCGCAATAATAAACAAGGTGGTGATTATTTGGATTCCGGAGGGGAGGGGGGGGGGGGGGGTAAAAGAGTGAAATTTCTGAAGGGGAGGGGGTTTAAACCTACCCGGAATTCTATATGCACGGGGGGTAAACCATTTTGGAAATTCTGGATGCATGGGGGGTCAAAACTAGTGCCGCCCGTGGGGGGGTACCTTTATTTTCTGGAATTGCCCATTCCAACTTGGAGAGTTGTCTCCAAGCCAAGGGGAACAACCCCCTATCATGTGATATGACGTCGTCAAAACCTAGAAAATCAAATATCTTGACAATAGAAGTTCTAAATTGGAGATTTAGTTTTGGCTTGGAGACAACTTCCCCCAAGTTTGCCAATATCATGTCAGATGACAGAGCGGAAATGACCAAAAATGAAATGTCTAACTTCGCCATATTTTAATATATAAGCTCAAGATTCCGTATACAAAGAGTTTCTATGGCTAAAAGCTTAATTCCAAATTTTTAAGAAAATTGAAGAATATGAATTTTAGATATGATTGAGCAAAGTTTGCATAATTCCTGATCAAAGTACTAATTCTCCCATAAAATGGCACAGAAACCAATGTTTAAAGCCTAATATCTCAAAGACGGATCCATTAGAAAAAAGTCATTTTTGATATTTTGTTTTTAATCAGACAAGGAGTCTGTATGCAAAAATCAAGCTTCTCTGAGCTAACCTGACCTTATTATTTGAAATTTAGTGGTCTAAGCAGGTCATTTTCGCTCTGCTATGTCAGATACTGTTGTTGTTTTTTGTTTTAAGGTTGTTATACATGACATCATATCACGTGACAGGCATTTGTAGCCCCTTGGCTTGGAGACAACTTTCCCTAGTTTGGACTTCTGTTAGAATGTTCCCTTGTCGAGATATTACATTATCTAGTTTATATGACATCATCAATAACGGTCATTGGTGACGGCATACAACGGTGACGTCATACAACATTTCCCATCCCTTGATCATCGACGATCCGATCCCATGATCCGATCCGATCCGATGATCCGTTCCGATGATCCGATCTGATGATCCAATCCGATCCGACGATCCGTGATCCAGGTTTTGTAGGTGCCGACAATAGACTGGGTGATATGCTTACCCTAAATAGGAGAATAAATCATCTGCCAGGTCTTGTACAAAATTCATGTCTGATAGCAGCGGTAACACATGGTCTTTAATCTCCGGTAGAAATGGCTCCTTTGCATGGGACAGCCACGCCCAATAAAATGGATCTGAGGAGGGGAAAATGTACATCATACCTAACAGCTCAAATTTCGATATTTTCTCGGGAATTGAAGTAGCGATTCTCTAAAGTGCTGGAAACAATGGTGCCCACAATTTTTCTTGAACTGGCTAAACTAGTCAGCTTTGTTGTGGCAACAATATTCCCTATATGTTTACGCAGTGGATAAACAGCTCAAAGTTTATTTCAATGTCGCAAGATACTGTAGAATATGTAGACTCTCCAATTTTACCTATTACTACAGGCTTTATTTTACCTGAATGTTCAACCATCTTTTCTTCCTACAGTGTAACACTAAATTGTTGCATTAGAAAAAAATGACTGAATGCTGACGTCCAAAAGCATGCCCAGGAATAACAAGATTCTAGCTTTTGCCACACTTGTGACATCATCAGGAATGAAGATCCTGGATACTGAAAGGGACTCAGTTAACTTGCACCTCTTAGAGGCTTGGTTTATCCACAAACAAAAGCCAGCCATCAACTCCTGCGAGTTGAGAATGTAAACTTATTTTTCAGCCATTGCTCCACAACCATCCAAGCTATGCTCATGACTCTCTCCTATTCAGTCCTGGTGATGCCGTGAGTGTGGCGAAAGCTAGACTGAAAACTAAAGTTAAACTAAACTTAACAGCCTAGCAGCAGTACAACGGCTCCATTTGGGCATGTGTGATATAGATTGTTAACCTCAACAACATTAAGGGAAAATCACACACTATACTACATGGTACTCACATGCCCTCCATGAGTCAGGGTGTTTATATGGAAATGCCAAACCATTATCTATTGCTGCCACAAATATCTTTGGAGGGCTGACCACATCCCACTCAGTCTCCTATAAAAACATAAAATAATAAGCATCAGCTGCGTATAATGATGTCAATAATTTCTATTATGTCAGAGTTCCTTTCAAAGTAGCTGAGATTTAGATGATAAAAGTACTGTACTCTACACAATACTCGTAAACAAGGCTCTTTTGCTTGCATGCAGAATAATATAAGGCTGTAAGAAAATATTGTTGTTCTTATACTGGTAATTACTATATGCATGGCTGAGTAATTAATTTAAATAAAACATTTTTATCTCCCAAGAAAGGAAAACAAAAAGAAGATTTGTTTGGCTCTGGTTTGAGCTTTGTATGGAAATGCAAAACTTGTACCTACAATACATGTAGGTAGGAGTGAACTTTCTCTTCTTACCCCATCCTCTGTTTTAACAGACTCATCAACTTCTGGAGTTTTAGCATATTTTATTAACCAGTTATCATTTCCTCTATCTGAAAACAAAATCAACCAACTATGACATCCAAGAAGGCAAAACACCTTCAAGAGATACAGTATGACAACTCTATTAAACAAATGGAATTCTTATAACCACATCAGCTAGAAACAGTTTTAAAACAGTATCCACTAAAATGAATATATTTTTATAGACTTAGTCTGGCATTTTCAGGCATTTTCAGGCTCGAACTAGGTATTTTTTAGGGGGTTCTCACGCAAATAAGGTATGCTGAAGAAAACCTTGAGAGGATACATTTTATGAATATCAAATAAACGGCCTAAATAAAATTTAAATCTGTCAAAATTGTTGGTATTTTTTAGGGTATTTTCAGACTGAGGGGTATTTTTAGGGTGGAAAATTTTTTCGACCAGGTATTTTTTAGGGTCAAAATCCGAGTTTCCCGACGGTCACCCCTAGCATTTGAACCTTAGAGTCCCCCCCCCAGGGATGCATTTATTAATTTAGTATTAACCATTATTACTTCTTCCACAAAATTGGAATCTCCCACCTTTTTGACACACTAGTTTGGCATTACATTTGTATGTTTACCTTAGTTAAGATTATTTTGTTTGAAATTAAGGCAAATCGTCTGAAATAAAACTTGTCGTAGAATTTTTTTCTTAATTTGTCTATTTACTATTTAGTATATAAGAAATGAAAATATGAATTAAAAAGAGGGGGTGCCCATGCTCGTTTAGAAACTGTGATGGCACAAACACACCCCATTTTTAGTGCCTGAGGGCTGTTTTGTGAAGGAATATGTGAAACAAGAAAATTGTGATAAAACGCTCACTAATGAAGCAATCCAGTTCGCTTGCAAGTTGAACAAAACTGTTGGATGCTTCACTACCTAGGACGAACATTGGAATGTTTAATTTTCTATGTGTGTTGACGCTACTCTTGAAAATGTGCAAAAATGTGTGCACCGCTCATGATAATTTGAGAGTCTTTGGTGTCCCTATTTTGGGGCTTTTTATGATGATAGTTCAAAAACTTGTCGTGGAAATTTCTTTAAACTTTTTTTATTACAGGGGAAAAATAGTCTTATCAAAATGGTAAAATAAAATAAAAAAGAAAATGTGCAAAAATGTGTGCACCGCTCATGATAATTTGAGAGTCTTTGGTGTCCCATTTTGGGGCTTTTTATGACGATAGTTCAAAAACTTGTCGTGGAAATTTCTTTAAACTTTTTTTATTACAGGGGAAAAATAGTCTTATCAAAATGGTAAAATAAAAAATGGGGGTGCCCAATCTTGTTTTCGCGCAATGTGTGTTTCCAAAAAATATCCATACCCCCCCCCCCCCCCCCCCCCCCCCCCCCCCAAAAGGGATTGGAAATTCCAGAGGGGTGGGGGGTCAAAGGCCTAGGAATTTCCAGAGGGGTTGGGGGTTAACGACCGAAAGAAAAATTTCCAGATGGTTAGCAAACCGCATTTCTCGTACTGAGTCGAACGCGCTACGTTTTGCGTGAATTTTTTTGTTTTCGCTGAAAAGGCGTTGTTCACGCTTTCTACAATTAATTAATCACCTTTTCAAAAACAATAAAATGCAGTAAAATTAACTTCTTGTTTTGTCATTTGAGAATCCCTGTTTTCCGTAGCGAAACTGCTAAGAAGCATGTTTTGTCTAGAATCCTCCGCGCACAATTCGTTGAAAAGACGTAACACGATCGAGAAAACTAGTGATTTGCTCCTAAAGAATGTGATTTGGCTTTCGTGTCAAGTATTACAGAAATGTATTTCCTTGTCATTAGTCTAGAATATCAAAGTTCTGGTCAAAGAATTGGATGGATTTTTTTTGCTCACATGGTTATATTAGCTTGTGCGCGCACGCTCGATTGCGTCATTTTCGAACGAATTGATCGCGCGCCCATGCGCAGAACAGTGTGCGTCGTGCAAAACAGGGGAATAACCTTAAATAAGTCAACAAGTTCACAGGCGGCTTTGTTCTCCCAATTACTTACCTGTATTTCTAATAATATAATCCAGACAAACCATTTTCTGAAACTGCAGTAAAAAATCCATATATGTAACAGATGGTAATGGTTCAGTCTCAAATCTTCTTAAATGGTACTCAGCATCTTTAAAATCCTCAACAAAGAGCTGGAATGAGCCCACCTGGAAAGAAAAACAAATTGGCAAAATATATACTAATTCCGTTGCATATGTATTTCATACAATGCCATACAATGCTTTTCTTAGAATATAGACAACTTTAGAAATACAATTTTATGATGATTACTATAATACTTCAGCTCCTTAGCTACATGTACCAAATGGCATTCCAAAGAGTAATACATGCTGAATTATGAGAGATCATCTTGAAAAAGTACATGCTGAATTATGAGAGATCATCTTGAAAATGAACCTTATAGAGGGGAAAGAGCTAAGGGGAAAGTGGCGGGTCTAGATCCAGCAGACCAACCCCATGTCACAAAAACTAGGGCATTTCAGGACAAGAGCATCCATATATTGAGAAGGTTAAAATGCTAGGGGTGACCGTCCAGAAACTGATTTCAACCCCTTAAAAAATATGACGGTCACCCCTAGCATTTGAATATAAGGAGTCCCCCCCCCGGATCCACATCCTCTTTATCCAGGT
Source organism: Scolanthus callimorphus (assembly GCA_033964015.1). NCBI lineage: Eukaryota > Metazoa > Cnidaria > Anthozoa > Actiniaria > Edwardsiidae > Scolanthus > Scolanthus callimorphus. The sequence goes on along the minus strand of CM066916.1, from coordinate 26,067,187 downwards.
TATACTAACTGATCATGGCTAGTGCAGCGTGTATTTTTATACCGGTAGATGACCTTCAAAATGTGGATGGGATATTAAGAGCCCACAAAATGTCTTTAAACTGTGAAATAGCTGCTTTACAAAACTACAGCAAGTTTTTCTTTTAAAATGATTGGTTAAATGGAAACAAAGTCCCATTACTTGTTATGTCTGAATACAGTGGTACCTCTATTAAGCACGCCACCCTCAGGACCGAGCCAAGTGACCGCTTGGTTGGTCGCTTAATGGAGGTAGTACAAGAAAAGTTGCACCATAATTTCTGCTGAAACTACTGTAAATACTGTAAATGTATGCTTCTCAAAGAACTGCCACCAGATGTTTGAGTTGCATAACGGCTTGTCATAACAAAGATTAAAGAAGAATAACCTGTTGTTATCAATTGTCACAACATTTTCTGTCACCAAAATGGTATTAACAATCATTAATGGGACTTGTGGCTGCTTTATAGAGGCAATGATAGCTTTTGGGACCGGAAAATAGTGGCTGCGGCTGCTTAATAGAGGTGGCCGCTGAATAGAGGTATTAATTATAGTACTTGAGTGACAAATATTTTGGGACTTTGAAAAGGTGGCCGCTCAATAGGTGGCCGCTTAATAGAGTTACCACTGTAGTTACCTTTGGAGGGAGGCCAGCTTTAACATGTTTTCCTAGTGAGTCTGGAAATCTCTCTGTTGCAAACTTTTTAGATCTTGCTTTTGCACGGTCAAATGCTGTATAATTAAATGTATCACTAGCTAATCGCACAACCTGGCAAAACAAAGAAACAAACAAACAATAAAAATGACAGCATAAGACAAACTGGCATACATGTTGTACAGAACTACAATTTACAAAATATTTCAAGTGTAAATTGATTACTTTTCATGTAAATATTCAAGATAGTAATTAAAGGAAGTGGAGTGCAATCTGGCCTGAAATCATATCCATGATTTGAAAATCAAAAGAGCATTCAAAGAGTTCAAAGTTTCTTCCTCCTACCCTCCGCAACATGTCTAACATTTCAAGTTTCAAAGGTCTTCTTAAGACACATTTGTTTAGACTTGCATTTAACACTTTTTAGACATACTCAATTTTATTTAGTTATTTATTTATTCATTATTATTATTATTTATATATTTATGTATTTTATATTATTCATTATCTTTGTATCTACCATTATCCCTATATTTTATTGTATATATATTTTAAATTGTACAGAATATGTAAGTTTACCGTGTAATGCTCTTTTGATCATTATATGTTAAAAAGCGCACTATAAATCAATAAATTATTATATTATTATTAAAGTTTCAAAACCAAACTTACTGCACTACTTTCTTATAGTACATATCCATTTGGATAGAAAATATTTTTTTACACCACAATTGGTGTATTTTAAGCAATAAGCATGCACTAAAAATAGAACATTCTTTGTATACTTTTAAGGGAGGGCGATTTCCCAAAAAATTTTCACATTTTGCCCCCTTAAAGGTACCAGGGGCCTGTTTTTAACCCCTAAAAGGTATGACGAGCATCCCTACCCAAAAAATAGGGGAGGCCCCCCACTGATGAACAACCTTTGCAGGATCTTATAGGATCTAGATCTAGGATGTTTATATTAGGATCCTATAGGGTCATGCATGGGTTTTTACCAGGGTGGCGAGAATCAGGCCAGATTACAGAAGCCGGCCATGTGATTTCAATATCAATATAATAAATACAAGTATCACCTAGTGAATTTTTACAAAACACTACACTCTATTGGTCTAAACTTACTTTAGTTTTGGTACAATGTTGAGCCCCAATTTTTGATCCACCAGACTAGCACCAGCTTCTGAGAGATACCCCTGATTTGGTACTAAGCAATTCCTCCCAAAACAACATGGACAGCACACTTTATGACACCATTTTGTCCATTTAGGGTTAAGGTGCCCATATGGTTCTTCATCTTTGGGTTTGAATACACCAATTTTCTTCTGGAATTTAAATTTGTTAAAACAAGTTGTTAATTAACAATGATTGACACTGTTTTATAAGATCATAAATAACTTGATTGACATTCCCATGCCAGGATATATTAGAGCTCCTCACTATACATCATCAAGGAGATACCACCCGTTGAGATTCTATTGTGTAGGAGCTAAAACAGATGGGTACAGAAGTAGCTTCTTCCCAGCTACAGTGGCCCTGTGGATCGATCTCCTGACTGACACAACAGAGGCACAGTCTTTTAACGCATTTAAAGTGGCACCGGATTAAGCTTTGTTATGATTTATTATTATTTTCTAATTGTTATTTTTATATCCAGGTGATGGGAAACCTTTGTGGATAAACGTATATAAATAAAAATAAATATTAATATTGCATTAGCGTCTGGAGTTATTTCAACCTTATTTTGCCAGCTCCCCTGCATATTTTGTGGGAGATTCCCCCATTTCAACCTCATCTCCTGCTCTCCCCCATTCAGTAAATGGATTATTATAATTAGTATTATTATTATCTATTAATATTCAAATCAGTAAGAGTTTTTTGCAATCAAGCATGTTCGCAGTCACAGCTTAACTATAAACACTCGCACCCAATGCAAACTTATTCACAAATATGTTCATGTATGTATTTTTCACTTTTCATTGACACATTTTACTTTCTTGTGGAAATCAGATAACATTTTGTGACATGTAGTCTTTTACAGAATTGAAAAGTAATGCATACGCTTTTATATCTGATAGTATATTCTTGATTTTAAATAAGATCATCACTTACCAAGAAATATTTAGAAAGTTTTTTGTATCATAAATCACACTGGGCAAATACTATTGAGAGGTTTCGCTAGAATCTTATATATAATACGTGATGTGGGCGGGGTCAAGGTCAAACTGTTAGCCAAGCAGCCTGGAAAAACGGCTGCACCAAGGAACTTCTAAACCACGCCATTCTCTTTCATACTTGGGGAACTGTGTTATAGGATACATTTTATTCGAAAAGGACAAAGTGGACGGAAGATCCAATTCAAGCGTTTTCGTAAGCGAGAAGATCGAGCTCTCAAAGGCGCCGTTTTAAGTCTTCCACAGAAACCAAAAAATGAACAATTTCTCGCAGCCGAAAGCAACAAATACGTCCAAACCTACGCGATTCTCTCACAAATAACACAGTAATGTTCAGGCAAAAGTCGTTTTTCCAAAAAGTTTAGAGTGAACAATAGATCCCATTCAAAGGTTTTGGCGCGTTGCACGAAGACCCGGCACGCCATTTATAAATAAACAAACACTCAGTTCACAAACAACAGTCCTTTGACAGCCTACTGATTTCGAAATCTATACTAAAAACAGAGAATTTCGAGCCCAAAAAACGAAGCTCCCAAACCCGACCGAAGGAGGAAATGTATGAAATTTTCGAAATCTATACTAAAAACGGAGATGTTCGAGCCGAAAAAACGAAGTTCACAAACCCGAGCGGAAGGAAATCTCTCCGGTGTGCATGTTTTTGTTGGAAAAGGTTTTACTTGAGCTAAGGTCTAATTCAAGCGATTTTCCCAAGATTCACTGATAAGCTTAGATTGTTTAAGCTACGTTTTTAAATCACACACACTTGAATTCGACTTGACCGAGTTGTCAAGTCTTTAAGAAAGTCCAACATGATGAGCAGTGCAAAGCAACTTTCCATTTGAAAAGAGCAAGAATCTAAAAAGTTTTACTTTACCTTTCTGGCGCTTCCTAAACCTTCCTATTCACTAGACGAGAGACTTCTCTTGATATAATCAATTATAAGCAATTATTTACATCTAAAACCAATAGTTGTTGAATTCGAGTGGTACAGCTCAGCCTTTTTCTTTCTTGACCGAAAATACAACCATATCGATCGACACACGCGCGATGGCTTTTCGCGCCAAAACCACAGTGAAACCAATGCCTCAACACCTTTGTTAGGAAATATTTAGGGGGTTATTGTGTGGAATTTGCCTCATTTCCATTCACAAGGAACATTATTTTCAAAGAACTAATTTAAAACGCCTTTCCCGTCGTATGCTATGGTGCAAATATTTCACACCGGTATGCCACCTATCTATAAACCGGAAACTGATAAGCTAACAAATACTTTAAAGTAAACAGGCGTAGTTACAAATTGTTTGAGCACATCTCTCTAACGTAGCGGTATAACTGTTCATTGGCTGATTGCATTTTTAATCCGCACAGGGGGGGTTGAGGACCTATGAAAATTTTCCAGGGGGGTCGTTTTGGACTCTGGAAATTCCACGGGAGGGGGTGTGTCTGGAGACTGGAAATTCCAGGGGGGAGGGGTAAAAAAGGTGACTTTCCAGGGACATTTTATCCAAAATAGATTTTCCAGGGGTATTTTGCCAGAAAAAATGGAAATTCCAGGGGAGGGGGTCCTTTATGAGGTTGGAAATTCCAGGGGAGGGGGTCTGTTTCACGAGTGGAAATTCCAGGGGAGGGGGTCTTTTTAAAAGAAGTCCTCACCCCCCCCCCCCCCCCCCCCCCCCCCCCCCCGGTGCGGTTTGAAAATGCAATCAGCCATTCCACAACGGCAGACAATCCGATAATTTTCGTCATTCAAGGAAAATTTAATTCGTGAATTTTTCACGGGTACTTACTAGTTCTTATAAAATCTGTGATTAGTACAGAAACTTGTCACATGACATAGCATCAATAAATCATGGTATATCGCCATAAACACAACGGAATAACAAGCCACATACGAAGTTTAAAAGCAACTCATTAAACCAATTAGGCATAATCCTAGGAATTGTTCAATCGTACGGGGTCTTGGGAAGTCCAGATTAACTTCCTATTCCGTGCAAACACGAAAGTTTCAAAGGCGGAAGCGTAGACGAGGCTTTGTCGTCGTGTACAGGTGGGGAAATAAATGAAACAGAATCACAACTACGAGTTATCACAATTTACACGTTAACATTTGTATCAACTCTTGAGCTATTAATGATATCAAAGTCAGTGTAATCAGACGTACCTCTTCTTTATTTTTCACGAAATAGCTTCCACTAGATCCCTGATAGATTCTCTCAGGCAGAAGCCCCGCGTCAATCGCTTGTTCCGCAGCTCGTATTATTGCCGCAAACTCTGGATCCTCGATCACGTTGCAGCTGTACTCAGAATCACTGAGGCTTTCCATGTTTCTGCTATGTCCAAGCAGAGGTCTTTGTTCCTGTGAGCGATGATCGTACCGTTTTGACTTACTCGACCCGCTAACTATTGCAGTGCTATAACTTGCCGGGTCGGCGTGGTACGGCACCACGTCCGGGCCATTTGGACGGCTATCCGAAACAAATTCCAAAAGTTGCCGCCCCGATTCCGACCTAGACATCTAAATTGTTAATTGAAGTGCTAGTTTTAGACTTTCGTTCACGAAATTCAGCGCATTTCATTCGTTCAAAGGAGCGATCATTTCTTCTATTTTTGTTCTTGTGTGAAATTTATAGAAATGAGTTCATGCAATACATGCGCATGCTCTGTGAGGCTACATTACCGCTGACCAACCGCCCACAGGAATCCCAAGCTCGTCTATTTATAAAGCTTACCACACGCGGTTGGTTGTTCCCCGCGTCCCGGCTTGCAAATGAATTAAGCCGGGGAAATACGAGGCACAAAATCCCTCAACTTGTCGCGCAACATTGTTGCGTTGCAAGTTGGTGATCGATGTTGCGCGTTTTTGTTGCAGGTTGTGAAAACTTGTTGCGCGAAGTAGAACGCGGGTCTACTTTGAGACACAAATTCTGACTTTGTTGCTCGTTTTTCATCAAACACACAACTTGTCGCGCAACATTTTGCCTACGATTCAAGTTGGTTGGTCAATAGAAATGAAGTGCTAAGGGGCCAAATTCGCCTCGGTCTCGCAAGTGTGATCATCAAAACAAAATGTCGCGCGACAAGTTGTGAATTTGATGAAAAACGAGCAACAATATTGCAACGCAGCAATGTTGCGCGACAAGTTGAGGGATTTTGTGCCTCGTACTTGCCTAGCTTTACAGACTGCAAAAACATATAATAGCGACATGCAGATATTGGGCTTCGAGAAAAACAAAGTTGAACAACTGATAATTTATACTTAATTCCACTAAATCGAGTATACAACCAAAAAATATATTTCATTATACTTTACATATAGAAGAATAAAACGCAGAGTGAATGAAGACCAAACCGTTATACACGACATCAAAACAAGCTGCGCGGTCAAGTATATTTCCCCTTTCTTAGTTTCACATAAATCAATCTCAAATTTTTACGAAGTATCACAACAAAAATTCTTAACCCTACTTTGCACAAAGTACTGGCGTTGCTAGGCACCAAATGGACTGCGAAAGGTTCCTACCTGAATTACCATGCTAATCAGTTCCTGCGGTATACAATGTACAACATCCAAGTTTCAATGGTAAAATCTATGTGATTTCTATTCAGTCGATATTCAGACTCATGATGTGATTCGCGGCCGTGATTTCGCTACCAGTCAGTGACCTGGAGACGGGAGCTCAAATTTCGTATATGGCACGGGGTGGAATTTTTTTGTCACGAAATCGCACGTATACATACTAAAAAATGTTTCTAAAGTTCATATCTTTTGACGATCAGACGATAGCATATTCACCTTATCCTATGACAACCATGGCCAGATCGGATTTGAATAAGCCACATATAGGGGGTAAAATTTTACATTGTAAACAAAATTCTAACTGATTGAGTAAAACACTGATTAGACTCTTGGACATACATAGTGAAATCAAAATCTGTATGACTTTGACATGTATGACTAAACATGCTAAAACATTTTCAAATGATATACTCAACATAATGTCGATAATACGGACCAAACTTACCTATCGTCTTGACTGGAAAACACGGAAAATGTTGCTCAACTTAGTATTGACGAAGTACCGTTGTTGTTGAAGAAATATTTGAATTTTTTTCATTCACATGCAAATATCTGAGCGTGCCCACAAGATTCTCGCATGAGAGCGTGACACACCAAACTATGATAAAAGCGTGAAGTGAAGTATTGTGGCGCGGGAAAATTAGTGGCAGAAACTTGTTGAATCTTGAGAGATTGCGGTCAATTAAAACACAGACAAGTCTTGACTTGTGGCCAACTTAATAGAATTAATATCTCAAGATATTCGATATTAGTCCAACCACACTAGCGTCACTAGGTAGTGGTCTGGATTATAACAACAGTTTAAGCCTGGTGCACACTTGCGACATAACGACAAAAGGAAAATATCACGCGAACAAAATTTAGTGGTTTTAAAACGTTGAAGTCCACAAAAAATAACATAAGATTGCTTTGGTGAAGTAATCTAATGATGATCCATGGAAAATATTGATGATTTCAATTATTTTCCCATGCCGTTTTTCGTTATGTCGCGAGTGTGCAAAGGGGCACTCGCACGCTTAATTTTTGTACAACCTGTCCAAAAATAAGTCTAATTCTAATCACCAAAAATACATTTAAGTTTACCGGTAATAACCAAAAGAACAGTCCAGATTTGTTAAATGACCTTTTAACTGTTAAATCAATACAAATCTATAGTGTTTTTATCTATTATCAAGAGGATGGAATTGGTTTGCGATTTGAAATATATTTGCTTGTCAGGCAAGCGTGCGAGTGCCCCTTTAAATAAATTTTTGGATTGCACGCCCAGTCTCGTATCCAGGTGTTATTTTTTTTTGCGTCTCTTGCGCGCTGTGATTTCTCTTTGAAAAAGAGCAGATTTCGTATGACCGTGAAAAGTGCCGCGAAAGAGTTGTACCGCGCCGCGACCGTACCGCGACTACGCGATTTCGTTCGGTATCTACAGCAGGCTAGGTTCCGTACCGCCACCGCGACAGTACCGCGCCGTGTCACGGTACTTTTGTACGAAATCTGCTCTAGGCCTTATCACGGTCTCCGCAGCCATTTTGTTGGGTAGGCAAGAAAGTTCAAAATCCCACATAAACTCTCTGCAAATGTGAAGTGAAATCATTGGGAAAATGTTGCAATATCAACAAAATAATTAGCTTAAAATAATTCTAAGTGCCCAAACAATCAATCTACGAAATTTCACCTTCCTACGCTTTTTCTAAAGCGAGCGATTGTAGTTTTTAGTTTCCCATATCTACCCTGTATTTTGACAGGCATTTTACGCACCGATGCACACAGATTTTACAGGCATTTGCATGAAGAATTAGAAAATGACACCTACTTTATATTGTGAATACAGTGCGCATTCTGATTGGTTAAAAGGCGTGTTTGTAAGAGACCTGATAAACACGATTGTCACGCAACGATTTCGCGCGTGTACGTTGGCTCGTGTCTTTCAAGTTTTGATCAGTTCTCTCCCAACATCCCCCTCGTGTTTGTAAGAAACCAGAGAGCACGCGGAAAGTACTTTTATTGCTTAATTAAAAACATAATTGCTCAATTCATACACTAGCTATAATCTCCAAACTTTGCAGTTGATGTGGGATTTTAAATTCTTGCCTACCCAAACAAAATGGTGGCGGAAACCGTGATAAGGCCTATTGTTTTGGAGGCGTAGGAACTGGGAACGAGTATTACTCTCTGCGCGCCCTGTCCCTCCTGCGCCTCCTATTCCAGTCCCTGGACTCTCCTTCGCGGCCCCGTTGTTGCCTGTGTGGTCGCCGAAAGGAGAGTCCAAAAACCTTTGTATGCGCATGCGCTAGATCTGACCAAGAACTTGGGTTTTTTCGTTAAGTGCGCATGATCCAAATACCGCTGTCGGAGATTGTTTGTTGAATTTTCGCGGTTACGGTCACAAGGGTGTCCTATCTTGATGGACAAAATTCATGTAGCCAACAATCAATTTCCGACAGCGGTATAGCTAAAACTATCTCACAAAAAAAACCCGGAAAGCGTGATTTGTTTTCGTTTCTTTTTAATTTCTATTTTTTCTATTTATGATAAAAGCTACCCGCCTCGATTAGCTCTGCTATTTTGCGGGTCAGCTTAAAAATGTTTTGTAAATATGATACAAATCAAATAAAAATGTTGTTGTTGTATGTTGCTGTTGTTGTTGTTTGTATTTGTGCTCTGGAAGTTTGCATATGTTTCTTAGTTCACCGATCTGCCCTCGTTCTACGCTTAAGCCCGGTGCACACTAGCGACATAACGACGTTATATTGTAACGAAAAAAGCAGAGAAAATAATTGAAATGCTCAGTATTTTTTCATTAGATTACTTCATCAAAGCAATCTTATGTTATTTTTTGTGGACTTTGTGGATTTTTCTTATGTCGCTAGTGTGCACCAGGCTTTAGCAACTACCCCTTCTTGTGGATCAGAAACTTTGGTACAAACAAGGCGTGCAACAAGACACGAAATAACTTTTATTTATTTAAATGTATCAACAATAAAGAGTTAACATTGTCCTTCACTTTAAACTGCCACAGTCACTCCCCTCCATTTTGTCAGCCTATTTGTCAGCCTATTTCCATCGGCTGAGTTAGGGAATGTAGTGCAATATTTTCGATTGAATTCTGTGAATTAAAGAGCCTGTGTCAGCCACTCCTTTTGTGTTGTCATTCGATATTAGAAGACGAATTACGTATAGAAATCTCGAAATAAACATATAAAAACAAAGTTTCAGATTTGATTTACCAAACTCAATCGACAACATTGTTCAAAACTCTCTAAATCAGCCGATGGAAATGGATGCTTTCAACGACTTGGTATATTGCTATGCTATCAAAATGGCGGCTGACACAGGCTCTTCAAATATAGAACTTTGTTTGTAGATGGTCATCCCTACCATCCAACGAAAATAATAACACAGGAATGACTGACTAGGCACTCCAGACAGACATGGATGACAGGGAATTTGGTTCCACATGTTCGTGAGTGTAAATCTAGACCAGATACGATGGGGTGTAGAGCCTGACATTCTCCAGAGGCAACTGACAACCTCGCTCCCAGGGTCTTCTGGGTAATTTTCAAGGTGGTGGGTCACACGGAAGAAGACCCCGGCAAAGGCTGGGCCTTTCCACAGGGAGACCGCCTTAGAACAACAGTAAAAATTTGATATGGTGGGCGGACACCTGGGAAGAGAGGGCGAAAATCGGAGCTGGAATTTATCTTATGAACTTGTATTAATGATCTGTGTCATCTTTCCGGCTGTCCGCCAGCCATATCGGATTTTAACTGTTTTTCTTAGGCGGTCTAGGGTCTTCTTCCGAATGACCCGCCATATTAAAAAGACCCTGGGAACGAGGTTGGGCAACTGAATCACATTTTAGCGTTTGAACTGATGGATCTTGTCAATCAGTTCAAATATAGATTCTTCACTGGTATATTGTTCAGTCAGGCACACAATGTTTTTGTTGGCTTCTTTCTCTCGCACTTCCACCACATTTGTCTCTTTGAAAATACGGACGGCATTCCTCAGGGGTTCAAGGGAACACGTCTCAGCTAAAGAAAGAGGACAAAAATACATTAAGGTCTGAATAAACTATGCCGGGTCAGAATTTAATCCTATCTGTAAAACGTTCTTAAAGGCCCATCACCAACCGGGAGACTTTGCGCCCCGTTTTCTTTTTTTTTTTCAATTTGATCCATTGTTTTTCGGCTGCTCTGATTGGATAAGAGTCCGCAAAGCTCTCGGTTGGCGAAGGGCCTTTAAACATTCTGTACCAAGTAAATGCATTTTTTTTCAGAAAAATTAAGGTGGTTGCCATTCTCGCTAAAATTGAAAATAGAATTGTCTCAAAAGTGGTAATTTATTAAAAAAACATGGAATCATTATTTTTATCGGAGTATATCTACCATAATACCAGAACAATACTTAAGAAATAAAACATTTTTTCTGTGCCTTCATAGAGCTCTGAAAACCGAGGCGTTGTTTGGGAGAATTCGAGAGCAGATCATGAAGCATCATGATCTGACTCGAGAATTCTCCCAAACAAAAGCCGAGGTTTTCAAAACACTATGAAGGCACAGAAAAAATGTTTTATTTCTTTTATAAAATAATTTCTAAAGCAAGAACAATAAAAAATCCGCCATTTTCAAGCAATTTGCCGCGTTATGCCGTCATTTCTATGACCTTCAAAGAGTTTTGAAACACAGCCCTCGACCAATCAGAGCGCGCGAACTATCTCAATTATTTTATAAAAGCATTTGTTCATTTTTCTCCACCAAGACAATGTGGGGGATTTTATGGACACTGAAGCACTTTGTAATGGGGGTGGGGAGCTAGGGGATTCACAAACAAGATAACTACTTACGATAGAATGTGACGTCTTGAGAAACACGCTCCTTTGTGCAGTGATGCATGGCGGTCACAAACTCGCTCTCTGCAGAGAAAAAAAAAGTGAACGAACTGAGTATAATATTGATATTGCAGTCACTTCTTTTCCTTTCTCGGCTCGCGGCCACAAAAGTCACCTTTTTTACCCCTCCCCCTTGGAATTTCCAATCTCCAGACACATCCCCTCCCGTGGAATTTACAGAGTCCAATAGAGCCCCCCTGGAAAATTTTCCGTAGGTCCTCAACCCCCCGGTGCGGTTTAAAAATGCAATCAGCCAATTCCCTTTGTTTACCTGTAAACTCCTGCCCTCGTAACCATAGCAACTCACAGCTTGCCACCCAATAGGCCTCGATAAGTGGAGACAAGAGAGACTGGTAGAACTTTAGTTTGGCGAGCTCCGACCGAGAGTAACTTAGCTGAAAAAAAACAAAAACAAGAGAACATTACTCCAAGAGTAATCTGTAAAGTTTCGTTCTCTTGCGGGGGAGGTCAACGGTAGCCTGAATTTCATCCTTCTTTTCTTCCTACACTCATTGCGGGAGAAAAGACGACTGAACGCCGACTTCCAAAAGCGTGCCCAGGAATTGCGTGATTCTCAAGATCTTGAGAATAGATGGTGATTGGTCAGTTTCTTTTAAGAAACTGACCATTAAAATGAGCTCTATAATATGGATTATTTTCAATGACCAAGTGAACGTCACTCAATGGCAGATTCATGGCAGTCCACAAAACGGCTACAATTTATCCAGAAAATATACCTCAGCCCGGTAAGAATATTATGTACATGTTACCAAATGCCAAGCGATCTTAGAAACGCATAGCATGCAGAAAATGATATGCTCTTTTCACTCCCGCAACGAGTGTTGGAGTGTAGGAAGAAAAAAACGGCTGAACTCCAGGCTAGGTCAACGGTACTTCTTGCTTGGGGATACAGGCTTGTCAAAATAGGTAGTGGGTACCGGGTGGTACCACCCCTCCTCATTTTCCAGACCTATTTCCGCGAAGAACGTATAAGAGGCACCTGAGTTTATTGTATAAATGTGTTGCTCTTTAGTGGAATATCTAGCAGACATGTGGCACACGCGTGTTGCTTGCGTCGCTACTGTAATTGTTAGAGAGGACTAGAGATAGACAATATCGGCTAACGGTGTTCTTGTTGCCACCCAATTCAAATTCTTCTCACTCGACCGAGTGCACGAGTGTAAGTGCAGAACATACAAAAGTATCCACCCAAAGGAATCACCACATGATCTGAATTGGATGCCAACAAGATGTAAACACCGTTAGCCGATTTGGTCTATTTTGGCACTTTACCTTATACTCTGGATCGGGCGCATCTCGCATATATATCGCGTCTTACCCTATACTCTGGATCGGGTGCATCTCGCATATATATCGCGTCTTACCCTATACTCTGGATCGGGTGCATCTCGCATATATATCGCATATATATCGCGTCTTACCCTATACTCTGGATCGGGTGCATCTCGCATATATATCGCGTCTTACCCTATACTCTGGATCGGGTGCATCTCGCATATATATCGCGTCTTACCCTATACTCTGGATCGGGTGCATCTCGCATATATATCGCGTCTTCTTCCGTCTCGTCCCACGCGTTCACCGCGAACCTCTGAGCCCATTCCTTCTCTCGTGCTCCACCACCTCGAGACTGAGAAGAGAAACATTTTAAAAATCGCTGGCACACTTTTGATGATACAATAGAACTGGGTGGCTCTATTGAATTCTACTGTTCAAAAGCTTTAAAATGATATATAATACACGTATCTAGCTCAAAAGCAGACCAAATGACAACAATTTTGTCAAAGGACCTCATTAACCTTTCCTCGTACCTTAAAGTCTCGGTCCTATATCAGAACCCTGTGATATTCCACAATCTCTTCACCAGTGCCGTAGCCCTAATAATTTCCCCAATGGAGAACGTCTCCAGTCCCGGTCCAATATGAGAACCTAGGATACTCCACCAACTCCTCGCCTAATAATTTCTCCCGTGTTAAATTTCTCCAGTCTCGGTCCTATATTAAAACCTTGGGTACTCCATAATCTTCTCACCTGTGTCGTAGACCTTATAATTTCTCCCGTGATTAATTTCTTCAGTCTCGGGTCCTATATTAAAACCTGGGTACTCCACAATCTTCTCACCTGTGTCGTAGACCTAATAATTTCTCCCGTGATTAATTTCTCCAGTCTCGGTCCTATATTAAAACCTTGGGTACTCCACAATCTTCTCACCTGTGTCGTAGACCTAATAATTTCTCCCGTGATTAATTTCTCCAGTCTCGGTCCTATATTAAAACCTTGAGTACTCCACAATCTTCTCACCTGTGTTGTAGACCTAATAATTTCTCCCGTGATTAATTTCTCCAGTCTCGGGTCCTATATTAAAACCTAGGTACTCCACAATGTTATCACCTGTGTCGCAGATCTAATTATTTCTCCTGTGATTAATTTCTCCAGTCTCGGGTCCTATATTAAAACCTTAGGTACTCCACAATCTTCTCACCTGTGTCGAAGACCTAATAATTTCTCCTGTGATGAATTTCTCTAAAGTCTCGTTGATTCCCGACTCTAATGATACGCACGGCTGAGAAAAAAGAGATAAATAATTATAAATTATGACACGGTTATTAGAAGAACACGGAATCAGGAAGACCGAGCATAAACATAACTACAGAACTTGAACACTCACCGGTAGGAATATAAATTCTCTCTGCAGTAGCTCGCATAGTTCTCTGGCTTTATCAATGATCTGCAGTTGAAAATATGACGGCTTCATTACCTACTCGCGTGAGCTTATACAGAGTTCATTTTGGCACGCGTCCTGTGCCACGCAATGATGACAGTGATTGGGGTCTATGGGCGGACAGACATTGGCCGATAGTTCGTCAAGACGACTTAGGGCAATGACTTTTAGTGCGTCTCTTACTTCGTCGTTTGCTTCGTCTTGTTTGAATACGGGCAAGAGACGGATAAAACGCCCAGACGAATTAAGTGGCTTAATGCGTCCGAACTGACGAACTAAATCATTTCATTCGTCTGGACGTTGTATCCGTCTCTTGCCCGTAGTCACAGCATAGCAGTGTAGAAATCTCTAAATCAACATCTAAAAGCAAAGTTTCAGATTTGATTTACCAAATTCAATCGAGAAAATTGCTCTATATTCTCTAAATCAGCTGATGGAAATGGGTGCTCTCTTGGTATGTTGCTATGCTTTCAAAAGGGAGGCTGACACAAGCTCTTTAACTAGTAACTGGCGTACTCAAACAGTGAGTCGATTCAAGACCTACGGCTTCTGACAACGTTATATGAAGTAGCTGTGTGTTTTCTGTGCAGGTTCCTTACCTCGCTCTGTCGAAACGTTCCCTCCTGCTCGATGTGAGTGACCTGGATTCCGTTGTCAATGGCGACGGCCATGATGCTGCAGGCTGAAGAACAGAGCGAAAGCATTTGATCAGTCACCTTTGAGCAGAGGTTTCTTACTTGCCATTTTTGTTGCATTTGTCGCGGCGATTTTTCTCGCGCGAGTTGCAATTCCAACACTCTATGTAAACGAGATGCAAATCCGGTACGATTTCTGTGCTCTGTTTTCTTCGAATCGCATCAAATTGCAAAGGGTTTCGGACATATCTCCGCGACGTCACGCGATAAAAGTTGCGGTCGGTCGGTCGCGCCGAGTTGCACTTAGTTTACATTAATGATTTTGAGTTGACACGTACGTACAAGAAAAATCGCCGCGACTTACGCGACAAAACTTGCCGCCTTTAGTCGTCTAGCAAAGAGTCTGGTATTTAGCATGACAGAATGACAGAAAGGAACCTCTACTTGCAAGGCATTTTATAAGTGAATGTGTGTGGGCTTGATTTTCTGTCGTTGTTAGGCTCCGATCATGCGATTCTCGCATACGGAGGAGACTACAAGAGCGCCACTCGATCAAAAGTAGCACCAATTTACTCACCAACAACCGATTCTAAGGCAAATATTGGCAGCACCTGTAAAACAGAAACACACAGTAGTATGAATCAGAGATTAGTTAAAGACCAAATCGCCAAGATGAACCATTCGACCGATAAGCGATTTTTCCTACGACTTTCGATTTCCCCCAAAACGAACGTCGCATTTTTCGAGAGAAACGGTTCTTCGTCGAACACAAATATAATATAGACCTTTTAAAGCCCCTGTGTCCATTGGGCGTGATATAGTTTTGTAGCTCCTAAACACGTATGCTAAGGTAACGGTAAAATGTAATGAACCAGAAACATATAAGTGAGTTATATGTTTCTGAGTTATATGTTTCTGAATGAACTCAATCCGTTTAAATCTCATGGAATTTCGATCCATCCTAGGTATGAGCTCATAGGGCAGCAAACTAATGGTGTTATTTGGACGTTTCTTACCATATTAGATCAAAACAACAACATAATAATAACAACACTGTCACACCCATCGGAGAAAGGGTCTTTAAGTAGAACTCTCTCATACCAAGTTGCTGTAATGCACCAGGTCGATGACGTATGGGATTTCCAGCTTAGGTTTCACGATGGTCGTATCGCCAGAAGATTGTGGTCTGAGTGTGACGTCATCACTCTCTTTAGGTGTGGCGTCATCTGGAACGTCATCAGCGATGTCACTACAGTCTGTCAATGTTTTGGTATCGGTGGTTGCTAGGCAACTGATCTCTACTAAGTCGCTTAGTAACTCGAGGGCGTGGCTAACCACGTGTTCCGTCTTCCCGCTAAAGCCAACGTCCCTGAGGAGAAATCGGGATAGTGTTAATAGAGCTCTTTGTTAGTATTGGAGTTTGTATTGCTTAGCTACTAGCTACAACCAAATACATAAGTCGTTGGAACACCTAGTCGTTCCTTCCCCTCCCAATGGTGAGCGGGTAATAATACTGGACCAGACTCGTACCCAGTCGCATTGTAAGAAAAGAGCGAGGCGCGAAAAGGATTGTGGGGCGTACCCATAATCCTTTGCGCCTTCACAATCCTCCCCACAATCCTTTGCGACCCTCTTATAGACGACTGGGTACGAGTCTGATACTGGACACAAAACAACTTTGGACAACATTGAAGGGAGAGCGTACGTTCTCTCGGCAAAGTGTCCAACATTTTGTATTTGATTGTAGTGTCGGATCACTTGCTCCTACAGCAAAACATCGAAGACGACTTACCGTCCTCTAGCAATGACCTCACAGCGGTACCAATAAAACGAAGACGTCAGCTCCGTTAACGATGCACCCTGCAAGCACGAAAGGGGCGGAGATTACGAGATACATATACAACAATTTGAAATAGTCAAAATCGGCTAATGGTGTCAACATCTTGTTGTCACCCAATTGATGATTCTTTTGTTAGTTCTGCAGTCGTGCAGTCGAAGAGGATTCTGGTAGTAGTGCTATCAAGATGTAATAAGGGGAATAGAGCGATTTGACTGTCGTGAAACCAATCGCAAAGTAATAACACCAATTCTGAATAAAACCTATAGGAGTGATTACAAAGTAATTGCGAATTACTCACGACAGTCATGTGAAATCCGCTCTAATTGTGTGATATGGTCGTTCAGATAAGATAGCGGATAGAGTTGAATCATATGATATCTCTTTTTTGTGTTAATTGAGGACGAGATATCATAGGATTCAAGTATATTCAAAACGTTCAGTCGGTAGATTCCGCCGAAAATAGCACTGTCAAAAAGGCGAGCTTTTTATTCTACAAACATCAGTGAAATACCAAGCTATCTCTCGCACGAAAAAATGATATATTCAGTGTGAAGATATGATTTTTATCTTCACTCTTCGCAGTGAAGATAACACACATAGCTTTCTAGTTTTCAGATTTTCGTAAAATAAACGTCGATTTGGTATTTCACTGATGCTGTGTTCCCTGTGCTCACTCGGGAGATAAATTTTCAACACTTGAAGATAAAATTCGTATCTCCGCGCGACCATGTAATATCCTTCATTTTCGTGCTATTTTCTTAGCGGAATCGCCTCCTGAAGCTTTGAATGATCCTATAGAATCCTATGATATCTCTTTTTTTGTGTAAATTGAGGATGAGATATCATAGAATTCAAGTCTATTCAAAAACGTTCAGTCGTTAGATTCCGCCGAAAGTAGCACTCAAAAAGGCGAGATGCCCTCGTCGCTGCGCGACTCGTGCAAGATCGCTTTTCTCTATTCTTAGCGGAATCTAGCCTCCTGAAGCTTTGAATAATCCTATAGAATACCCCACGTCCTTGTAATACGTACCTGACGATGTTTGGTGAGCAACAGGAAGGCGAGTAGATTGGTACTCATCACGGCACTGCACTGGACAGCATCTGAACACGAAACAAATAGTGTCAGATCTCTAGGAATATATATATATATCCCACCAAACCTCTATATTGGACATATTTGAAAATTGAACTGACATATTCCCATTTGTCACTCAGCCCTGGCCAAAAGACTTGCTACTTGCGTCGACTTGCGCTCGTTTGGCCACCAACTTGCGATGACTTGTGTTCACTTGCGTCCACTTTGAACACGTTCAAATGTTTATGCAACTTGCGTCTCGTTTGGCCACCACATCGCAAGTGTACGCAAGTTGTTGCAAGTTTCCAATTTTCTTCGTTTTCCAAATTAACGAAATTAATTTGGAACAAGTCATGAAAATGTTGCACTTATATTTCTAGCTGTTATTTGCAAGAAAGTGGATGAGGTTTCTTAATTTATTTTGTCTTTTTCACAAGACTGTCGTGAGGACCCGTGAGTAATGACACATTCCTCGTTAATTGCGATTGCTTAGGCTTGTGATTGGTCGAGGGCATGATCTTTGATCCTTCAGCCAATCAGATCGCGCAGAGAAAACAATTACACCGAACTACTTGTGATTACTGAATTACTTGTGATTACGCTCTCTGATTGGATATAGTGAATTACGCACTTGATTGGATAGTGAATTACTCATGCATTGCTTTCACGACAGTCATGTGAAAACGGCTCTATTTAAATTTGCCGCCATATTTCGATTCGGTGTTTCGGGCCACAGGAGTCTCGGGTGTTCTAGAAACGAGCCCAGGTTATTACCGTAGACCACGTGATATCCCAAGGCCTTGGTAAGCAGGAAGCACTTGTCATCTCCCATATCGGCTAGTGACAAGTCAGAAACATTCCTGAGTAGGGAGGACACGGGGGATGATGTCATGGAAGCCCTGGCCGCCATAGCGGCACTGAACTCCTGCATTGCTGTTGAGCAGTCCATGCTGTGAGAGAACTCCTGCGCAGGAAATGATAATAATAATCGGTAGTATAGGAGGGCTGGTTTCGAAACTCATTGTCATTTTGCTACTAAAACTTCCATACCTCCGATTGTAGCTCATATCAGTTTTTTACCGACTTCACCGACCCACCATTTTCTAAACAGCTGTTGTTTCCAAGGAAAAGCAATTCTCCAGGCACGGAATGAAATTTCAATAAATATCTAATTTGTTGACATCGGCGACATCTTGGCAACGCCAGGGTGGGTCAGCTAATTTGCATACGAGGTGCCTGCTCAACAGGCGCTAGCAATGATACCGAGGAAAACGGAGCGAGCTTACGAGGCACATCTGCTCGAACGAGCGCTAGAACAGCTTCAGATACGGCTTTCCAGGAGTTTTCGGGAGCGCTTTCCGAGAGCCTGTTTTGCAGGCTACATACGAGGTTCAAATTCTTTTTCAGCAATGGTTGCAAAAATAGTAGCCGCCCGTTAAATAATGACCACTGCCAAACATGCATACCTGAAGGGAGTAAGGTTGTCCAAAATCCACTCTCAGTTGTCCATACCGCGTTCCTAGTACCTGCCATATACCCTTCACAGCTTCCCAAAATGTCTCTGGCTTCTTCTGCTCACCCTGGAAAAAACGTTGGTAAAACTATAATAGTAGTTTTGTCTTCAAAAAGGCAAGTGATTGACACTCTGCAACACTTGCAAAACAATTTGGAATCCTAATATCCAGTTCCGCTCGCACGCGTTAGTCTGGCGGATTAGCGTAAAAATTGCGCACTTATGGCTAAAGACACCAAATTTTGCATGACAATAGTATTTTCAGTATTTTATTGAAGATAAGATATGGAGGCACGCTAAATTTTATTCGTAGCGAAAGCTAGAACAGTTTTAATGTGAACCATTGTTTTGCCATTGGCAGCCATCTTTGAATCCTTTGTTATTCATGAGCTCTGCGGCACTTGGAGAAATCTTCCATCGTCCGTGTTATAGATAGCACAGTACTAGGAAGAAAATATCATGCCAAAATTTGAGACAAGCTTCTTTTTACACATTCAACACATGAGGTACCAATTGACCCGATGTTTTTTTAGAATTTGTTGGTCATTCTTGAAACATTTCATCAAATCTCAGTCAGGCTATTGTCTTTACAATATAAATTATAAACATTCCCAACAAACTGGTCGTGACATTTAATAAATCACCAAAAACTCTAAGGTCAACTCAATCCATAGTTCAGAATTAGCAACTGTTGAGCTGCTATGGCTGTGTAGTCTAGAGAACAACTTGAATGTTCAAAAAACTAAGAGCTCTAAACCTCATTAATTTCAAAGCATTGGCAAAATGGCTGCTATTGAGCTAAACAATAGTTCACTCTAAAACTTCTTTATCTTTCGCTAAGAATGAATTCTAGCATGCCTCCATATCTACGATTTAAAAAAGCCTTCAAAACTATTACCAAAAAAATGGGGCTTTAGCCTAAAATGCGCAACTTCCTCGAAAATGTGCTCTAATCCGCCGGACTATGACTTTATCAAGTAGTATAGGGACATTTGTGCTTTTATTAAGCAATAAAAGTACTTTCCGCGTGCTCTCTGCTTTCTTACAAACACGAGGGGGATGTTGGGAGAACTGATCAAAACTTGAAAGACACGAGCCGAAGGCGAGTGTCTTTCAAGTTTTATCAGTTCGACCAACATTCCCCGAGTGTTTGTAAGAAACCAGAGAGCACGCAGAAAGTATTTTTATTGCTTTTAGAAAATAACATACACACGCGCGACAGCGTTGCGTGACAATCGTGTTTCTTAGGTCTCTTACAAACACGCTTTTTAACCAATCAGAATGCGCACATTCACAATACAACATAGGTGTTATTTTCTAAAACGTTTTAAAATAATGCCCATCTTAGCCAGCAGACGATATCAGGGACGAGGAGAGAGAGCATTGATCATGTTCTTGCTTACCAATAGTTCTCCTTGATAACTTGCCTCAAAAACCTGAAAAAAGATAGTTTGTGTTTGTCTGTTTGATTGCTCCATATTCAGAACTACTTTTATACCACAACAGTTGTGTAAATGGAAATAGGATTGGCTTGTGTTCATATATCTTATTAGATGTTTTTCATGTAATAAGGCCGGATATTTGACGAGTTGCGGACGACGAATAATTTTTTTCTTTTCTTTTCAAGATTCACGAGAAAATACTCAATCTCGTACCCAGAGCCCGTGCATCTTTAAGCCAGCGGCAAGATACAGGGCTCTGGAATAATCAATTTTTTTATACCCAAAATCTGGGTACTCTTCAGTGCGCATGCGTTTGACCTTGACCGCTACTAAAATCATGGATTTATCACACAGTTCTTCAATATGTTATAAGAATTTTTCACATTTTACAGTCGTGGTTATAAAACCAGCCCAAAAAAGCTTTAAAAACACGAATTACTGAGATATTTCCCTAAGTTTTGAGCAGGTTTTGTTTTAGCAAAACAGCGCGC
Source organism: Scolanthus callimorphus (assembly GCA_033964015.1). Taxonomy (NCBI): domain Eukaryota; kingdom Metazoa; phylum Cnidaria; class Anthozoa; order Actiniaria; family Edwardsiidae; genus Scolanthus; species Scolanthus callimorphus. The sequence continues at coordinate 26,046,143 of CM066916.1, read as the reverse complement.
GTTCTGCTTGACATCGAAAGTGGCGTGATCTTCGTCAGCAGCGCGCGCGCGACAAATTTTGTCAACAACTGAACATTTGCCTCAGAATCAAGACTTTTGTTGCATGATTTTGTCGTGTTATAACGCTAGTTTTGGAAAATTGATCTTTCGGAATGCTTGCGAAAATTCATAAGAATAGATCTACAAGTGGAAAGGCTTTGAAGCGCAGCGTTTGATACCGGAAATATGTTTTCGCCCAACAGGTGACGCTTGTGTGAAAAATATTTTCTGTTAGATTTCCTCCGAATTCAAATCGCGCGCATGGGCAGTGGAGAGGAATGACGAGCCAATGAAAATCGTCGCATGACTTGATTATTCCAGAGCTCCGTATCTTGGCGCTGGCCTAAAAGATACGCGGGCTCTGGGAACGAGATTGGCTTTTACTAGAACACGATCGGGAAGCCATTCAAGTGCGGGCGCAAAACCGGTTCGTATCCGGTTTTCCATACAGTGTAATGCCGCTCTCAATCGTGTAATACGGTTCCATATCTGCACTCAATTTTAACCTTGTATGGTAAAACGACGTCGCCGTCGTATAATTAACCTCCTTAGCTTGGGTGTAATGTTTTCCCATTTCAGATCACGTGGCATTTCCATGGGTATTCATTCTGGGTTTTTTTTGGTATGCAGCGAAGGACATGAAATAATGGACATTCTCATTATGAAGAATTTTATTACGACTACCAGAAACCTTTGCGCTGTCCCCTTTGTTCGTGTAATTACCGGCTATTGTTTCCAATAGCGGCTTATTATCAAAGTGTGCATAATTCAATGCCGCCAATGTTAATACCTTTTCATATGATATGTTAACTGGGACGACAAGAACATCTGGAACGAGTCCTTCCAGCACAGAGTTGACAACGACAGAGAGAAGACCTGACTTGGGGACCATAGCTTTGCCGGTACGGGACCTGCTACCCTCTAAAATAAGGACAGTCCGACAGTCAATTGGAAACTTACATCCCATTTGTTGCAAAAATAAACACTAACAACAAAACTATGTATTGTCTTACTACTCACCAATAAAGATCTCTAGGTTCTGCTTCTGCTTAAGTAGCTGCTGGACATACTAAAATAACATGGATAGACATGACTTCAGTCAATTTTTGATCAAAATTGATAATTCCACAACTGCCCGCAACAACAGATACCGTCTATTGTATCTACCCGTCCACACGCTAGACAAAAACATGTTCTGTCGGCACGTGAAACTTCAAAGTTTTTTGACAGCGAAACTTGAATGTTTTGACAGGAAAGCTTGAAAGTTTTTATCACAATTATTCAAGTCTGCGATTACTTTTCAATAATAATCACTGAAAAAAGTTTATATTGTGGTAGCTTCTTTCCTGTCAAATGCATGACCAAAAAGGGGTGGTAGTGCCAAAAACAAATGTATGTATCTGTTCGAGAACCCTTAGCCCATTGTTCGCGAACCGTTTGCAATTTGTTCGCGAAAAGTTCACAATTAAATTGGTTGCGAACAGTTCGCAATTTGTTCGCGAAATGTAGCATTTTTGTTCGCGAACGAACTGCAAACATTATTTCTGACCAACTTACAGGAAGCTAGGGTGCAAGTGCACTATGCATGTAAACTAACCTCTTGTAGAACAGTCTTGTACAAGTCATCTTTGCCACTCATGTGATCAAGCTTTCTCTTGATGAAGAATCCACCAAGATGACGCATCAGCCAACTAACACAAATACAGAGCCAACAGAAATATAATGGACTCCCCATAAAAACAGACAGGGGTGCTCGTCGGGAAAATAAATTTTTACCCTAAGGGATAGCAGATTGGAATCAGAAAATCTTAAAGTGATTGTGGTCCTTGAAATTACCATCAAGTTCAAACAATTTATTCTGTTGACAAGCACCCCTGTCTATTTTTTTTAGGGAAGCACGGTTGGCTCAGTGTTACGGCGTTGGGTCTCTCACCGCTGTGGTCCGGGTTCGACTCCTGGCCGGGACAGAGGAAATTTTCTTTCTGTTCTGGTCTCCGTCGAAGCTGGTTCATATTGTGAGTTGAACTTTGTTCTACTGTGTTTCACGTCTTTCGGATGAGACAATAACCCGAGGTCCCGTCTCGCCTTTCTACTCTACCCAGTTTCAGGGGGGATGTTAAAGAACCACTGGGGACGTTATAAACCCTCTGGCAGTGACCACCTGTGCTTATGACCACTTGGCTGCCAGTGGCGCCGTTGAGACCCAGCACAATTCAGCCTACGAGCTGCAAGTCTGGGGAGTCGGATCCAAACATTTACATTTCACATTTACATTTTTCTGGAGGGGAGTCTGCCACTAAAATGCAACTAAAACTTTTCTTCCTGCAGCCAAATTTTCAAACATAGTGCAAAATTTCTGCCAATGAACAATTCCAGCTACATTGAATCCATGCATGTTGGAAAAGATATGAGTACTGTACATGAACAGTAATACAGTACAGTGTACCACATTAAATGCATTTGGTCATTCTTACCTGAAACAAAGCATATTGTTGAGATTATCTGAAAAAGAAAGACAACATTGTCAATTATACAAGGATCATACAGTTAATTAGTAAAAATATTGTGAATTTCCATAAGTATCTGAGTTACAGGTCCCGGGGGAGGACTCCTCTATTTTTAAGGTGGGTTGCTCATCAGGAACTTTCGATTTACCCCTAAAGGTACCAAAAAGGGTGCAGCTTAGTTGATTTAGATGCCTAAAATGTACCAAGATAAAAACCATTGTTGCTTGGTCGCTAAGCAACAATAAGCACCCCTAAGAGGTGCCTATCTGGAAAAAATTCCAATTTACGAATTTTACCCCTTAAGAGGTACAAGAGGCCTAAAGGTAAGACAAGCAACCCTGCCCCATAAATAGGGGGTTACAGTACCTCCTGCAGCCACATGAGGTGGCTTGATGTTGCACGTCAGTAGTACCCAGGTGACAAGAATGTAGTCCAAGTGACTCTTGTGGAGGGGAAGGAACACCATCGGCTTGTTTGTCTGAATTTGTATCAAGAGGAAACATGCATTATTATATAAACATCAGTGTTTTACAGGGATTTCTGCCACTGAGAAAAACCGTATATTTTTACATGTGAAAATATCAGCCAATATGTTTTCTTCCTCATGGGCCAATAAAAGGTGCTTCTCCCTGAAGCATGGTAGCATTTGTTGTTTATATATAACAAATAGAATAACACATGGACGCTTGGAAATAGGGAATTTATCTTCTCGTGTTCACATTTGATATCTCACTTGTTCGATAAATTCTATATCTCCGCTCGCCCATGTATTATTCTCTATTTAGCATGCAGAGGATTCATTTCATTTTGCACTTACAGGTGGTATGTCCTTCAAACGTCAGCAGTTTTTAACACTTAATTTTGCTTTACTATGTAGCTTATTCACATTTTCACTTATTATGTAAAACAATTTGGAAAAGAAAAGAGGACTAATAGTTTTCAAGATAATTGAAGATATGAGCAGTGGCCAGATGTGAGCAGAATGCTTTCAAGTTGGCCATTTCTACATTTTATTAGATTGAATTTTTAAAATCTCCATGATAAAGGTGAGTGGAAGAAAAGGACATGATTTGGGATGTGCAAAGGAAGAAGACATGGTAGGGATCACTCGAACAGTTCCACTCCCAATGATCCTATAAATTTAATATCTAGATTTAGGCACTGCCTAAAAGCGGAGCTCGAATCAATACATTACTGTAATCGAGGTATCGACTTTTCTAGTTTTGATGACGTCATTGATAACGTAATGCCACATGATCTTGGTGGGGCATCCCTTGCCTCTAAAAAAACTTTACCCAAGTTTGGTCACCCAGAAATGTTCCCTTCTCGAGATAATTATTGCCTGTCTAGTTTTGTTGAGGTCATAGATGGCATAATGCCACATGACCTTGGGGTGCTCCCCCTTGCCTCCAAGATAATTTTACCCAAGTTTGGTCGCCTAGCGATGTTGCCTTCTTGAGATATATATAATAGCTCCCACTCCTGCCCTTCCACATTCTATGTTACAGGTGTAGAATGTAGAACCCCCTATTTCCAAGTGAGCTCCATGGGCCTTGTTAGAAAGATCAAAGAAGGTCATTGGGCATTGCCCTGTGTCCTACTAATATTGTCCTACCACAGTGGGAACAGCTAAACAGTATTTCCCATGGTCAGGAGTACAGTTGTACTACTCTTCCCAGTAGACCGTAACACCTACACCTTTTTTTGTACCACGTGATGGGTTGCTTATGTACCACGTGATCAACCATTTTGGGCGTAGACTTTGTTGGAAAGCAGCAAAACAATGTGTCTCACCAAACTCTCAAAGTTTAAGCCCACAAATACTGATCACATGGTACATAAGCAACTCATCACGTGGTACAATAAAAGGTGATCACGCGCTGAATTTGAGACAGCCGCCGGTGGGCTGAAAAACCGAGAGGTGTAACGGTCTACTGGGAAGAGTAGTATACCTGACAAGTGGAGAATGTGCTCAAATATGCACTCTCCTGATCAAGAAACAAGAGGTAAAAATACAAACCTTTGCTGCCAGCTGGAGCATGTGAACTTGTCCTTTGTGAATCTGAATGCCATCGAGCAATTTGCCAAACAATTTGAACAGGAACCAGCCTGTGAACCTGAAATCACCATACACGTCAACTAATTTGATTATCTTTTCCTACACTTTTATTTTGTTTTTAAAGCTTTTTATTAAGTTTTATAGACTCCTTTCCTACACTGCTGAAAAGAAAGTTAGCATAATAACGAATAATACAGTACCAATTTTAATCTACTCACTTGATAAGTTTTCTATAAATCTGTGCAGCCATTGTGGAGATGATTCCACTCGCTTGTCTGTTAAGTGCAGCAACCTTTTTCTGACGAGTCTTATCTAGCTTCTCTATTTCATTAGCTGAAAGAACAACCACATATTTATTCAAGGTTCTGGAAATTGCCCTTTTGGTGTGTAGTGGCCTTATTAAAGAGCCTGTGTCAGCCACTCCTTTGTTATTGGTTTTGTTTGATATTATGTGTAGAAATCTCTTAATAAACATCTAAAAACAAAGTTTCAGATTTCATTTATCAAATTCAATCAAGAACATTGCTCTATATTTGCTTAATAAGCTGATGGAAATGGATGCTTTCTCTGGCTTTGTATGTTGCTATGCTGTCAAAATGGCGGCTCACACAGGCTATTTAAAGGGGCCGACTGAACCTGCCCATAATGCATATGTTTTGAGCTCAGTGTTCTTGCCTCAGTGAACTTAGTGCTAAATTCTTCTGTCAGACCCCCCCGTCATGTGAACTTAGTGCAAAATTCTTCTGTCAGACCCCCGATCATGTTCATCATGAGAACCCCCCTCTCCCCTGGATTGCACCCCCCCCTGACCTATGAACACCTTTCTCCAAATTTGATTGCAAAGCTATGGCCAGAACAGTCAGTACTTAAGATATGAAAATGCTGATTATTCTGTCCTGAATGGTTAAGTTTATGAAATTGGAGTGAGCAAGTGTGCAAGGGCATACAGTACCACCCCCCTCACAAAAGCTCATGTCTATGTTTTGCATATCTAAGACTTAAAAATGGTATCCATAATAGCACCTTGATTTTTTTTATAAAAGAAAAGGCTAAACTCAATGATATTGTCAGCGGGAATACTCTACCTGTCAAAATTGCAGGGACGTTTGTAGCATTGTCTTGAAAAACAGTGTTGAGAATGCAGTTTTGGACTCTGAAAATGGATTTGAGATTATGATCTTAACAAAAATGAAAATTTAATTCAGACATTCAGTTGCCATGCCTCTAGGATAGTGGTGAAAATGTTTATAAAGCAAAAACAGTGCAAAAAATTGCTCTCTAGAGCTGTTCTGCACAAGATTGTTAGAGAAGCAAATAATGTCCAACTGCTTACCTTGGAGATTCAAATCATGGTGGCAAAAACGCCTGTTAAGTGTCTAATTGTTTAAAGTGCACACCACCCCTGAGAGGAGAGAACATGGACTGAAAGTTGTGCTTGAACAAATAAGAATGACGGAAATTTTGTCTCGATAGCTTTTTTGATTCACGAGATATGTGAGATCAAATATTTATGCAAATTAGGTTTTGATGACGTGGCGAGAGGTATTGTTTAAGACAGAACTCTCTAACTTGTCAATAAATCTTCCTATACCAGCAGTTTTCATACACAAAGAAAAGAAGCCAGATACACTTGATTCATTCAAAAAAGTCACTGGATTATAATCGCACTGGCTGATATTAGCATGCATATTTTCTACCTCTCGCCACGTCATCAAATTTGCATAAAACATGGATCTTACATTATCTCGTTAACCAAAAACGATATGCAGGCAAAATTTTTGGTATTCTTATTTGTTCAAGAACCACTGTCAGTCCATTTTCTAAGACAAAGACCATCATTTACCTTATTATTTCAGGGGCGTAGCCAGGATTTGCGAAAGGGGGGGGGGGGGGGGGGTCACATCTGTACAAATGTATGATGCCTGTTTCAAGCTCACTGATTTTTTCTTAATGTTTACTGTACTTTTCTTCTAAAAAGGAGGGGTCACAGGCACCCCAGGGTTCCCCCCCCCCTCCTATATTTACAGCTAAAAAAATGTACTCTTGTGTTACAACTCTATTCAGCTCTTCAGATTCTCTTAATCTCAACAGAATACTCCATCTGAGCCTTTTGTAATGTTGATTACACATGAAATGCACTTTGTTTCTAGAGTTCAGATATCAACTTAGCCTTGTTACTTAGCTACGGTATTGTCATTAAAAATAAGTAAGTACTGGATAAGTTATAAGTAAGCCTTTACTGCGATTTTCATATAATATTATTCTGAAAACTCTACACTGACCAACAAGCCACCATTTGGATTTCCGTCAATGAAACGAGTGAACAACTCTGGGTGATTTCACGAAGGCTTTGAAAGATCTTTTGAACTCTGATAGTGGTTAGCTGGAGTTCGCAGAATTATGAAAATTGCAGTAAAACTCAAATTTACCTTTGTGAGCAAGTGACAGACTTGCTCAATTTGGGAAAACTTCTACTGACATCACGATTCTTGATGAAGATCACATGACAAAATGTTCTTCTGAACAGATTCTCTCTGAAAGAAAAAAAGAAAGTGTTTATGGCCTGTTGTTCACTTCTAAGAAGAATTACTAAAGAGAAAAAAAAAGAAAGAAATATTTATTAACAAGACTTACTTGTTATAAATGGCAATGTTGAGGATGTTGTGCATTCCTTTTTTAGGAACGTCAGCATTATAGAATGCCTGTAAAAACAATTTCAGGGAAATTTGCTATTCAATGTACAAAGATTTGGCCAGACTTAAAACAAAAAATAGCATATTTTTTTACATTACATTACATTAATCCCATTACATATTACAGGGCCACAAATAAAGGTCACATTTCAGGCAATAGTTTCAATTTTAGTTGCATGAGAAAAGTTTAGTTGCAAAAGTCCTGCTTATACTAATTCAGTACCCCTTTTTTAGATTTCAGAGGAGATAAAACAACACTGTACTCCCTACAGCACCACAATCCTTGTATACCCCAAGGCAGTCTGATTATTATATGTTAGTGTAATTTGTGATAGAATCCTATGATATCTCTTTTTTGTGTAAATTGCGGACGAGATATCATAGGATTCAAGTATATTCAAAGCGTTCAGTCGGTAGATTCCGCCGAAAATAGCATTTAAAAAGGCGATATCGCTATTTTCGTGCTATTTTCTTAGTGAATCTAGCCTCCTGAAGCTTTGAATAATCCTATAATATACCTGTGTACTGGATGTACAACATCTTATACACCCTCTTCCCATGAATGGCCGGTCTCTCCTGTAGATAGTGGGGATGGTAGCTGGAGACACTTCAAATTTCTTCTCTGATGGCATTGGCATGTCAAAGTCATCCTACAAGAACTCCCAGCAGTTAGCAAGACAATTACTTGATAATGATATGACAACCACTAGAGTGGTAAAACGACGCTTCGAGATTCAGTCCCCTGACTAACAATTTTTTATGCAGCACATGATCATTGGTAATGAGCTTGAGATCACTCACTTGCTTTCTGCCGATTTTTTCGACCTCAAACATGCCAAAAAAAAAGAGTACTCTCCCTTTTCTCCTACCAAGGCCTCAAGCATGGAATCTGTATCAATAATCCCAAGATGCAGAGACAGGAAAGTGTAATTTACCAGCTGAATTCCTTCAATCGCCCAGGAGAAACTCTTTGGGTTCGATAATCACATGGTACTGGATCTCAAGGGGCCGTTTTACCACTTTACTGATTTTCCATAGTTAGTATCTGACAATGGATAGTACTCCACAGGGGCATATCCAGTGGGGGCCCAGAGGACCTGGGTTCCCCTCTTGAAGCACTTTAATGCTACAGTAAACAAGTCACAAACTTTCTAAATATATGGGGAAATTAACAACAAAAGGGCCTGCTACCTCCCTTGGGCCTCTCCCCTTGGCAAAGTTCTGCCTATGCACTGCTCAGGGAGGTGCCAGGCAGGGATCGCCAGAGGCAGTAGGCCTGAGAGGGCCCCCTCTGACTTCAAGGGCCTTAGCAACAATTTGTCATGTGTTCTTGAAGCACAATCTTGTGTAACTTTGTCTGAAAATGAAAATCTAAACTCTTTGTTTAGTTAATTATCAATACCAACATGTGTTTCTTACGTACCAGTGCTGTACGTAGTGTGTCACACCAACCTTAGCTTTATTTCTTCGTCTTGCTCTCGAAGGTGCTCGGTTTGGTAGAGGCCTCGGCGTGTCGCCAAACTTGCGAATCCAGGATTCCTTTCCTGGTAGCATCACACCATTACTTCCAACACTCGAACCTGCAGAGTCTTCTCTGGATGAACCGTACCCCCCGGTTGCACTTTTTGCTTCCCATTTCTTGTAAACATTTTCAAGATTTTTCAATTGTTGTGAATCCATATTGTCGATAGTACAGTAGTTCTCAAAACGAGGGCAAGCGAGCAGCCAAACTCTACATAGGAGCTCTTTTACGGTTTCAGGAGCTTTTTCATGTTCTGAGTACTAAATATTTGTGAAGATTTTGAGAACATGGTGAAAGAAATAAGGAGAAAAGCAACTGAAAAGCGCAAAACCGTGAGAAAGTAGCATGCGATTTTGTTGTCTCGTCCCCGGGGCCTTGTGGGTAATTTTAAAGATGGCGGGTTTACGGACGAGTCACGTGACAGAGAACCACAGGAAACCTGAAATATGATTGCAAACCAGCTTGCAAACTACATGCAGCTAGCTTAGCCTGGGAGAGTGTAAAAATATGGGCCAATTCACTGAAGAAAAAGCAGGGTCATTTCAAAGAATACAACAATTTTAAAATTATTTTGCCAAAGACCCATAGTACGAGCCAACTGGCTAATAAAATTGAGGCACCGCTATATCCTGACCTATCTCTTGAGGTTACTTTCTGTAATGGATGATTTGCTATTTGACTTTCATTCAGAGTGTTCCTATGCCTAGATGGGATTCCCAGCACTGTCTATTTTTTAGAACACAAAAACCGAAAAAATTCAGTGCGCTATGATGATGTACAGTGTTTGATAAAAAGGGCACATTACACATATCAATGAATCCTTGTCGTTTTTGCTGAATGCACTTGAGAGGACTGGGTCGAGTCGCGCGGGAAAGCTGTGGGCTATTTTAGCGTGGTTACCAAGCCAAAATCAATGGTGGACAGATCGAGAACTCGAGTCTTTGTAATTCCTGCAAGTTTTCATTCAAAATCTCACCGTTTTCTAGCTACATTTGCCGAAATTCTTATCAAAAGAGGATCTTCTGCTACTTCCTTATAAGGTAAACGATTCCAAATATGGTTTTGGCCGTGAGGTGTTGAAAAACGACAGTTTTGGTTGGGGATTGTTTGATATGATGGAACCTTCTGATTGGGTAAATAGGTGGCAAAGTGTGTGATATAATGGGAAAAGGTGGGTATCCAAAATTAATATACCATATACAATCTTCATTGGCAATAACGCATAAATATCGTGCAGTGTTCACTGCAAGTGCAAATCTTTCTTGATTTTACAACTTATTAATACAATAATTTTTATTTATGCTTTCTGTATTTCTGAGCTATCAGAATGCAGTTCATGAACCTAAAATATCCCGAATTCAATTAAAACACTTGCACTTGAATTAAAAGTTGTAATTGATTTTTAGTCTAATCAGGGAAATCTTTCTGATACTTCTTCACGCAGGTCCACGCCGTGAACTGAGATTGTATATTAAAAGCGTTAGAGACTTTTTTGAGTGTTTTGTTGACAAATACACGCACTTGCTGGCAATACAATGAACTCTAATTTTTTTAATACTGCACGCCTCGTCAGTAGCCTGCTAGCCGGCGCTCCAGTGGGTTTTTCAGATATAAAAATCAAATCTCCGTAAAAACCTACTGGAGAGCAGGCTAGCAGGTTACTTCATCAGAGGCAAATTAGATTTACCACTGGCCTCGTGCAGTATTCAAAAATTTATCCGTTCATTGTGTTACCAGCGCGTCTCTAACCATAAATAAAACATCTGCGACTGCTGGGCTTTTAGGACATAAAGTGCAGACAGAGGACTACTCTTATTTAATTTACTCTTGGTGTCGACACGGCCTGAAAAATCTATAAGAATGCAAAACATTTTTTCGTGTCCACCCGATTTTGCTTCTGAAAAAAAAAGTAGCGCCGCTCAAAACGGCAAGGCAAGTGGCAGAGTGCAAATCATCCATTGACGGGTCGCAAAGTGCACTTACAATATTCAAAATATCACTTTCGATTTTTCGATATTCAGAGAGAGTATAGATAGGTCCAAGACCAGCCAACTACCAATGAGAACGACGAGGATCACATAGTCGGATTCACAGGACTCTATACTCTCTCTACATGTCTCTACCAAGTCCCCTGTGAATCAGTTTCCGGAAAAGAGAAAACGCCTGGGACCCTATGGGAGTTTACTGTGCACAATTGCTGCGTTGCCAGCGTGGTTGTCCTCGGTGGTGTAGTGGTTAACATATCCAGAAAAAACGGAATTCGGAAGCCGTGGGTTCGAGTCCCATTCGAGGCAATATACGTTTTTCTCTTTTCCTTTGATCCTGCTGATGGCTCAAGAACTTCGAGTTAGCGTGAGTCCGTACCTTCTATACTCTACTATAAATTATCCTCTGCGGTGTCGTCCTGTGAATCCGACTATGTGATCCTTGTCGTTCTCATTGGTAGTTGGCTGGACTTGGATCTATCTTTACTCTCTCTAATATATATATATTATATACGTTGGGATGCGGTAGTTAGATATTATGCCATTAATTAAATTTTAAATCACAAGGAAGAATTCCGGGAAATACAGTTTGATAGAAACACCGCGAAGAAAATGGTGTCAGCAATGGGCGAGTTGACACATCCTCAATAACCTCCGGCTTAGAACATAATTTATTTCTCTATTTCTTAGTCATTTTATAATAATAATAATAATCGTTTATTATTCCTCTTGCAGTTAGGACTGAATTACAGGAATAGGTCATACATTAATACTAACATCGAAAATATTATAATAAATACACACGCCAGGACGGAAGACAAGTTACAATAAATCCAAACAGTACTTTGAAGTTACGAAGTTTCTGAAATGGTCGGTTTAGGTAGGTCTAATAAAGCGAGAGGAATCCCCTGATCTCAGAGAGTATCCAGAGGCGTGTTCACAGACCCTAGCACGTATAAGTGAATATAGAGTATCCAGAGGCGTGTTCACAGACCCTAGCACGTATAAGTGAATATAGAGTATCCAGAGGCGTGTTCACAGACCCTAGCACGTATAAGTGAATATAGAGTATCCAGAGGCGTGTTCACAGACCCTAGCACGTATAAGTGAATATAGAGGACTTCCCGCGTGAATCCTCTGATCTCAGAGAGTATCCAGAGGCGTGTTCACAGACCCTAGCACGTATATTAAGTGAATATAGAGGACTTCCCGCGTGAATCCTCTGATCTCAGAGAGTATCCAGAGGCGTGTTCACAGACCCTAGCACGTATAAGTGAATATAGAGTATCCAGAGGCGTGTTCACAGACCCTAGCACGTATAAGTGAATATAGAGTATCCAGAGGCGTGTTCACAGACCCTAGCACGTATAAGTGGATATAGAGTATCCAGAGGCGTGTTCACAGACCCTAGCACGTATAAGTGAATATAGAGTATCCAGAGGCGTGTTCACAGACCCTAGCACGTATATTAAGTGAATATAGAGGACTTCCCGCGTGAATCCTCTGAACAAACCTTGAGCAGGCCAGGCCGAAATAGAAAAGTAATAACTGTTGTTTATAAAGACACGTTACCAGGGGAACTATAAAGACGTGAAAGCGGCAATAAGAAATGAAGCGAATAGAAGGGCACCAGTCAACATGCAGGTGACGGACTGACACGGATTGTCGTGCGAGGAACACAAATAACATTGGATCAATAAAACATGGAAGTGAGGTAATGAATCAGAGTGGATTTGCACAATGGCGTAGAGTCTACAGGAGATCGGAGATCAACAGAGCAAAAGTTATAAAATATCATTAATCGAATGGAAACATTGAGAGTAGTGTGAAATAATCGGTACTGATAATTGAAGAAGTCAAACGATTGTTGTTATCGAGCTGGTACTTGGTAGTTTCTATGGATCCCATTCGTCTGGAGGAGGCAGTATCATAATAATATCAAGGGCAAGCATTTTGCACCTCGGAGAAAAGTAAGATACAGTTGTTGTCTCTCTTGTACGACAGTTAGTAATATTTTGCTGTGCCAGTAAATTTGAAAATAATCCGCGCGATCTTCCATCGGTTATACTATATTGCCAAACTGGACGAGCGCAATAGTCTGCAGACGTCAGGGACGTTTCCACAACATTGTCATTCCATAAGTCCTAAATGCGAGGAGTTCTTATTATGTCCCAGATGATATTTATTACAAATCCACTCCTGTCCGCAAATCTCCTCTCCAATGTTCTTCTTACTCTGACATCTGTCGTGGATCAGTGCACAATATACAAATTAGAAAGGGAAAGGTGGTTTCAACGAAACGTATGCTAAGACGAATTTATGCGACTTGCCCGGTTCCCAAATCTAATAACAACTCAAAGCGAATGTTCTGAAAGCACATTCACCCTGCTAATAGTGGAATACCTTATAAATGTAAAAGCTAATACTTCTATTACCTATATACCAATACTACCTATTCCCATATTATAGCAACTCCGACCGTTATAACACAAACGCCTGAAGGTCCAGTTGCTCGAAAGTGGTTTTATCAGTAATCCAGGGTTACTGTGGTGACTCGATGGTTTTGATTAGAACTAAACCTGGCTTAAAGTTAACCCGCTTTTGAACAAACCCCAGTCCCTGTCTGACATGCGGGAGGTGGTGGATTCGTACCTCGACCGGTCCGGTCTTTTTCTAAATAAGAATAAGAAGGTGCTGCCTTTGCTCTGCAGCATCTGCAAATGGATAGGCCTTCGCATCTCGGATAAGGACGACAAACCGTAGCTCCCGTCTCTCACATGCACTATAATTAACCTGAACCAGAGGGACGTTGAAGAACCACTAGGACGCGGTAGTGACCATCCCCAGTGACTGTGCTTACGACCGCTGGGCAGCCATTGGCGCCGTGAGATCCAATTCAGCTTTTAAGTTAAAACTGGTTGCAAGTCTGGAGAGTCGGTCTCTATACAATTAAAAGTAACAATAACAACCGGTTTATAACATTCGTTAATTGTTCACAGGCGTGCTCGTAGAGATGGAAGTTCGGGAGCTTCTCGCATGTATCCCTCTACTGCTAACAGCATTCATGTTCGTCAAATGCGAAGGTAAGAGAACACGCATGCGTTTCCCTGGTGAAAATATGCAAAACTCCAACATCTGCAAATTGCACAAAGAGTCCATTGCCAGGAGTGTCCATCTCCCATGTTTTCACAGTGTAACAGCGGATTGGAAAACGTGGCCTCATGAATATTTTTAGTTTCAAATTTTCGCGCAAAGCCTACGCCACACATTCGGTCAGCAAATTAGAATGCAGCTAGCGTATGCGTGAACGCACGGAGTTTCGTGTTAATACCTGTCACAATGGCGCAATGGTTTCCGAAATCGTTGTGGATCGTTGTGTTGCTAACAGAAGCATTTCATCGTGTAACATGGCCTTTTAAGCGGTTTTGAGATGCGCCAAAATGGATGTCGCAAATTGGGTGTCGCAAATTATTTGTGTTTGCGCGCGTTTATCTGTGCTTTCTCATTGGTCGCTCATTCCTTTCGCCTAGACAAATTAACTTAACACTGTTGTGCTTTCAGTAATCACTTGCTGACCGAATGATAGTTATTTCATGTAACTTGCGATTGGCTGATAAAGAAGCCAGTCACGTATCCAATGAGTGATCGTGATTTTACTTGGCTCTTTGGGATTGGCTAATGGGGAAACCATTCAGGAGCAACTTTCTTGCTTTTTCTCTGGTTTGTGATTGGCTAGATGTATTTGGTCTATATTAATCTGGTTCAGACTATTATTGCTTCGTCCTTTTGTGCTATTACTCAATGATAACTTGTTGACATTTCCAGGAGGACAAACCTCACAGGTACCCCGTCGTCAAGCAGTGTTGGAGGCATTATCTGCTGCTCATCAAGTTGCCGCTGGCCGAATTCACAACCTTCAACCCCCTGGTAATAAAACAAAAGCCAGTGATTCGGAAAAAGGGAAACCTTTAAGTGACAAAACTGCGAATCATATTTCTGCAAACAACAAAAAATACTTTCATCATAAACTTGCTAAACAAGTACCCAGGGAGGTTAATAAATCGTCTACGATTGTAAATATGCATCCACTGACCCACAAGTACGGCAGGAAAAGAGTGGGGATTGGGGTAACGTCGAACAAGTTGCTCACTAGTTGGTCTAAAATGCAGAATAGCCGAGCACCATTCAGGACAAAGCTGCTTCATTCCAAGGAACGCGGCGCCGTAAATGGAGTGTGGAGGCCAGGACTTCAGACTAATTACATGCCTCTTGGTCTGCGTAGACGCAAAACGTGGGCTAAATACAGAAACAACGAATACCCACGTGGAAATTTCAAGATATCGCCATTGAATTCACCTGCTGAAAAAAGAAATGGCGGACTTTTCCCTGGAAAGGCAACTTTTAGTGCAAAATCCCTGGCCAATCTTACTTCTGGGTACGGTTGGCTAGGAGGACATGGTGCAAAGTTCGAAGCGTCAAAGATCTATGTCCCTACTCCTTTTTACTTTCAGTTGGAAAAAAAAGAAGCTGAAGAAAAAACTCCCCACAGAAAGCAGTCACCCCACAACGAAATACATCCGACGCAGACTACTAACATACGACCGGCGTTTCCGGTTTACAAACCGGTTAGGAAACCCTCTAGCAGTTTTACTCCTACACAGACAACCTTTATCGCAAACAAAACCAGGAAAAAGGGAGGTAAAAACAAGAAGTATAATAACAGATGTTCTGGGAAAAGGTCTGAGTTATGCGGCAATGTACGGTCATTCGTGAAAAGCCGGAGACAAATACCGGAGAAAAAGCCATTTAGCAACAAAATGAACCGGCTGAAGGCGTTATGGGGAATCAAAACACATCACACCAGGCAAAGAAGACAACTGTCTTTCCTTGGGCAAGATTCTATAGGACAGCAGCTGTTACAAGGTCTAGCCACTCAACCAGTTTTACCGGATACACAGCGGGTTTTAGGTCTTCTTGGAGCGCAGCCGCAAGACATTGGTGGCGGGATCACCAGTCCTCTCATAGGGCTGCAGACACAACAGCTGGTGCCTTCGTTGCTAGGAAACCAAGGTAGGAACTGTGCCAAATAATAATAGTAATAATAACGGATTACGCACATTGGGCACACCCCCAAGGTGGCTCTTCGTTTAGTGCGCCTGTGAAGTGTTTTAGGCCTAGTACATACGCCGCTCTTATCATGAGCCGTACCAAACTGTTACCATGAAATAATCGAAACTCGCGGCGTTAAAATCGATTCTACATTCCCGGTTTAATTTAGAATAGTTTAGGCTACAAGCAGACGAGAGATGGCCAGAAAATATATTGTTTTTCTGAGATTTTGCATTAGGATCGGCTCATGATAAGAGCGGCGTATGTCCTAGGCCTTAGTTAGACCTGAACACCTGTCAGTATCAGCATCCCAGGGTTCTTTTATGCCTCCCTCAAATTGGACATGGAAGCGGAAGGAGACGGGATCTCGATTTATTGTCTCATCAGAAAGACTAACAGCGCAAACTCCCTTTCACAGCCTTATTTGATGCACAGGGACCATTTGATTCTTAGAGCAATAGAAATACTATTTTAATCACATAACCAGGAGGTACAACAAGGATTTTAAATAACACAATTATAAAGGCACAAACATTGAACTAAGAATAAAAATAATAACGGAAAATAGGTGTTTTCAGGAGATCTCGGACGTTCGTACCTGTTACTTACTCAAATGAGTTATAAGATGCCTTCAGGTCTTTAATAGTACACCACTAAATTTTGGAAACAATCACGTGACGTGGATGGTGCATGGATTTAGCGTTGTACAAACAATAGTGTTCTACTGTCTCAGGCACTTTATAAAATAGCTAAGATAGTACATGCGCTCTAATTGGTTGAGAGTTGTGCATTCCCCAGATTCCCCATTATAAACGCCCGACAGATGCAATGCTCTGCGGATTTCTGTGGTTTATGTGATAAACGCTTTGAGATGCTAGAAAAACACTGTGCCTTCGACGGAACGAAGAAGCCTGTTGTTTAATTAGCTATAGCACCAGAGAGAATCTTATTTTATCGAGGTATTAATTTCATCGAGGCTTTGTTAAATACCATTATTATTCATTCAACATATTTCCCCGCTTCTGATTGGTAGAGCGCCCCGGCGAATTCTTGATGTTTTTGAAGGCGAGCGACGTATCCCATCATTGACGTCAAAGATTGGATAAGTTGAAAAATTTTGCACGCGTCACGTAACGTCACGCGTCGCACTTGTAGGCAGGCTGGCAAAACTGCCTGCCTTCTTAAAGAAGTAAAGCGGGGAAATTCATTTTGAATGAATAATACAACAATTTAAACTTTCAATGAATAATAAAACAATTAATGAATTCAGCTTGATGTGGAGAATTATTCAGATCTCGGGGGTGTTATCCACCTCGGCCTTCGGCCTCGATGGATAACATCGCCTCGATGGATAACATCCCCTCGATCTGAATAATTCTCCACATCATACTCAGCGGAATTCATTAATTGCTAAATATTTCCCTGCCCCACAGAACCGCTTTCCTTGGTTCAATCGCCACTAATGGAGCCACAACAACAAGTTCCACTGACGCAAGTTGTCCAAGCACGGGACAGCCTTCCTTTTCTCAGTTCACCCGGAAACCCGATAACGTCCCTTGGATATCAGGGACAAATCTCCCAGGGGCTCACACAGCTACCAGAAATAGTTCCCGGGCAAGCTCGCGGGGGCATTCCTCTGCGACCTCGCGTTTCATATGGAAATGCACCAGATATTGCGCAGTATGACTATGGAGACGCATATTACAGACACCCTGTGAGACGCCCTGTGAGACGCTATCATCGTCACCATAGACGCCATTATCTGTTCCGTCGCCCTGCGGGGTATGGCTCGTTTGAAGACACGTATGGGAAATCACCAGGGATATTTGATGACCTGAAAGTCATAGGTGAGCAATAACATCTCACACAGAATTCGTTTTAGGTTATTCGTTGTCAAACCAATAGACTTATTCAGTAGGTACGGCTAGGTGGCGCAGTGTGTTTGTGCACGGCACACTGTACGTCCGTTCCTGAATTTTCTGTTCCGAGTAGCTTGCTTGTAGCTTTGAATTCCTTGCACCTGAAGCTCTGATAGAGAAAGGGGTAAGTGGTGCACCGTCTTCCAGTAGTGCAAAGTTCCTTACCTTTCCTTTAGCTTGGGTGTACTTTTTCCCATTTCAGATCACGTGGCATTCCCATGAGTATTCTCTTTCTTTATTTGCTACGCATCGAAGGATATATGAATATGGAAGCATCCAAAACAAAGAAAGATTATTCAAATTAATGCCACGTGATCTGAAATGGGTCACATTACGCCCGAGCTGAATAGGTTTATTCAACTTTGTTCTCGAACCTCCTTCACGTTTATGATTTCTTTGTTTTTAATCACGCTTAAAAGCGTGATGAATTATTAATAATGTTGGGAACCATCCACAGGCCGCCATATAGTCATGCACAATATCCGACGATTTTTCAAATTTGGATGTTTTATTTCTAACCATACAAAGCATACTACCCTTCGGTCTGTGCGCATACGTTTAAGTGCTCACAAGTCCGACAACCTTTATTGAAACAGCTGTATAATAGGACGATTCATGTCTGATGATTTCCTTCACACAGGTTCCCAGATGGCAAGTGACGATGGCGATTATAGTGCGCGCTATGCTCATCGCAGGCATCGTGGGCACAGACACCACCTAAGAGACTGGGACGAGATGAGTGACTTCCACGTGGAGAACACGCCCATAGAGGCGTACATGCCACGTGACGGCGAGGAAGACCCACGTGATGATTCTAAGGACGAGTATAGCGAAGGGCGTGGTCAGCCGGAAGAGGACAGGGAGGAGGAGAAAGGGACATCGAGGATACTTAGCGCAGGTACCAAACGTGATGCATCCGTAGACATGATCTCGAGCTTCTCCAATGGCGAATCTCGTTACTATGCATGGCATTAGAGTGATGTAACCATGCATGAGTATTCTCGCAAAATCGAGTCAAAGTATAGCACTTGTCAGCTGACTTCTATCGGCTGCTCTTAGATAAAGATTGAGTGAAAAACAAACGGATCGTTCCCTGTAAGGGAGTCCGGAATCCAGCCATTGGAATCCGGTCTCTGGAAACCAGAATCCAAGTGCAATTGTTTCTCTTTCATTGGAACACGGATTCTAAAACAGATTGGGATCCGGAATTAAAGAGAATAGAATCTGGAATCCAGGAGAAAAGAATCTGGAATCCAGGAGAATAGAATCTGGAATCCAGGAGAATAGAATCTGGAATCCAGGAGAATAGAATCTGGAATCCAGGAGAATAGAATCTGGAATCCAGGAGAATGGAATCTGGAATCCAGGGGAATAGAATCTGGAATCCAGGAGAATAGAATCTGGAATCCAGGAGAATAGAATCTGGAATCCAGGAGAATAGAATCTGGAATCCAGGAGAATAGAATCTGGAATCCAGGAGAACAGAATCTGGAATCCAGGAGAATAGAATATTATATCCCAACAGCTCTTGGATTTCCTTTATACATGGGGCGAAAACGAAACTCTCACTACACAGCAAGTACAGCAGAAACGATAACAGGAGATGATGACATCCTTGCCCACTTTTGTGTGATACGTAAACTCTTCTACTTCCTGTCGTTTGCTCTGAGCTAGCGTAAAGTCTAAATATTCATCCCTTTGCAGGTAATAACAAAATGAGTACAGCTGAAACTGCCAACCAGGAAAACACACCGCAGAAGAATAGCGCCCAAGACGTGTCCCAAGGTACCCAACAGAGCAACTAAAAATCCACACATAATACACTCCAGCAACTCTGCAACCGTTAAGTAATGGCCCGTTTATACTTGCAATTTTTGTCGCGGGAGTCGCGGCGATTTTTCTCGCACGTACGCGTCAACTCAAAATCACTAATGTAAACTAAGTGCAACTCGGCGCAATCTGCCACGATTTTTGTCGTGTGATGTCGCGGAGATTTAAAACATGTTCGAAACTCTTTGCAACTTCTAGCGATTTGAAGAAAAGACAGCACAGAAATTGCACCGGATTTGCATGGAATTGCAACTCGCGCGAGAGAAATCGCCGCGACAAATGCAACAAAAATCGCAAGTGTAAACCGGCCTTTATAACATTGCATCCCTTTGGTTTTCTTTCTTACAGACAAAGCTGTTGAGTATGCTCATAACAATACAGCTGATGCGTTTGCGGTTCCAGGTAAGACGACAAGCAGTTTGTGGAAATTTTTTATAGATATGGCAGGTTTCTGAAACTATTGCTCGGGATTATTAAAAGAATGACGCTTATGCTGCTGTTGACAATTCTGACTAGCGCTGCGCTTGAATTATTTGGCTTGCTCCGCCAGTAAAACTCTTCTAACCGCAATTAGTGTTGCCTCGTTTTGCCTAGTGCAGTGCAATGACTTCCTTCGCGAAGACTGTCTGATTCTTCGTAGCAGAAACCAGTCCACTGCAGTAGGCAAAACAGGGAAAGAACCAGATTGGCGCAGACAGACTGGTGTTTGGCATTTGTGACGCCCCGAAACAATTCCCTGCTAGCAGAGGCCTCTTCTCTGTGCATTTCGCTGGCTAAGAGTCTCTTTCCCTCGCCAGATGCAGAGAAAAGAGGCCTCTGCTAGCAGGGAACCGAAACATCGAACTTGGCTGTAAACCACGAGTACAAATTTGTTTTCAGAGACTAGTGAGGCAGAGCGTAAAAGAAACGAGATACTCAGCAAACTGGGTAAGTATGAAGCAGACGAAGTTAAAGGGGCTGTGTCACGGTTATTTCAATAAATTCGTAAATACAGCTCTAAATTTGTATGTAATCATCTTTCACATTATATTAGCCTAATAAGCAATGTAGGTAAGTTTTAGCGGCTAAGCTGCCGATTTTCATAGAATGTGATGTAGCTTCAAACTTTTGAAAACTGTTCATCCCAGCAAGATGCCAAAAATTCATTTGTTGGCAATCCGTTTCTATCCGCTATGTAATAGGTCCATTGAGCCTACAATCATGATCACTTGTAGTTAAAGGGCTATTTCCAAACCTAGACTAGTGTTTTGGCTATCCTTCAGTTATGTGGATGTTTTTTAAATCACCAAAAGCCGTGTGCTAAAATCGTGACATTTCTCCTTGAAGATGCGGAAAACGGATCTGTTTTAGTAATGTTCCAACATTAATGTTCGCAGATAAAGAAGCAGTAATGCATCTAGATTTTAACCAGGAGTCACAACAGAAAAACATCGTCCAAGACGCGTCATCAAATGGCAACAGTGCAGACCTTACCAATGGAGCGGCCATCACTACGAAAAATCTAGGTATGGTTAGAGTCAGAGCCGTTTCAACTCTTACCTTACTTTAATGACCTTGGATAGGGCAAAAACTGTTTAATGATGACGAGAAAACAACCGATCACTTTGTGACTAGACTGCTTGCAGTCCCTTCTTTGGTGAACGTCGTTAAAAACGAGCGCATGAAAAAATGATAACCTCTGGCTTTTCACGCGCTCGTTTTCGCGGACGTTCGCCAAAGAAGGGGCTGCAAGCAGTCTATTTGTGACGAAAACCTACTGAAAGATTTTGAAAACTGCCGCCAGATTTACAATCAACCTTATTAGAGCGGATTTCACATGACTGTCGTGAAAACAATTTCAATTGAGCAATCACTAGCCAATCAGAATCGAGAGAAATCACCACTTGCTCCTAAATGGCTTTTTTCTCAGCCAATCACAAGCCGAACCAATTACTGAGTGATTACACAATTGTATTTACTACAGAATTTGATTGGCTGAGAAAAACGATTAGCCAATGAGAACGCAAAGCAATCGCAATTACATAACAAGTCTTGACAGTCATGTGAAATCCGCTCTAGTGCAGGTGTTGCACTTATTACTGTATTATTTCAATAGCGACTAAACTTTTTCAATTCCTGAAATCTTCACAGAAAAGGAATAGAATATGGTCTTCTTAGCAAAATACTTTACTTACACACTTTAATACTTTACATACACACTTTAATTACACACAGTAAAAAACTATTAGTGTATACAATACAAGGAACACAAAATTTTCACTTCTCAAAGTGCGTTTTTGCTACTCTTTTAAAGCGCGATGGCGTAGTGTGCAAGTTGGTGGGGAAATGTTTTGCATGTCATTGCCCCAACTATAGCTAAATGATCCTTTCATGAAGTTAGTTCGCGGCAATGGTATGGCCAGCTTGTTATACGGAATTTCGTTATCATGCCGGTATTTAAAAAGTGCACCATAATATTTTTGGGGGCAAGGTCAATTAGTGACAAACTTGCTTTGCAAAAGTTGCTGAAATTTAGGCGGGACAAATTCAATCAAACAGAAACGCTCCTGGCAAAGATACATCCGGGATTAGTAATATAGATAACCACATAACATCCTGTCTCTCTTTCAGGTACGTGTGGCCGAGGCGCCATGTTGAAGAAAGGTGAAGTATCATATCGCGGAAAGAACTTCACTAACAAGCCAACAGACGCCGTCTCGATCGCTATGTGGGTCAAATCAAAGAGCACTGGCTTCATTCGGTGGTTCGACCAGGGAGATGGCGCCAAAAGCTTCTTCGCAAGCACAAAATCTGCGGCAGTCCCCAAGAAGCGCTGGACGCACTTAGCGGGGAGTTTCGACTCTAAAACTGGCATGGCGCGCATTTATGTCGATGGACAACTAAAACTGGAGAAGGTCGGCAAGAAGAACCAAGGACTTCCCCAGGATTTCACCTCTGCTGGAATCGGCCGGAAGTTTGGTGACGATCACGTGACGTTCCTGGATGACGTTTATATGTTCGATAAGGTGATAACACCAGAGGAAGTGGCGGCGCTGTACCGGAAGTGCGAGTTCAATCGTATGGTGCTTCATTATGGATTCCAGCACTGGAATGCAACTACCAAAGTATTGAACGATCAATCGGGACTTCAGAATAATGGCACGTTACGATCAGGTGATTACTATGACTTCGTTATAATCTTCCGCTGGCCCTTGTCGACAAGGTGTCAAATGGTATTTTTAAAATCGGCTTGCAGCTCGCTTTGCTCGTGCCCTCGGGCTTTTGCTCGTCCCTTGGCTAACTCGTGCCCTCGGGCTTTGATCTTGCACTTGGGCTTTGCTCGTGTTCTCGGACTTTGCCCGTGACCTGAGGCATTGCTCGTGCCATCCGGCTTTGACCGTTCTCTCGGTTTCGCTCGTACCCTCGGACTTTGATCTTGCCCTCGGACCTTGCTCTTGCCCTCCGGCTTTGCTCTTACTCTCGGACTTTGCTCGCGCCCTCAGTTAGACTCAGATTGATTCAAGTGCTGACCAGTGCTCGTTTGTTATAAACTCCTTAATGGTCTTGAAACTCCTTGGTCATGCAAAAAAACTTATTTCAATCATGTACTCCGTGCTCTCGCAAAGGTTCCTTTGGTGACTTTACTACGTAACGGCCAAATATTATCGCTTTGAAGACTAAACCTACAACTCCTTTTTATCTTTGTACCATTAGGTGCCCACGTTCTGACCAAGGGTTGTGACAAATGCGGCGCATGCCTAGACCTGTCGTCAAATGACCAAGCGCAGGTGTACCTGGACTCCAGTAAGTACAAACGAAAACCTACGTCCGCCGTCTCACTCTCTGCCTGGGTGAGCTTGAACAGAACTAGAGGTCTTCACTCCATCTTCCAAGCCTTGAAAGGGAAGACCGGTGATACCAGCCTGTACAATCTCGAGGTCATAGATGGGAAAGTTCACTGGCAATGCCGAAATAAGAACGGCATCTCCCTCTTTGATGTGCTAACTAAAGAAGTCACCATCCCCGAGGGACTTTGGACTCACGTATCTGGCACGTACAACTCCAAAACCGGAAGTGCCAAGATATTTGTCAACGGCTTGCTACGGGGAAGTTTTATTAATACCTCGCGGCCAAAACTATCGGCAGCCTGGGGCCGTGCAAGTATAGGAGGACATATACCAGATAACAAGCCGTTTAACGGACTCTTGGATGAGTTTTTCATGTATAACTGGGAACTGGATCCGTCGGAGACAAAGTTTGTGTTAAAATACTGCGCGGAGAAACCTAAGTTAGTATCGTTTACGGTAAAAGTGCCCATATTATAACAGTCTATGGATTCAGGGAAACATTCGAAGTGACATATGACAATTCCGTTGAGGTACTTCCCGTAGCCTTGGCCTTGTTTTATGTGGACAAGAATGGGACGCTTGGAGAAACGTCGTATCCGCGGCGATGACACTCAAAATATTGTACACAACACGCGCCTTACCCGTTTCGCCTGCCACCCGTATTCCTCAAAGTTATGGAATTTTCGACATCCTCTTTCTTGCTATGTACTATGTCTCTACGTATAGAGAAACTCCCACGGTTGAAAAAACGTCAGTTATATGTTTCTATCATTTCTAGTGATAAACCACACCCAATAAGTCACACGCATAAAGAGACTAGCTGTCATAACCCATCTCTACGTGGCACTGGCAATTTAAGGTGGCTCATGCCTACTTCAGTCACGGGGAAATGACACTCTTTGTGACGCAAAACAAAATTATTAACATAATAATTCAAACTGCAAAGACGCTCAGAAGAAGGTTTTCAGAGATTGTTAAAAACGCGAGATAAACAAATCTCGACTAAGCGAGGGAGCGATTATCAATGACATCGTCACGGCATTTAAAACACTCAGCAAACAATGATACAATAATAATAACAACAATGCTAATAGAGCGGCTTTCACATGACTGTCGTGAAAACAACTGCAATTGAGCAATCACTAGCCAATCAGCATGGAGAGAAATCACGACTTGCTCCTAAATGGCTTTTTTCTCAGCCAATTGCAAGCCGAACCAATTACTAAGTAATTACACAATTGTATTTACTACAGAATTTGATTGGCTGAGAAAAACGAGTAGCCAATGAGAACGCAAAGCAATCGCAATTACATAACAAGTCTTGACAGTCATGTGAAATCCGCTCTAATGTTTATTAGCGATATGTTTATCCAGATCATTCTACATATTAATATACACCATATTTTTACATTCACAACCACGTTTTAACGTAATACCAATGCTAATAGAATTAGTAATCTGCCTATCTACCCGAAAACGTGGTCATTTTATAAGCAAAAATAAACAGCTGAAAATAAATGTTTTTCTTCATTTCTGTTTCTTCTTTATTTATCGGGATGATCAGGGGACAATCTGAGGTGTTAAGGTGTAGATATAAATGTGCTGGAGTCAAAACGATGAAGTGTGGAATTATTTACACGTATTTTTATCAAACACTTGTGATGCGTTTTTGGGAAATAACATTTGAGGAAACATTATGACTTTGCAACTCAACAGAGTCTAAAATCAAATACGTTTGGTGGAGTGCTTTGCTCTTAAACTGAAGAGTAAATTTAGCATTGCTGTTGAAGTGAAAAGAACAGAGAACATTAATTATTTAACGCTATAAATGATTTACAAGAAAATTGGGGTTTTGAAAAATTGCGGTTTGTAGCAAATGTTAAAATGCAATGAGATACCGCGTTTACTTGTGATCATTGTAGGCTCACAGTAAAAAATTCAATTTCCATCGTTGCGTAATTCATTGCTGTCATTCAAAGATCTGTAAAATAACTTATTTTAATCCTAATTATGGAGGAAATGTGTACGTCAGGTGTGTCTTACTGGGAAAGTTGAAAGTTCTATGACAGATAAAACATCTTCAACCACTGCCAAACAATCCCAATATATCTCTCTTTGATCAGGGTCGACTTTTAGTTATGCATTCAGTTTTTAAACACAAAACCAAAGAGGAAGATTGCATCCACAAGCGAAGCTAAGTTTGAAAACATCAGAGGAATTCAATATGGAATTCATCCCCGGGTCTACTCAGAGAAAGCACGAGCAATGTTTGAAACACTCACCAGGCAAGGCAATGGCACGAATTGGCGGGATGCTTGCGAGCTACGGAGTCAACAAGAAATTCTCCGACTCAAAACGAATGGTCTTGAACGTCGGGGGGTATCGCTATGAAATTCTACGAGAAAATCTTATGAAACACCCAGAGACACTCCTAGGAAGTGAGAGAAAGGATCTGTTCTTTGACAAAAAAAGAAGGGAATATTTTTTCGACCGAGATCCCATAATGTTTAAATACATTCTCGAGTTTTACCGCACAGGAGATTTCCACATTTCACCTCAAGCAGCCGATTGCGTGGACGCGATTTCAGACGAGCTTGCGTTTTTCGGAATTCCTAAGGAATTGGTGTCTTCATGTTGCTGTGAAAATATAGACTTTGAACACAAAAAGGAAGAAGAGCTCGACAAGGGGGAATCCCGAGTGCCGCAAGGACAGAAAGAAAAGTTATACGAGTTCTTAACGGAGACAAAAAGTTCCCTTGGTGCTAGCGTGTTTAGTTTTTTCTTTGTACTTGTGATCGTTGTTAATATAATTATGATCAATATTGAGACACTTCAGTGCTCAATTACTCAAAATTGCGGGGAGTATTACAAAACCACGTTTTTCGTGGTCGACTCACTATGCGTCGTTGTCTTCACGCTTGAATTTTTCGCGAGGTTCTACTCCTGTCCGTCTCGTTTAGACTTCATCAAAGACATTTCCAACATAGTTGACTGGATTGGTATACTGCCTTACTATATCGGAATCTTCGAGAAACTCTTGAAATCAAACAACACTGCTCTGCAGTCTATTATTACTGCGCTAAGGATTGCAAGAATATTCAGAGTGACCAAACTTGCAAGACATTCTGTACAGTTCCAAAATCTTCTTCGTTCAATAGCGGACGCCGCGGGCGAGCTGGGCGGGATTCTGTTCTCGTTTCTTGCTGTTATGATTACCTTCTCCAGTTGTGTGTATTTCGCGGAAACCAAGCTATTGGATGATCCAGGGGGGTTCACCAGCATACCAGCGGCCGTTTGGTATACTCTGGTTACCATGACTACACTGGGGTAAGTAAGTGACTCTCACAGCACGAAATGAGGACTTTACGGAATTTTGCTATCGGCGTATTTTTGCGTAAAGGTAGCCTGTACATTTACGCATTTTTACGTGACGCGTAAACTTGCGTTAAAGGTTAAAATACCTTTACGCGACCTTTTCGCAGATATTAAAGAAGCGTAAACCTTTTTACACACAAACTGCGAAAACTGTAAACAACTGAAATATATCTGAAGTATGTTTTTTATGAATTCTCGCATGCGAGAATCTACGTAGAACACTGATAAAATGGATCATATTTATAGTAAATAATTTTCAGAACAAGAATTGAAAGAATAAAATAAAAAGCACCAATACCAAGACTTGAAGCTCCTACCAGCTATTTTGGGATAAGTTAAAATACTGATAAAGTTTCGTGGCGTATATCTCAGGTTTTCACGTTTTTCATAGTTTGACTGGTAGACGTTTACGCAAGCGTAAAGTTGAGTAAACCCAACAATCTTTACGTAACAAGTAAATGTGCGTTTAGGATGGCGTTCTTTACAGACTTTACGCGAAACATAAATCGTCGTAAAGAAGAAGCCTTTTAAAAGTTACGTTTTTACGATAATAGACAGCTCGAACAACAAATTAACAGCGAATAACAAACTAAACTTTCATGGCATATTTCAGGTATTCACGGTTTTCGTACTCAGTGACTGTAAACATTTACGGCAAGCGTAAAGTTGAGTAAACCCAACAATCTTTACGTAACAAGTAAATGTGCGTTTAGGATGGCGTTCTTTACAGACATTTACGCGAAACATAAATCGTCGTAAAGAAGAAACCTTTTAAAAGTTACGTTTTTACGAAAAGACAGCTCGAACAGCAAATTAACAGCGAATAACAAACGAAACTTTCATGGCATATTTCAGGTATTCACGGTTTTCGTACTCAGTGACTGTAAACGTTTACGCAAGCGTAAAGTTGTGTAAACCCAACAATCTTTACGCCACAAGTAAATGTGCGTTTAGGATCGCGTTCTTTACAGACATTTACGCAAAACAAATCGCTGTAAAGAAGGAGCCTTTAAATAATTGCGATTTTACAAAAAAGGACAAGTCGAACAGCAAACTAACAGCGGATAACAAACATAACACTCTGTTGAATCATTTTCGCGGCAGGTTCAAAATCGTCTGATACAGCGCTAAAATGTCCAAAATCAAGGGTCAAAATCAAGAAAATAAACAATGCGAAAAAGCACGGATATACGGACAAATAGAGCACTCTTGATCGCCTACAGCAATGGTGCGAAGGCGAAGGTTTCTACCCTTTTTACAGTATTTACATTGAAACATGATTCTTAACACATATGATTCACTTGTGTTTGTGTGACAGACGGTTGAGTCACGTCAAGGCTATGCACACACTGTGATAAATATGGGACTGCAAACAGTCTATTCAGCAACGATTGGTAAAAAAAAAACTCTTTTTGTGGAGTATTGTTTAATTTAGAATAGCCCCTTTGATGGAGTAACTCGGGAGTACTAAATGACAGGAGTAAGAATTTCGAAGAGAAGTACTGCTAGTACTCGCTTGAGTGAATTTGATTAGAGCTAAAATAACTCCCCAAAAGAGGAGTAATCTAGCGTTGTTTTAACAAAACACTTTTCGTTTCGTATTTTCAAAAGAAAGTGCCGAATTATACGTTTAGAGTGACTGCGGCGAATGTCGTCCAATCGCAAGTTCTTCTGGGTAATTTTCAAGGTGACTGCGTGCTGCTTCAGCGGTATCTCCAGTACGCATGCTCTCTGAGCATCGGCGGGAAAACCGTTATTTTCCAACACGAGTGTTGGTCGTCGTTGTTTGTCGCTTCTTGTGGGCATTTTAGCGCTGTATCAGACGGAATAAAGCTTTCCTGGTGTTATATGAAGACTTAAAGCTCAACTTGACAGTACAAAGCAAGGATTGAAACTAAGAACTACAGCAGGTAAGCACTTCGAAGCTCGCAGACAGCTTGCACAGTTATGCTTATAATACACAACAACACCTAGTGAACATTGACTTCCCTCAGAGCATCCTACCAAACCGAAGGCTGGCTTAAAGCTTATTATGTTTGTGGTGGTAAATAAAGTTCAGTTATTTCCTCTTATGGTATGTCTCTCGTATATTCCACTTGGGGAGAAATAACTTGGTATCCAATCCAATGGAACTTGCATAATTGTTAGTTCAACACTAAATTGGGTTGCCATTTGGATGACCCCTTTTGTTTTATTTTCCGCTCACTTCCCTACTTTATCAATATAATATCAATGTATATTAATAACACAAGGTTAGCTGCAAATTTATGATATTTTACCCAACCAAAAGGAGCCGAAACAGCTTCCAGTTGTTAAAGTTGTTGTTCAAACTTTCTTTGAAGGCTAACTGAAATTTTAAATTGAAATGAGTAGGTTTTCGGTGTGAAACTTGGTGAAGTTCATGGCCGGTATAGTTTTAGAATGGTGTTGCCTTTGTCGAGCATTTTGCTGAATACCTTGTGTAGGTATTATAGTAGAGAGAAACCAGCAGAATAGAAACCAGTTTGAATGACCCTAGATCCCTTCCAATTGGCAATCCAAGTGAGTCATACCAAGAATTGTGCAAATTCAAATTCGATTCCAAGTGATTCCCTCCACCAAATTGATTATAACGAGAGACATCAAAGGAAATAAGTGAGATTTATTTGCTACAGATTTACATAGCTGAACCGTGGCCTGTCGGCCTGCGGAGAAAGGAATGCAGACAAAAACATTACAGCTACTAGAAGACTTGTGGTTCATTTATTTAAGGAGTTGCTCTTTCTGTAACACAGCTATTCTTGGCTCCAGTAGATCATCCACATTATCCTAAGAAAGAACTACCAGTACTTGTGTAGATTGGTACTTATGAAGTATTTTGAGAAAGCAGGAGTTATTCTAGTTATCCTGCTTCCTCCTAGGTGTTGCCAGTTAAGGACTTTCAGGTGAATAATACATTTAATATGATTACCTAACTCAACAGGTCAGAATCTGCTGCAAATGGCTACAAGAGATGAAGTCAAAGAGACAGTAATTCTTGACCATGGAGGGGAGGAAAGATGCCCTTGGTCCAAGGCTTGCTAAGAGGTTTGTTACAAATTTATTTTGTGTGAAAATATCATTGGTGCCTGGAAGACAGGAGACTTGCAAAATTACATGAGAATATTTAAGACAGATTGTGTTAGAACTTTGCGCAATTTGAACAGGAAGGCGTAAAAAAAGTTGCTATTCATTATTTTAGGAAACTTAAAAAAAATGTTTTCAGGTCTCCATGAATATTTTTTGGTACGACTACTTAACCATTATCCTGCGAGATTGCGCAGAATATTGTCTGATACTTTAGCCGACGAGGGACGAAGTCCCGAGTTGGCTAAAATCAGACGATATTCTGCAAAATCGAGCAGGATAATGGTTTTATTATTCAGCATATCGATAGCACAAAAAACCCCGAAAAACATGACTTTTGTGTATTATTTACGAGCTCAAAACATCATATTTCTCTCAGAGACGGATATCGCAGGATAGCTGTCATGTACAGAAGACAGCTATTATCGTTCCAATGACCATATTTGGGCAGTGCATCGATGTGCTGAATAATAACACTGCTTATTCCTTTCATGGGAACCTTCAAAAACAAACTGATGTTAAAGCACTAGGAATCAAACTCTGAAGTAACGATATTGCTCAAATAGTCTTTACAATAGTCTTAAATAAGAAAAACTAATAAATTTATACCATAGTAAATATGTTTTTTATCTAATATCAGATTTAATGATTTACCAGATCACACAAAAGTTTCTAACAAATTTTACAAAGAATACACAACAAAGAGCCAAATTATCACCCCTATCCCTGGAATTGAGAATATCAGAATCAAAATTTGATTTGGTGTTTTCTATAAGAAACAATATTTTCCTTATTTTAAAGGCCACATGCATATTATCTTCTAATATTAAGTGCAATCCTCAACAAAGAAAGCATTATTATTATTATTAAAAACGAAATGTTGCTATGGCAATGGTGATTGTATGCATGGGTATAGCTATCAATTGATTTTCCATCCAGGCAATCCTGTCTGAGAACCTGGTTGTCCCAGGATTAAAACACTTACAAAGGATTATGAGCAGAAGGGTTGACCGAGATAAGCCTGACAACCTGGGCTGATGCTTACTTTGGCATCATGGAAAGATCGCCTTAGCTGGAAGAATGCTATGACTTTAATTTTAAATATAAATCACATTACTTCTACTGTGTCATTTTTGAGCAATTTCAGAACATGTACCCCACAATTGGGCCATTCGGAAATTCCTCAAAATTTGAATTCTGTTTTGATGGAAGGGGGAGACCTGCTATAATCCTTTTCACACCCTTGGCTGCAGGCTTAAAGCTTGCCTTGTGTGTAAAAGTGAGTTTGTTTGAGAAAACTTGATTTAGATTTTGGAGGCTGTACTACTTTCTCAGTAGACCCTTAGTACACCTCTCAGTTTTTCAGCCCCCCAGTGGCTGTCTCAAATTGATCGCGAGCGAGTCACCTTTTTATGTACCACGTGACAAGTTGTTTATATACCACGTGATCTACAATTTAGGCTGAAGACTTTGTTGGAAAGTAGCAAAACAATCGACAAATTTCGATATAGTAATATTCTTACTTTAAGCCGAGGCTCAGGGGAGTAAATAAAAAGAAACTACATTGGCATCGAAAAATGAATAACTTGTTGGTTTTGTGTTATTCCCCTGACCCTCATATTCAAGTAGGAATTTTAATATATTGAAAGTGGTCTATTTGTCTTGCCAATCTCTCAAAGTTAGCGCCCCCAAATATTGATCATGTGGTACAATACATAAGCAACTCGTCTATTTGAGACAGCTGCCGGCAGCCTGAAAAATCGAAAGGCGTAACAGTCTACTAGGGGAGGATGTTACTAAAACGGGGAGAGGGGATCTGGGGAACGGGGAACCACAGGTTTTGTGCATTTGTATAAGATAAACACGGCGGCCGTTCGCAAGTGTTAAAAAGAACTTTTTAAATGCAGTCAAAGGCAAGCAGGTGAATTTGTGATGATGGTGGGGATGGATTTCAGTCTCACTGGAGAAGTTAATAACACAAAATATACAGGTCACAGCTGCTTTGTTCAAGAGTATCCCACTCAAGGTCATTTGAGAACTCAAATGTTTCTGTATCCAGCAAATCAGGATGCCTCATGTTAATTTGACTGTCTGGCAGTTGAGTGAGGAGATGCGTTCTTGTCAACTCCCCCTAGCATATCTGTGTTCGCCTGTTAGTGCGAAGTCGTGTAATTTCCATCCTATACATCATAGCAAAATATACCTTTTCTCAACAGGCTTTTGATTTACAAGAATGAAAACATGCCGATGAAAAGATCCCACTTGCACAAGCTCTATTTTTACGGCGTTATAATTTTTTTTTTGCATCAAAAACAAATCTCCGTTATTTTCATTTTTGCACATCTATGTAGTTAATGGGACGTATTGGTTCTCGTTACTCGTCCCAGACCGCTATTCCCCGTCCCCGGGTCCCCGTTTTAGTAACATGCACTGGGGAAAGAGTATGGTAAAATGCATGTACTGGTATGTGCGTCACAACCAATGTCTGTATATTGTTTTATCTCAGATAAAAAAATATTGGTGTTTGTTTCATACTTGTTATGTTTCGAAGCTCATTATGCTCCTATTGCTTTCTTCTCCAGAAAGTTAACCATCGACTTTGAGTGGCTGAAAACGTTATGGACAAAGGCGCACCGAAAGAGCAAAGTTCCCAAGCGAAATGCATCTGTACAATGTACTACGCCAGAAGTGACAAGAGCGCTCTGTACTCCGACGCGGAAACACTAATTATTTGGTTGAAATAATTCGCCTGGCAAACCGACGTTCTCCGCGAAGATGAAAATGTTCCTCTCTCGCTTAAATTTAGGACAATAATATTGAAATGATGATTGGCAAAGTTGTATTTCTTAATAATATATTATATAAGGGCAAGATTGGAGGGCCAAATTCTAATAAAAGAACAGTACTCAAAATCATTGTGCTTGTATTTGTGCTGCAGTGCAGCTTGCCCTCATGACTAGGTTCACAATGCTCATTTTTTATACCACGCCTCACCATACCAGGGACATTTCTTCTTAATCGCGAGGTGAAAGGCTTTCTCTATTCTTGGGTGAAACAAATTACAGGCCTGCAGGAGCGCAACAAGCTGCCCCTCTGTGTGAACAAACGAAGTACAAATAGAAAGCATATTCCAAATGAAGTTAACGCTGTCTAAACGCGAAATTTCGCCGTATAACAGAAAAATCCATAAACGCATTTTCGAACCAATACGCACATGTCCCAAGCGTAAAGACCCTCTTTACTAGAATTTACATTCTCCGTAAAGCTGCGTTAAGAACGACTTTACGCTTCATTATGGTAAGCGTAAAGACCCTCTTTACTAGAATTTACATTCTCCGTAAAGCTGCGTTAAGAACGACTTTACGCTTCATTGTGGTAAGCGTAAAGTTGCGAATTTTTGTGTCATTACGCAGCCTATACGCAAAACGTTATCGCTGCGTAAAGTATATATTTACGCAAAAGAAAAGGTTGCGTAAACGTCTGTAAATGCTCCCTTTACGTCACCTTTTCGCTTCCAAATCGCATCCGTAAAGTAAGGATTTCGTGCTGTGTCTCTTTGCCAGTAAAAAAGCATGACCCACCCTGGATTGTTGTACAGTGTATGACCTCATAGATAACTCTATTTGAACCCCGAAACTCGGGTTTACACTAATTCAATAAACGTTACTTTGAATGGGAACTGGTTGTTGAAGTACGGATAGCATTGCTGGTACAAAGTATGTCATGTCTGTGTAATGTTCACGCAATTTTGATATTAGGATGACAATCTGTAACAATTAGCCAATCAGACTTGTCTGCCGGTTCTCCTTTATTTCTCTCTCCTTCCAGCCCACACACAGGGGTGCCGGCTAAAAGCGTTAAATTAAATACAATGCAATTTTGCTGAGTGAATACGAAACAATAGTTTCCAACGACCAAAGACCAATTGTTTTACATTTTCCAATTGCATATTGAAAGTTGATAAATTCTATTTGAAAATACAAAAAAATCTTACCGGTTTCCGTAAACCGTTGATAAAAGGAAAAGGAATGCTAGGCGGAACAACCGTAATCGATGAGGCAATTCCAATTTTTTTGGGTTTGGCAAAACATAAGGAGCATCACAGGGACCAAAGAGTGTGTAAAGCAACCTTTTCAAGCCAGAAGTAGCAAGCATAACAAGATACCAAATTAAAATAACTTATGTTACTTAGAAACCACTTGCATCTCTTTGAAAACGTACGGCATTGACCCCTTTCGATTTAAAGGCTCAAATACAAAGGTCTCTTTCATGATATGTCGTAGGTATGGTGATATTGTGCCTGCTACGTTCCCGGGAAAAATCGTGGGGAGTATGTGTGCATTGATGGGTGTTCTCCTGCTTGCTCTACCTGTTCCTATCATTGAAGAGAAGGTAGGAAAAACTACAGCCATTAGCCAATCAGGAGTGGAAGCCATTTAATAACAAACAAATCAGGAGGCGTAGTAAGTCAGACTTGCGTTTAGTCAAGACGTGAGCATTGGCGCGGTTTGAGTTAGTTCGCCATTTGATTGGCTTAAAAACGAAAGACTTTGCTCTCGACCAATAGAAACGCTGACACAAGGCAAGTCTTGCTTACTTTCGGCGGTCATCTGAGACCCGTTCTATCTATGTTCTTTTATTTGTTACGCGCAACAAACCGTTCTAAATGCCAATAAAATAGCACAACGTCCTTGCCAAAATACAACGCCCCCGGAAAATCACATACACGTAGGCTACTCACAGGGAATTTCTGGAGAAACACATCCATGGTAAAAGCTGAATTTCCCAAGGCAAACGCATGCGAAGTGTTGGGAATTCAAATGGATAGCCATGGAAAATCCGAACACTTCCAATTCTTCTACCATGGGGAATTCAACGTTTCCTATGGATGTGTTTCTGCAGAAATTCCCTGTGTCTCCATTGATACTCTCTACTGTTAAGTTCGGGAATTTACATTGCGTCACGAAACTTGTTTGACAACCGGGAAAACTGGTTCAAAATAATTTACACTGTACGATTTTGGCCTTAGTCTGTCGGATGCGAAGTGCTCGCGTCCTGCCTAGAACTCGAATCATAGCGTCAATGTCAAGCCCACAACACACAACGACAATCGCGTGCGACGCTGAAAATGTCCAAGGATTTCAACAAATCATAATTTTGGTGCGTTGTATGCGCTAAAAATGTGCGCATGTTAGTCAGAACCAAGTCACTTTACTTTGTGGGCAAATTTTAACTACTAAAAGTATGAAATCAGTTCTTCTGACCTCGTGCGCAAGGCGGATCGTTTATCAGGCAGTGTTAATGTACAGATTTTATAACATTTTGGCTCAATGCTCTCGACTCCAGAGACTCCAGCAACTTCAGTCTCATGTTCTAATTGACAGTTACTCTTTCTTGTAAAATTGTAAGATGTATTACAATCTGGTACTCACTACCTAGTCATGTTGTTAACTTGGGACCTCTGGACACTTTCAAAGCAGCCGCAGTCAGGCAGCTAAATGTTCCTGTGTGCGCCTGTGCAGACTGTAAAAAAACTGACCCCGCCCTCCGTTAAGAGCGCTATTAAAGCTAGGTAGGAAGTTTTCTATTTAGGGATTTATGCATGATGCGAGCATGTCGCATCCGAAGACTTAGGCAGAAAATCGTGCAGTGTAAATCGGCCTTTAGGGAACACATTCATTCTGAAATACTACAGCATCGAGCGACATGTAAACCTAGTTCAAAAAAGGTTGCTTTGGGCTTTGAAAGCGCGGAAAACAATGCGATTCTGAGTGACCACCAAACAATGGTTTTAATAAAGACCAAAAGACCAATTTCCAAAGCAACCTTGTTTGAATTGGGTGTATATGGGAAATAAAGGGTTGTTGTTCACCACGGGCCGCAAAACAACACGTTTAGAATGCGTTCGTCGAACTGACTCAATAACAATTTGGATTGACGAATGGTCAATTGAGAGTCAGTATGTAATGGGTCATTCATTAGCTGAATACAATTTCTTATCATCAAACCTATTAAACTTCTTTGGAATTTGGTGCTGACAAATGGCTTATTCTGGTGCTCGATATTAATTTAGTTTCGTGTTTTCCGTTTTTTTCTCAGTTGAATGCCAACACGAAAAGGGAAGCTCGCAGACGCGACGCCAAAAGCAAGAAAGGACCGCTATCCAAGAAGCTCGCTTCTTCAGTCGCCTCTGTCAATCGACTACGCAATAAAATTCTGAAGAAAGTAGATATGACGTCACACCAATCTATGTCTAGCATTGGAAACGAGACAAGCTCTGTCGGTATTAACGAGAGAGATCTGGGACAAAGTAACGCTGGTACGAAAGTGACGAAGACTCCCCCCTCAGGGGATATCCAGATTGAAATGAAGGGGTTGCCTAGCAACTCGAGTGTCGGTAAAGAAGAATCAGCAGCGAACAATCGCAGAAGAACAGAGCCTCGATTTCATCCATTAAGGTACGACGAGAACAGAGAATCCATTTCAGGATCTCTCGTGGATCACGTGACGCCGAACGGTATAACGCTGTCTTGCGCAAGAAGTGTCGCGGGCTCAAGGGAATTTTCTTCTTAAACGCATTCACATGCGTAATAAAACGTAATAAAAGGTCAACAGAGAATGGGCAATTCTGGAAACCCAGGTTTAGAAGGACATAAATTTATTGTGGTTTCAGAGTCAGAATGGAAGCAAAATAAACGTTCTGTGAGAATGCCAAATTTATGGAACTTTTGCTAGTTTTTCAAATAATGATTTTAAAAGAAAGATAAAGAAGATGGTTAAATCTAAAGGTGATATTTTAATCCAGTCTACGTTTAAGGAAATAGTTTTATCTCACAGTTTTATTCCTCGTTTTCAGCAAACGTTTTCCAATTTCTATTGCCTGCATTGGGACTCCGGGACATGAAATGTTGAAAGTGGACTTTTATTCTATAAGGCTTCAGAGCCCTTACCTCAATTTGAAACCTAATAAAGTGGTTTCCAATTCATAGAGATGTAGAACAAACAGAGAAAAGACATTTACAATGAATACCTATTTGTTAGCAATGGCGAGATTTCTTCCGGGGTGTTATTTTGGCTCAATAAATTAGAGTGTACACTTGAATTAAAAGACTTCATCTTTTACACATTTTACATTGCTTTAATTTCCGCTGATTTTTAATATTCATTAAATGAACTACATTGAGAGTACATTTCTAGCGCATATTTATTAGTGAGCTTATCAAGGAGTTGTCAGACAATAAAAAAGTAGATATTTGCAGAGAAAAATTTCATGTAAATTTTCAAGAAGGGTTTGTCACGAGTTTTATTTATTTATGTCGTTAGTTAGAGCTTTAGCTTTTCTAATTGCTGTAAGAAAAGAGATTTTTATTGGTTGGCCTGGTTATTTGAACGTTTGCGGACCGCATCCCACGACGACACTAAAAATATTAATTGTAGTCTAAAGATTCACAGACCAAGATAAAATACAAGGTATGATTGTGACAAACTATATTCTTCCAAATCTGAATTTTCTCCATCTGTCGAAAAATGTTTCAGATTTTCTTTCCTCCATTTACTTGTATGTGATGCATTGACTGCATGTACATATGTTCTCAGCTATTTCAAGCTATTGTAGCTAGCGTGAAGAAAGAAATTCACGAATGCCGTGGTTTCTAGGTTGTAATAATAACGTCTCTACGAACAGTTTTTCCGTGATTTTTCCCTGGTTTCTTAATCCTAGTTTGACAAACCTTCAGACCCGAATGCCGTCTCGATTTGCCGCCAGTTTGTACAATAACAAACCATGACTTGTTTTTCTTTGAAAACGGCGGAAAGTCTTTCAAGTCCAGCTCCTCGCGTCCCACGGTTTGTGCTTAAATATTCTTAAGGTGTTACATTTTGATAAAACAAAGAATGGTAATACTGCCAATATCATATATCAAAAGAATGGTAATAAACTTCTAAACAAATATACAGACTTATGCCGCGATGCCAAGTGAGTCAGAAAGACAACGCTTTACAGAAAGTTACCGCATCAGACCGCAGAACCTAGCAACGTCAAAATTGCAACATCGTTGAGGGAAAACAGGGCAGGCTGAACTGTTGTCATGATTTAGCCAATTCAAGGTAAGTTTGTACCGAGTTTTTACTATTTATTTAATTCTTAAAAGAGGTTTTGAAAACGAAGCATATGAGAAGTCTAGGCAAATTTTTAAGTCGACGGTACATTGTTCATAACAAAAAGAATCGACTTCAGTCTGGGTTGAAAGTGGTTGAGATGGAGGATTTTTATTTTTAGGTATGTCTAGGTTCATCAATTGGACTAGTAAGCCACCGCAGAGCTCACGACCGCAAAGGGGAACGCCAGTTCCCCTTTGGCCAGTTCCTAGAATGTCAGATAAGAGTTATCACTGTAGATAAACGCTTATCCAACGGATAAATCCAGAACAAATCCTATAATACAGATAACTTTTATCTGTGGATAACTTTATCCAACTTCAGGAACAGATCTCTAGCTAGCTATGAATGGCTATGAATGGCGACAGCCATCGACAGTAAAAATTAAAAAAAGTGTAAAAAAAGAAAGCAAAAAAGAAAGTAACTTTTTTTTTGAAAATGTAAAATAGGAAATGCGAAAATAAATGTATTGTATTATATGCGTTTTTTTTTGTGGCAAATCTTATACGCCATTCACACCAAAACCATGTTTAGTTAAACAAGGTTTTTCTTCGCCTCACATCATGCCAAGTTTCTTTGCGATAAACTCTAACTAGTAACATGTACAGTACAGTCTATTCAGTTTTGTCCTTGTAACTGTCTCCTTGGGAGATAAGGATTTAAACCAGTTTAATTAAACCACCTTTAAACTGGTTTCAGCGCCGGAATGAATGGGGTATAAGCCGTGCTCAGTAAATGTGGTTGTTAAAATAATTCTAGAGGTGAATAACTTTCACGAAAACAACCATTGGATTACTATGCAGGCGACTTTATCTGATGTAACTGTCCAGCATTCTAGTTTAAATCAGAACATTATTACATTTGACCACGAAGTAGCGCGAAAGAGAGCGTTAAAATGACATCTACTTATCCATTAGGGGAGTTAGCTCACCTGGCCAATTCTCTCCATGCGGCTAATGCTCGAAGCAAGCTGGGTAAATTGTTACGATAAACTCAACTATTCCTTTTAAGAGTAGATTAGTTGAAAGCCGACAGATAAATAGTGAGCCGAAAGTGATAAACGTCGAGAAAAACAATGCGCATTTCACCATCCTGCGCATTTCTCCATCCTGTATTTTTACGGCCAACAAGAACTCGTAATCATTAAGAGCTGGTTATACACGAACGCAAGCGCAAGCGAGGGACGCACGCTAAAAGCAAGTGTAAATCAAAGCGACATAAGCGCAAGCCTAAAATCAACATTAATTAATTTGTTTGCGCTTGCGTTCGCTTGATTCACACTAGACGCAAGCACAAAGGAACGCAACCTCTCGATTCCCTTGCGGGTCCGTTCGTTTTAAACAACATAAAATAAAAGGGATGAGTTTGATATCATCGCGTTTGCGTTCGTGTGTAGACCAACCCTAAGCGACCGTTCTCATGGTCAAATATCTGTCCCAACAAAATCAAATGAACACTTTTCCTACCTTGCAGCACAGAGTACTCATCGTGCAGTTCGTCTCATTGC
Source organism: Scolanthus callimorphus (assembly GCA_033964015.1). NCBI lineage: Eukaryota > Metazoa > Cnidaria > Anthozoa > Actiniaria > Edwardsiidae > Scolanthus > Scolanthus callimorphus. The sequence continues at coordinate 26,006,509 of CM066916.1, read as the reverse complement.
ATCCAACATGGCGTCTTTAAACGAGTATCCTTCACTAATGGCGGAGCTTCTACAAAGATATCAAGCCACGATCGTCATCGAGTCGCTCATCTTCTTGTTATTGCTTCTACTCAGTCTCTTAGGTTAGTATTTCGCAGAGATATTTCTAGGGAAGGTTCAACGTGAATTTGTGTGCCGTGTAGCAAATGTGAATATGAGATGAATTGTGAAGTTATGATGAGATGTTATGGGCGGATTTACAGTCTATGTAACTTTTTTTCCCGGCAATACTGCCTCCAAAATAGGGGGATTTCATGTTTAGAGTTTTTTTTCTCATTTACATAAGCAGGGTCTAGATTCAAAATGTTTGAAGGAACTAGAAAATAATCAGCACTGAATATGAATAGCGGACAGCAAATGAAACCTACTCTGAAACTTTGACGGTTCAGTATTCAGTTGCAAGGACGTAGTTGAATGTTCATTTTGGTGAAAATATGTGGGCTAATGAGCCGTTTGCCACACAGCAATCCACACATTTTTAAAAACTGCGTAGAGCCTCCAAAACGAACTTAAACGTCAATAAGTTCCTATTACATCTTTATTACATTTTTCAAGAGCAAAGGTGCATTTTCAATCTTTGAATTTCTTGGGTGGCAAGAGTTCATCATTAGTCCTCATGTTTTCTGTAAATTGAACTAATCGCCATTCGCTCATAATAGGGAAGGAATGATTATGACATCGGAGTGGTGATTGGCTTGGTATGTTAAGTGAGAGATAACATTGTTGGGCTTCTGCTCACTATGAAAATGAAAAATATGACCAAGGTTTATTGAATTATATACTGAATATTGAATATCTCAAGTTTTTACATTACTTACATCCAAACACGTTCCTAAATTCTAATAAAATTTGGAGGATATGATCTTTAGATCATACAAGGCCAAAATCATAAAAAGCCTACGCATAGGGAGAGGTGATCAACATGCTTTGATCTGCATAGATATTTTGACCAGCTTTGTGCAAACGTGTGTAAACATACGGTTTAAAAACACCGTGTCCGATTGGCGTGACATTTAGTAAGAGTAGTGAGCTCAAATCCATTTAAATCTCGTGTGGATTTCGACCCATTCTTTGGTCTAAAACTGGTTTATTTATGTGGTATGTAGTATGTGGTATGTAGTCATAACAGCAAACTAATGGTGTCATTTTGAAAGTTTCTTACAGTGTTAGATAAACACAACAAACCAATCATAATTCGCATAATCGCATAGCATTATTATCACCGGCATCATCAACATCATTGTGCAATTAGAACCTTGCTATCTGGCGATTGTTCCAGATTCTTGGGTTGCAAGTGGCGTCACTGGGGGTCAAACTGGTGGTATACAACAAAAGAAAGTTCATTAGCTCCCATTGTTCAGGGCACCATCATGGCTGCCGCGATTTTGTAGTTTAATTCCCAAAGGAATGGTTGCAACCCAAGAATTGACGAGCTGAATATTCTTCCTAAATAGAGCGGATTTCACATGACTGTCGTGAAAGCAATTGCAATTGAGCAATCACTAGCCAATCAGAAACAAGAGTAATTACAACTTACTGCTGAATGGTTTCCAGCCCAGCCAATCAGGAGCCGAACCAATTCCTTGCTTGTAATTAGTTCGCAATTTGATTGGTTGATAGAAATAAGCAGCCAATGAGAAAGCAAACTAATTGCAAACACGACGGTCATGTGAAATCCGCTCTATTGCTAGTGATTTACCTTGTAGGTAATTCTCTGGTGTGCTTTGTCTTGACGAAGAACACTCGCCTGAAGACCACTCCAAACATGCTTGTTGCTAACTTGGCCGCGGCCGATATCATGATGTCAGGGCTGTGTATGCCCCTCTCCTTGGGCGTGGCCATCACCGGGAGGTGGGAGTATGGCCCCGTAGTATGTGATGCCCAGGGGTTCCTGATCTTCTCGTTCGGAATCGTATCTGTGGTGAGTCAAAACAGAAAACAAAGTGAGAAAAAAAAAAAGGCAACACCAGGCTTCGTACGCTAAGAAATTGGACAAAATCCAGGAGTTTTAAAGAGCTGTTTCGGAATTTTTCCAGGAGTTTTCCAGGATATTTTTCAGCTTTGTCAGTCCATTTTAGATAGCGTGTCAAGCTTCAAAACGATTTTTAGAATGATTGCATTCTTGATTTTGTGAATGATGAAATTCATTTCATTTTTCCAGGAGTTTTCCAGGGCTTTGTTTGAAATTACAGGAATTTCCAGGAGTAAAATAAAAATCCAGGACTTTCCAGGAGGCGTAAAACCCTGCTACATTATACGAATAATACAACAATTGCGTTTATGTATTGTATGTATTCTAAGTTTTATTGGACCCTTCAAAATTAGAACGAGGTTCGGCGTGCCCAATATGGTCAATGTGACCTGGGTTTTCTTGCTACGATTGTCGTAGCGGCGATCGACGCTTAACGTTCACCTCTATCCATGTAAGGGGATCCAATAGTTATTCGGAATCTGGATACCAGCCTCTCGATTCCGGATTCTATCCCCCTGGACCGCCCTTTGGATTCTGGATTCTAGCAACCGGATTCCAAAGATCACAAAGAGCTGGATTCAAGATCATGTCCCTTGAATGGGGCAAGATTTTAAAAGTGATCCTAAAAATTCGAGTGTGTGCTTACTAAAATTTCCATTAATTTGAACCTGTGTTATGCAGGTTCTTATAATAGTCCATTTCAGAATTACGCTCTCTATTACCCACAAAACCCACGAACCCTGTACAAGTTCTTTTAGATTTGCTCCAGTTTTTCTCCAGGGTCTCAATTGTTAGAGTGCTGTGTAATTCCAAAATTGCCAATTTACCTGTTTTGCCTTTCCATACAGTGGACGATGTGTCTTATCGCTATCAATCGTTACGTGGCCATCTCCCGTCCGTTCCTCTACACTAAGATCTTCACCGCACAGAAACTGCGTGTCCTCATCATCTTCCTCTGGCTCCTCCCGGCTCTGGCAAGCGTCCCACCCCTGGTGGGGTGGGGATATTATGCCTTCCAGCCGGGCAAATCCCTTTGCATCTACCCCTTCAGTGTGAACATGGCCTACACGTTCCTCGTTCAGTGCCTCTTTATTGCCACACCTATGACTCTTATAATATACAGTTACGTCAAATGTTACAAGGCCATGAGGGCCAACAACCGGCGGGTAGCTGCCATGACAACGGGGGCTGGGGACCAGGTGGAAACGAGGCGAAAAGCACAGGAAGCACGAGCTACTAGGATGATGATGGCAGCTACTGCTGGGTTTCTCATGTGCTGGGGCCCTGTGTCCGTAATCGACTTCGTGGACGCTTTCACAGGTAAGGCTGGGCAAGATTTGCCTTTACAATGGCGCTGACACTCACCAGAAATCGTTGCATCGCGACCCACGTTTTCAAAACATCGAATTATTTTGGGCTTTTCTGTTCCACCAGTCAATTCTTATGAGCCAATCAGATCCTTGCTTTTTTTCGCCCAGTGCAGTCCCCCTTGGATCCCGCACCAGGCGTCTTCACTAGCTGGCGAAACAAAGAAGGAATCTGATTTGCTCTCATTGTTTGACTAGCGGAACGGATCGCGATGCACATTTTTGGAACTTGCACTTAAATACACATTTATGTATGGAAGCTCGTTGTGTATCCGTGTGGTTTCCGTATACATTCAACCCTTCATTTCATCTGGATCCATCTCGTACATCCGACTGTGACGAGTTCCTGGAAACAATGAATGATGCTCAACTAGGACGTATAAACCTGAAACGAAGCCAATTCAACATCTGATTCAACTTCATTCAAGCAAAGTCGAAAAGTTTTTCGAGGATGTTGAATGGGGGGTGCCAAAGCAACTCAGCATTTCATTCACCTTCATTCAACATTTGTTGAATCAGCCATGTTGAATGATGTTGAATGGGGGGAGGGGGGGGGGGGGGCAAACACCGTTGTTGAACTACGAGGTGATATATTGGCAGTGGATCATTTTCAAGAATTTTGAGTTGGTTTGGCATCCCCATTAACATCATTCAACATTGCTGATTCAACAAATGCTGAATGAAGTTGAATCAGAAGTTGAATTCGTTTCTTCCTCGTCTAACCTTTTGCCTTTGGCCAGGGGGCTACAGGATTGTAACTTCAAGAGGTCTTCAATCAAGCATTCTAACCATCATATCTTCAGGCTCCTTTCTTCTTCCAGGTGGTCATGTCATCCCTCGCCAAGTGTTCATGCTAAACGCGTACCTCATCTACATCTCAAGCACGATAAACCCATTCATCTACTGGGCTATGAATAAAGACTTTAGGCGAGCATTCAACGAGGTCGTACCATGTCTCAAACTATTACGCAGAGAAAGCAGCGAGGCCTCTCCGAGTGTTGTCGGCGCCCCTGGGTCGACGGCAGCAGTACACGAAACCGCGGCGAAAACAATCGACGAATCGTCACTGAACACGAACGATGGAACTGCAATCAGGATGAAAGAGATAAACACAGTAGAGTAATACGGACTGTTGTGGTGTGTTAAACGGGAAGCGGGTTGTGAGGCACCAAGTGGAGCCACTGAGGAGACCAAAGCAACATATAACAGTGTTATAGTGCGCAAGGCTCGGACACATTCATAGAAGCACCAAGGACCTAACAGAGTCTCCATCAAGCACCATGTACGCCATCTTCATTTCGTGCTAAGAATAGAAACACGTTTTGCTTACAAAAAACCTACGATAATTCTGCAACTCCCAAATCGTTCTTTATCCTGTCTACGATTTTGGAGTTGCATGAAAAATATAGACGTGATGTTCATCAATGAAAAAAAGAGAGTAAAAACTTATAAAGGGAGATGGGAAATTCTAGAAATGGATTCTCTATGATACTATATTACTGGAAGAGCAATTGTGAATGATACTATAGAAGTTGATTGAAGAGCACTTGCCATTGAAAATACTGTACGGTAATCTGAGTCCGTTACGTTGTCACCTACTCCCCATAAATAAAGACAGGGATGGTGACCATGACTGGAAACGATCTCCGGGGGCGAAATCTCCTGATCATCGTTAGTGGTTCAATTATACGATAGTAAACAAGAAATTGTTGATGAATGGCGTGAAGTTCTGGTGCTGTGTGATAAGCTGTCATAAAAAGGATATTTCAGGCCTCACTACACTAGAAGCCAGAAGGGAAGCAGCGTGCGTAAAATTTATGCAAAGCTTGAAGCCGGGTAACCCGCTGCTGCCCTTGTGTAGAGGGATGGTGAGCAACTCAAATAGCCAGCAGTATAGCCTCAGGTCACGTAAAGTACATAAGAAACCAGTGAATACTGTCCGTTTTCAGAATTTTGTATCGTATAAATATTTAGAATATAGTTATGTGTAAATGCACAATGCTCCTGTAATCCAGCTGTAAGTGGCTTAATAAACTATTATTATTTCATAATACAAAGGGAAAAATCAGTGTATTTTTATAATACAGCGGATTTCAGATCAGTGGTGAAAAGAAAACAAAGTTAACAGCCAACCAATGAGTGGTACGAATTAATTGACGAAAGTTTTTCTTCGTAGTCTCATTGGCTGACTAAACAAAGGCCCAATACCTCAACCAATAGAAACACGTACAAAACGCACGACTCTCTGAATTATTGTCGACAGTCATCTGAAATCCGCTCTGTTATCACACAAAACCTCATTGCGGGAAAAACATATCGTACAAATCTGATTGGATGATGACGATGGATTCAGGAGCCATTTAAAAAGTCCCAAAGCTATGAAAACATGTCTCACCGGATCCGAGTCAGCTTTGTGCATGTCTGGTTGTCTATTAGTTCTTCCATGCTAAGAAATACATTTTCATTAATGATATCAAACCATTCGAAACTAAACATCTTTGTATCTAGACAATTTTGACCGCGTTTGGGTGTCCGACAGCCGTCAGGATTAAAGATGTAACAGTATTCTTTATCCTGTTGTCCGTGGCATTGCAAACACTGGAAGCAGTGATTTTACGTTGGTCCATACTATAACCCGTTCTTATGCATCTCCACGAGTTAAAAACTAAAAAGAAACTGTAAATAATCTCTCAGTTGTTATTTATATCAATAAAAATCTAGAACAGAAAGAGAGACAAATAAAATCGTTGCATTTAAAAGTAAGCGTTTTCCAGCTCAGCTGTGGCATTCCCTTTTGTTAGGCAACCGCGCGTGGGTTTTTCCGAGGAAGTACCCGAGGGTCCGGTATTTTCCCGCGCTAGCTAGAGCATCCTTCCTACGGTTCTCGCACAAGTTAATTCCCGTGAAACTAAACCTGCTTTTAAACACAATGGCAAAGCAGTTGTGTTAACAAGGGCGGGAATTTCGCTCCATAACAACCGGTGACTGAAGTGGTAGAAGATATGCCACGCAAAGTTTGACAAGAAAATGTTTATCATTTAATGGAGGTTCAATTGGTTAGCAATAAATATATTTGCAGCGGGAAAAAGTGTTTGTGTAAAATTTGAGTTCAGCTTCTAGTGATGCGTTACTTCTAATGTAAGCTGTCTGTTTTTACAGGTAAATCAGAAACCCTGACGATCCCAAGACAACATCAAAACAAAGTTCCCTGCAAAATCTGGGAAAGTGCCTGACATCGAACGGAACATTGCGAATTTGTTGAAATAAAAAGTTTGATATTGTTCTTTTTTTCTTGGATGGGATCATCTACAGGAAAACTGATTGTAGATTGAAAGACCGTGGTTCAAAGAAATCGTTTACCTTAAATGATATAGGATTTGTGATAAATAATTAAAAGGTTACGTAGTTTCTGGGATCGCGCTCCTTGGAATTTTACCGACTTCTTCATCACTGTATTCTGCTTTTTTCTGTTTTCAATTGTCAAGGTTCTCTTTAAAAAGAATCGAATTTCTGTTACTCTTCTCCAACCATTCACAGCACAGATTTTAAATCTTTTGAACTCAGAGGCAAGGACTTCAATGCGTTTGAAGATGCAATTTGGCGGGAGATGAGTTTGCTTTCGAGATAAGCTTTTTGGAACACGAAGAACACACAAACCTGAAAGAGCACAAAACACCAACTGACACCAAGGTAATTATTTTATCATCTAATTTCCTCCTGTATTACTCTCACATTCTCTATTTCTGATCATGATTTCTTGTTGCTCACCCGCTCGGGTAATTATGTTCTAGGTTTTCTGGTTGTATGTGTTCTTGATCAGCAAACCTTGGCCGAGTTTGAAAACAGTCAAGCTTGAAGGAATCCCTTAGACTATCAAGTCGGACCTTTTCCCGTGAAACAATACATGTATTTAAACACATTTTCGTTGAGTCCTTGAATTTTTTAAATCAAAACTGAAGGCGGAGTCCACATTATCTTAAAAACAACTACAACCTGCTAGCAAGCTGTGAATTTATCAATGTTTTGCACTAAAGTCGAAGTTATTCAGCGAATAAATGTCTTGGAATAGCAGGGCAGTACAGAACAGTTTTTTCTAATGGATCTGAAGCAGGGACACAAGTCCCATTTCATACTTCCCGGGTTGTTTAAACCAAATTTAATTACTTCATCTGCACTCGACGCCTTGTTGAAGACTTCTTTGAAAATAAATTGCAAAAGGTTTCACAGTAGAACCGTATATGGTGCAATAGATTACAGCCCAATTTCTGCACGCTTGTAAGGCGACGCAAAGTGGTCTTGCATTCAGTTAGACCTGATTTACATTACATAAGAAATCTGTGATCATTTGACGGCGTTTTTCCGTTGACACGCAAATTTGGGAATCGGTAAAGAAGCCTCTGGAAACAACTTCCGAGTGGGTTCACGATTCCGTATACTAGAAAAGCGTTTCCGATGAAATCGTTTTCTTGTCGAAGAGATTTGCTAGCGAAATGGTAGTCCAAGGGCTTCAGCCTCTAATTTAGTACCTGAGTGCTAAAATTTTACTCGCTTTCTGGAAAGGGAGAGGGATGGGATGATGGATTCACACAGCAAGATATAGGTAGAACTCAACTAAAAAACACACTAGATAATGCTATGCATGGAATGTCAGTCACTATTAAGATACGAAAACCAATCCTAGAATAGTTTAGTCCACTAATAAAGAGGGAGGAACCCTACCCGCCAAATCTTGTCTCCTCCGCAATTGACCTCTCGTGTGGCATTCTATCGACTATTTGTGTGCTTTTTGCCTTTAGTGACGCAGTCACGAAAGAGGCGAAGGCAGTATGAGAGCGCACTTCTCTTAATTAAATAGATATATGATATCGGAGGAGTCCAGCCGATTTTTCGTCGCGCGAAAAACATCCTGATCACCGATCGGCTAGCACGCGACTAAAGCCATGGCAAGTCTCCGAAAATAACTAGAATGGGTCAAGCTGTAACAAAAATTTCAAGGTCTGCATCAGTAAAGGAGCTAGTATGTAGCCCCCTTAACCTTTCATATATTTATTCGCGTAGGAACATGGCAGAGACCGAGCCTAAACCTGATCCAATCGAGGAGGGTGGAGATGAGAAGAAAAAGAAGCGGAAGGGGCGTTCCCAAAGCGCTATGTGGTGGCTATCATGGTATTCTTGGGAATCTGTGTGCAGTACGCATTGCGTGTGAACCTAAGTGTGGCGATTGGCGCCATGTGTAACCCACATAAAGTGGAGCAGAATGGTTTCACTATCACTAAGGTAAGACACCTTTACTATAATCATCTGTCTTCAGATATCGAAACGCGTCCAATATAGTTTACGTGTGAACCTGAGTGTGGCGATTGCCGCCATGTGTAACCCACATAAAGTGTACCAGAATGGTTTCACTATCACTAAGGTAGGGCAACTCCCCTAGAAACACCTTCTTCAGATATCGAAACACGTCCAATATAGTTTATGTGTGAACCTGATTGTGGTGATTGGCGGCGCCATGTGTAACCCACATAACGTAGAACAGAATGGTTTCACTGTCACTAGGTAGGGCGCCTCCCCTAGAAACATGTCTTCAGATTTCGAAACGCGTCGAATATAGTTTGAACGTCATTTCCGGTTTCACCATGGCCCTCTTTGTTGGGTCCCTGTATTTCGAACCCTCATCATAAAAATGCTGGAGAGCGTGCCGACCATGTATGCATAAAGTCCTGTTGTGGCCAGGAACCGCACTGAAACTTCCCATGTGCTGATTGTTTTATTCTTTTTATGAACAGAAAGCAGAGTTTAACTGGAGCTCTAAGCTGCAAGGTCAGTTCATCATACCAGGAGTCATATCAAACTTCTGTCATATAAAATGAACATTGACCTAGAGTGACCTCTTTGGTAACACTATCGCATTTCTCTTTGTTGTGTAAACCGGGACGTCCATATATGGGATTTGATGAGATCGTATTCCGGACCTTTAACACATGGCGTGTTCGAGAGTGAAACGCGAATCGAAAGCTCTGCTCAGATTTATCGAGGAAAATCATCCACCAAATCTTAACCATAAAACGAGAAAAATCCATAGAAAGGATAATGATATCTCTACGAGGTGGTTATTACTGAGGTCGACAAGGGGAAAAAATGGTCAAAATACATTATGCTGGATAGAGTATTAATACGATGAGTAAACGTGATCAAAAGTGTTGTACAAAGTGGTAAAACGATTTACAGGCTACCCTGCAACAGACTTATTGATGCTTTCCTCGGTTCGAAATGCGATGAACGAATATTTAATATAAAGACTTACTTGTTTACCTCGTAGGTAAACCATGGGAGCTTGCTGCCTTTGGGACTTTCTCGATGTTTTTCCCCATCGATTTGAGCATTTGCCCCTCTCGCGTTAAAGACAAAGATAGCAACAGAACAACCAAAGCGCAAACTTTGAACCCCATATCCCGCACTATAATTTTAACGAACCCAAGCGTATTATACATCAAAATGCGCCAAATTTATCGAACGTCTCATTTTCCGGGGTAACGAAAGATTTGGTGGTCGTATTACAAAGCAAGGGGCCAATAATCGTCGAGCAGTCTTGCGTCAGTCGATCACGCACTCCTTTTGTGAGCCTACCCATCGTCGAAAATGTGCTCGATACCGGACTTTGTTTTTTTAAATTTTGAGTTTACACGAATAAAATATAATAGTCTAAGTGTTGTTCTTTCACAAACCGTAGGTAACAAACAAGGCAGGGAACCAGAAGTGCTAAAAAATGAGAAAATCTTCAACATTTGCCATGAATTTATGCGACGGGTGTTGCGTGACATTGTGACTAAAACGGGATACAAGGAAATGTTAAAGAGGAGTTTCATATGTATATGATCGGAAGCCGATACTTAGAGTGAATTTCACATAGCCTGCGTAGCGACCCCTTGCGGCCCGCGCTATTTCCGGTTTTCGCTCGCCCCGACTCCCTCCCCTTCCCTTTTAGAGCCGCTACGCAGGCTAATTTCACATGACTGTAGTGAAACCAACTGCAAAGTGATTACACTAATTATGAATAAAACCTATAGGAGTAATTACAAAGTAACGACAGTCATCTGAAATCCGCTTTAATGTGCTCTTGATCATATAAAAATGGTTTATCCTCGTTGCGCAATCGGTGAATTAGGTCTGGTGGGCTGTTTCTGACGACAAGGTAGACTCACTTGAAAATCCTTCCTAAAGCCCTGGCTAAACTAGGACACATGTAGCGCGCAGCATTGTAGCCGGACACATGTTTCCCAGTTTAACCACGCGAGATACATTGTTGCGCGCGACAAAGTTTGTAGCCGGGACACAAAGAAATGTTTCTTCGCAAGACAAGAAACATTTCGTGTGCCCGAGACACACGCGTGCGATGTTTTCTAGTTTAGCCACTCAGGGAAACGTGCAGGACACAAATGTTGCGCGCTACATGTGTCCTAGTTTAGCCGTAGCTTAAGATCGTTCACTCGCTACTACTGCAAGTAACGCTAACTTTGCAAGTAACTTTAACTTGTTGTTTCTTCACTCTATCCTTAGGTACGGTCCTTGGAGCATTCTACTATGGTTACATGGCCATGCAGCTCCCCGGGGGCTGGCTCGGCCAAAGGTTCGGAGGCACTCGGGTGTTCGGCATTTGCCTCGGGATCGCCTCGGTGCTTACGATGTTGACGCCTCTTGCCGCACGAACTAGTGTGGCTGCTCTCATTACGCTGAGAGTTATAGAGGGTTTAACGCTGGTAAGTATACACGTCGTGTGTAAATTGTTTATAAGCGCGGTCTATCGTGGCCTGATTCTCATCCACTACGGTAGAGTTCGTTGGTACTTCCCATCTTCGCGTCTGATCAACGTCACGGGATCAAGTGTTCTGTGAGGTCGATTTGTCTGTTCAAATCGCTGGAAATTTACATTTCCTTTGCCCAGACGAAAAGGTGAAGATATAATATCCATATTCTAACAGTTTGTAGAGTGATTTCTTTCGAAAAACACTGAAAACATAGGAAAAAATTCCTGTAGCAAATTGAATCGGCGAAGCTCTCATGGCGAGATGAAAGGAGAACTCTGATTGGCCGGTAGTAGGTGGAGGAAAATGAAAGCTTTGTTGTGATTGGCCCATATTCTCCACGTGATTCTCATTCAGAAAGTTTCTCCACGTGGCTTTGATCAGATGAGGAGGTAGGAAGTGACAACGAACTCTACCGTAGTGGCTGAGAATCAGACTAGGTCTATCGAAATTTAGTCAAATCACACTAGTGGTCTATTATCAATGCTGCGTTCTGATTAGTTGAGCTAATCAGAAGTTATAGCCTACTAGTAGCGAAAAGTGTTGGATTTGAAAGCCAGAAAATGGCAAATGACCAGACCAGAAAACGTTTTTGGCTATACAAATTGGCCTACTAATGCGATTTGACTAAAACAATTATTCCTCTTGCCCTCATGGCCTCTGAGTCAATAGCCCTATTGACTCAGAGCCCATTCGGGCTCGAGGAATAATTGTTAAATATACCTTTTAAGCTATCGGAGATGGAGCGATATTTACATTTCAAGTTACAGTTGGTAAAGCACGTCCTGAACAGCGAGGGACAATAACTTCGATAAACTTAAAGAGAAAGTGTGGCAATACCACCTCTTGTTTAAATCTCGTGAAATTGTCAACTCATGTTGACGCGTATGCAGGGCACAGGGGCTGATGTTTAACTGTAGGGTTTGCAATAGCGAGAGCTGAAGAAATACTGAAAACAACTATCGAAGGAGTTGAAATTTGTCCGAACTGTACGGTATAAGAGAAATACCGCAGTTTTTTAACTCTAAAGGTGGCAAAGTTAAGGTCGAATGTCCGAAGTTTCCACCAATTAAACAGTTGATCTAAGGACCGCTCTCACCCGGACGGTCATATATCTAGCGTACCACGGTGACCACAATCAATAGACTTCGCTTTGGCGTAATGTTGTCCCATTTCAGATCACGTCACATTCATTTGAATATTCTTTTTTTTTTTTTTGGGCTGCTTCCATATTCATATATCCTCTGTTGCGTAGCAGAAAAACAAAGAAAGAATACTAATGGGAATGCCACGTGTTTTGAAATGGGACAACATTAAGCCCAAGCGAAAGTGGTCTATTGACAGGAGACGGTGAATGCTTTCTTACTGACAATGAAAAAGTATATCTCCATGAAGAATAAAATAGTCACGTTTCACTGTAGGGCGCCTTGTTTCCATGTAACCACGCCATCTGGAGTAAATGGGCCCCGCCCTCGGAGAGAACAAGACTTTTCACCATTACCGTGGCCGGTATGTTACATAACCATTTTCATGACTATTTCCATGAACGTTGCACCAAGGGGCACCCAACGATCATTTTCGGTAAAATATCTGTTCGGATGATGCTACGAGAGCTGACATTTTCCCTTCAGAATGTAGATCATACTACATCCCTGGATGTTTCGAATTGCACAAAAGGTGAAATTTTACTAGTTTTTGTGGGTATTTTCGCCGTTAAAAAAGGTCACCTAGAATTGTTCAATAGAGTTTTTCCCCTGCCATTTTTGGAAGACGTCAATCCCTAAAATTTTCGCATCCCATAACTTTCAGCTACGAATCCAAACAGATACAAACTACCCATTTGAATACTCAGCAATGAATTATAACCGCATTTTGAGCTATTTTACATCAGTATCTCGTTGGGTACCCCTGACGTTGCTCCGACATGTACCATTAACCTTATTTCGTAGTGCTAAGATGAAATGTAGCCTAGCCATATAGTTTGGTGTGTCCAGGCAAATGCAAATGTCATTGGTTTAGCTAAATTTAGATTTGCGCTTCTGTCTCTTTGGTAATCGCGCATGGTAAAAACTGTGAAACAACTGCTGTAGTTCATGGAACTCATGAAGCTCAATCTGTTATTTGAATTGGAGTTCTTGTAATTCCACAGGATGCCCGGTTGGTACAATTATCTCCATGCCTCTCAGTGGTCTGATGTCCAAATATGGTTTCGATGGCGGATGGGCTTCAGTCTTCTACTGCTTCGGTAAGTTCTTCAGGGTCGGGCTGTCAGTCGAGTGGCCGAGTCTTGAAAAAAAAAATGCAACGATCTCTCGTGATCGTGGTAACGGGCGAACTTCAAGAAAGCTCCTTTCCATTCCAGCTCTCACCATATTTGTTCTAGGCCCTTTTCTAAGGTTGCGCACCAGTTTGGCAACAGAAGAAGTTGAAATGGGACTACAAAAACAAGCAATTTTTTATTCTAGCGCTGTAGTTGTTGAAGGCACTCAATTACTAAGATTGGCATCAGCTTGTAAACAAGCGAACTTCAACTGGAAATACAAAAACAAGCTCTTTGACAGTTTAGCTCGTAGTAGTTGTGGAAGGCACTCAGTTACTGCGGGTGCGTACGGGTTTGGCAACACGCGAACATTAACAAGGAGTACCAAAACAAGCTCATTTTCATTCTAGCTCTGTAGTTGTAGTGGGATACGGGCTTCCGCTTGGTGCTTTCACAAATCCTTGATAACGTCATGTTCTTTGTTGTAGGTGCTGTGGGCTTGCTGTGGTTTTTCGTGTGGCAGCTGTCCATCCACCCCACTCCCTCTGATCACCCCACCATCACGGACGAGGAGAAGGAGTACATCGAGAAAGCCATCGCGGATGTGCCTTCAAAGAAGGTGCAGAGGAATTTGCAAATGGACTCAATAACAGTGTAGTTTACACTAGAGAAAATATCTCATGAGACGAAATTTCTACGGAGAAACGTTTTCGAATACACGAATAGGCGAACCGTTTACATTAGGAAATGGCATGAACCATTTGCACGGACGCAAATATATACAGATACGTGATCCCAGTTTCGAAAGCGTAGACACGGCGTCGCCGGTGATTTGATCCCAATCCGTGATAGTTTGGATTGACAAATTTGTGTGTAAACGGCAAAACTTCTCCGTTGCCAAATGATACCGATTCATCATGTAACCGGGACCAACCGGGCTATAGACAGAACTCCAAAAAGAGCTGCTCGTCACTTAGCTGATTATGTTTCTCTTTCTCAGGGTCTGAATGTGCCATGGAAGTCCATCTTTACTTCCGGTGCAGTCTGGGCTATTATAATTGCCAACTTCACTGCCGACTGGGGCATGTACACCATCTTGATTTGTTTACCAAAATACTTCATTGAGGTGCTCAAGTTCGATTTAGCAAAGGTAAGTGCCCCAACATTGCTTCCGGTAGTGCTTTTAGTGGCGGGTAAGGCTGGTTGTTTTGCTTATGAGAAAACAAAGCCCAGATTAAGAACCTGAATTGCTTAATCTTGCTAAGGGGATAGTCATACTTCATAGTGACTAAGATGATATACATGCACATCTCGGTTGATTATCGGAATGGATCGCCACCGATCATGGCAGTAGCTACCATTCCATCGGATTCGTTCATTACAGATCAGAGAAAGTGACCTCAGCCAATCGGAAAGCCAGCAATTATTGGTTCCCTTTACTCGCAACAGTCGTTTTTACGCATAACAATAATGGGTGAAATTGAGATTCCTGCACGACAATTTTGTCAGGTTGATATTGTGATACTGCGTTTCCAAAGTCTTTCGGATGAGACGCCGTCTGCCTTCCCTCCTGTTTAAGGTGGACGATAAAGAACCCCCTTGCACTATTCGTAAGAGTAAGGGATTGTCTCCCGGTGCAATCGCCTGGCCCCCGGAGGCACATATACTGTAAAACAGCCCTTATGATTGTAAGCTGCGCGGTAGCGGTCGTGTATTTTTACTGCTTGGAGTTCCGTCACGATATGGAGAAAACCCTTTATTTCTTCTTCATTTTATGATCTCATATTTTCGTGCTTCTACAGACAGGTTTCCTGGCGGCGTTACCGTACGTCGTGAAGGCGTTCGTTGGTCCCACGGGTGGAGTAATTGTTGATTGGTTGATTAAAAACAAGATGAGCGTCAGGAATACTCGAAGATGCGTCTTCACTGTCGGTAAGAAAACAACTACTAAAAGTAACTATTACGGTAGCACGGTTGGCCTTAGGGTCTCTTCACATGATTTTGGAATGAGTTCAATTCCAGAATAAGGTTCATTCTGGAATGAAGTTCGTACTGTTCGTTTCAGATTTTGGCGCCAAATAAGAAAAGAAATAAGGCGCCCGTAAGCCAATCTCGTTTCCAGTGCCCGCGTATCTTTTAGGCCAGCGCAGAAAAATTTTACGTGGATGGAATAAACTCATTCAATAATGGAAGTCGTTCCGGAATTTTATGTGAAGAGTCCCTTTGCGTTAAGGCGCTGTACTAACTTTCTTTCTGTTCGAGTCGTGGTAAGCACATCTCACTACCATTAACCCTACACTTGCAAGCCTGTTTTCAGGCAGCGAAAAGCTGTTTTCATGCAAATAATGCTTGTTATTAGATCGCTGCTATATTTCATTTGCCGACGCAAGGGGGAAGGAGAAAAAACCCGAGAGAAATCCAATCTTTCTTGGGCAGGCACTAACAACCATTGGAAACGCAGTAAATTTGGACAAGCAAAAAACTGCTAAACAACTCAAATATAATCTCGCTACTTCTCGATCCATCGGACCGAGAAGCGTTTTTCAGTTTCACATGTTCTTAAATAGGTATCTGATAGGATGGCCTGATTAGTTTTGCTGATGAATAAGAGTGATCGCTCCTGGAGCATGCGCGTATCGTGACAGGCTCCTTTTTAAAGCGTTCGTACGTTGTGAACATCAAATTTATACCAACGATAGAGCAGATTTCAGATGACCGTCGTGAAAGTAAACGCAATTGTGCAATCACTAGCCAATCAGAATCAAGAGTAATTACAACTTACTGCTGAATGGTTTCCAGCCCAGCCAATCAGGAGCCGAACCAATTGGCTAGTAATTCCTTGATTGTAATTAGTTTGTAATTTGATTGGTTGATGGAAATAAGCAGCCAATGAGAAAGCAAACCAATCGCAAACACGACAGTCATCTGAAATCCGCTCTAAAGCCGTCAAAGGAAGAACCACTATTCAAATAGCACATACTCACAGAATATCTCTTTTTCTGTCCCACAGGTTGTTCTGTCGCGTCTGTTTTCGTGCTGGCTACCGGTTACGCAACATATCCATATTTGGCAGTGGGACTGTTAACTATCGGTGTTGGTATAACCGGCATTAACGCCGCTGGTTACGCGGTCAATATTCTCGATATTGCCCCCAAATATGCTGGCGTCATTATGGGTGTCACGAACGTGTTCGGCGCTGCTCCAGGCTTTATAAGTCCCCAGATAGTAGGCATCATCACACCAAATAAGGTAAACAACATTGCAGAGAGAGTGGAAATGACCAAAAATGAAATGGCTAGCTTCACGGGCTATGTCATGGTGGTTTTAACAAAAATATTATAAAATAAGATAAGTGATGTACATAAACAACTCAGAATAATCCTAAAGTATATTATCATTGGTCTTAAAAAGAAAAAGGAACTGAAACTTGCATTATACAGGCATTCTTACATAAAATTTGATAGCTTTCGCTATCATAATTCCAAGTTTGAAAACTGTTCAGCCTGATAAGAAATCAAAAATGCCATTTCACAATCCAATTCCATCTGCTCGATAACACATGAAAAGGCTTCAAATTTGTACTTATTGAGCAGCCGAAAGGTTATATAACAAACCTGGACGATTATTTGATTCACTTGTTGTGAATCTGAATGCATTGAAGGCATTTAAGTTACCTAAATTAACCATAAAATCGTGTAAAATGGTGCCTTAAACTTCTTCAATTGTGGCCAACAGACCGCGGCCGAGTGGCGAGTGGTGTTCTGGATCACGTTCGTGGTATACATTATCGGTATCGTGTTATTTGGTCTTCTCGTGTCCGGAAAGAAACAAAAATGGGCCATGGACGACCCGCAAGAGAATGAAGCTGATGAGGAGGAGAAAGGCGAGAAGGAAAGGGATAAGGAGAAGCAGGAGGAAGACGGTAAAAAGGAGGAGGAAGATGGTGAAAAGAAGAAGGAGGACGAGGCAGCTGATGCAGCAGAGGCTCCACCGGCCGATGACAAACAAGAAGATGAGAAGAAGGACGAAGACAAGGCAGAATAAGTTAGATCTCGGCAACAGTCCATTACTAATTAAAAGAAAGAATCGCCCATATTAGGTCCAATCAGCGCCCGAAACGTGTTTATTTTTAGAAACGTGTCAAGAAACGTGTGTTTTTAGAAACACGTTTCCTTATAAACATGAACAGAGACTTGCAGTTCACCATCTTGTAGGGCACTCTTGTACGTAAAGCACAGACAACGCGATCAATTTTTCCTTGACAAGAACACTTGACCGTGCAGACGAGCAACAAATATTTACCGAAAGTGATCTACTTTAAAGCACTAACGATGATTAGGTCAGCAGACATGCAAACACAAACAACGAAAGGAAAAATTGCTGGTGTAGACGGAGAGGCCGTCATCTTGGTCGCGGGACCAGCCGTGAGTGCATATGGGGCTTGGAAATTACTGATGACGTCATAAAAAATTGTCAAGTTTTCTTTGACGTCCGTCTAGACGAGCAATTTTTTGTATGTGACAAGCTAGACATGCTAGCTTTACAACAAGGATACTTGTCACGGAAAAAAAATTGTCAATTTATTATCGTCTACACGAGCAAATAAAAATTGTCAAGGAAATATTGCTGGTGCGTTGTCACGGTCAAGTTTCCTTGTCAAAGGCAAATTTACTCGTGTAGACAACGCTTAATACAAGTTCCTTCAAGGCATAAGAGTGAAACGCGGCAACAGCTGATAGTTCTATTTTGAGCTCTCGGCTAGCGGGAAACTAACAAACCAAACGAACACATAGAAGACACTGAAGATATGTTGCTAAAAATAGACACTTTTGTCATGCTGATGTAAAAACACTCATACAAGATTTTTACTCTTAGTAATGATCTAAGTATTCCTGTTGTTTGTACGAGGTTAATATAAGTTTGTTAGAAAATAGATAAATACCATCTAAAGGCCTTATCTCCTCCTTGTGGCCAGAAAAAGGGCGACCAGAATGTTTCTAAGTGGCGTGCTACAATTACGACATGGCAAGAGGTTTATGTAATGAACTGAAATATAGCAAAAAATATTTGAAAATTATATTTTGTCATCATAATCGTATGATAAAACATTTTAAGAGATCTTGACCCTAATGGCGAGGTAAAACGGGCAACAACTTGTCGCGCAACGTTGTTGCAAAAGGAGCTGAAGAGCGATGCTGCGCGTTTTACTACCCGACCAAACAACTTGTCTCGCAACAAATCGTCATCTTCAGCTCGTTTTGCAATAATGTTGCGAGACAAGTTGAGCGTTTTACCTCGCCTTAAGGGTAGGGAGAGACCAATTCAACATGTTAAATGATTTAACAATGTTCAATTGGTTTGGCACCTTCGTTCCATTGTTGAACGGTCATAAACGTGGCTCACAGGAAAAGGACAAACCATTGCATTGTGTAAAGAATATCTGCATTTTAGATACTGTGCCTTTAGCCTGCATCAGGTTAATGAGTCCCTGTTTCTTGGTTAGTACGTTCAAAGTCAGAGAGAACGGAGCTAAATTCAAAACATTTGCATTGTGTAAGGAAATAAGTGTATCCATTTTAGGTACTGTACATTTAGCCTGCATCAGGTTGATGAGTCCCTGTTTCTTGGTTAGCACGTTCAAAGTCAGAGGTGTAATTAACTTGAGAGATTGCGAGTATCAAGAGTAAGTAAGCTTCATACAAATGGGCGTTCCTGGGTAAGGATTGACAGGAACGCAGTCAATGTGTTGTGCGCATTCGGTCGATTACTTTGCGTATCAATACTGGATACACCATACACTTGTTTGTAGAAATTAAGCCAAAGCGCTTAGTTTAAAAAAAAATCATATCTCTGTCAGTTTTTAAGTCATTCTTCCCAAACTTTGCACTGTAACCAATACGGATGTGCTGAATGAAATATACACCCCGTTTTCTGATAACTACAAAATATTATAATTTAGCAATATGAACGTGATAAATGAGGTCTATAACTGGATACACCCCTGATATGTTTTCTTCGGATGTAGATAAACTCAAAACGTTTATTAACTGGATCAACAATAAAGTATTTGTACAATAGATACACTTGCTAAGTAAGCTATGCGTAATATGGAATAAAAAATGTATACACGGAAAACAATATGGCTCTGGCTCGTACAGGGGTACACAAACATACATAAACTTTATTTCAACTCGAATTAGACTTCGAGACAAAAAAACAACCACTGAAATGACGATATATATCTTAATTATCTTACTAAGCGTCCGGAAGGGAGTTCCATAGTTTGGCTGCCAGGTAAGAAAAAGAGTTCTAGCCATCGTTTGTAGTTTTGGGTTTGGAAGAGAAATACAGGGGCGGTGGAGCACCCTAAAAAAGTGGGGGCGTCGAAGAGGCAAAAAATGAAGTGGACACGTTCCGTAATTTCTTTTTAATCACGTTTTTACCTCAATTTATATATGACATTTACGAAGCACGAAAAGCGTACACAAACTGAACATTATATATCATCAGGGTTACAGCCTATTATTATACGTGTGTATACGGTTCCTGAAATAAAGTTGTCTGTCTGTCTGAGGGAGTGCTCAGCGACTCAACCCCCTCCCGCCCCCGGTCCGCCGCCTATGAAAGAACATGAATATCACGTAAGCTATAGGCCGAGAAGCGCATAGTCATTGTTACAATATCTTGTATACTTACTTGAAAATTATATTTTGTCATCATAATCGTATGATAAAACATTTTAAGAGATCTTGACCCTAATGGCGAGGTAAAACGGGCAACAACTTGTCGCGCAACGTTGTTGCAAAAGGAGCTGAAGAGCGATGCTGCGCGTTTTACTACCCGACCAAACAACTTGTCTCGCAACAAATCGTCATCTTCAGCTCGTTTTGCAATAATGTTGCGAGACAAGTTGAGCGTTTTACCTCGCCTTAAGGGTAGGGAGAGACCAATTCAACATGTTAAATGATTTAACAATGTTCAATTGGTTTGGCACCTTCGTTCCATTGTTGAACGGTCATAAACGTGGCTCACAGGAAAAAGGACAAACCATTGCATTGTGTAAAGAATATCTGCATTTTAGATACTGTGCCTTTAGCCTGCATCAGGTTAATGAGTCCCTGTTTCTTGGTTAGTACGTTCAAAGTCAGAGAGAACGGAGCTAAATTCAAAACATTTGCATTGTGTAAGGAAATAAGTGTATCCATTTTAGGTACTGTACATTTTCAACCCCCTCCCGCCCCCGGTCCGCCGCCTATGAAAGAACATGAATATCACGTAAGCTATAGGCCGAGAAGCGCATAGTCATTGTTACGATATCTTGTATACTTAGTGAAAAAAACCTCTTATACAATATCATCAGAAATTCTGCAAGCGTCTTATGTACAGTGATTTGAAGTTAATTTTATCACAAATAGCAGCATAGGAAGGATTATAGTACTGAAGAAGTATGAGCGTGTAATGCCCAAAGTTTCGACCATGGGGCAGAATAAGTGGACATTACGATATGCAAATTTATGCATAAGCTAGTGAATCACTCTCCGTCACGGTCTGCGCGCGCGAAATTCAGCCGAAATACAAAGGAAATGGCCAAAATCGGCTCTGTCTACTCACAGTAAAACTCATTCCTGAAAATATACTTCACTTACACAAAAAAGTAGCAGCGGGTTTCAATAAGTGAAACATTACTTTAGACAAGCATATATTTTGTTTGTCTAAACATCTTACATTGGGCATGTAAATGGCATTCTCAGCTATGTTAATGCCTGGGTCTCAGTTGCTTTCAAAAACCATAGGGGGTGGTTTATATCGAGAACTTTGAATCTTAACCATTCATTTCTTATTTAGAATTGTTGTTCGACAAAAGATAAACAAATTCCGGTGTACATCCCCATGGCAACGTGGAATGCGACCTTTGAACTCCAAAGAAAGGAAATTTTAAAAACTGCCTCGCGAGGAAAGGAAAGACAAAAAATTTTAAGGATATCAAGACGTTATGTAATTAATGCTAGGACAAGTATCACTGGTCCAACTAGATATGATGTCCATTTAATCAGGAAGCCTATTTTTGGACTGAAATATGATATCTGCTAATAACTTCGTAAATGAAAACATTATGCACGATATCTAGTTGGACTGATAAACTTGAAGGTATGTCCTATTACTTCATTTAGTTTAATTGCAAGTTTGTTTGCATTTTCCACTCCTCGTCAAGCTTTGAAACGAAATTTTTTGAAACAGAGGTCAAAGGTCGGGCTTTTGTTTCTATGGTAACAGCAACTTATTGAATTATCAAGGACGTTGAGGTCTTCAATATTGTAAGGGAATTGGAAGGATAAGTTGGATGTATGTTAACTTAGAACGAATCGAATGCTAAACAGGGCGTAGTCCCTTTGATCCAGGCATTAAAGTGCCTGAGTTTGAACTTGGGGTATTTTGACGGTCACTTTGTGGGGGAAATGTTAAAACTTAGAATGGCTTTTCTGCTAAACTTTCTATAGACTTATTCTCTTTCGAAAAGAAGTCCTGTCAATCATCGCAAATGAATCCTGTCAATCATTTCCTCTTGACTGAGTTTCCGAGAGATAAGATAGTTTTCGGAGATTGTTCGCACATATCCGAAGTTTGTGCGACGTTACGTTTCAGTGAACGTCTCCAGGGAGTCGTTAACTAACCGCCAATCAGGTGCCTCTGACTCATGAATGTTTAATAGATTCGAGTTAATGAGCTAGAGAATGTCCCTAAGCGTATATCAATTCTGCCCCATGCGTTACGTTTTCACGTTTTTTTAATGTCTAGAAAGTAAGTGGAGCTCGTAATGTTGTCAAGGAAAAGCTCGTGTTTTTAAAACTTTGTCGCGACATCGATGACATTCCTTGACAACATTATGAACCGGCCTTGACAACTTTTTGAGACACAAAACTATCCAAACGAAACATTAAACTCATCGACAAAACTATAGGTGTTCCACGCTCAACTGGATAGCGCAGCATTAGATAAGCGCGTAAAAGTGCAGGTCTACTGAACCTTTCTGACTGCTGGCAAAAATACAGCTGTTCCTTTTTGACAAGAGAATAGAAAATTAACAAATAACAGGGTCGGAACCAGGAGTTTTAGAAAGGAAGGCTGGACAGTAAAAATATAGGAACCAAACTTCCTTCAGCAAATACAGATGGGATGGAAAAGGCCTACGGCAAACGCCGTGCCAGAGTCGCGCCGTTCCAATACAAAACAATAGAAATTTCTTGATTATAAGTATAATGAAGCGGCATCCTTTGAAAAAGGAAGGGTTCGACAGAAGGAGAGCGGCTGAAGTTCGGCGTTTGCCGTAGGCCTAAAACCTTTCCAAACCAAAGCTCCAAATTAGAATCAATTACCAGAACTCCTGAGCTTTTTTTGGCCAGGAAAAGTAAAATGGAAAAACGTTACCAGCAAGTGGGGCGGCTTCCTGTTCTTTTTGCCAGCCAGCTGGGAAAGGGGACGAGGAACAGGTTTTCTGAGGAACAGGCCCGTTGTGTGTTAGGTAAGCTAGCGTGAAATAAAGTCATGTACTCTTCTCCAGGCATCGGAGCAATGTCAGTCAAACGTTTTATGTCGGTGTCCCACCTATTATAACAGGGGTAGAGCGCCAGGCCGTTGCGAGAGGCCGGGGGTCTGACATTAGCCCGACAATAACTCAGGGTCTTTCTAAATAATCGAGAATGTGCTGCCTTTCTTCTAACATTTGAAAATGGTTATCTTCGCGTCATCTTGAGTATCTTGGATAAGGGACGTAACAACATAGGTCCCGCAACTGAAGATGAGCCACCTCATGGAGCCGTTTACGTAACTCATGCGTTTTTAGGTATTTCACTTGAAGGTCTCAAAAATATAATAACAGTGCACGCATAATCCTTAAATGTTATTATATACAAATCAATCGTTTTCTATTTTAGTTGGTGGTTTGACTAGTTTTACTTATTTAAGTTGATTTCTCAACTGAATCGTTTGCAACGAAGCTCTTCAAAGACAAAAGAGAGAAAACCACTGATTGAAGATTTGTTTCAAAATTAAAAATTAGTTGTCTCAAAGTCTTCAGTAAAAAGGCAATAAAACAGGTAGTAATATTTTTAAAGTTCTTAAAAATTCAAAACAACCGGGACGGGATCTCAAAAACCCTCTTTACTTACAATAATTTGTTGTGATTCACCAGAATAGCGGATTAAATATGTAAGACTCTCATACAAAAGGACAGGTTGGCGTCAAGGGTCATTTAACTTGTCGATTTGTAGAGCGCCATTCAATGAAAAAATGGAATCAATATGGCTCTTGGATTCCCTTAAAAATGTGAAATAACAAGAGGAAAAAAGCCCGTAGGATAAGAATAATTTCAGGATAACTAGAAACCTTTAAGATGGGCGGTAACAATCGGGCATTGGAATCAGGACTGACCCGATTCCTCAACGCCCTGTACACTTGTTTTCGTTTTATATCTAGGTTACTTATTTGTTTCCAATTTTGTGAATGTAAATGTAGGAAACCAAACAAAAAACTGGAAAGACGAAACATGGCGAGAAGAAGGAATGCCTAGAGGGCAAAGAAGATCTGGCGAAGGAAGAAGCGATGTTTATTTTCCCCAAGCGTTACATCTTGGCTATTATGACCTTCTTGGGTTTCATGAACATGTATGCACTGAGGGTGAACTTGAACGTCGCACTGGGCGCAATGGTGAACAACCACACGGTGGAAGTGCGGGGCATGAGATTCAAGATGGTGAGGCATTGCATCTGGTCGGTCTGAATCTGATTATTCTTCTCGTATTTCTATTTAACCGTCTCTGTTATGGTGCTATGTTATCTAAATCTTACACTGTTTTACTTGGTGATTGGAAAAACACGGTAAAATATACAAATAAGAGTTTACATCACTGCATCTTTCCATAGTATAGAACGAGGAATGAACTATGTATTGTCGAGAAGTCTTTGAACCAGTCAAACCGTATCCATCATCCGTGTGAGAGAACAATGCAGCCATTGATTCCATCCAGCTTTCTCTTGCGAATCTTGATCTTATAGTTACATAGAAGGGGAATAGGAAAATAGAGAGAAACTGAAAGACTGTAATCAAAATTACTAGGAACATAAACAATACTGTTCTGTTTTCAGGCAGCAGAATTCCACTGGAATTCCAAGCTACAAGGTGAGTCCATCCATGACCGAAGTTCAAGGTAGGAATGTCAAACTTAAAGTGCAAAGTTGTGCACAGCGATTGGTATGCCTGCTATTGTAACAACCTAATAACTTTGAGCGTCGAAGATAGCGACCGTGATCAGGAAACGTGGTTTTACGGGATAAAAAACAAAATCCATCCCGCCTCAGGCAGGCCACATTATGGGCCAATCAGGTCGTTCACTTTATCACCCCACTGCAGTCGTCTAGATTCCGCCGCGACGAATCAGACAACCGTGGCGAGGGAAGCCAGACGAGTGCCCTAGGCGAAGGAGAGCGGGCACTGAGAATGAAGCCCGCAATAAAGGTTTTGAAAATACTGGTCAGGAATGGCTCCGTCTCATACAATCAAACAAACGCAAATGTGGCTCCCCTTTATGTGTTCAGGTATCGTGCTAGGCTCGTTCTATTATGGCTACGCCTTCCTGCAAATCCCCGGTGCGTGGTTGGCCTTGAAGTTCGGAGGGACCCGCATATTTGGTTATGCCATATTCATAGCGTCTCTATTGACCCTGTTAACACCAGTAGCTACCCGGACCAGTGTCTATGGGTTGATAGCCGTGAGGGCAGCGGAGGGACTTATGTTGGTAAGCTTGTGCCTTCACATTAGCTTAATATCTTTCTTATTCCAGTTTAAGGAAGATTTTGATTTTTCAGGGAGCCGTGTTCCCATGCAACCACGCCATATGGAGCAAGTGGGCGCCGCCCTTGGAACGCACGACACTAGTCACGCTAGCTATCTCAGGTAACTATGGAAACAAACGGCACCTATCATCCTAGATATCTCAGGTAACTATGGAAACGTACGGCACTGGCCACCTGATACATCTTACGTAACCATGGAAACGTACAACACAAGTCCCAATATGCGTCTTACGTAGCCATGGAATCGTACTAAATGAGTCACCCTAGCATCTCATGTAACCATAGAAACATTATCGCACCAGCGAACTTTGGCGTCTAAGGTAAACATGGCAACACGCGCCTCGTTGAGGGTATTGACATTGTATCAAATCATAATACCTGCAGTAACAACAACACAACTAGATCTTTCCATTCTAAAAACAGAAAGCATGCAATGTCATCACGCGCTTTGAACCACGTCCCTGTTTGAACTTATTTCAGGTTGTCACGTGGGTACAATAATCACGATGCCGCTCTCCGGTTTGCTGACCAAATATGGGTTTGACGGAGGATGGGCTTCCGTGTTCTACTGTTTTGGTAGGCATATGCTCCTGTTATACTAGACTAGTTCAAATCTTGCTTAGTAAGGTCTTGTTTTGGTATGCATAAGTTGTTAGTCTAGCCCAATTCAAATCTTGTTTTGGTATGCATATGTTGTTAGTCTAGCCTAGTTCAAATCTAGCTTAGTCTGGTCTTGTCTATCCTGATTCTTAGCCACTGCGGTAGAGTTCG
The DNA here is from genome assembly GCA_033964015.1 of Scolanthus callimorphus. Taxonomy (NCBI): domain Eukaryota; kingdom Metazoa; phylum Cnidaria; class Anthozoa; order Actiniaria; family Edwardsiidae; genus Scolanthus; species Scolanthus callimorphus. Next base: position 25,980,449 of record CM066916.1, on the reverse strand, counting down.
TTGGCACTTTCTATCTCTGGATGAAAATCACATGGACCAACCACAATGAAGCTTACATTTTCCTTCATCTACTGTCGGCCAATTAGAGTTAAGCTCATATCTCACTAGCAGAAGCGTTTCACCGATTCGCTGGATATGCTAGAGGGAATTTTTATCTCAGTGTTTTCCGAATGAAAACACTCAGCAAACTATTAGAATATGGGTATGATATGTTCACCTTGTCGTCTTGGCAAAGGAAATGTAAATTTTTAGCGATTTAAACAGAGAAAAGCAAGATTCATCGTCAAATCGAGCTGACAGAACACTTGACCCCGTGACGTTGATCAGACGCGAAGGTGGGAAGTGACAACGAACTCTACCGTGGCGGATGAGAATCAGGCAGGTCTGGTGTAGTCTTTCTCAGTCTCAGAAGTGACAACGAACTCTACCGTAGCGGATGTCTTTCTCAGTCTCAGCTCAAAGAAGGCGTCAGACGTTTATACTATATTCTGCCTTGTTAGGTGCCGCGGGAATCCTGTGGTTTGTTGCTTGGCAACTGATAGTGCACGAGTCCCCGGATGAACATCCAACGATCTCAGACTGCGAAAGGAAACTCATTAATAAAGCCACAGCACACCTACAGGTAATGTTATTTTAGGATGTTGTGGTCCTGTTTTGAGCACAAGATCATCTATTGCATCTAAAGTGAAGAACACTATTCCAATGAACTTGTAACATCGTACCATACTTTTTTTCTCTTTGTCCAATAAAACTGCAGTTTTATGCACACCTACAGGTAATGTTATTTTAGGATGATCGGGTCCTGTTTTGAGGACAAGATCATCTATTGCATCTAAAGTGAAGAACACTATTCCAATGAACTTGTAACATCGTACCATACCTTTTTTCTCTTTGTCCAATAAAACTGCAATTTTCTGTTTGTGGACTTTAAACATATTCGCATTCATTACGCAAGATGACATCAATAGACCAAAATATTTTTCTACACAATAAGCCGCGACGCAAAGATATCTGGTAGTTGTACTCAACCAGATCATCCTGCAAATGTCGTATTTCATTAGCCCTGCACTGGGGAAGGTCACTCCCGCGTACCCGTTGTTCTTTGACGTCCCGTTGGCCGGTTCTGATTAGTGTAGTGCGTGTGAGATACGGAACCTACGGTTTTACGTCCTTATCAGAGAAGACACAAGGTCAACTTTTTTTGAAGAAGTTAGAGCAAAGGCAGCATCCTTCTTCTCATTAATTTAGAAAAGACACTGAATGGTCCACTGGGGGCGCTCTACAAACTGAGCTAACCGTTGTATACATGGCTAATGGTGGCTTTACAGCTTATTTCTAAGTATTTTTCCGGGTAATGATGCCGTGCCCCACCACGACTGTAAAGCCGCCAACCAGTATGTTTAATGTATAGACACTCTACGTCTCCACCATCGTTATGTCAGTAGATTCTACAAGAGACTTAGTATCCATCGACAATACCACCGAGGCTGTAAAATCTCCATTAGCATGTCATCATAACTCCATAATTCACTTCCAACCATTATGCATAGTGTATAGACACTCTACGTCTCTACCATCGCTATGTCAGTAGATTCTACATGAGACTTAGTATCCACCGACAATACCACCGACTCACCACGGCTGTAAAATCTCCATTAGCATGTCATCATAACTCCATAATTCACTTCCAACCATTATGTATACGCTTCCAGCCATTATGTATAATGCATAGACAATCTACGTCTCTACCATCGCTATGTCAGTAGATTCTACATCATAACTTCATAATTCACTTCCAACAATTATGTATATAGTGTATAGGCACTCAACCATCTCTATGTCAGTAGATTCTACATCATAACTTCATAATTCACTTCCAACAATTATGTATAGTGTATAGGCACTCAACCATCTCTATGTCAGTAGATTCTACAAGAGACTTAGTATCCACCGACCCACTACGGCTGTACAACTTCCATTAGCATGTCATCACAACTTCGTAATTCACTTCCAACCATTATGTATAGTGTATAGACATTCTACCTCTACCATCGCTATGTCAGTAGATTCTACATCATAACTTCATAATTCACTTCCAACAATTATGTATAGTGTATAGGCATTCAACCATCTCTATGTCAGTAGATTCTACATGCATCTCCAAGGTCTAAGTGTCTATATCTTTATGTGTTCAGACAGACGCACCTATCCCATGGAAATCATTGCTAACTTCTGTCCCGGTCTGGGCGATCGTGGCGGGAAATCTAGCGGCTGATTGGGGTCTGTACACCATACTAATTTGTCTACCCATGTTCCTGGTTGATATACTAAATACTGATATACAAACGGTAAGTGGAAAAGCGCAGGAGTCGCGGGTTTTTAAATTTTCTCCTCCCCTTTATTGTATAGCGTCGTTAATTAGGTTTGTATTCCGATAGGATTACCTGCTAGCAGATGCCTGGTCGCAACGTGAAGTCGCCATTTGATTCGTATCAATGTAGAAGAGATTTCTAGTCGCCAGAATAAAAATCATGGTCGCAATTTGGGTTTCCACTAAGGACGCGAGGATGTCTACTGAACTAACAACGTTTATGTGGAAATTAACTAAGCAACCCTCATTTAGTATCTCGTGAAGTCCTTTGAATGATAAGTATTTGTTGATTTGATGCTAGCCTCGTATTTTTTTTGTCCATTCCGCAGATGGGATTTTTAGCGGCTGCGCCATTTCTTGTCAAATCTCTATCCGGGCCATTTGGAGGTATAACCGCAGATCTTTTACGAAGAAGACTATCGACACAGACCGTCAGGCGTCTTTATTATTGTATCGGTGAGTGACGTCAATGCAACATGCAAGGGGAAATATTAATACAGAATACCGGGCATTTACTGGACTAATTACAGAATATCTTACAGCACAATTTTATAATACTGGTAAAAGTGATTGACTTACTTGTACAATGACAACACGGCCTGTCTCTAACAGAACGAAATAATGTGAAAATATTGCAACTCCCAATGGGGCATGGCGACTTTCACCGTTGATTGTCACTAATCTGTCGATCGCCAAGACCTGTGGCGACACAAGGAGGCAACAGATATTGAAATATCGAGAGTTCAGAGAGACAGAATCTACTAAGCCTTCATTCCTAGAATGGTGCAAAACACTGGCCATCTAAGTCTTTTCTTATTATCCATAACTTTTTCCTAGCACCAAACCAGCAATTTGTAATACAACGCCGCTAGCGAAACTATATAATTTCAAGTATCAAGGTAAACAAGACAGCAACAACAACAACGAAAAACAGCTACAGAAACAAATACAATGTCGTTGCAGGTGCTGTTGGTGCCGGCACCTTTATCGTCATCGCTGGGTACGCGACTACTGCAGTCGCCGCCGTGGCTATCATGTGTGTGGGCGTGGCTGCCTCAGGCCTGTTGCATTCTGGGTATAACGTTAACATGCTGGATATCGCCCCTCCTTATGCTTGTATCATCATGGGTTTGTGTAATACACTGGGGACGACTGCTGGGTTCTTGAGCCCACTGTTAGTGGGGTATATGACAGTTAAAAAGGTATGTATGCCCAGTCTTTTTCTGCCGAGTATCGGATGCAGAGTAATGATTGGACCACAAACTATGTAAAGAGTGCTGCTTGGAGGAGTGCCTTCAAGTGAATGACCATCATTATTCAGATGAAGATGGGGCAAACTGGGTGGACCCTTTTTACCACAATTTAGATATAAAAAGCACACACGAGCGACGGACTTTTTACTTTGCGCGCTTTGGTAATTTCTTCGGTCTATACTTCCATCTAAATAATCTCCTAGTGAGACTGATGTTTTACAGTTGCAAAACTGTTGAACCTATTGGTTTGACCGAGGGAGTCATGAAGCGATTGTTATACTACGGATTTCACCGAATCGTGGTGTGCGTCGAAGAAAACGTCTACGATTCTGCCCGCTCGGGCTCTCTGTCTGCATTTACTTTCTCCATGAGCCGGCATGCTTTTCTAAAACGTCCCTGAAAGACATGAAAACTGGCAATGGGTATGTATTTTTTTTTTTGGAAAAAGCTATCAGTTTTGCTGTGGCCCATAGTCGCTTTGTTTTCATATTTCAAGATTTGTAACAGACGAGTTTTTATTTTCACTCAGTCGTGACGGGTATTTTCAAGAACATACAAGCCCGTGGAGAAAGGAATGCAGACAAAAACATGAGCCCGAGCGGGCAGAATCGTAGACGTTTTTTTTTCGCAAGCACCACGGTTCGGTGAAATCTGTAGTATCCGGTGCTGCTCAACTGGGTGTTTGATAATGCCCTTGAGGTGATTATTGAATTCATTCTAAAAAGTATGCATTTATTGTATTAACTGACTAACTGTTACGAGGCGGCATAGTTCCAATCGTACTCAGCTCGACGATGTGCGCTTTGTGGAAGCAAATTACACATACACAAAAGTGTATTTCTGTACGGAGTACGTCCCCGACAAACGAAACAACGCAACCATTACAAATGATATGCAAATAGCCTTATCACGTGATCGTTTTAATACACAGGAAGCCAGTGAGTGGCGTACAGTATTCTGGATCACGTTCTGTATCTATATGACGGGAATGGTATTGTTCTGTACCTTTATGTCTGGCGACCTACAACCCTGGTCTGGCGGGGCAGAACCTGCTCCTGAGGAGGGTGGGGACAGGAAAGAGGTTCCGCCGGCCGATGACGGGCTCATATCGGCCGACGAACCAGAGAAAGAGAAATCCAAGACGGATGACGAGAGTTAGAGGCGACCGCTAGTCAACGTAGGCTTAGTTTACTTCGAGATAAACTTTAGAGTAGTAAGGCAGAGTAGATGACAGGAAAATATGATTACAGCTAAATTTATCGTTTTAAAAATACGTTTTATAATCTTTTTATTCGTTTCATTTATAGGATATTTGCACGATTGGGTGGTTTAATACAACTACCAAAAACCTTTGCGTTGCCCTTATTATGTAGAAAATCAAGGCTATTTACAACCAATAGACCTCGAGCCGAATGGGCCATCATTTAATAGACCATGCGATCGCAGGTTCAAACGGTCATAGAAATCATTGCCTATGAGACCGAGAAAACAAAAAATAAAATACCAGGCGCCATTTTTTCATGATTCATTTCCTAAAACGCTCTATCAGTAATAGACTATAAGAAGCGTGGCCAATAGAAATGCAGGATTCGTTATAGACCTCCAGCTGATTTATAATAAAGGTGGATATGTTGTGATTCCATTGTTTATATTTTTGGTCATTTGTATGAGCAACATAGCATAGGGTATCAGGCTGATCAGAGGAGCTGAAAATGATACGTTCTGAATATCAAGAAAGGTAGATCAACGTAGATTAGTTCAATGGCTATTCTCAAGAAAATCTGAATGAACAGTAAAACTGTAAACAAAAGAAAACCGAAAAGAATTCTGGTAGTCCACGAGTGCAAATGTCCTATTGAAGGGACATCTCTTTTAGGAAACTTTTTTAAAAGCTGGGAAAGTGGCCCTTAAAGAGCCCGTGTCAGCCACTCCTTTGTTATTGTTTTCGTTCGATATTAGAAATCGAATTACGTGTATAAATCTCTTATAAACATCTAAAAACAAAGTTACAGATTTGATTTACCAAATTCAGTCGAGAACATTGCTCTCTATTCCCTAAATCAGCCGATGGAAATGGATGCTTTCTCCGACTTGGTAAGTCGCTATGCTGTCAAAATGACGGCTGACAAAGGCTCTTTAACATATCCCACTCTTTATGATGTATATACCGTTTCCGGGATACGTTGTCACTGGAAAAAGCAACAAAGCTTGGTGCGCTAGGGAGTATGGGTAAAGATTTATTTGAATTTCTGTACAATATTAGAAACAAACATGCTTAGAAATGTGCTGAAATTTGATAATTTTACCTGTGGTTGCGATAACTGTCTGAATTCAGATCAAACAGTAGCAGTTTAGATGCCCCCATTATCCTTTGCGCTTCAAGCTTATAGGCTTTTTGGGTGACAACGTTTCCCGGAAACGGTATATCTCTGATTTGTGTTTTGACGTATTGTTATGTATATTTAACAATTATTCCGGCTCGAGGAATAATTGTTTTAGTCAAGTAACACTAGTAGGTGAATTTATATAGCCAAAAACGGTTTCTGCTCTGGTCATTTGCCATTTGGCTTTCAAATCCAACACTTTTCGCTACTAGTAGGCTACAACTTATAGCCTACTAGTAGCTCAGCCAATCAGAACGCTGCATTGACAATTATTCCTCGAGCCCGAATGGGCTCTGAGTCAATAGCCCATGAGGCCGAAGGCCGAATGGGCTATTGACTCAGAGGCCATGAGGGCGAGAGGAATAATTGTTTTAGTCAAATCACACTAATAGGTCAATTTGTATTGCAAAAAAATGTTTTTGTTCTGGTAATTTGCCATTTTCTGGCTTTCAAATCCGACACTTTTCGCTACTAGTAGGCTATAACTTATAGCCTACTAGTAGCTCAACCAATCATAACGCAGCATTGATAATAGACCACTAGTGTGATTTGACTAATTACGGATATTTGTTATGATATCACGTCACGATACTGTTATGTGCAAAGTGTATAACAATAAATCAACTCGTCCGTCCTACTCTCTTACAGTAGCTTACTAGCCCGCTCGTTCATTCTCGTACCCAGAGCTCCCCGGCTCGTCACCTCGCGGGGAAGGCTCTGGTGACAGCAACTAACGCATGCGTATAAGAAAATGCCTCCAAAGTACTTGTAGACATTTGTAGAGGGTAGAAGTCGAGGGCATAGGTTTAAAAGACTAGCTAACGAACTGTGGTGTTATTTAGCCAGATAGGTTTCTCAAAAAGCGAGCTGGGTTTATGTGAGTATTTAGCCAATCACTAAAAAGGCTCACAAATGACAGTCACCAGAGTCTCCCCATCGAGGTAAGGAGAGGAGCTCTGGGTAGGAGAATGGTGAAAAACGAGACGACGTATTTTAAGTCCCGTATGTCAGTAGTGGATACATGTGGATACATATGTCCCACATCCACATTAATAGCGAATTCTTAAATATGACCTATACTTTAGGAAAGGTTAGATGTTTGAAGTAGTGCTACGGCAGGATAGAGAATACCCGTGGGAGAGGGGGTGCGGCACAACATGGCGTTCATTTAAATTCAATTGATAATCAACATCAATTGTGAGCAAGAATCAATAAGCGTTAATTATTGCGCAACCGTGCTAACGCTGGAGTGAGTGAGCGAGTGACATCGAACAAAGTTCCACTTAAGGACTATTTCAACATCAAATGCAATCAAACAATCCATGGAAAGGCGATCGGACAATGTAATACACCGATCCGCTTTCGTTTGATTAATCATCAAACAATGTGCAGCTTTTCCCAGTGGTATTCCAAATGTCCGAGTAACAGACACAAACTCGATTTTTAACAAATTGTTCAGCTTTTCCTGATATAAATATCAAACACATATATTATGAGGCAATTTCTAACACCTTCCTGCAATCGGGGACTTTTCCATGCTCTATGCCAAAGACAGATTTTGGCCTGTCCGACGTAGCAACAGTAACTAGGAGGCAGAACAATGAATGTGAAATCGGTGAATTCCTTAGAAGTGAACCACTTCTTACTTCTTAGCCAAAACATAACATTGTACAAAGCAAGCTCATCGCGACTGCAAGTTTGTCTAAAAATAATTCGTTCAAACTGATTTGCATTGTAATTGAGCTGCTTGCAATCGATAAAAGGCTTTAGTAATAACAAAATTCGACCCGCAGTCACAAGGCAACAAACGGTACAGGTTTCCCTTTTCTCTCCATCTTTTCCACTTGCGTTTTGATCTTCTTGTATTCTATTCACTACACGTTTGATAAATAATCACTTCACTGGAGGTTAAAGAAGGCGCACACCAATAGTTATTTATTATCCTTCACAACAAGTGCTGCATTCTCCTGCCCAAGGAGCTTATTCTTCAAGTGCTCCTACCTGTCCCGCGCAACTGGTAAGGGTCAGAGAAAAATCGGGCGGCGAATAATTAATGATATTTCAAAGCGACTTTCAAATAGCATGATTCAAATCTAACAGCTAAACAAGAAACAAAAGAACCATGGATAAACGTATTTTGATGTGTTAAAACTTTAGTTTTTGATGTTAAAAATGGTGCGATCTGAGTTTCTAGGAACCAAGTTTGTAGGTTTAGGGAGAATATTTAGAGTTTATTTGGAACTACGGATATAAATATTATTGTTAGGACTAAGAACGGAAGTTTAAGTCTTGAAATAGCAAAATGGGGCTTGATTTTGAGATCCCAAAGAGATATATTCTGTCAGGGCTGATTTTCATCGGGTTCTTCATTATGTCCGCGTTACGAGTGAACCTAAATGTGGCGATTGGGGCAATGGTCAACAATCATACTATTAACACGAATGGCACAGATGTTACAGTGGTAAGTAAACAACAACAATAACAACCATATAAACGGATCCCTTGTATTTAGAACTGCATTTCTCTAGAAAGTGTATTTACAACGCCCGAATATCTTCCATGGCAAACCCATGGCTATCCAAACGAAGAAAACAGCGCGCACGATGGCGCAAACTCATATAGCTTGCTCTGCCTCAGCTGCGTTTAGTAGGTCAAACAGAGCTACGAAGATCACGAACAAATCCGTACCGCAATCGTTAACCTACCAAAGCTAAATCTTTCATGTGTGAGTAACATAGTAAGCTATTGAGCAGTCAAGTGTCAAACAAGCAAAAATAAACTATCGAAAAGACGCACGTGAGTGCGCAATCCTTCCGTCGCCTGGCGGAGTTCCCGTAAGACTACTTGAATGTCCACTCAACGCTGATATGAAAGCAAGAAAGAGGGCGCAGTACAGCGTAGGGCACAGGAAGCCCATATTATTGAGAGAAAAACACTACTATTTCGTGTTCTTGTTTCTCTCCCGCAGGATCCTGAATTTGACTGGGATTCTAAAATGCAAGGTATGCTTTAAAAAGATAAAAAGTGCTAAGCCCCTTAAAAAGCACTACAAAAAATATGTTGGCTTCAAAGAAAACGTGTGATATTTCAACACCGACGCCACTGCACGACACACGACAAATTCGGGTCCAACCGTGTGGACATTCTTGATACCCCAAGAAAATGAAACCGTAGATATTCGCTCTCAACTACACTACAGTGCACTACAGTGCATTAACTCCACTACGCTGAACACCGCGCCACACCGAAGAAATTTTAAAACTACAGTACACTATTGAACAATAAAGTACAATGCAGTAAAGTACAGTGCGGTACACTAACACTACACTATCCCACACTGACGTCAATACAATACAGTACAGTAAGGTACACTACAATAAACTTTCACTGCAATGCAATTTACTGCTAATTCTGCTAAGCATTGCATTACACATCACATCACAAAACGCTGGGCTGCATTACCCCTACCATGTAATGCTGGAGCATGCTGATAACTGGAAATCACCGAATATAAAAATCTAGTTGCGTCGCATTGTAAACGTTCTACAAGTTGTCCCTTTACTAGTGCTGGTTTCACCAATGTTCAATTTAAACGTTCAGCTTGTTCGACATGAGCTGACATTTTTTACTTTTCCTTCCAGGGGTAGTCCTGGGTTCGTTTTATTACGGCTACATGGTATTCCAGATCCCCGGAGGATGGCTTGCCATGAAGGTTGGTGGTGCGAAGCTGTTCGGAGTCGGGATCTTCATCGCCTCCTTCCTGACGCTCTTCACGTCCTTAGCTGCACGATGCAGTCCTATCGCACTTATTGTACTAAGAATACTTGAAGGTCTCGCCATGGTAAGTACATGTGATCATAATCTAATTTGTAGAAGTACCAATTAACATCTGCCAGCCGCTTCACCCATCGTTTGATACATCAAGATTCGGCCCTTTCATGCTTAATGATCCAGCGCCTCTACATGAGCTTGCCAAAGGTCGAACCCGGGGATTTTTAGCGCCGGAAAAACAGCGCTGGATCCTTCAGCATGGCCTCCTTCAGAGCTAAATGGAAACATAACTTTGGAACGAGTTTGCTATGTGAGTTCTATGAGCCAACACAAGCCTAAACAGCAAATGCTGTGTGATGGTCTCTAGTTTAACAGGTGGCAAATTCTATCTTTTATTACGAGGACAACAACGGCAGAGAACAATACACTTGATTACAGAACACAATGCGCGCACGTGCAAATGTATGAAATCAAATGTATTTCAACCGTTTTCTTCAGAACTAGGACGTGAAACGCTTCGTTTGAAGTGATGACTAGAACGTGAGCGCGCTACTACTATGGTCATAATTTTGTTTGACATGATTGCAGTTGGATGTCAATTTTCTGCTATCAAATTTAAAATGTAATGGTGAATTCCAAACTGTTGCCCGATATGGAGAAATATGAACAAACGAGTAGACGAAGTTTATGGCGTCGAAGTGATATGGCGTCGTCCTTGTTGCCGTCGTCGCTGCTTAATGTCCCCGGATATATTCCCTCCTCATTGCACGACTCATACATTGGAGGTGTTCCGCGTAAGAATGTTAGAGATGCAAATGAAGCGAGCCTTTTGTTTCTAATTGATTCTGGTCAACCGGAAACAAAAGGCTCGCCTCATTTGCATCTCTTAGGTTCCTACGCGGAACAACTACAGTGTGTTCCCAGTTCTGGCCCTTGATAAAGGTAGAATGGTCATTTATCGCAGGGTGGGCTGTTCCCGTGTAATCACGCGATCTGGAGCCACTGGGCGCCATCCGAAGAGAAGACAACTCTTGTTACAGTATCTGTAGCAGGTAGGATACGCATGCCCACTGAGTCGCACACGCAAACACGCACGTTTTACGTAAAGCACTCACACATTAAAATGACAGAGCGGAAATGACAAAAAATGAAATGTCTAACTTCGCCATATTTCAATATATAAGCTCAAGATTTTGTATACAAAGAGTTTCTATGGCCAAAAGCTTTATTCCAAATTTTGAGGAAAATTGAATATGTATTTTAGATATTATTAAGCAAAGTTTGTATAATTCCTGATCAAAGCACTAATTCTCACATAAAATGGTACAGAAACCAAAGTTTAAAGCCTAATATCTCAAAGACGGATCCATTAGAAAAAAGTCATTTTTGATATTTTGTTTTTAATCAGACAAGGAGTCTGCATGAAAAAAATCAACCTTATCTGAGCTAACCTGACCTTACTATTTGAAATTTAGTGATCTAAGCAGGTCATTTCCGCTCTGTCCATTGAAATACCTTCTACGCAAATACATCGCAAACGCACGCCTCTTTAATGGAAGAGAAGGCGTTGCCTTTGCTCTAACATCTGCTCTAACATGGTTAATTTTTCGCGTCTTCTCGGATTAAGGACGTCTTTGGTGCTCTGCACCGTGTCTGAGATTGAAATATTTCTTCTCCAGGTACAAGTGTAGGATACTTGTTCACAATGCCGATCACAGGCTTGCTGACCAAATATGGATTTGATGGGGGATGGGGTTCCGTCTTCTACTGCTTCGGTGAGTAACACAGGAAACAATTCTGCTTGATCACCCGGCAGGGATTGAAAGCAAACAGTCAGCTCTAATGAACAAAGAACAACAATGCCTGCGTATCAATTTATCCAACGAATGCCAGGATAAGCGCGGGAGGCAGCGACATCTAGAGATATTGACACTGATATAACCCAATGCGCTCATGCCAGGTTACAGAGACTGAGGGCCGGCCTGCTTGCACGATACCGACTGGCCTGGCATGACTCGTGGAAGCGAGATCCCAGCGTGTTCCAACGACTCTGTTTTAGCGCGCCATAGTAGAGACGTATGCAACGATACTGACTCGGCCAAGATGTTATTGTTGGTTGATCCTGAACTTCTAGACGTATCTATTTCAAGGGTTCTATCTATGAGAAATGCTAAAGATTTTAGAGGGAGGGAGAAAGAGAGAGGAGAGGGCCATTCTGAGCCACTCCATCCCCCTTCTCCCTATGTCCGTTGCGGGCGATAACTTTCTGTACGCATAGGGTATTTCAGATGATCCAATACTAAATAGCGTTGACCCTAATGTTATGATATAAGAAAAGCTAATGCCTTTTTCCAGGTGTGTTTGGCCTGTTTTGGTACATTGCGTGGTTACTTCTGGTTTACGAGACTCCAAAAGAACATCCAAGGTTATCCACAGAGGAGCGGGAAATCTTGACACATCATGACAAGGATCTTGATAAGGTGGGGAAAGCTGGAGCCAGACTGTCAGTCACATCAAATATTTCATATTGTTAATTAGATGCATGATTGTTCTTTTCCCGCATCGGGTGTTGAGGACGTGTGGAAAGGATTCCAGGGGTATTGGCTGGGGAATTCCAGGAAACTCACCATGTTCCCAGTGTTCAAGCGGCGCCCAGGCTTAAAAAAAAAACAGGAAAAACTGCATTTGTCAAAAGAGAAATTCCTGCGGAGGCGTGATTCGTTGGTGGAATTTCCATGACAGGAATCTTTCATTCTCACTGGTCGCTCATTTCTGTCAACCAATCACAATTTAAAAGTGTGTGTGTATTTAGAAATCACCTCCATGATAGTGATTTCACTGGACTTCTTACAAAGAAACCTGCCATGTCCTCACCGAGTGATATTGTTTCTATTCGGCCGATTGGTGATTGGCTGATGGGGAAACCATTCAGCAGCAATTTGTATTTCTCTCGTTCATGATTGGCTAGATGTATTTGATCATGCGCAATTCGCTCTATTCCTATTAGATCAGCAAGGTATCAGTGCCGTGGTTGAGCATCATCACGTCTCTTCCGGTGTGGGCGATCATCGCAGGCAACTTCGCCCTGGACTGGGCCTTCTACATACTCCTGATGGCTATACCCAAGTACCTAGTGGAAGTGCAACAGACCGAGATTCACACCGTGAGTAACAGTACGTCTGTTATTATGCGACTGTGACGTCATTTTACCATAAAAGATCAACATTGAGTGGAGACGCCAGCCGTATAACACGGTTGAAAGCCGTATTGCGCTGTAGCAAACCGGTTACGAACTGTAGCAAACCGGTTACGAACTGTAGCAAAACGGTTACGAACTGTAGCAAAACGGTTACGAACTGTAGCAAAACGGTTACGAACTGTAGCAAAACGGTTACGAACTGTAGCAAACCGGTTACGAACTGTAGCAAACCGGTTACGAACTGTAGCAAAACGGTTTTGTAGCAAACCGCGCGCATTTGAATGACTCATTTTTCCAGTTTTATACACCAGGGAGGGAATATATATAGAGAGAGAATGACACATGTTCATATCATGAACAAACATTCCGCGATCTGATTGGCTGAGCTGGTTATAGATGATCGTTGCGCTTTTGTCCTGTTTGTTCTGAAAGACATTTCATCCTCAAAGATCGACCCCAAAGATCGACCTTATTTGTCAAGACGACATTGCAGTTTAAGATTGTACGCCGAGAAGCGGCCTGTCTCTTGGGAGGCATTACTATGTAGAACAAGAATGTAATTTCTTAGGTACGATTTTGCTAAGTGCGCCATCTAAAACAGACCGTTAAATCCTCGAAATCCTTCTGTGTAGCAGTTGTGTAAATTCGACCGATTAGAGTTGTCTTCCCACATCCCAAGAAAACTGCCATTTTACTAGTAGTCCCATTTATATTCAATTATCAGTTGCCCCGCTTTTAGGCTGCGTCTTAATCGACAGATATATTCCTCATTCTCGGTTTTCTGTTGTAGATGGGATTCATGGCAGCAGCGCCATTTCTCATCAAGGGGATCTGTACGCCAGCATCCGGGCTCATGGCAGATCTGTTGCGGAGAAAAATGAGCACTAAGGCTGTACGCCAAGTCTTCTTCGCCGTGGGTAAGAGAATGAATAGCAATTATTTTCGAGTACAGGAGAAACAAAATTGGTATTTAAGTGAGGTGCATCAGTTTCAAGTACTGGAAAAAACTACTCACAACCCTTAACCAACAACTCTTTTCTGTCGGTGGAACGACAAAGAAGAGTATCCACGCAGATACGATTCTACTCTCACATAGGGCGCGGGTTGAAGCCTAAGACGTCTTCAAAGAAGGATTTCTCGCGAAATACCTTACACGCAGTAAAGCTAACGTCGACTCTAGACTCCTACAAAGCATTTGCCAAAGAAAGCATGGCCGTAAGCAGATGAAAATGTATTGATCATTACGCCAATAAATATTCCTATTCTGAGCGCTGGAAAGCCACCACAAATGTATGCGCCGTACGTTTAAAACCAAAGTCAGACAGTTCGCCATCCAATCAATGGATCTCTCGTAATATTTCCCAGCAGTTCATGCACAGGCTAGGGTACTTAAAAATGCAAAGAGCGCGCGTTTGGTATTATTCTAAGGACGAAGGTCCCCTCACCTCGACCACATGACTTTTACGAGTAGTATTACGGAGCTCGATATCTACAAGATTACCTTTATTGGCCCTGCTTCCCGCAAGCAACCACTCAAATTCACGCGGTTATGGTTTCTGTGAACACGAAATCGAAGCAAAATTGGGGCTAGCCCCTCCTCGTGAAACATTGAAGTGCACATTGACCGACATGTATTTTGTACAGTTAAGTTTTAAAGCTACACGATGACTCATGATGAAGGACTGAAAAGTTGAACAAATATATTCAACAATTTGTCGAATAAGCAGCGCAATCCCTCGAATTCTAAGCTGGTCCTAATTTTGCCTGGTGTCGTGTGAACGTTGCCTAGAGATGACTGACTGGGTTTTAAACAGGTTTTCTCCTTTCTGGCTCTACAGGTACGCTATTGACAGCTCTACTGATAGTCGCCGCGGGCTACACGTCACACGCCATGGTGGTTGTTGTATTTATGGCCCTAGCAGGGGCTACTACATCCATTTCCTACGCTGGGTACACAGTCAACATGTTGGATATTGCCCCTAGATGTGCCGGGGTCATAATGGGCATTTGTAACACTGTTGGGACCACGGCAGGATTTATCAGCCCGATATTAGTAGGATTCATTACTCAACATAAGGTATTTAGTACCTCCGGGGTCCGTTAATGGTGCGTTTTTAATGATGTATAATGGACATATGTAACACTGTTGGGAGCACAGCAGGACTATCTGCCCGATGTTCGTAGGATTCATTACCCAACATAAGGTATTTCAGTACCTCCAAGGGCCCATTTATGGTGCTTTTTAAAAACTTATTAAAAACGAGAACCGAAACATTTATGGCGCTTTATATATCCATCGGCTGACGGCGTATAGCAACAGGCCAGAGTGAAGATGTAATGCGACACAGGGTAACTTTGTACCAGCTAATAATTTTAGAAACCCTTCCGGTAATCTTATCCGCTTGATCCCCAAATCAAAGCCGTGTGCTCATGAAGTGATACTATAATTGTATCAGAATAAAACTTGTGAGGGCCCTTAGTATTAAAATCCCATAAGCACCCAAGCCGCATTGCAGGCACACAAGAATAAAACGCAGTTGAAAATTCGATGCACATTTTCAGTTCGAACTTGTGAAATGTGAAGAACAATAGGAACCCTTTTGGGACCTACAGTATCAGCCAATCACAGCTGTTGAATAACAATAGATCCAATTGAAAACAAATCGCAAAGGTTCCCGTAGACTATGGGCCTTTAAACATGACAAGAAAGCAAATAATTTACTTCAGTTTTTGGCAGAATGGAAAATATAGAAGAAAGAAGAAAGGAAAAAGGCTGTTGGAGACGAGTTGGCTAGCTATAGCAAATTTCGCACGACTGCGAAAAAAACACGAACACGAACACGACACGACACGACACGACACAATTACGGTTACGGTCACGGCACGGTGCGTTGCTTTAGAGCAGCTTTCGTGTGACCATGAAAAAGCACGGAACACAGAACGGTCACAGTACGACAGGACACGGAACGTATCGATAACATTCAGCCAATCACATCACACGACATGACTGATCAGTCGGCTTAGGCACGGCACACTACCGTCAAGCGCGAACACGGCAAGAAACACGCCGTGAGTCATATGAAATCTGCTCTGTAAGGACGAAATAATTACTTGCAACGCTGGTCGCTGCTTTTCGTCATGTAATCATGTTCAAATGACAAGTCATTTCCCCGAAAACGTAAACGTTTGTTGGTTAAAGGGGCACTCGCACGCTTGCCTGACAAGCAAAAAATTCAAATCGCAATCTAATTCCATCCTCTTGATAATACATAAAAACACTATAGATGTGTATTGATTTAACAGGTAAAAGGTCATTTAACAAACCTGGACTGTTATTTTGGTTATTCCCGGTAAACTTCAATGTATTTTTTGTGATTAGAATTAGACTTATTTTTTGACAGGTTGTCCAAACAATTATGCGTGCGAGTGCCCCTTTAAACAGGTGCGGATGAATTCTAATCTATCATGCATCATTTGCTTGGTAAGGTTTGTGTGGACTGACTCTAATGTATAATGCACCTTTTGCTGTTGACAGACGGAGCGAGAGTGGCAGACAGTGTTTTGGGTAACAGGCGCGATTCTTTGTGTGGGAACAGCTCTCAACTGCTGTCTTTTGGAGGCGGACAGACAAGAGTGGGACAAAGAACCTGTAGAGAAGGTCGACACCGAGAAAGGGGAACCTTAAGGCACAGGTACACAATGTGTACATGGGGTTGTTGGCTTCATATCAACATAGACATGGCAACTTTTGTGGAGCTTGAACAAGCGACTAACTGGTTGCCCATGCGACAGATATTTTGAACCTGGTGACTGAATTTTAGTCGCCAGCTTACGACCTAAAATTGTAAGTGGTCTATTTCGCAGATAAAGTCAAATGAAATAGAGTATAGTCGGTGAAATAGAGTATAGTTTTTAGACAACGAGAGCGCGCGTTATTACGTAGCTATATCATAAATATGAACAATCACCTGATTAATTTTTACTGTTACTTTACGATGTGTCTCTGCGATGACTTCTTCTGATTGGCTAAATTTTCCTGCCATATTAGCGCTGGTACGTGTGACCGAGTCGGCTTACTACTTCTTTTCTGCGAGAAATTTGAAAAAGTTCAGCCGACAGGATTCGGACACATTTTGAATGACAAAAATCCAGAATTTTCCAGAAGTATTTTTTCCAGGAGATTTTTTTAGGTAGAAATGCCGCCCCCCCCCCAAAAAACATGATAAGTCTGGAGGATGTCATAATTTGCAGCCCAAAATCAGATTCACGAAACTGACTGATTCAACAACATTTGAGTTGAAACATTTTTGTAGGAGTTTTCCAGGATTTTCCTTAAAATTCCAGGACTTTCAAAGACTTTACAGGAAGGAAATGAAAATCCAGGATTTCCAGGACGCGTACGAACCTTGAGCCGAGAGGTTACACAACCTTTTAGTAGCCGAACAATTTCATCACATGGCGACGGGTTATTTTCTGGTAGCTGTAAAAAGTAGACGCAAGAGGGTCTCCACCCTCTCTGAAGATTATTAGAAAGCAAATTAGATTTATTTGTAATTATACAGCTCGTTAGAGAAATACATGTACAAAATATGTCATATACATGTAAAAATATGTCGTATACATGTAAAAATATTTGCTTTTTGGAAGATTACTATTATACGATTGTTAATATTATGACAAATATAGAATTTCATGAAAAGTTTGAAATAAATAGTTTAAATAAACCTTAATTTAAACAACTTGGAATCAAAGCTCTATCGTATTAAAAATATCACATCAGTCGCTTCCTTTACGCAATTGACGTGTAAACTGAAAGCCAAATGCAGGATTTACGTTTCTGGTACTTTGTTGTTGTTATCTAGCATAAAATAAAATATAGTTCCGTATCAAGCACGGGCAAGCATAAACTAATAATATAACGAACAACAAAAACTTCGTTTAAAAAATCACTTCTAGCAAAGGTTTTCTTAACTTCGCGCGGGCAGCCTGTGGTATGATTGTCAGGCCCTTTGTCCGGGGAAAACTATGTCGAGTACGGTGTTTCTCGAACATCTGTAACTTTTGGTGAATTTTCGCTTCATTCGCTAAGATGAGGAAAATACTTACAGACCATCCAAATATGGATATTTTGCAATGATTCCATCTTATAAATGCGCAATAACAGCGTTACTTTACTACCCTACACTTTCACGTCATCTCCGATCCGAGACATGCACAACAACAGCGTTACTATCCTAATTGTCGTTACTAACCTACACTGTCACGCCATCTCAGACATGCACGATATCAGCGAGTGACGGGGTCGATTGTTTGATCCCGCGCCTGCGCAGTCCCAAGTGATCACGTGACGCTGTTAGAGCCTCGATCGCACGCTGCCGCTGGAGTTTTCTCTTCCACTGGAACGCCAGCTCCGCGGCCTCAGCGTGGTCAGCGGACATGCCACCTAGGTTAGGCACGAGACCCTGTTGAATGAAGTGTCACGCCTGCTATTAGAGCAGATTTCGTATGACTGTGAAAATCGCCGCAACACGGCGCGGCACGGTCGCGGTCGCGGCACGGAACCTACTGGCCTGCTGTAGATATGGAATGAAATCGCGTAGTCGCGGCACGGTCACGGCGCGGCACAACTTTGCCGCGGCACTTTTCACAGTCATACGAAATCTGCTCTACTACAACACAGCGGCTGCCAACGTGATGACCTGGGCAGAGTGGAAACGGTTTTTTTTTTACTAAAGCAGTACGAAATGAAGAGAATATGATCTTTAGCCTTAGCGAGATGTAATACTTTGATCAGCACAACTATGCTATTTTTATAAGGTTTGTGCAGACTTGGTACAAAAGCTTTAACAAAAACGTTTGAGAAATAACTGCAGGCGAACAAAATTAGAAAGAAAACAGGAGAAAAAATTAATTTCCTTCTTTGCCGATCATAGCTATAGTACCTTGCTCTGCGCCGCAACATTACTAAAGGGTAGATTCCACTATCGGGAGATCGAGATCACTAGAGATCAGTTGTAAAGAAAACGTTTTGATGTTGACCCACAAATATGCCTCATATTCCAAGGAGGACGTTAATACATATGTTGTCATGGAATCGTTCGCCTGCATGTCTTACTGAGAAACGCAAACCAATCAGATTCTACTGATGGATTTTGGGTAAGTAAATTGCATAATGGATAAGAAAATCCCGTGGCGAATTCAGACGTCTCTTATCACAAAGGTTGAAATTCAGACTAGAGTTGCACAGGGCAGCTTAAGTACTTGGTTTCGTGCAACACACCAACAGTTTTTCATAGCATCCAATGAATTGACGTTCTTAAAACACAACAGTGAAACTCAGGAGAATCAGGGTGCTTAAGAGACCCTGCGAGCAGTGGCTTTCTTTCACCTCCTCTGGGTTGGTGGCGGGCGGGCATAACAGAGGGCAGAAACCATTGCTTGTAGGGTTCACAACTGAATCAACTGTTTTCGACACTCAATAGCAATGTACAAAATGTAACACTGACCTTGACCGAGGCGGCCTCCGCTGCCTTTAGCGTCTTGACCACCGCTTGCATGAGATTCTCAGCATTCCTGACCAGCATGGCGTCCGCCTGAGTAGAAGACATGCATTAAAATAATCTCCGTTAAACCCGTCAGCAGGACAATCACTTCAATTGAATAACAGAAAGACACGAAGCTCAACGTGGAAGGTCTGATGTTCGTATTTATGCCACACGCACCGGGTAGGACGTATTGCAACAATATTTAGGGTGGTTCCGCTCAAGAAGAAAATAGCAGCCTTTCCACGTGAGTTGGTAACAAGGCAGAAAGAATGGAAAAATTGAGTAGCGTAAACTTCATCATTGGCGCCTTTTGTATTTCAAACTTCCTAGCTGATGATTTGTCAAATCCCTAATGAAGATTATCCTAGTCGTTATTCCTCATTATATCGAAATTGTCGGCTAGTAATGGATTGAGGCACAGATGAATTGTCCTACCGATAAATCCGAGGGCGTGGCCGCCTTCACTGACGAGATGATCTTTAGCTGTGTACTCATGGTTGGTATGTACTCCGCGTAGTACAACAGGTCCTTACGGCTTCTGGAAACAAACAAACACAAGTCAAACCACAAGCTGACTTCTAGACGTTCAAGTTAATGTAACTGAGGTTCGGGTCTCGTAAGAGAGGTCGACTTAAAAGTCTAGCTGATTTCGTGTGACTACAAAATCGTTAGTACGCGGTATGTCGCGACTGTACCGACGCATGTCCGCGACTCATGATAGAACATCGTTAGATCACCAGCAACGAGAAAAGGAATGGCCCTGATGGTGGACTCTGTAGGGCTTGAAAACAGTCTTGCCTTGGACGAGGTGACGTCAGCCTTCAGTTGGAAACAAAAACTGCTTGATCTGACAAGCTCGTGCCGACATGCGCTGTCATACCAAACCTGACTTTCTGGACGCGATAGATGTCCATTCGTCTGTGTGTACCGCTCATCCACGCATAGGAAACCCACCGAAACTCACCACGGCTGGAAACCTAGCCGAATCCACAAAATGATTGGCGACAATGTATGCGAACTTTGAAGGTGACCTTCCCGATTCACCTAATTGCCTGTCATCCACGCACTATTTGGCGAGAATGCATGCGTACTTGAAAGTGACCTTCCCATGCTAGGGGTTCACCTAATTGCCTCACATCCACACACTATTTGGCGAGAATGCATGGGTACTTAAAAGTGACCTTCCCATTCTAGGGGTTCACTTAATTTCCTCTCATCCACACACTATTTGGCGAGAATGCATGCGTACTTGAAAGTGACCTTCCCATTCTAGGGGTTCACCTTATTGCCTCTCATCCACACACTATTTGGCGAGAATGTATGGGAACTTGAAAGTAGCTTTCCCACATTAAGGGATTACTCCTTACCTCTCATCCACACACTGATTGGCGAGAACATGCGCGAACTTGAGGATGACCTTCCCGTTCTCAGCTATTGCTTTCGTCGTGTTGATCATCTCCATTTTATTCTGCAAAAAAGTATGTACTTTCTATAACTTCCTTGCAAAATGTGTGACAATATTGAGAGTTAAGGCGACTAAGACTGAGACCATGCAAGTCCACTTAGCATTTCTTTTAATGTTCTCGGCGCAAATTTTTAAGTGATGCTCAGTAGATGCTTTTTCAAATCAGATGGATGCCATGGCTAAAAGATAGCACTTATCATATAAAATACACTTTCACGAAAATTGAATGGAACAACGTATCATTGCACATTATTCAGTATGATTCAATAATTCCGTTTTCAGTGATCAAGACAACGTTAAAGTGCATATCACCCCTGATCTGGCAAAAAAATTGGCAAACACTATAAAGCGTTACGAAAATAGTCATGTATAATATATGTGTTTTCATACAAATCCAAATATTTTATAGAAATTTTAATATTTAGCACTAAAAAACGACCGAGTAAATTAGGGCCTGGGATGAGTGACGTTGCCTTAGGCCATTGTCCCAGAAGCATAATTCCGCGACTGAAACATTTCTCAGATCCTAGCTTGCGCTCTCGTGCTTAATAGTTTTTCTATACTTGAATACACAGTTCTTCTTTCTGTGAATACCAGAATACCGGTACTCATACTATTTCCGATTCTGAATCGAGTTTTGAGTCCGATGACTGATTGGTTGGTTGTGATTGGTCGAGAGCATGATCTTTGATCCTTCAGCCAATCAGATCGCGTAGAGATTGCGAATCTCCTCGCTCTCTGATTGGTTTGTTGTTGAACTACTATCGCATTTGATTGGATAGTGAATTACATGAGTAGTTGTTAGATATACACCTAATTCAAAAAAGGTTGCTTTGGTGTTTTGTCTATGGTCAAAGGAATTCTTTGCTTCAGTGACCACGAAACAAAGGCGTTCAATGACCAAATACCAATGACCAAAGCAACCTTTTATGAATTAGGTGTATAATTCTGTATTGAGCACTGTGGTTTTTCAACGTCCCTCAGGATCTCGGTTTATTGTCTCATCTGGACACGAGGACACGAGGTCACTTGAACTCAAGCTTGACCGTTGACCCCAGCCAAACTCCAATACGCATTTACCTGTGATTTCCCTCGATGTCTTGCGAACTGTGCAATCTTCATCATTTGGTGCGCCATTTTCTTGGCGACCTGGACAATCGAGTTGTTCTCCTCGGCCCATTGTTCCGCTTCCTCCTGAAGAATTTTTGCTGCCAACTGGAACAACAACACACACAAAAAAACAATAACATGAAATGTGAAATACGTCAAAAGCAATGTTTTTTAACAGTTATTGTCTCGGAAACGCCATTGTAAATATAAAGGTAGAGTAACATTTTTGCTAACAAGGAGAACTATATATTTGCATTACCACCGCATGCATTGCTACGCGACCTCAAAATTCACTGTTGCGATGGGCGATGGGCGATTTTGCAATCAATGTCGACCCACTGAAGTAGCCGAATCCAACGTTGTGGTTTTGATTGATTGAGGTCGCGTAGTGGTAATGGATTTAGTGCAATGATAAATCACTGGCTGGGGACCTTTTTTCATGATACTCTTCGAGTAAAAAGCAAACGGATGAGAGATCACCAGAACGTAAAAGCCGTAGCCTGCTAGCAGGCGTTGGAGGCTGTTTTTATCGGCGAAAACCCGGAGTTCGGATTTTTTGATTTTTGGATTTTTTTGGCCGAGTGACAATGGGGCGAGTGACAAAACAAGGGGGTGGGGGGGGGGGGGCGGGAGAGAGTTCCCCCCCCCCTCGTTTTGTCACTCGCCCCATTGTCACTCGGCCAAAAATTCCAAGATGGCGCTCGCGACTACGAACTCCGGGTTTTCGCCGATAAAACAGGCTCCAACGCCTGCTAGCAGGCTATAAAAGCCGTCGATTGAAATCTCCATGCTGAAAATTGCCCTACCTTAACCAGTATCATCACTAATATCGTCAACGTAAACATCAGTAAAGAAACTATTACACCACTAGCATCTTCACCGACTATCACCATGAATTTACCCTTTTTTCAACCACATAATTCATCGATACCGCATTCATTGTTCTAGCCCCTGATTTATTTGATTCAGAGCATGGAAAAGACAACGATTGTAAGAAGGTGATCGGTGTATTATCGCCAAATTATATGTTATCCTTACTATACATTAGGAAGAACTTTCCTCTCCTCTCGTTAATAAATTTTTTTTTTCCACTTTTTATTTTTATGTTATTACATATTTCCTAATATACAACAACAATTATACAATATTCAATAATCAACATAGAACAAAAAAAAAACAAAAAAAAGGAACAACAAAAACACACTTATGGCAGACGGTTTCCCTTCTTAGCATACTCCCTTTGTTGAACTAACAAAGAACAACTTTTCAAGGTTTCCATTTTTGATCATGTAAATCTAACAGGCCTTTCTGACTCGCTAAATATTGTTCAGTTACATACGTCCTCTTAAGCTTTTTAAGCAGTAAATTTAAAGTAGGGGAAAAAGATTTCTGTTTGCCTTGAAATATTAAATGTTTGCATTCGAGAAGAACATAGTTGGCAAGAGTTAAAACCTCCTTTCTTGGTTCAAAAATTCCAAAAAGGACTGTCTGAAGGGTAGGAATCCAGTCGTAATAACAGTACTCAAGAAGAAACTCTCTTATCTTTTTCCAAAAAATTGTAATGAATGGACAATCAAAGAAGAAGTGCTCTATTGTTTCTTGTTCAAGTTTACACCAATGACAGGCCATAGTATCAGAAATATGAAATTTAAAAAGCATGACATTTGTGTACACAATACGATGAAGTAGTTTGAATTGGAATTCCCTTAGTTTGGTGTCTAAAGTTATCTTAAAGGGCAGAGAGTAAATTGCTTTCCAATCTAAATACGAATTGAACATGTCGTCATATTTTATGGCTGCTGTTGGTTTACAGTATAGGTTTTGGGCGAGATGTTCATAAAGTGTCTTAGATTTAGTCGAATCTAGGTTAAGGGAAACTGACTTCGTGATTTTCATAATAACTCTGTCAAATTGCAACGGAGACATATTAATGTGAATAAGACTTTTATCAGATTTGAGAGTTTCGCGCCATAATGGCGGAAGGGAGTTGTAAATTCTAAAGAGAAAAAAGGCATCTACCGGGGACAAATCAAAGGTTCTAGGGAAATTGGAGCGTAAATTACCTATCTTATCAAAGAGGTGACCAACTTTAACAATGCCTTTGTGATATAAATTTTCGTTAAAAAAGGATTTCTTGTCGCTGCAAATACATTGATTATTCCAAATAACTTGGTTACAAATTTCGTTAAAAAAGACTCAGTACCAGAAGTGGGGTTAGCATTACAACAGCAGTTGATTGTTTCCCATTCCCGAAGGCATTCTTGATAAAAATCGGAGGGGGGAACGGAAGAAAGTCTCGGTAGATGGAAGTTACAATGAAATAATAATTTACCACCAACGCTTTTTAAATAATGATTCAAAAAGATTTTCCAACCAGACGGGTAGTCCATTAAAAACTTTTTTATGCACATGATTCGTTGAACAGAAAGCATTGTTTCGATATTTGGCATCCGTAGACCTCCTAATTCAATAGAGCTAATCAAACAGCTCTCTTAACTTTGTCACGACGACCTTTCCAAACAAAGTTGAAAAGAAAACTATTTATTTGTTTAATCATATCCTTGCGACAAGATATAAGAGACATTCGATACAAAAATTTAGGATGGCTAGGGATTTGATTAACTGAATTCTGCCTAGTAATGTCAAGGATCGCCAATTCCAGGAATTTAGTTGTTCCTTTAGATCTTTAATAATAGACTCAAAATTAACCTTATGAAATAGCGTTGTATTATTACAAAAGTTTATACCAAGGATCTTAACCATTGAAGTGATTTTACGAACATTAAGCTCCTCGTTATTGTCTAATTTCATAGGCCCAAGTGGTAGAACCTCCGTTTTTTCGTGGTTGATTTTAAGACCAGAAAACGTTCCGAAAGATCTGATTGTGTCAAATAGGTGGGCAAAAGCTGCCTTAGTCCTAACAAAAGCTGTGAGGTCATCCGCAAACAATGCTAAATTTGATTTCGGTACCACCTATAAATGTTAATAAATGGTAAGTGACATAGTGTCAGATCTTACCGCAATCGACTTTGAATTCTTTCTTGCTCGTAAGTCCTCGATAGATTCCGATCTCCATTCAGGTTCGGCTCGCCGCAAGTCGGACATACTCGCGGCTCTCTGATGCCTCTTCCGCTCGATCTCAAACTTGGCCCAGTACCTCGCGTCCCACTTGGACCGATTGAGGGACTCGTTCGAGGAGAAGCGCTGGTGTAGTTCATCCACTAAGGCCTTACGTATATCGGTTTCGCTGCTAGATGCGCCAATAGGAACACGAGGTTTGGTGTCCACGAAAGCTTCAGTGTCGGACAAGGAGCGATCCATTGCTGATGTCCTCTGTAAAGTATAGAAGATGATGCACAATAGACCTCTTTACCTTGGGCGTAATGTTGTCCACTTTCAGACCACATGGCATTCCCATGAGTATTTTTTCTTTGTTTTTCTGCTACGCAGATATGGAAGCAACCCAAACAAAGAAAGATTATTGAAATGAATACCACGTGATCTGAAATGGGACAACATTACGCCCAAGGTAAAGAGGTCTATTAGCTTGAACGAAACGATGCCACAAGCCACCAATTTATTATTTTCCCATTATTGTATGTTCACATTTCGTGTATGCGTATGTCGGAGCAATTATTGATGTATTAGTCACACAATGCGGTGCGATACTGCAGAATATTCCATGCGTTACTGCGTGCGACAAGGAGCGCGGAGAGGCCAACCTCCTTCCCCTACTTTCTGACAATTATTCATACATTTTCTAATATTCAACCCACGTTTGTGATAACTTCTTTCTTATCAGCCTCCACTTAATGGTGTGCTCCACTGGTGCAACTCAGAAATTGAGACTATTGAGCACTTCTTTTATCTTTGCCCAATCACCTTTAGATTTTGCGGTCAGGTATCCATTTTCCTTTCAGATAATTGTGCTTTCAGTTGGAATCCTGATCTCAAATCTGTCCTTTTCGGTACTTTTGGACCAAATCCCATTGATCTCACACTGCTTAACTATATAATCCTAGAATGTAAGTATCTCATTTTCTGTTCAACTAATTCTGTCCTGTCCATTAAATAAGTAGAATGAAGAAAACGTTTGAAGCTGAAGAACATATTGCGAGAGAAAATAACAATCTTGCATTTCATGAAAGCAAATGGAAACCAATATCTCATTTGTTTTGATTGTTAACACAAAGGGTACCCGCCTATTTTTTCTATTTTTCTATTTTTCTTTTTGTATGCTTTAATGGAGGGAAGAGACGCTTCTCCTCTCTCTTGTTTTGTCGCTTGTATATAATAGTTGTTTAATTGTTTGTTCGTTTCTTTGTAAGTGTGTAAGTTAATATTATATGAAATTGAATAAAAATGTTTCAAAACAAAAAAAGTGTGCTCCGCGGGCCGTGTTTGTCTCAATCAGCGCAATTTGAAGGAGAGTTAACGTGTGTATGTTCAAATATGGTTTACAGATGAGAGCTGCTCTTCCCTTAGATACGGACTGCACTGAAGGCCCTGCAAGCAGTTTTAGGGTCACTAGAGAAGGTCATTCCCATGTCCCCAGCGGTTCTTTGACTTCCCCCACTTTGAGGTTACTCTCTCATCCGAAAGACGTGAAGCAATATAGAAGCCTGTGACCGCGTAGCACTAAGTCAACAGAGTGGAGATAAGGAATTTACCTTGTGTGTAAGCTAACGTGCTAATGAAATGGTCCCATGTGTGCTTATGAGCGTTAGCCCTAGTAAGCAGAGAAAGAGAAAAAATCTCTAACCCCGAGAGGGATTCGAACCCACGACCTCCGATGTACGTCCGATGCTCTACCAGCTGAGCTATCCAGGTCAGACTGGGAGCAGGTCAGGGTATATTAGCACTTCAGCTTACACACAAGGCTTAATTCCTTATCTCCAGTCAATATAAAAGAAGGTACGACTCCAGCTCGGAATCGAACCTGGGGCACAGCCGTGAGGTTCCGGTACCACAACGCTATGTACCACAACGCTATGTACACTCAACTCTCGTTATTGCGGACACCCTCAGGGTAAGCTTTGGTGTCCGTCATTGAAAAGTTATAATAATGGTCAAATATAATGATAACAGTGTCAAACTGAGACAAACTGAGATATGAACTTTGCTGAACATTGTAAGGAAGCTGGTAGATAACAAAAGAGTTTGAGGTTTATTAGTGTATTGTTTGGTGAAAACAAGCAGTCCGCTAATTCCCGGTGTGTGGAAAATGCTCAAAGTGTCGAAGAGCGCTGCAACAGGAAATTGGGAAAGTCGGATTTGTTATTTTTCAAATAAAAACCTTGCACCGCTTTCCGTAGACAAACAGCAGTGTCCGCAATAACGAGAGAAAAAACACTTGAAATGTCTCGCATGGGGAAAAAGGTGTCCGCATTTCCGTAATAGCGAGAGTCCGTTATAACGAGAGTTCATTTCAGTCATTTCTCTACACATTCGCCGGGGATCTAGCTTTTGTCCGTAATAGCGGGGTGTCCGCAAGACGAGAGTTGACTGTACCACGACGCTATGTACCACAACGCTATGTACCGAAACGCTATATCACTCCTGCTCCCCGGTAGATTGGCCCAGATTACATTGCGGGATCCTTACCTTTCTTCCGATCTCGATATCATCTACTGAGGTAGCAGCGAGGGAAGGCTCCTTCTTGCGAATCCGCGGTTCCTTCACGAGCGGTGCGGGTGGCTTCCTCTGGGGGGAGGGGGTGCGGCGAGGTTTGGTAAACCGCGAGGGGATTGGGTCCCGTGTAGGAGAGGGTGCGGTAAACCGCGAGGGGATTGGGTCCCGTGTAGGAGAGGGTGCGGTAAACCGCGAGGCGATTGTGTCCCGTGTAGGAAAGGGTGCGGTAAACCGCGAGGCGATTGGGTCCCGTGTAGGAGAGGGTGCGGTAAACCGCGAGGGGATTGGGTCCCGTGCAGGAGAGAGTGTGGTTAACCGCGAGGGGGTTGGGTCCCGTGTAGGAGAGGGTGCGGTAAGCCGCGAGGGGATCGGGTCCCGTGTAGGAGAGGGTGTGAACAATCGACTTGAGCCAGTAATGGCGGCCGTGTCGTCCTCAGTGAGCGATTCAAAGCTGGCAGCAGCATCCATAGAGACGCCGCCTAGGAGGTCCTGGATCACGCCTGAAATGAATCAGAAAGTGAAATCACGCCCGTTAAAAACATTCAATGATGACTATATTTGCCGCTCATGCTGGGGAAATCCTTAAGAATAGGCAATGTTCGAATTACGCTCAAGGAAAGGAAAGCGGTTATAAATTGCGAACATGGAAAACATAGTTTCCCGTATCCCGCGATTTTGCTGTCTCGTCACTTACTCTGAACCGCAGGGAGATTTCCGTGGGACAGCTCTTCTAGCGTTGCCATTAGCAACTGCGCCTTGGATGCCCACTGACGGCGCAACATCTGGAAGTACTCTACTGTGGTCTGGTCGGGATTGTCTGCAATACGAACAAACAAGATGTTATAAGAACAGCAAAGCGCAGTATGCGATCGACTGGACACCACTTCTACGAAACCTCAGAATCACGCGTTGTTCGCGGAAGCGAATCATAAGTGTTATTCTTAAGGCGCTTGTGCAACCAGATGGCGCAATGCACCACAGACTGTCAATGCAAACGTATTGCTCTAATGCAAGCAAGAAACAGTTTACAGCCGTTGTCTGGCCATTGTCAACTTTGTTGAACTGGAGGGTTCGGTTTTCTGCCATATATATTCAATATGGTTGCATCTATCAAAAGCAGTAAAATACTATTTTTTGGAAATACTCTACCGTGTGAGCCAATCAGATCATACGCCTAGTGCTGTCGATTGGCTTCCCTTTCGAGACATGTCGCGACAGACGCCAATGCACTACACTTGGCGAAACTGGGCAAGGATATCATTAGCTCAGATGGTTTCTGCCGACAAATGGCAACGCGTTATTTGCGTTTTTAAGAAGCATCTGCTGAACTATCTCAAGGAACTGAGAGCTAGCCAAGCCGAGGTAAGAGTACACAGACTCCCGCTCACGAGACTAGATAGCTTTGCTAATCTGAACGCGGTAAAATGAAGGCAGAGGTACAAAACAGAGCCCACGAACGCATACCTGCTAAAGAGCGCGCAGCGACGATAACTTGGGGTGTCAATCTATCAATGAAATCCCCCGTCACTCGCACAGTTCGTACTCGACTCCCGTTGGCTGATTTCTCCACTGCTCTGCTGGCGTTAGTGCGCACGCGCGCTACCCGGTTTGACAGCTCCTGGGCCTGCGTATCAAAGTCCTGCTCCTGTCGCGCATGCACCGTTAGGTCTGCTCTGCTGACCGCTAGAGCTGCACCCGCGAGTCGATCTACAGGCGCGGAGACTTCAGCTGTCAGGTCGTCTACTAGAGCGGTTAATAAGTGAACCTAAGGAAAGAAAAAAGACTAGTTCACTTCAGATAAGACAACTTTCAGTAACATTGCAGTGCACCCTCTAATGAATTCACAGATGCGAATTGACAGGGTAAAAGTTTGCGTTGGGATTATAATTTTGAGCTGAGTGCCCTCTGATGTATCAATAATGAACGGCGCCATGCCAGCTACTCTTAGTACTCTTAGAGTAACTCTTAGACGTGCCTAGCGACTATCACCATGGAGCGACAAAAAACTCGCCAGTTGTGATCGAATCAGCTTTGAAAGGAATGCTTGGAACGCAGGATATTTACTCAATAGTTCAGGCTCTGCCGCTGAATAGGCACCGACGGCGCATAAATACAGTGGGAGCCTCAATTTGAAGCCGAGGACCACGAGGAACCACGAGGATCGTCGGAGGTCCCTAACCTCTGCGTCCCAGAACTCACCATACTAAGACACACTCATGTTTATAAACTGGTTTCTACAGGATGAGTTATCCAAAAATGTAAAGCGCTTAGAGCCTGGGAATAAGCGCTATATAATCACAGTTACTTTTACTTTACTTTACTTTCTGATGTCGAAAAAGTTGTGAATACAGACGAGAAACTGATGAAACTTGAATTGAGGCAATAGACGAAAACGCATTTCGGACTCGTTGGTATTAATGTACAAAGTGTCCTCTACCTTTGCCGCCCACTCTCTCCGCGACAGGTCCATTTTCTCCACAATACTCATAAGTGCCAGGTTCTGTTCTACTGTTCGGTCTGACCGCAGGCTCAGGTCTGTCACAATTCGCGCCGTATCCAACAAGTCAGCGGTTATCCGCTCCACTGCGGTGATGGTGTTCTCGACTTGTGCGACTTTAGTATGGTCTCGACACCTAGAACAAGAATCAGGGAATCAGCTGCGTATTTCATAAATTTGGTGTGTGAAATTAATTTCCTGAATTAAGAGATGGGTGGGCAATTTCGTTGGAGCACAAGTAATATTTGTTTTAGTAGAATCCTGCAATCTGATTGGCTCCGCTACACATCACGTATTGGATCATGTCATCCTAAGATCTTCAGTGGAACGAAACCCAAATATATTTAAATAAATTGACACTTGTGTGAATAAGAATGGAGATAAGGAATTAATGCTAATGAAATGATCCCATGTGTGCTTATGAGCGTTAGCCCTAGTAAGCGGAGAAAGAGAAAAAAAATCTCTGACCCCGAGAGGGATTCGAACCCCCGACCTCCGGAATTGTACATCGATGCTCTACCAGCTGAGCTATCAGGTCAGACTGGGAGCAGGTCGGGGTATATTAGATGTTAGTATAAACCAACTAATGGTCTATTACAAATCCAGCATTCTGATTGGCTGAGCTACTAATGGTCTATTAGTGATAGACCGTGCCTGGCAAAACCACCACCTTTCTTTGCAAGAAAACTTGATTTTTTCAACATAAAATAATGGAATTCATTGCCAAAACCGACGAACTAGTTGGTTTATACTAAAACAATTAGACCTCTCGTCCTCATGTGCTATGATATCAATAGACCATTCGGCCTTCGGCCTCATGGTCTATTCATCATAGCACATTCGGCCTTGAGGTCTAATTGTTAATTATGGTCGCGGTAATGAAGTGAATATATATGTAGATGTTCAGGCAAGCCTGTGGCCGCGTAGCACTAAGTTCAACAGAATAGAGATAAGGAATTAACCTTGTGTGAAAGCTAACGTGCTAATGAAATGGTCCCATGTGTGCTTATGAGCGTTAGCCCTAGGGTCATTCCACGTCAAATCGACCAAAGCCGTAAATTGACCCTCTCCGATTTCCATAAAAATCACATTTTGAGTGCATTTCAAGGTCAATAACAAGATTCCAAAATTTCAGCGTCAAGGACTTTTTCGAGATACAGGCACATGAAATTTGTCGACCACGCCCCTTTTGTATTTTTGCTGAGTGAAACTCCAATTTTGAGTGGCTGGCAACCCCACTCGCATCATAACAAGCCGCAAAAACGTATTTGTTTGGTAAACTGTACTACTCACACTTCCCATAACAGCCATTAAAGCCACCCATAAGTCTTTGAATGTGTTGTTTTTTCACGCCAAACATCGGTCCAAAATGCATCTCATTATCTCAGGGTGATATTTTCTGTAAAGATTTTTTTACCAAAAGTTACGTTTTTGTACAACATGCATTCTTATAATGTTATATGGGTGGTGAACACCAGCAGTATGAGCGGTGACGACTTAGAGGGTTTGTTTCTGTTTATTTCGAGGCTTTTAAAAACGCACAGTGGCAAAAGTCCGAAAATTACCATATTTTCGGGCTTAAGAATCGCACGGTTGACAGTTAATGTATATCGCGATATTTGAACTAGATATTCTTTTGTCTTTATTTCTTACGTATACAAATTCGTAACACCTATGTCGAACTCCTTCACTGCCAAACAATCAGAGGAATAATCCATGGTTCGACAATAAAATTGACAGTGGTATGAAATGGAAATGCAGCAAAAACACATATTAATAGAACTAATTTTATAATTTTTGCAAGTATTGGGATTTCTTTTTAGTTTTTCATATTAAATCATGTAAGCAATCTTGGTGACCTATTGCACCGTAGAAATGAATTAATTAAAATAAATAAACAAAAAGCGTTAATTTCACTCTGTTTCGAATTACGGAAAACTGAAAAAGGATTGATTTTCTTGATTACCACGTCAATGTATAGCAATTAACAAGCGAACGTCACCTTGGACTCTTCATTTGTAATATTATTGTGAGCGAAGTATAAATATCAGACAGTAATCATATTAGACATATTTCAGATTAGCCAATCAGAAGCAAAACCCATTCATGAAGCATCCAAGGGAAACAAAGTAATTACGATTTGCGTTTAGCCTTGAACCAAGAAAACACTGACGACTTCAGGACTAATCGTAAGTAAAAATCATTAGTTTTGATTTTGTTTACAATTTGATTGGCTGGAAGAGCAATGTCGCGATGCCCAGCCAATCGAAACGAGAAGAAAACTCAAAAACAAGACACTCGACACTCTCTGAATTCCACTTTATGTACAGCTACATGAATCCCTCCGCTCTCACGCCACTTTACTGCTGCGAAAGGGCAATCCGCTTATTTAACAAATGTAAAACAAAAGGAGAGGTGGTTGTCCTGTTCGACTTTTTGAGATCTTCCGCTTAATTTTACAGGAAGCTGCGCAGGCCTACAACTGGATCAACAGTCAAGCGACGCTTCATCCTATTTCAGAAAATCAGTTCTAAAAATCATGAATTATTCATAAGGTCTGTGACCAATGGGTGAACCCTATATTGGTCACGTGCCGTGTTTATAACTACGATGAAGACACTCATGTTTAATTAACACGGTACCCTGGATGAAGTGTCTATTTCGACACTTCAAAGCGCATATGGGTGTACAAGGGTGGACTCTAGCTCGTTTTATAAATACCACATAAGCTCGAACACTTTAACACATGCGTGATAAACATCACGATACAATGACGATCCATTCCGTGATTACGTCAGTGATGCCATATCTAAAAACAACCTTGTACGGCTGTTCGGGCCAATAAAAAATTATAAGAACTTCCTAAATCTTTGTCTTCACCAGTCCGGCTACCAATTAGATGCCGAGGCACTTTTTTGGCACTGGCCATGGAAAAAGCCCATGCGACGGCATTGGTGGTACTGCCAAGCGTCTATCATGCTGTATGGGCTACCCTGCAAGCAATGACTGGGAGTGACATCTGATTTAAGTAACGGGTATCGCCCGAAAACAGAGTCGTTGGTACTCGTTCACATCATTCCATAGCTCAGGCCGTGCTCAAGATAATAAGGCTTTCAAAATGATATAGACTTTAAACTGTAGAGTTCTATATACTAATTACGATTTTGAGACGGCAATTCCACAAAATATTGACGGCTAGTTGGGAGAAAATATGTTCACGTATTGGGCGGAGTCGCGCAGCGACGGAGCCCAATACGTGAAAATATTTTCTTCCAACGCCGTCAATATTTTGTGGAATTGCCGTCTCAAAATCGTAATTAATATTGTATCGCGATTCTTGAAGATTTTCTGGAGGAAATGGCAAGAAATAGTGCTATTTATTGTCGATTGAAATTTCAATTCTCATTACATTTACGCACGATCTCACGCAATCACATGGGCTTTTCGCACGAGCTCGAGCATTTTCTGTTTACATTTTTCTCTCTTTCTGCCATAAGATATTGCTAGAAATATAGCTAAACGTTATTTCTAACTATTGACAATGAAATGAAACATAAATTCGTGCGAAAAAAGTTGAATTTTGCTAGCTCTTTTTGAGCCGTCAATACCACAAAATATTGACGGCTCACAACAACACAGAGTGGCAGGGTGAATCGCGATACTAAGGAGTATTCATGAACACAAGAAAGAGTTTTGGTGTCATACTAGCCTTATCTGATTCATTACATAAATATTTTAAAAACGAATTTTCATAATGTTGTTAATTTCATTATCGAACCATGATTTATTCCTCTTATTGTTTGACAGTGAAGGAGTTCGACATAGGTGTTATGAATTTGTATACGTAAGAAATAAGGATGAAAGAATATCTAGTTCAAATATCGCGGTCTACATTAACTGTCAACCGTCCGATTCTTAAGCCCGAAAATATGGTAATTTTAGGACTTTTGCCACTGTGCGTTATTTAAAGCCTCGAAATAAGCAGAACAAACCCGCTAAGTTATCACCACTCATACTGCTGGTTGTTCACCAACCATATAACATTATAAGAATGCATGTTGTACAAAAACGTAACTTTTGGTAAAAAAATCTTTACAGAAAATATCACCCTGAGATAATGAGATGCATTTTGGACCGATGTTTGGCGTGAAAAAACAACACATTCAAAGACTTATGGGTGGCTTTAATGGCTGTTATGGGAAGTGTGAGTAGTACAGTTTACCAAACAAATACGTTTTTGCGGCTTGTTATGATGCGAGTGGGGTTGCCAGCCACTCAAAATTGGAGTTTCACTCAGCAAAAATACAAAAGGGGCGTGGTCGACAAATTTCATGTGCCTGTATCTCGAAAAAGTCCTTGACGCTGAAATTTTGGAATCTTGTTATTGACCTTGAAATGCACTCAAAATGTGATTTTTATGGAAATCGGAGAGGGTCAATTTACGGCTTTGGGCGATTTGACGTGGAATGACCCCCCTAGTAAGCGGAGAAAGAGAAAAAATCTCTGACCCCGAGAGGGATTTGAACCCACGACCTTCAGAATTGTACATCCGATGCTCTACCAGCTGAGCTATCAGGTCAGACTGGGAGCAGGTCGGGGTATATTAGATGTTATGGTCGCGGTAATGAAGTGAATATATATGTAGATGTTCAGGCAAGCCTGTGGCCGCGTAGCACTAAGTTCAACAGAATGGAGATAAGGAATAAACCTTGTGTGAAAGCTAACGTGCTAATGAAATGGTCCCATGTGTACTTATGAGCGTTAGCCCTAGTAAGCGGAGAAAGAGAAAAAATCTCTGACCCCGAGAGGAATTCGAACCCACGACCTCCGGAATTGTACATCCGATGCTCTACCAGCTGAGCTATCAGGTCAGACTGGGAGCAGGTCGGGGTATATTAGATGTTAGTATAAACCAACTAATGGTCTATTACAAATCCTGCATTCTGATCGGCTGAGCTACTAATGGTCTATTAGTGATAGACCGTGCCTGGCAAAACCACCACCTTTCTTTGCAAAACTTGATTTTTTCAACATAAAATAATGGAATTCATTGCCAAAACCGACCAACTAGTTGGTTTATACTAAAACAATTAGACCTCTCGTCCTCATGTGCTATGATATCAATAGACCATTCGGCCTTCGGCCTCATGGTCTATTCATCATAGCACATTTAAAACTTTTGAAATTGGTTGAACTATTGAAACTATTGGAAATTGACTAAAAGTAATCAAAATGCATAATTTAGTTGTAATACGTCCCAATTCGTTGACTGTTTTTGAAAAATTAGTTTCTAGAAAATCCAAGAGGCCATCTGGCAGCGTTGTACCGGGTTAGATATTCACGAGCAGACCCATTTGGCAAGATTTTATTCATCCTCTCACCCTGCTGTAGCAGCCGCCGCCATCTCCTTCAAGGTCCGGGTGTATGACGTCACCAAGCGTAACCTTTCTTGCAACGCATGATGGTCACTCGACATCGCCGCTTGGGCGAGTTGCTCCACTGGCGCCGAGGTTCCCACGGTTATGTCATCCACAGCAAGCACCAAACTGTTTACTTTGCATGCCCATTCTCTGCGCATGTTCTCTACTGTATCCACGCTTGGCAGATCTGTGGGCTCGACCACCATGTTCTACGAACAGAGAAAATACAGAATAAATCTAAAAAAGAAGCGAGAGAAAACGAAAGAAAGAAAGAGCGCAAGTGAGAAAGAATGCTAGAGAGAACGAAAGAAACAGGCAACCAAAGAGAGAGGAAGTGAGTTTAATACCTCAGCCGCTTCAACAAGTAATGACGTCATCTCTCGAACTTCCTGTGACATCACTTGTACCCGGTCAACGCGCTGAATCGAGGCTGGGTCACGTGAAGACGTGACGTCATTATCGTTCCCGGCATCCACTGAGTAATCTTCAGCATCAGCCGCCGTCTTGGCGGAGAGAGCGAGTTGACTTAGCCGACCCACGTGACCGTTTATGTTATCAACCTGTATAACAAGCAGTGAGAAAAAATCTATGTGAGCAATGGTCTGTTGCCATGGTAATCAAGACCGTTTCTTAATGAGCTTGGTAGCTAAAAATTAATTAACAAAATAATAAAAAGAAATAATATGCAACCTTAAAATAAGTGAAAACAGAAATGATGCACACACCGACGCTTCTTGAGGTTAGGTTTACAGTATTTGAAATTAAAAAGAAAGTCGCCTTCGCCTTCGACGATGCAAAGCTTTAACCCTTCTCCTAACGAAGCTCGAAGGGAATTTAAAGCTACGAGTACCGAGAAAGCGTGCCGTAAACAAACACACCTACACCACCGAGGCCTACTTATTCATTCAAGTTCTTTCTATTCAACAATTAGTCGCCGAATAATCGAGGTGACTATTTAACCATTATCCTGCGAGATTGCGCAGAATATTGTCTGATACTTAGCCGACGAGGGACGCAGTCCCGAGTTGGCTAAATCAGACGATATTCTGAGAAATCGAGCAGGATAATGATTTTATTATTCAGCACATCGATAGCACAAAAAATCCCAGTAATGATTTACTTTTGCGTATTAGAGCAGATTTCACATGACTGTCAAGACTTGTCATGTAATTGCGATTGCTTTGCGTTCTCATTGGCTACTCGTTGTTCTCAGCCAATCAAATTCTGTAGTAAATACAATTGTGTAATTACTTAGCA
The DNA here is from genome assembly GCA_033964015.1 of Scolanthus callimorphus. Lineage (NCBI taxonomy): Eukaryota > Metazoa > Cnidaria > Anthozoa > Actiniaria > Edwardsiidae > Scolanthus > Scolanthus callimorphus. The sequence goes on along the minus strand of CM066916.1, from coordinate 25,943,546 downwards.
ATTGGTTCGGCTTGCAATTGGCTGAGAAAAAAGCCATTTAGGAGCAAGTCGTGATTTCTCTCGATTGTGATTGGTTAGTGATTGCTCAATTGAAATTGTTTTCACGACAGTCATGTGAAAACCGCTCTAAATACGAGTTCAACACATCATACTTCCCTCAGAGACGGATATCGCAGGATATCTGTCATGTACAGAAGACAGCTATTGGCGTTCCAATGACCATATTTGGTCAGTGCATCGATGTGCTGAATAATAATCACCGATAATCACGGAGCCAGGATGCGACTAATTGTTTTAGTATAAGTGACGTATATAAAAGATTGTTAGACCAAACATTCACGGAATTTACGATCACTCACCAGTGAGTGATTATGCAAGAGAAAACAAAATTTTCGACCAATGAGTCGAAAGTCACTTTTGAGTATTTATACTAAAGGAAATTACGCAAAATTACTCAATTGACTATAAGAAATTTCTCGCGTTGATTGGTCTTATTTTACTATAATCACCTAGCGAAAACAGTACACGCGATATCCACCGAGCCTGAGGTGACTAATTGTTACGTACCTGTTTCCTGAGTTCGTGTCTATCACCAGACGTGGCCGCCAGGGCAAGCTTGGAGGCGGACGCGGACCAAGGTGACACCATCTCATCCACAGCACGCACGAGCACGTGGAGTTTGCTCGCCCATTCCCGCCCTATGGTGTGGAGTCTCTCCACGGCGATGACGTCACGAGGGTTTGTAGTGACGTCACGCGCGGCTTGGGCGATCATGGGGGTGAGTTTGCGTAGCTCGGTAGACGTGATGCGAACTTGCCTGTCGAAGTGATGAATTTTGTGGTTGGAGAATTATAGAAAAGGATCGTTCAAATGACTACGGTACAAAAAGGTATCACATAAATAGGAAAAACAGGAATCTAAGAATTGAAAAAATAGGAAGATTTTTTGGCAAAAAAAACAGGAGCAAAATAGAAAATATACTATGCATAATATGCTTGCTTTGAGCCCAGCTATCAGATTTTCTATATTTTTATTAACAAATATGTTAGCCTGCGAAAGCCGACGTCACTCCCGCTAGAGGCGTCCGCGCACTCAAGCCAAACATTCCATACTGATGACGTATTTTGACCCAGATCTGGTCAGAAGTATTACGCAGCCGGTTTGACTGTTTGATATTTAATTTTTATAGCATACAAAGCATTTTATAGTAAGGTATTCAAATAAGACGAAAAAAGATGCAACAAAGTTAAAATGGCCACGTAATTCTTCTGACCAGATCTGGGTCAGAATACGTCATCAGTATGGAATGTTTGGCTTGAGCGCGCAGACGCCTCTTAGCGGGAGTCTCTTTCGAGGAGCGCCAAGTGGTGTCGGCTTTCGCAGGCTACAAATATGTCCAATACACAAATATCCTTATCTGGAAGGAAGAGGTTAGATGATAACGTAGCTCACATATTGCTATTCAAATCGGCCGAAAACATTCCACGGGCACTGAGAAGCACGGAAACCACTAAAATGTGAGCTATGCTCACCTAGAACACAATAAAAGAGCGAGCAATCCTATTGCTCACTCTCTTCTCGCATTTTGCGAGTGCTGGCCGGATTTGCTGGTGTTTTGTTCCTGTGACATGGCTCAAGTTCCCGTCCGCCCCGCCACCCCGTTGTGCCCCAACACCTGTTCTTGGTTCTTGCTGTACCAACCGCGTCAGTTCAGCCCCAGCCGTTCCTCAAGCTCCTGTTGTTCCAGCGCTGGCTCAAGCCAACCAGCCACTTAGAGCAGACCACACGTAGACTTTACCTTGAGTCCTTGGTGATTAAGTGGCCGATTTACTCTGTCTATCTTTGCACATTTTGCTGTAGCCACTCGGGCTTCGCAAGTGTTTAATTGGTTGTGTACTGGACTTCGGTTCGGTACGAAAAATTAGCTTGTGTTTATTATGGCCATTCGGGCCGGGCACGATTCACTGGAAGCATATTTCAGGTGCCCTGTAGGAGTTCAATTGGCTGTATACTGCACTTCGGTTCGGTACGAAAAATTAGCTTGTGTTTATTATGGCCATTCGGGCCGGGCACGATTCACTGGAAGCATATTTCAGGTGCCCTGTAGGAGTTCAATTGGTTGTATACTGGACCTCGGTTCGGTACGAAAAATTAGCTGGTGTTTATTATGGCCATTCGGGCCGGGCACGATTCACTGGGAGCATATTTCAGGTGCCCTGTAGGAATTTAATTGGTTGTATACTGGACTTCGGTTCGGTACGAAAAATTAGCTAGTGTTTATTATGGCCATTCGGGCCGGGCACGATTGCTGGAAGCATATTTCAGGTGCCCTGTAGGAATTTAATTGGTTGTATACTGGACTTCGGTTCGGTACGAAAAATTAGCTGGTGTTTATTATGGCCATTCGGGCCGGGCACGATTACTGGAAGCATATTTCAGGTGCCCTGTAGGAATTTAATTGGTTGTATACTGGACTTCGGTTCGGTACGAAAAATTAGCTAGTGTTTATTATGGCCATTCGGGCCGGGCACGATTACTGGAAGCATATTTCAGGTGCCCTGTAGGAATTTAACTGGTTGTATACTGGACTTCGGTTCGGTACGAAAAATTAGCTAGTGTTTATTATGGCCATTCAGGCCGGGCACGATTACTGGAAGCATATTTCAGGTGCCCTGTAGGAATTTAGTTGGTTGTATACTGGACTTCGGTTCGGTACGAACTTTCTCTTGTTTATTATGGCCATTCGAGCCGCGGGCACGATTCACGGGAAGCATAGTTTCAGGTGCCCTGTGTTTATTTGGCCTTATATGGACCTCGGTTCGGTAGGGACACTGTTGTCTGTTTAGTGCCATTCGAGCCGGGCACATGACAATATAGTAATGGGAAAAAGAAAAGACAAGAGTGGAATCTGTGATTTTACTTGTGGAATTGTCATCGCATAATTGCGTAATAAGGAAAAAAAAAAAAAAAGGCATGAAAGAGAAAAACGTAAGCTTTGGGTGATTTAGGGTTCACAGTCCCAGGGTCATCTAAGGCCCTTCGTGCTCGACTCTTGCAGTTGCGCCGGGACTGCGTTCTCCTACTGATCCCAGGGAGTGTCGCTCAACTCTACAGGCTTCGTTGTTTTCTCTTCTATAATGGACGATTAGCCGCCAATCAAGCGATGACGTACACAATATTTCGTCCTTCCAGAATGGGAAGGGGTTGAAAGATTTAATCGAAACGGCGGCCTATCAGGTATCTCAAAACGGTGAATTGGGTGACGCTCCCGGGGACCAGCTCGGGGGAACCAGTCCTGGCTGATTCTGCTCTTGGTTCCGTGCGGGAGAAGTCTATCCGAGATTGTAGATGGGTAACACCCCGTAGCGGAAACTGTCTCGAGAGAGGTTCATGATCTCAATTTAGTCATTTGTGTTAGCTTTCCCCCTTGTGAGAACAATAAGAAGCTCCAGTCAGACGCACAAATGAAATCGTACAGTGACGGGCGCCGTGCTGTGCTCTTACACAAATTATGCTGTATACTCCCTATTGATAGTGTATACGGGGTATGGTGACAGTATTGGGGAATGAGTAGAGGGTGATAAGATATGGATGAGATATGGGGGAGCCATATGGCTCAAATATTCCCTTGGGGCAAGGGCTGGGCGCGGGGTGCCGCCGGATGTGGGTGCATTGGACAGCGGAGTGATCCACACCATTGCTCAGGTTACTGGACAATGGAGTCTGTTGTTCCCATCTCTAAATCAGTGATCCGTGGAACAAAGGCCGGTTTGGATATAATACTATTCAAATCGGCCGAAAACATTCCACGGGCACTGAGAAGCACGGAAACCACTAAAATGTGAGCTATGCTCACCTAGAACACAATAAAAGAGCGAGCAATCCTATTGCTCACTCTCTTCTCGCATTTTGCGAGTGCTGGCCGGATTTGCTGGTGTTTTGAGACGACATGAATGAATGGAAAGTGAGAGGTGGGGTGGGCTATAGCTTTGGGGTATGACGCTCCATTTAGAGACCCGCCCACCCAGCCCCCATTTTGGTATTGTATCCACACTGGCCTTTGCTACGGATCCACACCATTGCTCAGGTTACTGGACAATGGAGTCTGTTGTTCCCATCTCTAAATCAGTGATCCGTGGAACAAAGGCCGGTTTGGATATAATACTAAGAGGACTGGGGCACAAACAATTTTTTTTGAAATTTTAATGGTCGTATGATGGCCAGAATAGCCTGCGAACAGGCTCTCCTGTGTTGTTATTCGGAGTTTTTTGTTTGGAGTTCAGGAACCCTGTGGCGCGCGTTCGGGGTCGGGGGAGCGTGGGGCCGAGCACGCCAGCTATCACAAGCGGATTTCTCCTAGCCCCCTAGAACTCTAACTAGCGCCTGTGTGCAGGCTATGGCCAGAATTGCCCAAAATGTTGCGGGAAAATGTTGTGGATTTCACCTATTTTTGTCTGAAACTTTAAAAGTAAGAAAAAGAAGAGGTTTGAAGCAAAATGTATGAGATAGTAGGAATGAGTCGATGTGACGTCACGCCTCTATTACCACAGGGAGCCCGAGCAGCCGCTAGGGACGTCTAAGCCGGGAAAGTAGTATATTATGAACTAGATAACCAGGAATTAACAGGGACATCACGAAATATTTTTTTTTTATATTTTTTGTGTGGAATTTTCACGACGCGCACTAACAATAATACGAACACTAACCTGACTTTGTCGGCGTCGTGGCACTTCTCGGCCATCTTGTCGGCAAGTGTCGCAATCCGTCCAGCTTTTGCGACCAGCTCACTGATAGGTGCTTCAATCGCTCTTAGATTTCCAGCCTTGGCGGTCCGTATTAGGCTTGTCACTGGTGCCCGCGACCCGCGGGACGGAACCACGTGACGGCCTAGAATATTCGCGAATGACGTCATATGCAACGGGTCGGCTCCGTTGAGTCCTAGGGGTATTAATAAAATAACAATCAGGCACAGCATATAGGGCTAATCACATATGTAAGCGCAAGTAAAAATATTTTTCCAGTCAAGTAGACCTCCTCGATATGTGCGTAACATATTACGTGGATTACGAAATGACATTTTTGATTTCTGTTCAGGCTGAACAGTTTTAAAACTTGGAAATTTGAAAGTGAAAGCCTTATGTAAGAATGCCTACATAATGCAAGTTTCAGTTCTTTTGTCTTTATAACACTAAATAATAGTATAATGTAGGATTCTGAGATGTTTATGTAGATCACTGGTCTTATTTTAAAACAATTTGTTCAAACAACCGTGACACAGCCTCTCTAAGGCTTTGGCTGAGAGGAAAGCATAAATACAAACATTTGGCCTACCTAAGAACGAAAGCCGGTCTGCAAGCTCATCCACTGCCCTCCCGTCCTCAGTAAGGCTGTTTGCCGCATTCCACGTGCTGCTCACGTGTTTTCTCTCTAGCTGCTGCAGTAGTCGTGCGGAAGAGCGGTCTGTCTGTGGTAACTATAGAAATATGTATAATTACGAATGAGTTCCTTTCCTGGACATTCAACAGGGGAACCATTGACCTGACATTATTAACGTAATGGGGTGCTCCTGGGAACTTTCGATTTTACCCCTAAAGGTACCAAGAAGGGCGTGGCTTAGTTGATTTTGACCTCTAAAAGGAACCAACAAGTGTGATATTGATAAAACCGTTGCTGCTTGATTTGCTACAACGGACCCCAAAGAGGTACAAGTAGTTGCAAGTTTTCAAATTTTACCCCCTATAAGGTATTTTAAACCCAGATAGGTCACGCACCCCGCCCAAAAGATATCGGAGTCCCCCCTCTCCCCCTCATGCATGTGTATAAGGACGTATGTTGACGATCGTATGGTACAAATATGGAGTGTAACTTGTATAACTGACTTGCCAACCAGTAAGGAAGTTTTACCCAGTTTTGAGTTTGGTTTGTTTCTATTTACAGTCTATATCTTCTTTTTGTATTTCAGCATTCCATTTGTGTTGGAAAATAGCGAAAATCTGTTCAATTCAATTCAATTCAACTTCATTGTACAGTCGTTACATTGTTCTGTTGGTAACGAAAACCTAGTGCTGTCATTGTTTGTTAAATAACTTTTTATTCTGTTTTGAGCTTCTGCTATATTCTATTATTCTACTATAAATAACAACTACTATAAATTACAATTGCAATACTTTTACCTTAGCAGGGAACGATACAGGCGGGGGCACGTGACTATCATCTGCTAATGCCGAGAGAAGTGTATCAGAATGGAATTGGGCCTGGGGATCACTTTGTCTTTCTTCATGCACGGGTGGCACTTGAGTATCACGTAAGAGTGTTATGCCTTGTTCATCACTTGCCCCATCGTCACTAGACAGTTTATCGCTCGCAGCTGTCGAGATTAAAACAATTCTAAGTTTTAAGTTACGGAGAGAGGATGGGAAACTGAGGTTATAACTTCCTTCCTGGTTACTCCCTTCCTGGTCCTATACGAAGTTTGGTTGCTTCGCGTTAGTTTCCATGGCTGACACATCAAACCTCCATTGTGGATACACATATTTTTAAAATGGTCTGGCGTTTATATTCTCACTTGTCACCGAACATCCAAAAAAGGGATAAACTCGCGCGGACCGGACTGACCATATCACAATGTCCGATGAGGGGTGGTAATTTTCAGCTCTGCTGGTTGAAATTATCTGCTTGCAGCCCTTACCCGATAGACTTCATTTTCAAATTTCTGGCAGCCTTGCACTCTGCGCGAGCTGGCAGCGCCGGATCCTCAACCAAGTGCCTTGGTAGGAGAGTATGTAATTGATTGACGCTTCCTTGAGTACGACTAATTGAAAAGTGTTGCCATATGAAGTTTGTTGAATGCTTTGTTTGTTTTGACACAACAGCCTGCTTTGCTTGATAGTGAAAAGTATAAAGTAACAAAACTCCAAGAAGACTGTCAAACTGAGCAGTTTTACAAACAATCACAAGCAATGATTCTGTTTTGGTATACTCATTTGCTCTCATGACGCATCGCGAGGCAAAACAGACAGTTATAGAGGTGCAACCTTTTCTGAAATATCTCGTTTATACTAATTATAGGTTGCTTTGGGTTTATATCCTTTCTGTTTACATACATTGTATACAAATCGCATGTGCGATGTGTCATTATATTAACCTGATTCGAATTGCTCCCAGGCCTGGTTGGGGAACTCTGCCGCCGATAATGGTCCTTCTATTGGCTCACGTGGGGCATCGGTGAAATCCAGTAAATCTAGTAAAAAGAGGACAGGACAATTTCATTTTACTCACCAGCTAAGTATATACTAGTTTTAAAACAGTGCTTTCGAGATGCATATCATGGAATGCGCAGCGCACGTTTACTTAAAGTGACACTCGCACGCTTGCCAGACAAGCAAATAATTCAAATCGCAATCCAATTCCATCCTCTTGAAAATAGATAAAAACACTAGATTTGAAGAAGGGGTAGGAGGTAGTGAGGAGGAGTAGGAGGTAGTGAGGAGGAGGAAGTGAGGAGGAGGAGGAGGTAGTGAGAAGGGGTGGGAGGTAGTGAGGAGGAGTAGGAGGTAGTGAGGAGGAGAAGGAGGTAGTGAGAAGGGGTGGGAGGTAGTGAGGAGGAGTAGGAGGTAGTGAGGAGGAGGAGGAGGAGGTAGTGAGAAGGGGTAGGAGGTAGTGAGGAGGAGTAGGAGGTAGTGAGGAGGAGAAGGAGGTAGTGAGAAGGGGTGGGAGGTAGTGAGGAGGAGTAGGAGGTAGTGAGGAGGAGGAGGAGGAGGTAGTGAGAAGGGGTAGGAGGTAGTGAGGAGGAGGTAGTGAGGAGGAGGAGGTAGTGAGGAGGAGGAGGTAGTGAGGAGGAGTAGGAGGTAGTGAGGAAGAGGAGGTAGTGAGGAGGAGGAAGATGGGGAGGGAGAGGTAAGAAAGGGAAAAGCGGATCAACGGGAGGAGGCGGAGCAGCAGGACGCCCACGAACAAGAGAAAGAGGACAAGTACGAGGAAGAGAAAAAAGTGGAAGCGAAGCAGGAGAAAAAGGAAAAAGCCGCTTAATGATAAAGTACTCATACCAGCTGCATCAGGTGCACTTTCTCGTTTGAACGAGGCTTTAAGAGTGCGAATCTTCTCCATAACTGATCTCATGGCCTCAGCGATAGAGCCATGTAGCGAGGTATCGGACATGTTACAGATCGCTTCCTCTACAGCTAGATCTAGACTTGGGATCACTGTAAAACAATACATACCAGTTAAGAACGAAGATCGCTTTACCAAAATGATGAGATAACTAGTTATACACTCATTTATGGTGGCCCATGGCTAATTATTTCAGGGATGGACGGTCACTTTGGTCGCACTGTTTTGGGTTCAGTTTTGCTATAAGTCCCTTTGAAGGCCCTTTATCGTAGGTATAATTTAGGAACTAGTGCTATCTATGATCGTATTTAGCCTTTTCATGATGACTACCATTTGTAAGGGTAAAAATATTGATCGTTCAATGACTTAATTGTTAAGCATAATAATTTCTTTATATTGCCGTCAGGTAATGCTTAGGGCATTGCCAACTGAGATAAGGTCATTTCAAAGTTTTTTACAGATCTATTTATTCAGGATGAATATCTAATGATCCACCTGATAGAAGAAAAACATCCATCCATTGTTCGGGCATATCAATAAGGGGCATAGATGATTCCGTCACCGAGCCTCGCTAAAAATGCACGCGCGCAAATTGCTTGTTGTGGGATGTTCATTAATATTTATGAATTCGTACCTTTCTCTAGTTCTCCCGACTGACTCTGCAGTTTGCCCTTGAAAATGGGGTCAGAGGTTTTTGTCATGTCTCGTTTCCCGACGTGCACTACGCGCCTGGCTTGGCCGAGGACTGCACGAGAGGCCTGGGCAAGTTTCGCCGCGTTGCCTTCACTGAGAGCTTCGTGACAGCGCGCGATGTCCTTCTGAATGTTGAGCTCTGTCAGAACGAGTTATAACATAAATTTCAAGGGTGTCTATACTTCATTCAATAAAGGTTGCTTTGGTCATTACGCCTATGGTCCTCATTGTTTGGCGATCACTCAAGCGAAGAATAGCATTGTGTTCCATATGCCCGATTGCCCATCGCCCAATAAATTTTTAAACAGAATTAGTTGACTGTGACCACTTCCTAGATGACAAAACAAATTCCTCTGCTTACACGCCGAACAGTTATGGTGGCTTGTTGGGACAATCCTAAAGTCACAAATGTGATTAGCAATGAAGGGAAAGGCCTGTTTCACCCAACGCGACAAACGTCTTGCAAACGGTTATTGATCTACTGTACCCAAAATGTTAATGAACTTGGTATAACAAGTGATATGATTCATGATGGGAAAGCACACGGGACAAGGTGGCATTTCGGGAGGTGCCAGCTCCCCATGGGAAACCTACCTGTCACATCAATGAAATCCCGGATGTCTGTGACGTCATCTACTGCGTCGGCTAGAATAACCAGTCTTTTGCCCCAGTCATGACGCAACAACCGCAATCTATCCACAGCTCCCCCGTCGCGAGGATTCCGGCGCACAGCTATAGCGGCGGCTACTACTTGTGGCACAAGCTTCTCCAGCTCCGCACACGTGCTTGTTATTACGTGCACTTCTGTAAAAACAAGATGACTAAGATGACGGCGAAATTGTACGGTAAACGAAGGTGCTTCAACACCGTATGACTCGCTATTCCAACCACGATCAGCTATCCAAAAAGGTATTGCCGATCTTGATACTGCTAAAAATATTGGTAATTGTTTTTCTCTAGAGGGCACGGTAACAAGTTCTGCATTCTGATTGGTTCATAGAGCGCGAGCGCGGGGACAATATTTTCCTATCTATAGCCTATACTAGGTCATGTGATTGACAAAACAAAATTTTAGAATTGCAAAAAAAAAGGTATTTCCCGGCTTTAGGTCGGTCCGTATAGGGAAAAACCTGTGACCTAGGTCTGGAAAATGTTTCCCTATACGGACCTCCCAGCCGGTAAATAACATATATATACTAAAGACAATTAAAATAGTTAGATAACATTATAGTTGGAGGGGTTAACGCGCAAGCAAAAACATGACGGATTATGTGACAAAGGTTTCAGATTGCCTGTTGTACACGTCTACGTTCCCGCCATTTTGGCGCAATCGTTTACAAAATTACACGGTCTACCATCCATTTCCTTCTTGTGAAAAAAGTCACGGAATTGGAAAGGTTTAGCCGCCATTGAACTATTATCAGGTAAGTGCTACCGAAAGAGTGTCCAACCTGATATTAAAATGGGTGCAATGAGAACTGAGTGTAAATCTGGAGCTGCCTCGAACCCAGGTGCGCTCTAGTGATTCTCGAGGCGAGAGCGACTGAGAGCGAACTAGCGCGGAAGGCCTAGGTAGGTAAGTAAAACTTTTTATGCCGACATACCGACAGAACCCACATTCGGTAAATAATTTTTCCCCCTTTCCGAAAATTAACCAATGCTAATCAACACTCGTTTGTGCGTCTCTGGCGGGAAACTGAATCAATACAGATACTGGGTTTGGAATTAAATGGCCACTCAAGTGACATTTATTTTCTTTAACAAAATCCAAATAATTATTACAATTATCGATCTACTTTGATTCAGTTTACAAGGTTGGGTGAATTATCGCCCTAATCTGAAAGAAAAACAGGTAGCCAAGATGGAGAGCAGAGGGGAGGTGGTGGGATTGAAGAAACCACAATTTAAGGTTACAGGATACATTCGCTGGGTGTGCGTTTTCAAAACCTTTTCGCAGCGCAAATATTCATCGCATCGCCATAACCAATACATCATTTTAAAGATAAAATGTGAAATTTATCTGCTGTTAAGCTTTTGTAGCAGTTTCATGAAAGTTATTTACGGCGCACAGCAAAAACCGCGTTTTCGACCGCCCCTGATAAACGCTTTGATAGGCCGCGGCAGTTTACAGGCTTGGCAAATCTGACTGCGCAATATCAATCACCACATTGTTGTCTCTAAAACTGTGTCGGGCTTTTTCAATTGAAGGCTTTGTTTAGGAATGATCGAACGATCAAGTTGATCTTGTGTTTAATAGTTAACTGGGACCCTATCGTGATAAATAATTTTTGAAATACTGCGAAATTCACAAAAGCCCGACACACTTTTGCTCCCCAACCATTTATCTATCTCATGGCAAAATTTCAAAGCATTCCGTTTAAAACCTGTTGGTCTATCAAAGCATTTATGCACTAGATTTAGCGAAATCTTAAAGGCGAGTTTTGGGCTTCTAAAGTTGTGTAAACATAAGAGGGATTAGTGACGAATTTGTCATCACGCACTTCACTTTCAGCCAATCACGGCAGGCACCCCCGGTGTGCCAGCAAGGACATACTTTTTCGCGCGGAATAGATAATGATGCTCCTTTCCGGTCTCTTGTATTAAATTGTCAAAGCGAACATTTATTATCGTCTTGGAATTCGAAATCGAACGGTATGGTTGAGCCGCGTCCAAAACCGAGTTCTAAGAAGTGCCCATACTTTGAAAAGGGAAAAGCGAAACCAAAGCAAAGGCGCGCGCCGAGAAAACGACAAAGACAAATCGCTTTGGCTTTCAGACGATTCTTTATCTCCATCGAACTTGATGCAATTGGTGGATCTTCTGTCCGCTGTTCTTCGTCAGCATTCCTTGGATTGGGTTGATCGAACATGAGCCTTTGTCAGACAGAGCGAGTTGTTATTTCATGTTCTCCTGAAAGCTTAAAGATTTGTTTTTTTTTGGCTCCTTTCGCACGCTTTGAGACCCAAGCTTTTTTCGCTTCCCCATGATTGGGAATAGAGAATTTTCAGAAAAATCGCTTCTACACGACACTTATACACTAAACCAGAGAACAACAATGTGTGACAAAATATGGCGGACCATAACAGTCACCTAAATGTCCCGTATGTTACGCGAAAATGCTAATGATGTGTGCTGAACCGAGTAGACATCACAATAGGATTAAAGGATTATCTCGCCTGTATTGAAAGACATATTTCTCGGGGCATTTCTAGTTTTCTATACATTTCTCATGCTGCTATTAAGATTTCAAGAATTTTTTTTCGAGAGAGTAAAGATCAGGCCTTGATGAGGAAGAACTGTGATTTTCGAAAATTTCGCAAATAGAAGGCCGCGAATGTATCCTGTAACCTTAACGCCTGGGGCGGGGGCAGAATCTGGAGGAGGCTGGGGTTCAAAATCTTTCAATAGGTAGTTCTTTGTGATGTTGTCTTTTCTGGTAGTACTTACTCCCTACGTCACTTGACACTGATGCCGCGTGTTTTGACACTTGAGACAGCTTCGCCACGTGTCGGTGGAATTCATCCGCCTTGTGTCGTACGTTCAGCATGGCCTGCTCTTGACCAAAGGCGTTCCTCTCCTGGCGCCAAAAAAGGGAGAGGGCCGCAATGACATAACAAAACGTGGCACTGGACATGATGATTCGCCTGGTTTCCATATGTCGCAGCTGTCGTGGACTAACTTGTTCGGAAAAAGATATCGTGAACAAAGGTGTTCTAAGAAAGCTGCGACATATGGAAACCGGGTGTCGTAGCACTCGCGAAACTCCAGTTGCAGCTGTCGCAGTGAAGCACACGGGCTATTCCTGTAACACGAGTTGCAGCAGTTGCAAGAGCTGCAGCGTGTTGCAGAGTCGCGAACGCCGCCGGTTTCCATATGTTGCAGTTGTCGTAGAACGACTTTGTTGACAATAGCTGTTGAAGAACAAGTTTGTCCAGGACAGCTGCGACATATGTAAACCAGACTTTACTAAAGCCTGGTTCACACTATCGACTTAACGGCATCGTGCTTATGCTTAACGGCATAAGCACGATGTCACACGAACAACATTCTCCCACTCGGAAGCGAAAATGTACCTAAATATGCACACTATACTGTAGAAACAAACCAATGTGGACTATAATCTTGACCATTTTTAACTCGTGGGTTGCTATGGTAACCCCGAGTTGTAGTGGGGACCCGATGTCACTCACTCCGGTGTAAACTTTTTTACATTAGCATAATTAGCATAATTGATTATTTGTTTAGTTATGTGTTCATTTAACCTACCCCTCCCTCGAAACATTCGCTTATCTTTTCTTTTCGTTCCCCCATCCACTTTGCCGTCGGTCACCCATCCAAATACTAACCCTGCCGGATCGTGCTTAACTTTAAAAGATTGCCCGAGTCACGCGCTTACCAACTGCGCCACGGGGACTTCGTGACGTAATCACTCAGGAAAAACTGATTTATATGTGTCAAAACCCCAGCGCAGGTTCTCTGTCTCATAATCTCTCACAAGTTCACTGTGTTTTGAAAGGCTTAAAATTAATCTTAAGTTGACTATGTACGAATTCGAACAATAATCGACCGATGTGTATGCTCTCATGACCGTGAGATACGAATCTCCGATGTGAATGCTCATGAACGTGAGATACGAATCTCCCAAACTTCGCCGGCAAACTTCAGGTTCACTCAGTTCACTGTCTCGCAAGTTAACTGTTCACTGGACTTATATCTTCCCTAAAGCCGAAAATCACGACTTTTACTCATGGAACATTGTTGTTGTGATGCTAATGTCTTTGCCAATGAATCGTATCCCGTCAACGGTTTCAGTTCGTGGCTTGAAATTACTCTTACTACGAGACTCGTGTTTTAAAGTGCCGAGAATCTGCCAGCTGCCGCACTCTCGCCACTGCTAGACTGTTGTCACGCCGAAGGTTATAAAATATTTTTTGGAATCTTAGTAGTGGTTATGACTCATTGTTTTCACTACGCGCGGTACTCTGACAGGAATTAAGAAGCGATTCATCGCCAAATCACACCGGTGAGCAGAACTCCTCAACAACAACAAGCTTAGTCTCATGTTCGAAGCGAAGGCGAACAAGTTGTTTACTAGAAAAAGAAAATATTGTGGAACCGAAGCATTAACTCGCTATCAGTCTGGGAAACAAGTGAAACGGTACTTAATTCGACAACCACGGACAGAACACCGACGAAAAATGGAGGGCTCCGGAGATATTGGTTGAATTTATCTTTTTTTTTGGTGTGCTTTCGTCTCGAGGACGGGAGGGATGGCGAGAGCTGACTAGAAGTAACTAAGCCTACAAAAAAGCAGTTAAAAAGCATTTGCCATGTTTTCAATTGTATTGTCTTTTGGGATTCTTATTACCCTGCTAGCAGAGTAGATTTTTATGTGCTTTTAAAAGTTGTGATTCTTTTTGTTTCATGTATTAACCTAAGTTTGTAATCTCAACGGGCGAAATAATTGTGAACGATACGATTTTTTTGCCTTTATCTAAGCTTACAGTATTCAATTAGGCTGGACGAACACGGGGGGGGGGGGGAGGGGGTTCTCCCATGTTTTTGGGGCGGGGGTGCTCGTCGGGAACTTCGATTTTACCCCCAAAAGGTACCAACAAGACGATTTTTCCCTCGTAATTTTCTCTTGTATTTTTTGAGAGCGAAAATACGTCTGAATTCAGGCTTCAGACAAGCGTGATTTGCTAGAACGGACCCCTAACTGGTACCTATCTTTAAAAAATTGAAAGTTTTCAAATTTTACCCCTCAAAGGCACTACGACGAGCACCCCCCGCCCCAAAAATATTGGAGTCCCCCCCCCCACCCCCTGGATTTTTTTCCGGGAAATTTCATTTTTTTTAATGAGCAACCCCACCTATTCAATATGAGAGCCTTCCCCGCCCTGTCCTCTTCACTCTTCATTACCCACGAGTTGGCGATAGCTATAGCTTTGATTGTATTTGTTCACACTATCACCATTGTGACATAACACACATTTGATTCGACAACCGGAATGAGCGGAATGGAGTGGTAATAGTTGTTGCCTACCCTGAGGGGTTCCGTGGCCGCTGACACAAGTTGATGGACCGGGAGTTCGACATCTGAGAACACACTACTGACTTGATCCGCTATAGCCAGGGTCACGTGACGATCCAACCTTTGGAGTTCACCATTCAATCGCTCTACTGTCATATCAAATTGACGCCTGTACACACGAAAATATGTTGACAATCATAAGGTGCAAATATGGAGTGTAATAACTCTATACTCTAGGGTTCACCATTCAGTCGCTCTACTGTCATATCAAACTGACGCCTGTACACACGAAAATATGTTGACAATCATAAGGTGCAAATATGGAGTGTAATAACTCTATACTCTAGGGTTTACCATTCAGTCACTCTACTGTCATATCAAACTGACGCCTGTACACACGGAAATATGTTGACAATCATAAGGTGGAAATATGGAGTGTAATAACTCTATACTCTAGGGTTCACCATTCAGTCGCTCTACTGTCATATCAAACTGACGCCTGTACACACGGAAATATGTTGACAATCATAAGGTGCAAATATGGAGTGTAATAACTCTATACTCTAGGGTTCACCATTCAGTCGCTCTACTGTCATATCAAACTGACGCCTGTACACACGAAAATATGTTGACAATCATAAGGTGGAAGTATGGAGTGTAATAACTCTATACTCTAGGGTTCACCATTCAGTCGCTCTACTGTCATATCAAACTGACGCCTGTACACACGGAAATATGTTGACAATCATAAGGTGAAAATATGGAGTGTAATAACTCTATACTCTAGGGTTCACCATTCAGTCGCTCTACTGTCATATCAAACTGACGCCTGTACACACGGAAATATGTTGACAATCATAAGGTGCAAATATGGAGTGTAATAACTCTATGCTCTAGGGTTCACCATTCAGTCGCTCTACTGTCATATCAAACTGACGCTTGTACACACGGAAATATGTTGACAATCATAAGGTGCAAATATGGAGTGTAATAACTCTATGCTCTAGGGTTCACCATTCAGTCGCTCTACTGTCATATCAAACTGACGCTTGTACACACGGAAATATGTTGACAATCATAAGGTGGAAATATGGAGTGTAATAACTCTATACTCTAGGGTTCACCATTCAGTCGCTCTACTGTCATATCAAACTGACGCCTGTACACACGGAAATATGTTGTCAATCATATGGTCAACACTCTAGGGCTCACCATTAAGGTTACTGAGAACCTTCGCGCACGTACTCGGAAAAAAATTATACAACTCTTTAGTTTAACCAAAACATG
This sequence comes from Scolanthus callimorphus, assembly GCA_033964015.1. NCBI lineage: Eukaryota > Metazoa > Cnidaria > Anthozoa > Actiniaria > Edwardsiidae > Scolanthus > Scolanthus callimorphus. Next base: position 25,927,423 of record CM066916.1, on the reverse strand, counting down.
TCAACCTATATATCGTTGGAAAGCTTATAAAATGGACTAGCAGACTGTGACAAAAAGAAAAAACTTTTTGATAAACATAATTTTTTTGAAGGTTTTATTAAAAAGGTGGGTGTGACACTTTCAAGAGCTATCGCTGCCGAACTGCTTGACCTTGACTCCCAAGTAAAACATTGTTTTAATCCTTAAAGGTGTTTCTCAAAAACCGTGTCTGCGTTTTTTTAAATTTTGCGTTGTTCAAAAGTTATGGAATTTTTAAATTTCCAAGGTCAAACTTTATAGAATTTTCACGCTCTGAAAATTTTACAAGAATCATAACTTATGAAGTAAACAAAATTTTAAAAAACGCAGACACGGTTTTTGATAAACAGCAGCGTGTAAACATCATAAACTACAAGAACAGGGACCAATAAAAATAATTTAAAAAAATCACTGGTATTAAGTTACCTTTCTGTTAGAGCATTTGGGTTACTCATAATAAGTTTCTGAAACTCGGATAATTCATTGCGTGTTTGAAGAACCTATAAAATGAAAATGCTTTGTTAAAAAGACATCTGAACAAGGGTCTTTGAAGAATTTAACATGTGTATTGTGCAAAATTTGGATCATCGGTACATTAGAGGTATTACGCATCGAATTATCACCGCATGTCGCGTGCAAAATTTCTCAAAGAACACATTTCGTATGATTGTGTAAAACGTTAAGGCAGTTGCACGCAACATTGGAAAGAGTTCTGAAAAGAGCTCTCCGGGTTATCTTTGGAACCAACCTGAGTAATGAGGAATCTCTTTCGCGCGCTGGATTGCCAACACTGTAGGCCCGGCGCCGCCTCGCATGCTCAAAGTTTGTAAAGGAAACGCAACGCAGTAGTGTCCTATATACCCACGAATTGCCAGCAGGGTTGTGTCATCCAGCACTCCTTATTCACTCAGGTCAGGCCGAACTCGTCATGTTTTGCCCGGTCGCACAGACCGTTTTTCAAAATTCGTAACAGTAAAAGATGCTATTAATATATCGGAACTCATAATGGACTTTTGATGAAGATTTGTATTTATGTAATGTATGCTGGCCTTCCCGGCAATTCAGAATTATTCTGCAAGCGGTAGAAATAAACTAAAATGTAGTTAGTTAACGTCGAAACGTCGAAACGTCGAACCTAATTCTGGTCGCACTAAATGTAAATTGTTTAGTTATTTGAGCTATTTTTTTCGAGCTCAGTTGCATTAAGAACGGCTCTATCTGTCGTGACAATGCCGCGCTAAATTACAGTTTTGAATCCTTCCAGCGCTCCTAATATCAGGGCTGAGATCTTCTCCATTCGTCAGTCATAACATCCCTTGTGTCGAGACTACTTGTTTTTACTAGATAGAGCGGATTTCACATGACTGTCAAGATTTGTTATGTAATTGCGATTGCTTTGCGTTCTCATTGGCTACTCGTTTTTTCCAGCCAATCAAATTCTGTAGTAAATACAATTGTGTAATTACTTAGTAATTGGTTCGGCTTGCGATTGGCTGAGAAAAAAGCCATTTAGGAGCAAGTCGAGATTTCTCTCGATTCTGATTGGCTAGTGATTGCTCGATTGAATTGTTTTCACGACAGTCATGTGAAAACCGCTCTAATAAACCAGGTCAATATTTAGCACGACAGAATTGGGTTCGACGTTTAGAATGGGCCCAAGGCCGGTGTTCCGTGCTGTGTCCGCGTACTAACGGTGCCATGCAGTGTCAAAGCATTTTATTGGCTTTCAGCCATATTGCGTAATGTGAATTTTCACGTGCCGTTTCGCCACCGTACCGTGTTTCCGCAGTTATCCGTTATCTGCTTTTTTCCTCGGCGGAGTTTAAATTACCGTACACTTCTTGCAGCTGTACTTGGCTTCGCGTTGTGAATCCACACAAGTTTTACGACGACGCAAAGGTTGATCAATAAGAGATCACGACATCAAACGAACAGATGTTATTTCATATGTGAAACTACGATACAAATACTCCGAAACGAAGCAAATTGTAAGGAGAGTGAATACGGCCCTTGATCGGCCCTTGATCACGTATTACCCCGAACCCCAAACCTGTCACGAACAAAAAAACACCTGTTCGAAAGTAGAGCGCCGGTCAACTTTGAGGAACAAAGTTGCTTGACAGGCTTGAGGTAAACAATTGCAACGCAGCAAGGTCAATGTCGCTCCCTGATTCATTGTTGATATATTTTCGCATTACTTACAATCTGACCAGCAATGACAATCTTCTCACGCTTTAGTCCCTCGACAGTGTTGGCTACAGCCATACTACTTCTTATGATCGCGTCCAAGTAGCAGTCAAGCTCACTTGTGTTATTGAGTCGGGTGTTTCGGAGGAGCTGATGCTGAGCCTATAATTAAACAAACCAGCAACAAGTAAAGACTTTGGAATTGTTTGCCAGCAATGAGAACAAAACAAATTCTGAGAGGAGCTCCATCAACTGAAACGTTCAAAGAGGCTCGCAGCGCCTGGAGAGTTGGAAAGCTAGATGGGGTTGCTTGATTGTCTCAGCGGGGATAAGGTGGAGTAATGACACTGGATCTCCCATATCCCAGCTGACAGAGTACAAAATCAAATAGCTACAAAATCAAACGAGTAGAATTCTCCAAAGCTACCACTTTTCCTTTTCATTGAATTTTCCCATCATTTATTGGAATCTATGTTTCATTATGAGCAAGCCAGGATAAAGAAATATACCAAACGACGTTTTGAAGCTATTGTGCCTTCATTGGTGTAACTTTTACGTTGCACTGTTAACGATTTACATTGCATTCTCATTTGGGAAGACGATATAACAGACGCACCGTAAACCTGTCGTACATCTTTTCAGTTGGTATTCTCTTGACAACACCAGGAAACTACGCCTTTCGTTTACAGGGGTCTAAATACCTTCCTAAGTGTGGAGGCCAATTGTCCAGCAGGTGGGACTTGATCACTCAAGTCATCCTCTTGTGCCTCTACAGTTCGTATGATCTCAGTACAAGCCAACTTGATTTGACCAATCACGTAGTCTCTGCTAGCCTGAAATATATTGACCCATCTATAGCATCAACTGACGTATTGAATTATTGTAACATATGATACAGTGTACGTATTTTTTAAACGTATGATTAAAGACTTATTATTATTGTTATTGTTGTTGTTGCATCTCTCTTCTTCAATCTCTGGATTGGGAAATTTCGCACGCTTTTTTGCTTGGGGGAGCGTGCGTTGTCATGGAATCGTTCGCCTGCACGTCTTACTGTGAAACGCAACCAATCAGGTTCTACTGGCCGATTTGGGGTAAGTAAATTACGTCATGGATGAGGAAATCTCGAGGTTTAGACGAATTCGGACGTCTCCTCTCGCAAAATGAGGTACGATCGAGTGCGAAGGACGGCTGAAATTCAGGCTAAATTCCCAAAGGATTCCATCTGAATACTTCAAAATGCAAAGAACGTCAAATTCACCTTAGCCTGAGTGTTGTTGGGTTGCCTAAGGTACGTCTTCATTGTTGATGAGAGTAGGGCAACTGACTTTTTCAAGATCGCCATGGCAGACAAGAGTCTGTCCCGCTGCCTTGGGTTACTGAGCTCCTGTGGAAAATCAAATAAACTATAGTTACTGGATTGATGGGGACCCTCAATGCATAATATGGGCCGTTCCATTATTTAGCCGCACCCCTCTACTGATGAGGTCATTTTCTTTAGTAACCCCCTCTGACATTCCTGCTCTACCCCCTCGGAAAAACCTACGGAAGAGAAAAGCTATTCCGTAGGGTAGTGCAGATAAAAAATGGAATGGCCCTATTTGGCCAAAAACCTGTTCAAAGTTTGACTTACCCGTTGTCTCTTGTCACACAAACTTGCTAATAACATCAATGACTCGGTAAATCCCTAGAGGCAATAAAAAGTGTATCAGTTAAAAAAAAGTATAGATGTCAATGTTAATAGACCAATCGGCTAAGAAAACAAGGGGGAAGTGGTGTCAGGAACTGTGGCTTTTACAGGCTGTTTTACGCAATATGGAGCAATTTTCTGGACTACAAAGAAGCATCACAGAGACAATGTATAGAGGTAAGGTTTTTTTATTTGAAAATTTGACAATATTTTTACGTTTTTAGAGCATTTTAACGATACAGGGGCATTTCAACGGGACGGAACAGGATCGACTTTTCACAAACATTGATCTTGGGCGCCCTGTGCACATACATTCCCTACGAAGTTCAATACTTGATTTAACTAAAATGCAATCGAAAATATTGCACGTACATTCATTAGATCTAGATGGATGCTTTCTGTATAAACTGACAAAATGGCGGTTTACTGAGGCACGAAAGGTAACAACAACAACAACAACAACAACAACAGCAGCAGCAACAAAGTAATAGAGTCGACGTATAGTGCATCATGCATATAGTCATATTTTACCTTAAAACTGACAACAAATCCCTTGATGGAAGTGACCGCCTCCACCAACCCTAGTCTGTCCATTACCCAATGCGCTGCTCGTACAATTTTCCGCACCTCGGCCTGGTCGTAAACTAGCAGAACCTTAAAGACATAAGACGCATGTCATACTGATAGAAATAGTCTAGCTTATCAAGAAAAATACCACCATGAAAAAGTAACCATAGTGTTACTAACTGTACTGAAAATACTGTACACATAGTAAACATACACATCTCTCCAATCATTATAATTGCCATCATAACCCATCACCATCACTCCTGTTCCTTCTCCCTCTTCCCCCATCCCCTCCTCCTTCACTCCCCTTCCTCCGCCCCTTCCACACCCCCGCCTACTCCCCCATCCTCCTCCTCATTCATACCTTCATGGTGCCCTCTAGAATGTTCCGTGCAGCATCTACCATGGAATATCTGACAGCATGCGAGAAAGGCTCTCTGTTCAACTGCTGTGTTGCAATCTGTAAAGCCCTGCCAGCGTTTGTTACTTCATTACAAGCCAGTGAAATTGCAACTTTGAACTCCTGTAAAAAAGAAGCAGAAATTGTCGATACAGAGGAGAACGATTTTGGTAGTGCACATATCGGCTATGATTCCCTGTTAGTCAACACAGAAACTAATGGAGTTTTGTTTCTTTATAACTAGCATGATCGCTAGGAGCCATGCAATGGAGTAACTTTTGATGATGGTATACTTTATTATCATAACGCGTTAGATCCATTGCCAAATTATAAAATCCAAAAATTGGGATAATTCGATTTACTGATAAATCCTTGGAACAAAGTGCACTGTAGTAGATAAAAGAAAATGAAGGAAGTTTAACTTTCTCAGCAACTGTTTGTTAGCGCGCGATGCGATATTTCGAGCCTTAATCTCTGTATAGTTTCTTTGTACCATTTTCTCTTGTTTTTAGATGTTTATTTCGATATTTCTACACGTACGTCGTCTTCTAATATCGAACGAAAACAATAACAAAGGTCGGAGTGGCTGACACGGGCTCTTTCAAGACCGGTGAATAATGGAGTCAGGCGGCGAATTGTGCGTTTTCTGATCAAAGCATGAAACTTTCCAGGATGACACTTCAGAGGGTACTTGTCAATTTGTGATTGGGAGGCATCTCTGAAAATTCTTTTTACAACAATACTTTAGACAATTCGGGAGGCCATTGTTCAGCCGCCACCTTGTCCTTTGTTATTCATAAGTTTTCTGGCACTTGAGCTCATATTCTGCGAGATAAACTTATAGAGTGTAACGCCAGATAGGCAAAACTCTAAAGATTTATGGCGAAAAGAAAGTATCATTGGAATATGACAAGTGAAAATTCTAAAATTGTAGATGTTTTCTTCTATTATTGTAGATGTTTTCTTCTATTTACGGAAACATGTTTTCGAATTCCCAGTCAGAGACTGTTTCGGAGATAGAAAATGAGGAGAAATATCGGTACTCTTCGGCACACAGGTTATCAACTTGCGACATAGCTACCAAAGTATATACCATATGTGCCAAGGTATTAATGGCTTCCTAATGAAACAAAGTTGCAGTGATTTTGCTGCAGAGTCTAGCGAATCACTTCACGGATTTGCACATTAAGTGCCGCGAAACACATGAATAACAAAAGACAAGATGGCGGCTGAGCAATAGCTACGCGAGTTCTCTAAATAATTGCTGTAAAAAGAATTTTCAGAGATGCCTCCCAATCAAAAATTGTCAAATACCCGTAGGCCAATCATACTGGAAAGTTTTATGCTTTTATCAAAAAGCGCACAATTATTTGGCTAAGCCGCCTGAGAAATCAGGCTTTGTGATAGCTTTTTGGCTGGTGCAATCAACTGAATCCATTTCCTGCCGACAAGTGTAAATAAAACAATATGTAAATTACTCCAATGAACATCAATACTTGATATTCAAGTTATAAAGGCGCGATCAAACGGTGACGAGAGTTGATGAGAGTTAATGAGAGGTGATGAGAGTTTTCCCGTTCGATCGTTCCGCTCTCATCGACTCTCATCCACTCTCATGCACTTTGAGTTGTTGACCGTTTGATCGCGCGGAGATTTTCAGTCAGGAGCTGCCGCCAAAAGAACTGCAGGTTCATTTGGTTCCTGAACTGCAGGCTTTCCTCCGCGGACAGGAACTGGGTGCTAGTGCTCACGCTGACTCTCATCACCGTTGGATCGCATCTCGTGAGAGTAGATGATTGTGGATGATAGTTGAACTCTCATTAACTCTCATCACCGTTTGATCCCTGCTTTAGACACAACGATTAGATTTTAACTAGTATGTAACTCTCAAAAATATTGACTGTTTGAATTACAGCCCATCCCTTGCCATTAAATCAATATGGTGACCAACGCCAAATCCAAGGAAACATTGGCAGACTAAAGGCCTATGTACACGACAGACATTATTGGCACGGTTAAAATTGGTTCTGGGACTACCTCGCCACCAGTCCCGGCACGGATGAAACTTCGGTCCGGCTCTGATAAAATATGCCCGAGCCGTGCCATTAAATTTGGTACCCTTACCACTTTTTATCCGAGCCGTGCCAAACATTTGTAAATGGGGCTTAATACATGAACAGCTGCTGACTTTGCTCTTTGACTTTATCTTCGTGAAAATGTTAATTGATATCACAAATAATAATACTAGTACACAATCGCATATTGTTTTTATTAGCTATTCCATTTCAGGGATTCTTGGAATTGGAATCCCATCACATCATTCTGCATAACAACAGACGGGGAATCCCCCGTGGCACCATCGACTGGCGCAAACATTCCAAGTTCTTATTTTGTCTGGCAACTGCAGTTGGCTTCTTCTCGAATCTGTTATACGACATCTTTTATAGAATACGGTAAGTTTTATGCTTCAAATGTTGTATATAGTAAAGACAGATTTCAGGTATCGCTAAGTGAAAGAGCTAATAGTGCCCGGCGCAGTATTTTTGTGGACGGCTTACGACTAACCGTAATAGGCATTTTTCTGATTCAAGTTAAAAAGCTTGCTTATAGTGTAAATAAGTTCCCTTGATCGGAAACTCTGAGAAGAGAGTGGGGTGGAGCTGAACACTGAACAACTGCCAGCTCAATAACCGACGTTAAATGTGATTACTTGTTTTGCCTATGTGAGTTGTGAAAACAGGAACTATACGCGACTAAGCGACCTCAAAATTCAAAGATGCTGTTGGCGATTGGCGATTTTTAGCTGTCAACCAAACCAAAACGCTGGATTCGGCCTCTTCAGTGGGTCGAAATTGATTGTCAGGTCAACCAAAATGGTTCTAGGCTATCCTTTGGTATTCTTTCCTCGAATGTTTGAGTTTCTGGTTCAAGACAATTAACGTTTCAGTTTTCTTGCGCATAATCGCCAATCGCGACAGTGAATTTTGAGGTCGCGTAGCAATGACGTGGTAATATAAGAGATTTACTTAAAACGTTTTACCAGAATTTTGACAAAAAGTGGCCAAAACTCCATTTACACAAACGTTTAGAACCTCTGGGCTTGATTTTGGTTTGTATTGGAAGAACAACATTAACTTTGTTTGTCCCACCATGAAATACGCATATGGAAAGCGGAGAAATCATATTTCAAAGTTCACCACCTCGAGTAATATCAGAACAGAAAACTTCCATATCAAATGACATTCTCATACAAACTCCTATATGAAGTTTATAGACTTTGAAATGTGCTTTTAATTTTGGTTGCCATCAAGATTTCTTAACGGGACTAACGCAAGTAACTCTTTTCAAAGATGCTAAAATAAAGCGAAAGGTTTCATACATATATCTTATTAGATTTTTTTCATATACGGACGGATATTTTACGAGTTGCGGACGTGCGGGGCTCGGAAAAATGCGAGCAACGAGTAAAATGTCCGCCAGTATTACATGAAAAAAACATCTAATAAGTTATCTATTATACGACAAACAAAAGGTTTTTTTCCCTTTCTTTTCAAGATTCACTAGAAAAAGTACTTGATTTGACTAGCACATAATGGGGAAGCCATTCAAGTGCGCGCGCAAAACCGACTCAATTTTGACCTTGTATGGTAAAATGACGTCACAGTCGTATAATAATTTCTAGTAGCCACGTTGCTCGAACTCGCACTAAAAGAATCTGCAAGAACTTGAAAGCTCAAACTCAAACACATTTTAGAACATGAGTTCACTTCGTCTGTCTCGCTTTCCATTTTCAGGTTCATAATTCAGCCATGCAATCAATGTTGATGAAATTGTATTAGTTGATTTGCCAGAGAAAGCACCAATGGCTAAATCTAATTAGTGTAAACCAACTAATGGTCTATTACAAATCCTGCATTCTGTTTGGCTGAGCTGCTAATGGTCTATTAGTGATAGACCGAGCCTGGCAAAACCACCACCTTTCTTTGCAAGAAAACTTGATTTTTTCAACATAAAATAATGGAATTCATTGCCAAAACCGACCAACTAGTTGGCTTATACTAAAACAATTAGACCTCTCGTCCTCATGTGCTATGATATCAATAGACCTTGAGGTCTAATCTGCGAAATTTGTAGAATCTCTGTAAAATATTCGTAGAGTGTCTGTAAGGATAAGGGTAATGTATGTAAGGTCGAATGTCGAATGTCACAATATATATGTCGAATGTCTGTCGAATGTCTGTAAAATCTTTGTAGAATGTCCTTAAGGTGACTCATTCGAAATTCAAAATGCACCCAACTGTGTCTAGAGCGCGACGTTTGTGTTTTCTCCTCTATTTTTATCATTCTTTTTTCAAATTCAAAGCACCAGTGGCTAAATCCCAATGGTCTAAGCCGTTTGCTTGGGGAGCGACGGCAAACTCAAGGCCATAACGTTTGTGTTTTCTCCTCTATTTTATCATTCGTTTTTCAAATCCTACTTTAATGATGTATAAATATGTTACTGAGAACCGATCTTCTTGAAGACATTTTAGAAGTCACAATCTACATTTTTATAAGGCCCTAATTTCATATTCAGGTCATACTAGAAAAAAAATTGCCGGTTTTTTTTTGGCTAAAATTCCAGGAATCGATTCCAGTTGAAGTAATCTCAAATCAAGCTAAGTTACAGAACATTTGTCGGAACAGAAACGCGGTATTAGAAATGCCGTCAACTATGGCCAAATTAAAAGGCTGATCATGCTTGGTTTGAATTGATTTTTAGTAGTGCTCCGAAAACGTATTATTTTGGGTTCATCCGCCGGCATTATGTTGTATAGTAATGCATTAAACTTTGCCGAAGGTCCGATTGCAAATACCATGAACTACTAATATGTTCGAACATTATCTACCGAGGAAAAAAATTGTGAAAGTGCAATGAATTTATTACAAGAATGTCGCGTTAAAATGTGTCGTTATTACGCCTTATTTCTTGCTAAGATGTACATAGACGAGAAGCTTGTGGCATTGGTAAAACTTAGGTTTGACCATTATATGTGCTTATTTGATATAGAAGAAAATTGTTAAAGTTACGGCATTCGCCCTCTGGTCTTGCCCGCAGATTTGAAGCTCTCTTGTTTAGATTGTGAATTCTAAAAATGTTTTCAAGAAGATCGGTTCTCAATAACATATTTATACATCATATTAATACACATGAAAAAATCTCTGGAATCTGATTGGCTGAGAGCAGTGCAGTTTTTAGGTAACAAAGTGCCAAAAAAAGGTAACAAAGTGCAAAAATGGTTAACAAAATGCAAATTTTCTTTTGAAATGCTAAAATATTTTAATAACATAGAGCTATATTCTGGAAACGTTTTTTTATCATGCTCAAATTCTGTCAGGTTTTGGTCCAGATTTCAATCAAGGAAAAATGCGTGCGGCTTGTTCCGTTTGTAAGCAGATTTGTGAATGACTCCTTAGAAATTATTTCATGTGTATTATTAAAAGGAAATCATACGACTTTTCTCGTTCAATTTGGAATTTATTTACACTCGTGGGTTTTTAAAAAGCTCAAATTTTGATACTTTTTTAAAAACCCACTCGTGCAAATAAATTCCAAATTGAACTCGAAGTCGTATGATTTCCTATACTTAAAGTAGGATTTGAAAAAGGAATGATAAAAATAGAGGAAAAAACACAAAGGTTATGGCCTTGAGTTTGCCGTCGCAACTTTGCGCTCTTGACACAGTTGGGTGCATTTTGAATATCGATCGAGTCACCTTAAAGGTCCATCATCAAGCGATAGCATTTGCGCCCCGTTTTCTTTTGTCTTCAAATTGATCCATTGTTTTTCTTGTGCTCTGATTGGCTAATAAACCGCAAAGGCTCTCGGTTGATTATGGGCCTTTAATACGCAAGGGCAATGTTTGCAAGATCCCTGTGAATGTCTGTAAAATATCTGTAGAATATCTGCAAAATATCAGTAGAATCTCTGTAAAATATTCGTAGAGTGTCTGTAAAACCTTTGTAGAATGTATGAAAGGGTAATGTTTGTAAGGTCTCTGTAGAATGTCTGCAATGTATCTGTCGAATCATGTATCTGAAATATATCTGTACAATGTCTGTAAAAAATTGTAGAATGTCCTTAATATGTAAGTGCAATGATGTTTGCAAGATCTCAAAAATATTTTTAAAACAATTATGGGATGAGGTTGAGCATGACAGTGAGATTTGTCAACACCGAAGTTTCTGTTATCTGCTGAAGCGAAGCTGAGCGAACTCGAGGCGTTGACAAATCTCACCATCATGCGAAAACCGAATTCAATAATTGTTTTTAGTTTATTATTTGTTTAGTTTATAAATTGCAACCAGCAATCTTTACCTAGCTAAAAGAAGTCGACAATGAGGCCTTGATCGGCGAAACGGTTCAGCTTACGTCCATTTGTATTTTCCTCTTCGTATTCAATTCAAAAGTTTTACATACCATGGAAATCAAGATCTTCCCTGTAAATCGAATCATTGCATAGTATGAGAACCCATTCTCGATATATGGCCATGTATTTTCTTTCCTAAACATATTAATTCGTCTGTGTCTTTCTAGATATTAACATGAACTCAGGGGAGACCATCTCAAACTACGTTAGCACTGGCCAGAAAGTCTGTAAATGGTACGCCGAGCGTCATCTATACGAAATGGCAAGAAAAGTCTATCAAGCAATGCTAGATGCTGATTGGCTGGGCGAAGGTGACAAGCAGAAGATACGCACCAGTCAGAAGAAATGGAAGCAACGAGGCTGTGTGAACTCGGGGAACGTTTCCTTACCGAAGGAGATGGAGAGCAAGCCTTGGAACTGCTGCTTCAAAGTTCTAACTTAGCTGATGAAACGGGCGATTTAATCTGTAGTCAGAGAGCTTATTCTCGTATTGGAAAGATGCTGTGTGAAGCAGGAGTGCGCGAAGAAGGGGTACTCTACTCTCTGAAGCATCTCCAGGTAGCGCTCGTGCTTGGGGATAAACTCAGCGCGACGAAGGCTTGTCACACTTTATGTGGCGCGTCATTACTCACTAGCGATTACCCCTCCCTTATAAAGTATGCAAGCGAAGGACTTGCAATGTCCCAAGAGACAGGAGATGAAGAGCATCAGTACAAGGGACATATTTATTTGGCACAGGGGTACTGTGATACAGGACGTGTAACTGAAAGCATTTTCCACTGGGAAAAATCTTTGGAACTTGCTAAAAAACTGAAGAGTAAAAAGAAACAAGGAGACGCTTACGATGGTCTAGGGTACGCCTATTACGTCATAGGGGAGCTCGATAAGGCTCCTGCGTATTATCAAATGTGCCTGGACATTGCCACAGAGATTCAAGACAATAACATGGTTTGGCACGCCTACTCAGGACTAGGTAACGTAAACCTTCAACGCGGCAATACTTCTGAAGCTCATCGTTTTTACGAGAGAGCTTTAGAGATGGTTATGAAACATGGAGACAAGTATGGCGAGATCGTTTGCCATGTAAATTTGGGGAAAACTGCTTTGAAGTTAGGTGACCTCAAGATAGCACTTGATCATTACAGGAAATGTCTCGAGAAGTCTTTAGAGTGCGGCAACAGGGCAGCGGAAATAGTGGGGTATAGTGGCATGGGTAAAACCCTCTGCCTTCTGAATGATTATCAGCAAGCGTTGGAGTACAACAAAAAGGCATTAAAAATTGCACGCGAAGTTAATGCCAGAACCTCAGGAGGTAAAAGAGTTAGTATCCTTAGGAAATGTGTGGTACTATATACACGAATTCGAAAATGCAATAGAAGTGTTCAAAGACCTGCTTCACCTCTGTCAGGAGATTGAAGATAAAATAACCGAATCAGCCGCTTATGGGTTCCTTGGCAATTGCTACTATAGCTTGGGAAAAAACCAGCTGGCCATGGTGTATTTCAAAGCACATTTGAAAATGTCTAAAGAGCTGGGATATAAAGAAGGAGAAGCGTTTGCCCATGGAAATTTAGGGCATATTCACTTAGCGCTGAATGAGAAGGAACTGACAGTTCAGCATTATTTGGAACAGTTACAGATTGCCAAAGATATCGACGACAAACGGTGCGAAGGGAGTTGCTATGGCAACCTTGGTATTGCATTTGCAAAATTTGGAGAGACTGAGAAAGCCTTTGAAAACTACGCCAAGCATGGAGAGTTTGCTAGATCGACCGGAGAGCTTGGCCAAGAAGCGGATAACTACTACAACATTGGATTATTACACGAGGAGTTGAAGAATTTCAACCAAGCAGAAAAGGAGATGTCCAAATGCATTGAGAAATGCGCAGATGTTCGTCTGCTCATGCGCAACGAAGATGCACTCAAAGTATCAATAGGTAAGGCACCATTCTCGTATCCAGACCTCCCTGGCTCCCTATAGACCTTTATCACGCAATATTGATTATTATATATAATAGTTATCCGAAATGAAATCCAGTTCCAATTCTACACATCCGTATTAGTAAAACTGCAAAGTTTCAAAAGAATTTATGGCACAATTGTTGAGCGTGTAACCTCATTCAAATTTCTCGGTATAAACGTGTCTGAAGATCTGTCCTGGGTCACTCATGTTGATACCATCATAAAGAAAGCAAACCGTCGGCTCTATGCCATCAGAATCCTAAAACGGTGTAAAGCGTCTGCGCATGATATTATAAGGTTTATTGCTCGCTTCTCCGTCCACTCTTGGAGTACGCGTCGGTGTTTTTTGCAAACTTGCCACAATACCTATCTCTCGCTATAGAGAAGGTCCAAAAACGCGCTCTCGCAATCGTGTTCCCTGGTACTTCATACGCAGACGCGCTGTTGTTGGCGCACCTTGATCCACTTAGTGACAGACGCAAGGCGGCATGCGAGAAATTTATTAGTACAATCTCTAATGAGAACCCACTCTATAATATCGTTAAGGGTAGGCTTGCCTATTCCGTTGTCAATACAACTTGAGAAACACTGTTAAGCACCTAAAGATATGTAACACAAACCGCTTAAGGGACTTTGTCACGCACAAATATGCTAGGGTCATGGGCATTTAGTGTGAACTTTATTATTTCGTATTTATTCGTGCTTTATTATCAATGTATTACTATTGTATTTGCAGACCACCGCCTGCAATTCAGTGCTTGCACTGCAAGAGGCGTAATTAAACTTATCTATCTTTGAAAACTAACTGAGATATGAATTTTCAAAACTTCCTATTCTGACTTACTTTTTACAAAGAAATGTATGGGCAAATACGCCAAGTCGAGGCTGGACGGGCATCGATGCCCGTCCAGCCTCGTTTCGATTTATTTTCCCATACATTTCTTGTTAAAAAATAAGTCAGATTACGAAGTTTTGAAATTCATATTTCAGTCAGTATTGAAGCAATCTTCACCAAACTGCAATTTTACTAATACGGATGTGTAGAATTGAATACTGGATTTCATTTTCTGATAACTATTATATATTAATAATCAATATTGCGTGATAAAGGCCTATTCCCGCGGCGAAGACTCTAGTCACCGCCATTTGACGGCTTTTGTTGGCTGGCTCATTTTGAACGTTGGGACATGCGCAGAAAGTCCTTCTCGCTCATGCATCCAACATGGTCTCGAAACTTGAAATGAGGATTATCATGAATTGTTAAATGGTCTTGAAATGAGGATTATCATCATTCTGGTGACATGGTTACTTGACATGCGCAAGTGTCCCACATGGTTTAAGGTTGAAGTAGTACACTTGTATGGAGCGCTCTTAAATGCGCTCCGGGTGGGGACAGGGGCTGTTTTTTTTTTGTTTCGGACTATTTTGGATGATGTTCATTTATACACATTGCTTCGTTCTATTTATGTTTTTAATAGAACGAAGATAATAGTAATATAGTCATGTCCCCCAATTGATGATAATCCTCATTCCAAGGCCATTTAACAATTGATGATAATCCTCATTTTAAGTTAGAGGTCATGTTGATGTATCAGTGCCTGTTACCAGAGGTACCGAGCTCTGGGTACGAGATTGGTAAGACACCTGCAAGTATCGCAGACGAAGTTCTTTTTTTTTTTATTGCTCGCCCATTGAATTATGTCCAACACTTTTAAAATCCTAACCGAGAGGCCGAGAAATAAATCCCCCACACAGGGAAGTGGATTATTTCCCAGTTCTTTGCTAAACGTTCTTCTAAAGAGCGATTTTGTGAGAGTCCACCAAACATTTCCGTTGAGAAAATCTGTTCTTTATCCCGAATGGTCCCAGTCCTCGGCGGAATTCCCTAAAGTGCGTTTCGTCGTATTCCTGTTTTCTTACAGGTGAAAAGCATGTCCGGGCTTACAAGATGCTGGCTCGCATACTCCTCAAGAAAAGGAGACTGGATGACGCCTTTCTTGCGTGTGACAGAGGACGCGCGTTGGCACTGAAAGACCTTATGAGGCGACGATTGGACATGGCGAGCAACGAAACGTCAAATGCAGATGTCATGTCTTGCCTTCAAGCACTGAAGCAAACCGACGATACCACGACTTTGGCGTATACTTCATTCAATGAGCAGTTCTGGATCTGGGCTATCTGCAAGGGCCGTGTTTTAATCAATATTACTGAAAATGAAGGAGGCGAAGGGGTCTCGCAAAAGTTGAAGATCCTAGCTGAAGCGCTAACTGCTGAAGTGAACGCCAAAGGAACAACCAGCAGTAATGGAGATGATCTAGAAGTGCAAGACAGAGAATTCGAGGATTTCTTTGCCGTGAAACCCGATAAGGTACCACATTCGAAGAAAGTAAGCGAAATCCTCGTGGAAGACCTTGAGAATCTAGGTTTGGAAGACGCTGACGAAGCCAAGAGAAAGGACTCGAAAGAGCGATGTCCCGAAGAGAAACAGGATTTGAAGCTCACAGAAACTTCCTCTAATGAAGAAGCTTTCCAGAAGACAGTGTTTCGCGCAGACAGTCATGTACACCCACCGTACAGCGTTTACAACGAGAATGCAAACCCGCTAAGTGCACTATACGACATTCTTATCAAGCCTATAGAACAGCAGATCCAAGGAGGCCATTTACTGATAATTCCGGAGGGATTCCTTTACAAAGTCCCGTTCTGTGCCCTTTTGGATTCCCAAGACAAGTACCTGTCAGACAGGTTTAGCATACAGGTTTGTCCATCCTTAGAAGCCCTGTCACTACAGCAGAGCCCTTTCGTGGAACAGCAAGACTTGGGTGGAGCCTTGATTGTTGGAAACCCGTTGCTTGGTACCCTGGAAGTCCGAGGTCAAGTCAAAACCCAAAAACCTCTGCCGGGTGCACAGATAGAGGCTGAAGATGTCGCATCATTGTTTGGTGCATCTCCTCTTGTTCTAGAGCAGGCAACAAAGGCTAAGGTACTGAGATACATAGAAGAAGCAAGTGTTGTGCACATAGCGTCACACGGAGACTCCCTTCGAGGAGAAATCTACCTCGCACCGAACCAGAGACCAAAAGAGACGTCAGACTTGGCGGACAACGGTACAAGTGCAGGTAAAGTATCAAATAATGCATTTTGTAGTGATTAACCATCCTAGTGCGAAATGGTCATAGTGATCTCTTCCTCAATGTTAAAGAAAGAAACACCGTTCCTCATCATATCTTATCCCATTTGCTGCGTACTGCGTTACTAGCAAACCTGGGGCCACAGAAGAGGACGGGGATACTTCCCCCACCTTACCACATTCTTAACGGGGAAAAAACCCTAATAATATTCACGGTTACCAAAATAAATTAATATCATCCACGCCCTGCGTTGGACCTTTTCGCCGTTTCATATCACGTGTTTCATCTACAGCTGCTTTTCTGGGCTTTTCGTAGACAGGGCAATTGAAAATCTTGTAATTTAGCCCATTGGTTTGGGAGCATGCCTCCCAAATCCCCTACAAAATAAGTGTGACAAATTCCTCTTCAAAAGTGCCCCTACCCAAAGCATAACTTTGCTTCACATATGACCACCCTGTAAGTTGGTCTCTTGACTGATGCATGACACCAGAGGGATCGGTGCGTAGTTGCTTAAAGCTCCTCTCTGGTTGGATAATACAACAATATCCTACACCTCAACACAAAGAACGCAGATAATAGAGACAAAAGCAACTACATCCTTTCTGCACCAGAGGCAATTGGAAAGGCAAACCCTAGGAGAACACGCCTTCTACTAACTTATTCTTTGCTTAACTATTTCTCATAGAAACCTACCCATCAGAAGAGGAATTCTTGTTGACCTGTTCCGACATCGCACAACTACACTTAAAGGCACGTGTGGTTGGCCTCAGTTGTTGTTACACAGCTTGTGGCACAATCAAATCTGCAGAGGGAGTGGTCGGAATAGCCAGGTCCTTCCTGGGGGCTGGGGCAGCCTGTGTGTTGGTCTCTTTATGGAAGCTATCTGATGGAGCAACAGAGTTCTTCATGTCCCACTTTTACAGGTTTGCACCAAACTCTACACTAAGCTCTTGGTACTAGAAAGTATACATGTATATACTCTTTCTTTAAAATAAGTTACTTCCAATTTATTTTTTTTATTTAGTTTTTTCATGTTCAAATTCCAGGACTTTCCAAGGAAGGTATTTTCCAGTACCTTGATGAGTTGAAAATGTTCAATGGTGCAGGCAATTCCATTTTTTAGCCGCATTTTTCAGCCCCTACGGAGAGGTCATTTTTTAGTAACCCCCTCAGAAATTCTTGCTCTACCCACGTGGAAATACTTAAGAAGAGGCTTTGTTGGGTTGCACCCCCTCTGAAAAACCGAGGCTTTTTTATTGCCCCCCCTCCGAAGAACCTTCAGGAGACCCTTTTTGTCGGTTTGACCCCCATCGGAAAACGCCATTTTGCTATAACCCCCTCGGAAAAACTCTTGCAGAAAAAATGGAAATAGCATGGCTAGAGCATATCCTCAATTGTTTACCACTGCCACCTTGGAAAATACACAAAGTCAATGCAGTATTGGCAGGAGGGTTTTTCATGTATATTTGAAAAAAAAATGTACTGAAGCAGAGGAAAAAGCATCAATCTTTAGGAAATTCAAAGCCAATTTAACTAACATTCAAGCACTTTTGACATTTTGAAATTCAAGCACTTAAATTTCAAGGACAGCTTTAATTTAAAGCACTTTTCTTATATCATTATACTGTCAGTATCATCTTTACTCATTTTATTTTTATTCTTTATGGTTTTTTTAGGTATTTGCTGGATGGTGACTCTGCTTGTGCTGCTGTCCAAAACAGTATGAATGACATGAGAGAGGCTGATATTCTCTATTGGGCACCTTTCTGTATCATTGGCCAGGATGTGAAGCTTAGTGCTTCAGAAGTCGAGGAAATTAAATCACATAAGTTATTCTAGAAAAATTAGGACAGGCCTTGAAATGTTTGCTTTAAAACAAACTTTTATTTTAGTTCCCAGAAACGAAGATCTCTGTAGCAATTGAGCTTTATAACAGATGCTGAAAGGAGTTTTCAGCAAGGGCCACTTGGCATACAATCGCAGTAGCAAAAGAGGCTATTTTTCACTTGCAATCCCCTCTCCCCCTAGTTGAACGTTGAGGAAGAAATTGCCCCTGTAGGAAAAACATTTGAAGGGATGTACGGTACCTACGGGTAGGAATACACTGCATTTGTTTTGAGTTAGGGGTAGTTAGAAGTCAGTTTTTGTATATTAGTCATGTCTCAAAATCCAATCAAAGGAAGTAAACAGCACTTCAAAACAGGAAATGCCTTTTTATGATTAGTTCAATTGTTTATATGATTCAATTGTAACGAAAGATTAAGTCTTGTAGCAAGGTTAAGTAGATTTGGAGACTTAGCAAATTTTTTAGTGGGTTCAGTGTAAAAACATATTTTAAATCAAATGATTGAGGAACAATCAACAATCAAAATAAAGTTGACTGGCTGATCACTAAGTGTAAAACATGATCAGGAGTTTACAGGAACAGGAGCCTCTATCATACTCTACTAGGTCTAACCATATCCATTTTTAGACTGTGGATTTTTGAATTTTAAATCAGAAATGGGTACTTTGAGGACTAGTGACAATGTCGGGTTCAATGCATGTACCGGTAGTGTGAAGGCTGCACTGACTTCCACCATGTATATTTTGAGAGGGGATTATAGTATTGTATGGTAACCACG
Source organism: Scolanthus callimorphus (assembly GCA_033964015.1). Lineage (NCBI taxonomy): Eukaryota > Metazoa > Cnidaria > Anthozoa > Actiniaria > Edwardsiidae > Scolanthus > Scolanthus callimorphus. The sequence continues at coordinate 25,908,434 of CM066916.1, read as the reverse complement.
ACAACCCATTGATCTTGTAGAACTCAAATCTTCACTCTAAAAACAGATTCATTTACAGTACTTCTTTGCTTCAGACGCCCATCACTACATGTTGGTGACGGAGGCTCCTGTTGATGGGCTCTTAACATGATGTCCTTGCATGGGCAGATTTAGGGGGAAGGAGGGGGGGCACAGACTTCCCCTTTTCGATAGATTTTCCTGGATACATTTACTACGGTATATTTGCTGGAGCAAGGTTGCAACTTTGGTCTCCATTCTTTTCACTTGGGCCCCCTTTCTGGTGATTATGGATCTACCCCTGCCTTGGGTGTTGAAAGTGCTGTCAGTAAATGCATAATTAAGTTTAAAGTACAGTGTAGATGTAGGTTTACATGTACAAGCTCAAAATGTTTATTATCATCTATTAGGAAAATTAGTGCTCCACTTATATTACCAGCAACAAGTATTTAAAACTTCATCATCTTAATTTAGGCTGCATTCCCCAGATATTATGATAACAATAACCAAGGGGTTAATTGCATACAGCTGTAGTTCCTAGTATTTGTAATAAAAATACATCCACAAAATTGGATGACTGAGAAGTTCTCTTAAATATTATCATTGGGGTCTAGTACTCACATCATCTGCACTCTCTAAAATGAGTTTTTCTGCCACAAGCACCAGACTCCTGATGGCCTCACATATCTGGTTTGCATTGGACACAAGATAGGGCACAGGGATCCCATCTCTCTCCCCTGCCTCATTCAGGATAATCAGCTGGGATACCTGTGACATTAAAACACAGAGGAAGGAGATTATGAAGGAGATTATTTACTTCTGGTCTTTGCAGACTAATAATTGGGAGTTGGGATTTTTGTTTATTGCAAGACTTAACAATTCATTTTGCAGCATATCGTAAAATCAGGGTTCCTTGCATTTAGGTAGTACATTTTTTATTGCATTTAATATGAAGCTTGTCATATTATCAGAAAACAGCAACAAAATTGTATGGGGAAACCCAACAGTAACCAATCGATGAAGATTGATCATCGGAAAACCAATCAATTAATCAATATCAATCCATACAATTCCGCTCTAGGATCTCAAACATGCAATTGCTATAAACTTACTGAAACCAAAACTGAACCTAAAGCTCGAATTAAAGGTACTAAAAATATTGGTATTGATTGGTTATGGTCAATCGATAATCAATCAAAAGGTCATATGAATAGCGTTGATCGATTGTAATTGATGGCGATCGATTCAATCAATAAGTCACTGAATAGAAACATTATATTATCCTGCAAATGCTATAAACTTACTGAAACCAAAACTGAACCTGAAGCTCGAATTAAAGGTACTAAAAATATTGGTATTGATTGGTTATGGTCAAGCGATAATCAATCAAAAGGTCATACAAATAGCGTTGATCGATTGTAATAGATGGTGATCGATTCAATCGATAAGTCACTGAATAGAAACAAATACATTATCCTGCTGTTACGGGAAGTTCCACAGTTGATTTCATCAGGCAATGTGGCAATATAGCCGCTAACATGGCTACTAACACTGATGAAGTGAAATGAACTATCTACAACGTACAGTAATTATGAAAGGGTAATATGAGTGCTCATTCGAGGTATGCATTGGTGAAAAATATTTTACCAGAAAGAAAAGGGGCAATTGAGGAAAGCCCTGAAAGTAATGGACATGAGCGAACGTGGGAAGCTCGAACATTCAGACTTCAACGGGAAATTGGTGGCACTACTATGGCCTATAAACAGCTGCAAATGTGAAGTGCAAGGCAATATATTGATTGATTTGGCACACACTTCGATTTCAATCGATATACAGTACTGGTACTGGTAATGATTTTTAATATCAATCAATAAGGGTCACACAAAGAACCAACATCGATTGATCATCATTTTTCAATTTTCAATATCAATTATTATTGATATTAATAATATCGATTTTTATTGACTATTGTTTTCATCGATTGGTTACCCCTGGGTAAACGTGTGGATTTTTTGCAAACTTCCACAAAGTTCTCAGTGTCTTTTAAACTACTGTAATGTGTTTTACCATCGTTTAAAGCATAATTATTAGTAGTAGTACCACCATAAGTTATTATGCGTATAATAACTCCACGATACCACATTTGGGAGTTAAAATAGCGGGGCATGTACAGCTGAAATCATAGGACAATTGCAAACAAAAGTTTCTCAAACATCTGAACAATGTTGTGGCGAGAGCAAAACTAGAGAGCTCTCGGGACAGTAGCCGCACTCAACTCGCTTTTGCCAAATGGCAGTACTTTGGGATAGGATAGACTAATAACCATTTTTTTAAACGCAATCACATCTCGCAAAATATCAACAAGACAAAATGATTTCAATTCGCACTTTCGAACTTTACCTGCGAGGCAATTGGCGCCAAAACTAGCTCGATTGACTTGGTCTGTACAAGCGAAGAGAGCAGCTTAGTGGACATTTCTCGCGAATTACAAGACCTTTCCCATGCACGGGGCAAAAACGCAAGCCATGACTGCTACAGATCACAGAATATGAGTTTTGATTCTTGTTGAGGACGTCTGATTCCGTCTGATTCACAAAACCAACAACAAAAATATGCTGCTCATTACAGGGGACTGGGACTATTAGACACAGGAAGACCGAAAACGACAGGACAAATTTCCCTTTCATTGGCAGCTTCTCATTTTGAACGCATGCATCGTTTATTATACTCAAGAATACTGTGACTCTTGTTTAATTCTTGAAGGAATACAGTGCAAAGACAAAGGAAGTATAAAATATTTTTCTTCAGATTTTTAAGCGTATGGGCTACCTGTGGTAAGGACAGCTGTACGTCTTGCTCGCAGACTCAAGTTGACTTTGTTGCAGAGAGAGAGATGATTCCAATGACTGGAGTTTGAGTTTGTCTTGATCCCAAAGTATTTTAGACCGGATTTTAGGCAAGGGTTTACAGAACATGATTCCCCTGCAAAGATCGATGTCATGGGTAAGTCTAGAGTGTCTTTTCAGCTTGGTATTTTAGCGTTCCATACCACTGTTCTGCCTGTTGTTATCTTGTAGAACAGTTGAGTTGTAGTTGTAGACTTCAGTCGTTGTATAAGCTTAAACTCAACTGGACTGGCAGCACGTGGTACGTATTCGGTTTCCATAGGTTCGTGCAGTACTTTACTGATAATAAATCGGGCTAGCTGTGTAGATATTTTGTTCCACTAACTAGTATTTTATTACTTATAACTTCTAACTTCTGCGCTCATTCGTAAAATATTGTTCTTGCCACTCGAAAATAAAACTCATATCTTCAAGCCACTGTGTAATTTTCCTTTTATTATATAGACAAACCAGAAAAAAAATATTCCAAATTGATTTCCAAGAACTTTTGTTCAACCGATATCCTCACTAGTGAGGATATGGAAAATATGTCACTGAGGACCCGGATGTAGCTTCGTATGAGATCTACGAGTGGTGTATTTCCCAGTAAAACACTCGTGTCTATATAATAATTGCAATCTCTTCTGAAAGAAGTTGCATATATATATGGGGCACTCAAACCAAAAGGAGGCGCTCAAACCGGGGTGCCAGAGAAGTAGGGAGCTCAAACCGGATTCTGTTTTTTTTGCAATGGACTCTTTGGCTGTTTATAGTATGATTCCATAGTCCTTTATCACGCAATATTGATTAACCTTAAGCATTTTCCCTAAAATCCTTCTTTTATGAGGGCATTCAGACACACCCCTGCCCATTTTTGCATATCAGTGCATATCAATTCCTGGGTTTCCTGTGTTTTATGGAGAGGAAGGCTGGGGCTTCTTGTATAGGTTTACTGCTGACTCACAAGTTGCTTTCCGTTGGCGGGAAGCCATCACACAGGTTAGACATGTGAAAAATGCCCTAAAATACAACCAAAATTCCACTCAGAAGAGGCCATAGGACATCATTAAGTCTATTATGGACATGCATTTGGGCTGTGCTTCAAGTAAGAAGTATGGTTAAGGGGTTTCATTCACTTTTTCAACTGTTGTTCTGAGAGCTGTGGAAAAATATTGGTGAAAGAAACCCTGTCTACTCTCTAGTGGAATCTTTTTTGCTCAGCACAGAGTTTGTATGAATCTGTGTTTTAGACATAAAAAATAATACCGATATTACTTGAAGGTGTAGGGACATTCAATCATGGAGTTGGGTCTCTATGAGTGGCCGGCTAGACTGCAGAATACCCCCCCCCCCCTTCCCACACCCCAATGGAAAAATACCCAAGTTGACCACTAATTTGCCACGAAGAAGTGGAAGATGAACAACATTTTCTGATCTATTGCAAAATATATAAAGATAAGCGCGATGAGCTAATTTGAAAAATAGAGGAGATAACAAATTGTCTGACAAAGTCTACTTTCACTTTTTGATAAATTACTCACTGTAAAAATACGAAAGCACAAAAAGCCATTGCAAAATGTGTACATGAGTGCTTTCTCCCCGGAAAGACACTATAATATACGCTACATAGTAATAATTACATCTCTTTTTAAATAACTTTTATTTGGAACTACCCATCCATGTACTTTTTTTATACGATGCCAAATAAAAATGTCTGTCTGTCTGTCCACTAGACAAGTTGACCAGTTAATGCATTGACAAGTTGACGAATGGACATGTTGACCAGTTGACGCATTGACACATTGACCAGTTGATGTGTTGACAAGTTGACCAATTGACGAGTTAACACGTTGACCAGTTGACACATTGACGCATTGACAAGTTGACCGTTGATGAATTGACACATTGACAAGTTGACCTGTTGATGAGTTGACATGTTGACCAGTTGACAAGTTGACCAGTCAACAAGTTTTAGAGTTGACACGTTTTTGGGAAGGTATAAGTTTACACGGGGTATTCTGCAGTCTCTCCGAGTGGCATTCATGTAAGCAACCAGCTCTTTGTTAATGGCCACAATTGTTTGTTCTGGAGGTGATTGCATATCCTATAAAGTGAAACCTTGTTCATTATAGTCAGCATTATCATCAACCTGGTTGTGCAATCCCAGAAAGTACCCAACCCCTGTAGTACCATAGAGGGAAATGGGAACTTCCAGGAAGGTGGTGGTGGTGACCGACTTAACGTCTTGGGACATGTGAACACACACCATAACCTTGTGTATGAGTGAGTTCCCGTGAGATCAAGCTACACTGAACAGTGCAGTAAAGGACATCATGGAAACGCTTTGATTGGCATCCTGTAAAACACTTTTTTTTTCAAGTTGGTGTGTTGAAGGTTGAGGTCGCAGTGTAATGTCAATGGCAGTAAGAGTAGCCATTAATGATGTAATTTAACCATATTATTTTTCTACTTGTTCCAGATCCAGCTAAAGTAGAGGTTATAGACAGGTTTGCCCAGGCTGTCTCATGTCATGGTGCTGCACTTCTCAATCTAACACAGGAAGCCCAAGGAGGAGCTAAGCAGACAGCACTTGACTTTCTCTTGCCATGGTCACACAACAGGGTTGCTGCCAACTACTTCCATGAGAGACTTCAGGTATAACCTGTGAAAGCTGGCACTATTTACATTCAAACAGTAACTCTCACAAAGAGTTGTCTGCACGCTTAAGCTAAACACTCCAAACTGATGAGGTATGGTGTTTTGACCCAAATCTGGTGAAACAAATTACATGGCCAATTTAACTTTGTTGCATATTTTTCCGCTTTATTTGAAATCCTTTATAAAAATACTTTGTTTGCTATAAAAATTAAACTTAAACTAAATTAATTAAACTTGGCCACGTAATTCTTTTGACCAGATCTGGGTCAAAATGGGCAATTCCAGAAAATATTATATGTACCCCCACCACGGGCAGCACTAGTTTTTGACCCCCCCCCCCCCCATGCATTCAGAATTTCCAAATGGCTTACCCCCAATACATATAGAATTCCTGAGAGGTTAACATAGCTTCCAGCTTCAAACCCCCCCCCCCCCCCCCCCCCCCCCATGCAGGCAGAATTCCGAGCTTGAAAACCCCCCTCCCATTCAGAATTTCCAAATGCCGCCTGTCCCCAGGGCACATATATTTTCTGGAATTGCCCGATAATAATAATGCATTTACATAGCGCTTAATACAAGAATGTTCTAAGTACTTTGCAATCGTTAACCCAAAAGCAAACAAGTAGTGCTACATACGTGGTATCAGTTTTTGCAGGCTATTTCAGATAGAGCAGTCTTGATTTTCACTGTAGAAACATCAGTTACATCCATCAGTCTATTCTGTACCCTCATTTCAAGGAACATTACCTGTAACTATAATTTTACTTGATTATTATATATACAGGCTAACAACAGTAGACAGCCAACACCAGATGGTTCCTTTCCTGGATTTAGAATCTTCCCTTCAGAGCAACATGATAACCAACCAGACAAGTCAGCTAGATTCAGGCAAAGACTTAATAACTTCATTGCATCAAAAGCAGACTTGGTATTCCAGTTGAGAGGAAAACAACAACTCAGGAGAGGCATTGACTATGAGGAAGACAGCAATCAACAAGGTACTTTTTTAAGATTTGGATTTTGTTTACTTGAGGAGATGCAGGAGTTTGGTTGGGCTCATGGATTAAGATTATATGGCAAGGTGGGAGGGGGATGTTTAGTGAAAATGTACTGACTAGAGTCTAGTGAAAATGTATCAAACTTGAGGAACTATGGGGAGCTAAAGCCCCCCTTCCCTCCCCCTTTCCAGTTCGATCTGCCGTCCTTGCGATACTGTATTTGATATGCTTGTGGTGGTCAAGTGTTGGGCCCTTATTGAAACCAGCATCCAATAAAGATCTTATGGGATCCCGTAAAAAGATCTTACAAGAATCTTATTTTCATCTGGTACCAACCAGTACTATAGGATCCTATGCACAATTTTTAGTAGGATAATTTTTGCTGAAGCCTTGTAGTGGTTTCACTGTTCACTATAAAAACATGAAATTGGCTGCTTGTTGTGCACATTATAAACTAGACCTTCACTGGTTCTGTGTGTTTCATCTGATATAATTATATGATCAACTGAAATCAATTTGCAATCACAATTACAATGAGACATGCAATATTTGCAGGATTAATTACATGTACTACATGTAGTGTGCTCAATTTTTCACATCACAATTCAAACTCCAATAAGTATCAATCATCAAGAAGTAAAACAAAACATCAACTCCAATGCCGTAACAAGCCTTTCTGATATTACATGTATTTTCTCGCAGGAGAACTGTACAGTATATGTAGTTGCAAACAGTATGATTTTCAGGGAAACAGTTTTTTTTAATGTCTCTACCACAACATCCAGTTTTAGACCAGTATGCCAAGGTGCCTCCACTGGAGTCATTTATGGGAATTCCTGCCGAAGTCAGACGATGGAGGATATTACAGGTAGGGTAATACAAGGATATGTCAACCCTAGAAATCAGGAAAAACTTTGGGATTTCAGATGAAATACAAAGGTTTTATGACAACATTCCAAAAAAGGAAACCAGGAGAACTACAGTAAACATATGTCAATCCAGGAACATTTTACCAGGAGACAGGTAGGAAGTAAAAAATCTTGAGACTCCCAGAAAAATAGCGAGAGTTGATGTCCCTGGTAATAACAATGCTTGACAGCAAAATTTGGCTACTGAGAAGAGTGCAGAAGAGTAGGTGAGGAGGGAAGAAATTTCCTCTTGAGCCCCTCCTCTTTTTCCTCTTCCAGTTTAGGTCACATTCCCCTCAGTCCTCTCTCTCTCTCTCTCTCTCTGAAAATACCACAGAAATCCACTTCTCTTCATAAGAAAAGAGATACAGAGGAGGCTAAGTCTGGTTTAGGATATCAAAAAAATTATTATCTTGTGTTGTACTGTATCTGTGACTTTGGTCATGCAAGGAGTTAGATAGATAGATAGAAATAGATAGAAACTTTATTTATAAAAGGATGACACATAATAGTACACAGTACTAATAAACTTGTGGTCCTCTAAACACTAAAAATACAAGCTATGTACATTAATGAAAAAACTACAGTAACATTGCAATTCGCCACTAATGTTGTGGGTTTGTGAATGGTAGACCAGCCAACTTTAGAACAATTTAGGTGAGGTACTTATGTTTCTGCTAACTAATTTTTCAACGCAAGCCGATGACATTTCGATCAACCCCCAAATCATCCCCAAGACGTCCCAAGTACATGTACATTCCGATGACATTCAAATTTCAGGCAAGGAAAACCTGCAAAATGTGAGAATGTTGGCAGGTCTACAGTGTGAATGGATGAAAGAATGCCATATTTTGTTAGTTTCATTACGTAACAATCTGACCATAAGGTCAGGAATGGTTTATTACACTACACTCCCAAAGTCATGGATACAGTACACTTTGGTGCTCTTAGACAATGCTCTCTGACAGATACCAAAACATGGCTTGGTGGAGTATTTGCAGAATTATGAAAAGAAAATAATGATCATCATTTTATTCAATAAAATAAATTCATGTTGAAAGTTACCCGCAGGTAGCACTAAGGGTAATTGAGTCACTTTGAAACAACTATGAACACTTTTGACATGCTTTTCTGCTTCTCTAGCTTCTAAACATGGGTAGTATTGTCCTGGGTGAAGTGTCTTCCAAACAACCATTTGGGATCTTAGTGGAACTGAAGATGATGGAGTTTGGAAAGACTAGAGACTTCCATGGAACAGACTTACAGGTATTGACCTAGACATTCATTTGTTGCTCCAAATTAAAGAATGTCCATTTTCCCATTACAATATTGTTGTGCCTGTTTTGGGGGTACCGGCATATTAGAAGGGTGCAGCCATATTTGTGTTTCTTGCCATTACAGTGATAGGCTTTTATTATTATTTAGCTTTACCATAAAAGCACCGGTACATCATGTGAAAAATGTATTTCTCTTGTAATGTCAACGATTGCAATGAGTTGATAATGGAGAGAGAAATGATTTCCTATATGACGAGAGGACCTGGTGCGAGTTATGCTAATTAAGTTTATGTATTCATGTCAAATGGATTGTGAGCTCAGTGTGGTCCTAGCTCACATCATAGTGACAGTTAATTTTCTATCAGAGTTATTTTTGATCGAGATGAAATATTAAGTTATGTCTACAAGGAAAAAAGGAAAAACTACGGAGAGTGGCCCCTTAACTCGGAGCCAATCTCGCAAGAAGCGGGACATTTCAAGAACCAAGAATGGGAAATCGAGGAAGAACAAATCGACTCAAGAGTCCCGCCGAGATTTAGTGGAGATATTTAACAAATTTCGCGAAACATTCGGCGATCAGGATGAGTTTGATGGTCCGGAGGAAGAACGAGCAAATCGAGAACAAGATCAAGAGGATGCTGATCCCTCTGGCCAAAGTTCTGCTTCTTCCTCTGACTCGGATTTATCGAATGAAGAATTCGAAAATGGCGCGAGAACGCGGCAGGTGTAAAGTACAGGTCACAGGTCACAGGCCGCAGGTCACAGGTCGCAGGTCGCAGGTATTTTTAAGAAAGTAGATTGACTTTTATAAAAAATAACACCCCTCTCTACATCCTGTTCTTTTTTCAAATGCGATGTTTATTACAATAATGCGCATTATTGATTGTGGGCGACTGCAGGGAGCCCACGAGACGTATCTCGACAGGGCTTCGGATCACAGGTCATATTTTTAGTACCCATATAAAAATACAAATGAACTTGTCTTTGTACTTTTGCTCGAAGATCGTTTTGCTAATTAGCCATAAAATTCGCAATGCTGTATCGCCACATACTTTTGGCAATTGGTTGTCATTCATTTTTACGCTTTAATATCTACAAATATCTACATGTTGTCAGCCTAGCAACATACCGAGACAGAAAGCATCCATTTCCATCGGCTGATTTAGGGAATGTATTGCAATATTTCTGATTGAATTCGGTAATAGAGTAATAAAACTTTGTTTTAAGAAGACTATTTCAAGATGTCTACACGTAATTCATGGTCTGGTATCGACTGAAAACAGCAACAAAAGAGTTGCTCACTAGGCAGGATAATTAGACACACGGTGCATTTAATGAGGATTGTAATAATACTTAGTTTACAGTTGACGCGGTTTCCATTGTTATTCGTAGGGAATTAACTCGGATAATGGCTCTCAACAAACTAAAAGTCGGGGAGGGATTTGAATTCTCCAGGGAAAGGTTGGGGTTGATCAATAGAATTGAATTGAATTTCTAGGTAAATATATTGCTCATTATGGATTAATAGGTAAGTATATGGCTCATTATGGATTAATAGGTAAATATCTAGTTATTTACCTATGAATCCATAATAAGCCATATACTTACCTGAAATCAGTAATGTGTGGTTCCAGAAAATATCCCCCCCCCCCCGGAAGAGTGTTGAAAAGTGACCCCCCACCTCTCTGGAATTCCCGAAGAAAAATACAGTATTTGTATGGAAAATATATCCTTTCCTATTATGGCCTTCCTATGGATAATTTCTGGAACCACACAATAAGCCATTTTTACCAAGACTTCAAGGGGCACTGTCACGTTTGTTTCATCAAAATATTTTAAAATAAGACAAGTGTTCTACAGAAACAACTCCGAACCTATATTCTGTTTCAAATTAGTCTTAAAAAGAAAAAGAAACTTGTTCAGCCTGTTCGAAAATCAAAAATGCCAATTAGCAATCCAATTCCATCCGCTCGATTATACACGAAAATACTCCAAATTTGTATTGATCTAGCAGCTGAAAGGTTAGTTATAAAACGTAGACCATTATTTTGTTGATTTGTAGGGAGTTTGACTGCATTTAAGCTACTTAAAATGACCCCAAGTTAGACCAAATTCATGATAGACCATGACAGTTGCCCCTTTCACAATGACTAATTCAATTATCAACCCAAACATTTAACTAGTGAATTCAAATCCATACACTTACCCCGAGAAAAAAACATCCAATAATCTCAGTTTATGCATCTATGCTGACTGTCTGTCTATAACCAATATTTGCTTCTGATTATCCTTTATGCGAATCCCGTTGAACGCCACAAAACACGATTTCCGAGAACGCCTTCATTTGAACCATATTGAGAAGCGTTTGTCCAGTCTACTTGCTTGGTCTCACTGCCCATAGAGTGTGTTTAAGACGTAAACCTGAAACTACAGATAAAATCATGCCCAAGTTAATTGCATATCTAATTGTAGAGAGCAACCAACGAGCGCAAAATACCTGAAACTTGCCTTCAGTTTCTCCATCTTGAATCAGTTCCATCCGTTTTGCTAGACACAACGTTATGCAAATTGAGCTGTAGAAGCTGTAAGCTGTCAGGGCGTGGTACAAATGAAAATTACCAGTAAGGACGTAGTTGCTTTTGTCTCTATTATTTTCGTTCTACAAAGGAGTTCTTTTGTCTGTAGTCTATTATCCTCGTTCTTTGTGTTGAGGTAGGGTATTGTTGTATTATCCAACCAGAGAGGAGCTTTACGCAGCTACGTACCGACCAAAATAACAGCGCTTTAATGAGTTGCGCTTTTACAAAAGGCCGCTTGATTGATTGGACTGGCTGTTGTACGAAAACAAAAGACGTAATTCGTGTTTGGAAACCTTTGTCAATCATAGTTGAATAAAAGTTGTCATTCATTTTCTTCAGCATCACAACTTTATTGTGCATGGTAAAAATTAATTGCAATGAGTTTCTCTGGGGAACCCACTTCTATGAAAGCAGCTAAATAACTAACAATAGTTCCTATTGGAATCCGTTATCTTTTTCAATTGTAAACTGTACTCCTTTTCAAAACTGTTAAATTCAATGAGAAAAATGCATTTCATTTGTCCCTGTTTTCTGAAAACCTTGTCAACTGTAAACTAAGTCCGTTAATTACCTCGATTCTCGGCAATAACCCCAATACATCCCTCGGGCCTACGGCCCTTGGGATGTATTGGGGTTATTGCCTCGAATCTCGGTAATTAACTCTAACGTAAATAATGAGGATTGTAATAATACGTAAATAAAAAATAAGACTACATCAATAAAGGGAAGAACTATTTTTATTCCAGATAAACATGGATACACAAATATCAAGGACCTCAAAATTTCGGCTGTCGTCGCATCGTCCATCTTATGTAAATGTATAACTAACCCAGTTCAGTACAAACGAATACAGTAAAAACCCGCATATAAGAACCTGAATTTGAAGAACCTGTAAGGCTAGAATTATCCATGTGTAAAAACACATGTTTCCTAATTTAATTTAATTTCTAAAATTATAGGTTCTTATACGCGGGTATTTACAGTACCAGTTCACTTACCAAATATAACATGTTTTTCTTCAACAAACGCACTCAGTTCAGTGTTTCAAAAAAATTTACAAACGAATACGAAATTAACTTACCAAATGAAGCCAAGATGGCATTGTCTTTTAGTATAATCTGTAATGTTAACAACATAACATGTTGTTCTTCAACGCACTCAGTTCAATGTTCAATGTTTCAAAAAAAATCTTACAAACGAACACCAAATAAACATATACTGGCCGGTCTAGATGGCATTTTCTTAACTTGTTCTTGGTGTAATCTGAAATATAGTGACAATATAACATTTTTCAACAACGAATACGAAATTGACATATGCCTGCTAGGCCTATCACTGGCGGGCTTTTCGCGGGGAGTTTGTTTTTCCTCGCTAAGATACAAATGTTCTTGTAACGGGCATTCCATTTAAACGGCACAAGCATATTGTCTTTGTTTGCGGGAGATCTAAACGCAATATTACATGTTTCTTCCTTATGCGAAATGTTTAACGTTGTGAAAGAAGAGAACTATTTACAAAAATGCAAATGATATAGAAATTGCTGGAATAATCCCCCCTTCCAGGGCTTCATGTTTCGAGAGTTCCCCCCTTTCGCCCACCCCAAAATGAAATGATCCTCTGCCCGTATATCTCGTATGATAATTTTGATACAAGAGATATATCATACGATTCTATTCAAAAAGTGGTTCCACCGTTTTGAAAATGCCTATGCCAAGTTATCAAACCGTTGACCAAATACTCGCAGACTCCGAGGACCAAAAAAAGCAAAACGAGGGCTTTAATTTAGAAGGGGCGAGAAGTAAAATTCTATTTTCAAGTAGCCTGCTGTTAGGATAACAGTCTTACAATGCGAAAAATGGTATAAATTGACGACTTTTTATTAGGATATACAAGGAGAGATTTGAAAAATGTCGTTCCCATTGAAGCACCTTGATTCCCAGTCCCGGTAGACAAATCCCGTTCCCGGTAACCCAAATCCCGTTTTCCCGGCCTAAAAAAAGGCGAGTCCCGGCTCCCGTTTTACCCCTTCAGGACCCTGTTATGGGAGCTGGTCGCTTACGAGAGCAGTCGCACAGAGAGCTTCAATGGCGAGAAATAGCGAATGATAATGGGAGGAGTTTAAACATGACCCTAATTATGCTGTCAATAAAGTCGATTGTCCTATTGCGTCTCTCATTGGTCGCTGTCGATTGGTGGGTCAATTAGTATGCAAAAACAAACCCTGACTTCCGGGAGAGACAGAAGAGAGAGTGAAGGGTTGTTATAAATTGCTTAAAACTTTGCCTTTTCGGCTGATAACATGCCAAGAAGAAACAATTTGAAAGCAAAGTAAAATAATATATCATGCTTTTTGTTAATTTTGGGAAAATATCGAGGATGCGTTGATAAATAACGAGAGTCAATACTGAACTTTGCCTTCGCCGGTTCGCTTCAAGTTCGCGCTAATATTTAAAAATTAAGTTCGCTAGGCACTCTGGTACTCGTTTCTAGTCTTTTTGGACACATATTATTAGCAGAGGAACGCCTGGTTGTACACTGTCGAAGAACTGGCCGCTCAGAGCGGAAAGAAGCGAAGAAATCGGCATTTTTTCGAGCTTTTTTGCTTCGAGGCGGACTTCAAGGGCCAAACAATGAAGCCTCGTTTAACATGGAAGTGGATCTTAAAAACCGAGCTGAAAAATCATTTACATGACGTGAAATCTGTGTGAATTTACGAAGGAATTCTTGTTCTTTTGATCTGGAGGTAAAGTGAGGTTTGTACGAGCTTATAACGTTACGAAATTTGACTGTTAGTTCTGTGTATTTTAGCGCCGTGGCATAGACTTCCTCTTGTAAACAGAGCTCTTGAGTTTGTAACCTAGATTTGACAAAACCGAACCGATTTTATACTGTAGCCCACCAATATTACCACGAAAAGAAAGATGAACAACATGTTGTTTCGATCGGAGGCAAAGTAACTTTCGATTTCGAATTTAGCCCAGTGTTATCTTGAATTTAAGTTTCATTGCCATACATTTACAGTAAATTATTTGAAGGTAATCTGAGTCCATATTTTAGAAGTGCCACGCTCAAGTGCGCATGTCCATTCGGTATTTCTCCCCATCGGACTGTATAATCTGTAATGTTAACAACATAACATGTTGTTCTTCAACGCACTCAGTTCAATGCTCAATGTTTCAAAAAATCTTACAAACGAACACCGTCTTACAAACGATATTTGTAGATATTAGTGCGTAAAAATGAATGACAACCAATTGCGAAAAGTACGTGGCGATACAGCATTGCGAATTTTATGGGTACTAAGCAAAACTATCTTCGAGCAAAAGTACAAAGAGAAGTTCATTTGTATTTTTATATGAGTACTAAAAATATGATCTGTGATCCGAAGCCCTGTCGAGATAAGTCTCGGGGGCTCCCTGCAGTCTCCCACAATCAATAATGCGCATTATTGTACTAAACATCGCATTTGAAAGAGAACATGATGTAGAGAGGGGTGTTACTTTTTATAAAAGTCAATCTACTTTCTTAAAAATACCTGTGACCTGCGACCTGTGACCTGCGACCTGCGACCTGTGACCTGCGACCTGCGACCTGCGACCTGTGACCTGTGACCTGTGACCTGCGACCTGCGACCTGTGACCTGTGACCTGCGACCTGCGACCTGTGACCTGCGACCTGTGACCTGCGACCTGTGACCTGTGACCTGTACTTTACACCTGCCGGCGAGAACGCGTAGGCTAGGAATCCGCGGGTCAGAAGGTCCGACGGCTCACGATCATTCGTCAACACCGCCATCTTGGGCTATAACTTTACTTGACCGGCAACAGAAAGCAATTGAAGATAGCAACAAACAGCTTCAGGATCTTAGAAAGGAAGTAAAATCTCTTAAGAGAAAAAGGCGTGATGTCGAGGAGGACTTTGAGTGGAAGAAGAAAGGCACCAAGAAACAGTTTGAGTTTAACCGTTCAGTTGAGGAGCACTTACAAGACATTGCTTGTGCTAACACTCTTCTCGAAGCTCGTACTTCTGCAGAAAAAGGTATATCGTTGATCTCAGAACGAAACAAAGTTATTAAAATCGCAGACTCACACGGTTGGGACACTGTCAATAATTATGTCTCGGATCCATTAACCAAGGACGACCAAGACGATAAGAGATTAAAGAAAGCCATAAAGGATGCTGAGAAGTCGCGAGAGAAGGCAAAATCTCAGAGAGAGTCGAAATCGCGAAGGGCTTCTAGAGCGAGAATCTTTGCGAATCCAACCTCTGCTCTGAGCTCTTCTCGCCTTGGGCCTGTGCCTACAAGCGAATCTTTCACAAGAGTTGTGATCCCCTCGGATAAAAAGCTATCTCAAGGTCGTTGTTATCGTTGTGGCAAAATCGGACATTTTCAACGTGATTGCACGACATTTGTTTCTACTGATCGTCAAGCTAAGTCTTGACTATGTGACTTTGAGGATATATTTGAAGATTTCCATAGTGAATTTGACCAAGGAGAGCCTTTAAGTGTGAGAGGACGGCTAAAACTTCATTTAGAATTCTGGCGCTTTATTGGGGCATCTGAAATGATTATGAGAATTATCAGAGATGGTTACTTCTTACCCTTGAAGTCTGAACCTGTCAGGATTACATTCAACAATCATCGAAGTGCCTTAGTCCAAAGTGACTTTGTGCAGTCTGCTATTTCAGATTTATTGGATGCTGGATCAATTGAAGAAGTTATTGCAGACGATATTGTAGTTTGCAGTCCCCTGGGAGTAGTCCCCAAGAAAAACAACAAGCTTCGCCTAATATTGGATTTACGTTATTTGAATGAGCATTTGCAATTACAGAAGTTTAAATATGAAGATTTACTGGTTGTGTCACAGCTAGTTTCTAAAGGGGATTGGTTTATATCCTTTGACTTAAAGAATGGTTACCATCATATTGATATTGGAGAGTCACATAGAAAGTTCTTGGGATTTTGTTTTCCAATGGATGGAAAGCCAAAATATTTTGTTTTCTCTTCATTGCCATTTGGTCTCGCCTCGGCGCCTTATGTTTTCACTAAAGTCCTAAGACCATTGGTAAAATATTGGAGAAGTCAGGGTAAACGGATGTCTATGTATTTGGATGATGGGTTTGGCTGCTCTTCTACTCAGCAAGGTGCTCATTATTTGGCTATGGAAGTCCAGAGAGACTTGCGTAATTGTGGATTCATGGTTAATTATGAGAAAAGTCATCTGGTACCCCAGCAGGTGGGAGAGTTTCTTGGGTATATTATTGATCTCCAACAAGGTTTATTCTTAGTTCCTCAAAAGAAAGTGGACATTCTTATGGAACTGTTACATTGTTTAATACAAAAGGGCTGCTGTGTTTCTGCCCGTGATGTAGCAAGAGTTACAGGAACTATTATTTCGATGGGCTTGGCCCTTGGCCCAGTCACAAGATTATTCACTCGACATTTGTACATGGTACAGAACAGTGTTCCTTTTGCTAGCTGCAAAGTTGCTCCCTCTTCTGATGCCCTACGTGAGATCCAGTTTTGGATTTGCAATTTTTCAGAACTTGTTGGTCAGCCCATTTGGCATTCTGCTCCATTTATTGATGTGATCTCATATTCTGATGCTAGCAGTACTGGTTGGGCTGGTTTTGTGGTCCAGCTTGGCCAGTTAGTAGCACGAGGAGATTGGAATGGTTCAGACCTCCTACAAAGTTCCACCTTTAGAGAACTAAAAGCAGTCCGCCTAGTCTTGGAGTCCTTTGCTTCTAGTCTTTCTTCCAAGGAATGCAAACATCGCTCTGACAATCAAGCGACAGTATCGATTATGTGTGTTGGAAGCAACAAAAAGCATCTCCAGGATGAAGCCACACGTATATATGCTATTTGCAGGCAGCATGGAATAAGACTTTTTCCAGAGTGGGTCCCCAGGAATTTGAACTGCAAAGCTGACTATTGGTCTAGGGTAATAGAAACCGATGACTGGATGCTTAATCCAATCCATTTTAGGGAGCTAGATGCGGTTTGGGGACCCCACACTGTGGACCGTTTTGCAAGTTATAACTCAAAGCAGTTGCCACGTTTTTGCTCTAAATGGTTATGCCCTGGCTGTGAAGGCGTTGATGCCTTTACTCTGGACTGGACAGGAGAAAACAATTGGCTGGTTCCACCTATTTTTCTGATTGCAAGAGTTATACGACACATGTCGTTCAATGGAGAGTCTGGTACTTTAGTTGTTCCTTATTGGCCTTCAGCTCCCTGGTGGCCTTTATTATTCAATGACCTTGGATCAATGCAAGACTTTATAGTTGGATGTGTCGATATCCCATTACATGCGGAGACATTCCTTCCAGGCTCAGCAGATGGAGATTTATTCGGGCATGGAACACCTACATGTAGGGTTATTGCTCTGAGAATCAAACACTGATGGTCTTTATTCAAGGGAACTAGAACTCTACGATTAGAGTCTTATCATACTGTAGTATGGATAATATTGAACATTCAGTGGCCCTGAGCTCCCCACTTTGAGGAAGTGGAGGCATTATTATTGTTTGCTATTGCTCAGTCAGGCTATTTGTGCAGCTTCGGTTATCGTGTGTTAGATACTGAGCTCCCCATCAGTGGATGGAGGCCCTTTGTGCTGCTATTGCTCAGTGATCTGCATGAACATTGTATTATTCCTTGAGCTCCCCATCAGTTGATGGAGGCTTGTTTGCTGTTGCTTAGTTGGGAATATGATATGATATGTGAGACTATGTTTTTGCATTTGCAAATGACAGTCGTACCAATACGTGGAAGCCTTGGATGGCTAGAATGAAGTGGTCAAAATGTTGAACATGTTTCAAGATATATTCCTATCATAACATTGCAGTCATTGTATTGGACTTTGGTCTATCCTTATTGTTTTCCTCTTTTTATAGGGATTTTCCAATCTTCCCCTTGGCAGGAAGTGAGAGATGTATCACATCCACGCCTCATGGCACTAGCTGAGTACTTACCGGAGGTAGTTCTTTGCGACCGTGCACCTGCTACTGTCTACAAGTATTCAAATAGTTTCCAAAGGTGGTGTGCGTGGGCTCAACATTATGGATTTGATTCCATTCCAGCTGATGGATCTAAGCTTGCTTTATATTTAATGGATCTTCTGTTGAAAGCTAAGACTCCAAGTCCAATTGTATCTGCTATCTACGGCATATCTTGGGCACATCGTAAGGCTATGCTACCAGATCCAGCTTTGCACCCCTTAATAACACAGGTGATGGAGGCAGCTAAGAGACTGTTGGCTCATCCTGTACGTAAGAAGAAACACCTTACTACTTCAAATGTCAAGATGATTGTGGATATGTTTGGTCAACCAGGCACCAGACTTTCAGACCTGCAGACAGTTCTCCTCATTGTCATTGGCTTTGCAGGGTTCTTTAGATGGAATGATCTCTCCATAATTAATATTGAGGATATATCCTTCTTTGATAATTACATGAGCATTTTCTTAAAGAAGCGTAAAAATGATCAGTTTTGTGCTGGCCAGGTTGTCAACATTTCCCGCACAGGCTCGAATGCTTGTCCTGTGCAATTAACAGAAAGATTTCTTTCAAGGGCTAATATGTTCAGAGAGTCTCTGGTAAAAACCTCAGTTATTCCAAGGCCAGATCCCAAGTTTTGCGCATGTTCACTGCTATTGGCCTAAATTCTCGCGATTATGGTCTTCATAGTCTGCGCTCTGGTGGAGCTTCAGCCGCTTCACAAGGTGGCATTACGGACAGACTTATTTCCTCTCATGGTGGCTGGAAGTCAGAGTCCTCACGTAATGGATACATCAGGGACGACGTAGGAACCCTTCTCTCTGTCTCTAAAGCTTTGGCACTTTAATGTGTGACATTAGTTATTCAATCCTGCAACGGGCTCTATGCTTTCGCGGTTGTGTAGCTGTGGGCATGGACCCGTCCCTTCAATATGTGTGGTGTCTTTATTGGTACTCGAGGAAATACTAGGAAATGTATTTCTCTTGTAATGTCAACGATTGCAATGAGTTGATAATGGAGAGAGAAATGATTTCCTATATGACGAGAGGACCTGGTGCGAGTTATGCTAATTAAGTTTATGTATTCATGTCAAATGGATTGTGAGCTCAGTGTGGTCCTAGCTCACATCATAGTGACAGTTAATTTTCTATCAGAGTTATTTTTGATTGAGATGAAATTTATTTCAACAAAGGAATGGTTAATTGTTCTAATGCAATATGTTGAACATTTGTGTATGCTTTTTGCTCTGTGAGTAAATGGAAATATATGTGTAGCTGTGGGCATGGACCCGTCCCTTCAATATGTGTGGTGTCTTTATTGGTACTCGAGGAAATACTAGGAAACATATGAACATTGAGTAGGGGGAAAAAATGACAAGAAAGGGTAGCACAACAGCTTTTGCCATACTGTGAACTGTGACCCCTTTAAAATACAAGCTGACAAAAAAAAACAGCAAACAAAAGGTCTATGGTATCTATAGGTCAAGCTCATATTACAGGATAGGAATCTACAACAGTACATGTACTAGCTTGTCCACATTGTCCTTCTGCTTGGAAGGATGCATTCTTTTCCTTTTCTTAATTTCTTATTGTGGGAAAAATAAAATAAAGAATTTCTATCTGTAAGATAGTCAGAAGTTTAGAGCTCCAGTGGTCAATCATAGGATGATTGAAGCCAATGACTTATAACATTATTTTTTGTACTTAGGCACTGTGTCGCACATGTGAGCTAACTGACTCTGAAGAAAGACACTGGGAACACAAGGACCCAGCTGACAAATTTGCTGTGGGAGACTTTGTAAGAGGTATGAACACATCCTATAAAAGAGAAATTCATACCTGGAAAAATATGCATGTATGTAATAGTTTTTTTATTTTTTAGTGTTCAAGTAATATTAATTTTAGACTTTATTTATTGATATTGTGTCCTCTAATCAGATGTCAAAGTCTTGCTGACAATAAATCAGAAAAGATGTAATTAAATATTAATTATAGTTAAACAGACAATAAGGGTGCATCCTTCTATCTGGTGCTGCAGTTATAAGTTAGTATTTCCATTTACTGGTATTCTCTTTGCAGGGGTAGTTTTTGATGCTAACCCAGCAGAAGGACAAGTGTTTATATCGTTTAAGTCCTCAAGATTGCCTCCGCAGCATCTGGATATTTCTCTGGTAAGAATCACACATTCAAATGATTTTCTCTTGGTACCAGTGATGCCAGATTTTATCCATACCCCACCATTTTTTGGAGGAAACGTAAACCAATGATGCATTGAAAATAAAGAACTCTTCAAGTGAAGCAGATTTCTGACAGCTGTCATGAGTAATGTTTACATAATCACTTTGTTATCACTCCTATAGGTTTTATTCAGAATTGGTGTAATCACTTACTAGTGATTGGTATCACTACGGTCATAAATTATTTCCCCCCTTTTTAAAACTAGGGTCTTATTGAAGATGGAGAGAGCATCAAAATCAGGTGAGTTGGCCCGATTTAGACATTTTTTCTGAATATCAGAAGTAAATGAAAATGGTGATCCTTCTCTCAAACCACAAAATTCTTCATCATTCACAGCACCCCTGAATTGTCAGAAGATGCTAGCTATGAGGCCTGCCTTGAGAGCCACATGGGGTTTAACAACCCTCGAAACATTGAAACTCTACTTGACATACTGGGCATAGAAACACAAGCACCATGCTCACTACTCAGGAGTTGCCAAAGGTACCATGATTACAAAAAGCAATCCTTTTGTTTTGGGGTCAGGGATTTCTCTTTCTTATTGAACCACCCCACTGCTTGGTACCCTGGAGGCTCCTAGACAATTATTTGTAGATGATCAGAGATGCCAACTCATTGCATTTTGCAGGAGATGCCGGCGTTACAGCCTTGTCTCCCGCCTTGGATACAAATTGACCGATCCCGTCTTCACATTAATTAGTCACCAAACAATGGGCAGTTTTCCCTATGGAATTCAAAATGTCCAAGCAACAAACACGAAATTCGAAGATTTTAAATGAATTCTTAAGCTTTTCATGATGAAAATATAAAACCCATATTCTATGAGCAAACTTCTAACACTTTAATGCAATCTGTGTATTTTCCATGCTCTATTGCCAAAGTAAAAATTTTGGCATGTCCGATGTAGCAACAGTAACTAGGGAGTAGAACAATGAAACAGGATCGGGCAATTCCCCGCTTTTATAGAAATAATGTAATTTGAAAAAGTGATTTTACCGTAATGCAGTTTGATGACTCGGCATGGGAAGGAAAATTGAATTGATCTCAATTATTTATTACCTGGGGTACTTGAAGACATTTTGTAGTTCCGAATTAAGCACCCCATCTGCTGCATTTTGATGGTCGAATGTTGGCATCTATGGAGGATGAAAGTCTGTGGTGTACGATAATTGTGGCACTGACTTGACACATTCATACACAATTTGTCATCTATATTTACATGTTGCACTGCACTATACTCACACTTCCCTGGCTGTACCATGGTCGAATATCCTCTAAAACTCCTAACAGTTAGATTCGACATGACAGAAAATTGATGTTTGATTGAGAAATGTTGCACAACCTTGGGCTAACCTGTAAGAAATCCTCCTCTAAATATAACTTGTTTTCATATTGTATCTAATATGGGGTCTTATGTTAGGGTTGTTTATCCTGAAGAAGACTATGCAGGCCCTCTTCGCAAGAAACAATCAGCTAAATGGTCCATAGAGTCGTAAGTGGCACTCTTATTGTTTGTTGTCAACTTTGCTTCTCTTGTTCACAGCTAGCTGGTGACTTGACAAAATTGATTTCTGCCTGCATAACATTTCATCGCACACAGAAGTGTGTTATGTATCAACTTTGGTCCTTTTGTATCCAACATTTATAGGAAATCTTTGTATTATTATTGCACATCTGAATGTCAAGAGTTCTACTCCCAAGACATGCCGTTTGTATTAGCGGAATTTCCCCAGGGGGGTACTCGGATATGAAAATGATTGGGGGGGACATATTTTTGGGGGTATGAAATTTGTAGTAAAAGTATTTTTAGGGGTTGAAAATTTTACCAGGTATTTTCTTGGGGGTTGAAAAATCAGCGGGTATTTTTTTAGGGGGCTGAAACGTTTCACAGGCTACAATGAGTTGATCATCAAGATACTGCCTTTGCTGAAGCTTATTATCCCGGGAAACATCATGGGACGGCCATCATGTGTATGTTGGTATTTATTTGGGTATCAAAGTTATGCCTCGGTTATTTTTTTGGGTATCAAATTTGGAGCTCCGTCGGACCCCCCCCCCCCCCCCCCGGTCATTTTTATATCCAAGTACCCCCCTGGGGGAATTTCACTGGGTCCAGTTACCAACCGAATATTTAAATTTGACACACACCCTCTTTCTCGATTTCCCCCATTCTGTGTTGATCATTTACCGTATTAACAAAATTACTTTAGCAGTACTTCAGCAGGAATTATAATGTTGATTTACAGAACTGCAAAAGGGGTAGAGCATTTCAAAGCAGGCGATGTGAACACAGCCTTAAAGTACTTAGAGCATGCTCTGCAAATCAACGCTGAAAATCTAGAGGCCTTAGTGGCACGAGGGGCTCTGTAAGTATTGACAAGCACATCAGATATGTCATGGAGTTCTCTACTGTCGTGCAAAGAGCTAATTATTGACAGGGGCGTAGCTAGGCAGTTTTCACCTTTAAGCCCGCTGTCAAAATTTGTTGACATATGCTAACCCAAAATTTGCCCCCATGCCTTAGAAACTGGCTCTCAGTCGCTACAAATATTGAACTAGTTCTTTTACCTCAGTCCTGTAAAAAAATTACCAATCATTTGTTAAGTCCGGGCTTAAATGTAACTGCAAATCATCTCCATATACAAATATTCCCATTTTCGGAGTGCATTAAGATGACATTCAAATTTTAGGTGAGGAAAACCTGTGTGCAAAATGCGAGGATGTTGGCAGGTCTACAGTGTGAATGGATGAAACAATGCCATGTTTCGGGAAAGTCGAAAGTTCTCGACGGGCACCCCCGCCCCTGCCTCTGGGTTTGTTTCGTTTTATCACTTGTTTCGTTGGTAAATAGCCTTTCAAACGAGATTGGCGAAGCTTTGTATGATAGATGATAGCAAAAATCTCTCAAATGAGTTCAGGTTTACTGTTCAAATCTTCTAGCTTTGTTTGGGTCACGTTTTCCTGATAATTGGGCGCGGGCCACCTTAAAATTATTTTCCACTGTACACAAAATTTGATTGAGCTGCCTGTAATAGCAGTAATTAATAGTGATTGCATCTTTTTGTGTAAAATTTCAGAACTGCCAATGAAGGCAAATACAAGTCCGCAATAGTTGATTTTCGCCATGCCCTGACAATCTCCAGTCATCATAAGAACGCTCTCAAGTATCTCGTGGAAACTCTTATCCAGCAAGGCATTCAGTAAGTGAGAATGATTCACGATGGCTCCTTTTTCAAACTTACCTTGGCTCTTTGCATGCTGTGCCGAGTTGTGAATGGACCATTCCAACTACAGCAGATTTCGTATGACTGTGAAAAGTACCGTGACACGGCGCGGTACTGTCGCGGTGGCGGCACGGAACCTGGCCTGCTGTAGATACCGAATGAAATCGCGTAGTAGTCGCGGCGCGGACACGGTCGCGGAGCGGTACAACTTTCTCGCGGAACTTTTCACAGTCATACGAAATCTGCTCTATAAGCACTTGCACACCCAGTGAATGTAAGGCCTGGGTTACACACGAAGGCGTAACAGTGGAATTCCTTTGCACAGAGTTTCTGATGGTAATGAATCATGTGAACAAAAAGAAAGCAATGCATTATGGGCAGCGTGAGACGGATTCTTTGAAGTGCCACTCAAGGCAGAAATCAACCACATTTCATCAAAAAGATCTATTATCCAAGGGAACAGTAGCGAAATAAAAATGTGCTTTACGCGCGCCGTTAATATTTTATTGATTTTTGAATATTTTCGATTGGCGTTTTTTTTTTTCGTTCAACTATGTGCGATGCATCTTGGGGGAAAAGCTCTTCAGAACAATGGTTCCTGTGACGCATGAAGAAGACATAGAAAGTAGAACAAAGACAAGTCTTTGTTCTTCTTTCTTTGCCTTCTTCATGGTCTTTATTCTACTTTCTATGCCTTCTTCATGAGTCACTGGAACCATTGTTCACCTAAAAAATCGCCAATGGGAAATATCAAAAAATCAATAAAATATTAACGGCGCGCGTAAAGCGCATTTTTCTTTCGCTATTGTTCCCTTGGATAATGGATCTTTTTGACAAAAAGTAGTTGATTTCTGTCTTTAGTGGCACTTTAAGAGTTTGCTTGCTCTTGCGCGCGCGTTGGTGTAATATTCTTGTCAACGTCAGAAAAGAAGACCTGAACTAGTCATAACAAATAGATTTACTTAACTCAAGTCAACTCGACGTGCTGACCACGATGTCCAGTACGAGCATGCGTACTATGGTAATGACCGCTGTACAATAACACTGAATGTTACAGTTGGCTTGATTTACACTAGAGGCAAGTACAAGCAGTCCCTTACGATTGCACGTAATGAATAGATGGTTTGACTTTAAGTCGTGAAATGGAACCAATCGCAGTACTATCCAGCAGGGTAACATTTACAGACGGGCAACCCTCTCGAAATGGTTTTATTTTTATTTTAGAAACGAAAAAGATGGCCATCTTAGTGACGCAGCCAGTTGTTTCCAAGAAGCATATGAACTCGACAAGGACCAGCCGGCAGCCAAGGAACACTACGAGAAGATCCGTCTGTTATTAGAGGCGAGACGCAAGGTGGGTATAGCAACAAGGACAGACTGAACTCTTGCAGTAATATACGAAACGGGCCTTTTTCGCACAGCAGCCATCTTAGATAAAATTCTAGTAAAGTTTTCCCCGTAAAAACTAAGTAATCATGATGAGGCTGCACATGCAAGAGCAAAAGATATATCCAAAGATGGCTACCGTGTGATAAAGGACAAGCATACCTCCGAAAAGGGCTTTTAGGAACATCAAACTATTGCCGCAGGGATTGTATGTAGTATGATTCAGACTTTATAGTCCTAGTGCCCTTGGACAAGGGGATTGTATGTAGTATAATTCAGACTTTATAGTCCTAGTGCCCTTGGACAAGCTCACCTCCGAAAAGAGCTTTTAGGGACTTCAAACCATAACCACAGGGATTACCTAGGTTTACTGTCTTGGAACGTCTTGCTAATGCGTTTTGTTTGTGTTATCTTCCCTCATGTTCGTCGTCTCGTTTGTGATGATCTCTTCCCGTGTGTCATTATGGACTCTGTTGTCTTCCTGCCGTCTCCACGTGGTTATTAAACGTCTCATCTCCGCTACTCCTCGCAACTGGGCTCCGAAAAATAAATGGACTGTACGGTAATAAAAAATTTCAATTCTCTTTCATATATTCAATCTTTCTTGTATAACATCAATGGGACATTTGATAATAAAATTCTGGTGACATGATGTTACGCCTTTCCGCCCTTTTTCTTTCTCTGGAATTACATGCATCCATTCCACACAAACCCGTTTGTCTGGTTTTTAACCGGTATCCGTGTATGGGAACTCAACATGAAATTCTTTACTGTACTCTGCTATTTTGCCATACCATACTGCTAACCTAAAATAAATGGACTGCTATTTCCGGCTTCACTTCTTTGGGTCTCGTGGACACTTTCCCGCCAAATGCGCTATCTTGTCGCGCCTGCTACAATGCTATGCTATCCACATGTCAGAGAAGGGAGTCTGCCTCAGGCCCTTCTGGTAAGGCTGCGCACAGGGATCCCAGTAGCAAGTTCAGCCACGTGCGTCAACTTATAGAGCAAGAACAAGTGAAGAAGAGGAAGAAGAAGAAAGAGAAGTAAGTTCGGTTAATCTGTGAAAATATAGTGTTACTTGGTAATACCCGCATAGCATGCAAGCATAAGTTTATATTGTTATTTTTAGAGCGAGTACTTCTCGTTTCCAGAGCCTTCTCCGTTTGATAGTAGTTCGTAGGCTCTCGTAGCAGATAAACCGGAAGTCTTAGTCATATCTAAGGCTCTTCCATTGTTTTTCGGGGAACAATTTTCCGAGGAATTTTCCGCTATCAAACTCTTTTGAACGGAAACAAAAGCACGAAAAGGGCGAAAAAGGAGTCTACTGTTATTCGAGGTTTTACTGCAATAGCCTGCACAGCATGTTTTGGCCGCCCCTCGCCCTCCCCCTCTCCATTTTCGCTAGCCTGTTTTTTTTTCGGATATTTGATTTGTTTTTGGGGCGCGGGATTCCTGTGTTGCAACACAGGAATCCCGCGCGCCAAAAACAAATCAAATATCCCCTCACCAAGTTCAAGTTTATTTTCACATACAAACACAATTAACATAACCAAACCCGCAGGTAGCAGAGCTAATCTAGGCTAATCACCTCATATTTCGCGCGGCCAAATCATCAAAAATCTCGTACTTTCAGGTTTTTCTCTGACGCTAAAACTTGTTACGCAGGCTATTGCTGCAAAAGTTTGAGCTCTTTTCTGACCGTCTTTTGTTTGCCCGTCTTTGACTACACTAACATTATAACGCTTAAAACTTGCCTCTCTAGGAAGAAGAGGAAAAAGATGAAAGCTGCCGAAAAACGAAGAAGGAGGACCAAAGCCAGGCGGAGGTCGCGGCGGTCGAGCGAGAGTGACGAGTCTACAAGTACAGCCACTGAGACATCACAAAGCGAGTCCGAGAGTGAGACGGAATGGGTACAGAAACCTACTGAGGCGAGAGGAAAACGAGTACGGAGTACAGAGAAAGAAGGCAGGAGGTTGAGCCGTGATGATACTGGTAAATTAGGAAGTTCGGACATGCATACCAAAACAGAGCGAAACCATGGAAACTATTATAAAACTCGCGATGGTGAAAAACGTTATTTTGATGGCGCGGGAAAGGCTGTAGATGCTGCACGAAAAGGAACGACGTCTGGAAGCAAAAACGCGCTTGGTGATTCTAATAACAGAGATTACAGGGATCCTGGAAGAGCTACGGCTAGAGATGTTGATAAAAGTTGTCCTAAGCCCGGGATCGCAGCTATGACAATAGGGCAGTTTGTTAGAGACATCAGAAATGCCGATGGCGCGGGCCCCAGCCGTGTTGATGATTTCCCAGGCGCTAGAAGTAAATCCGATAGAGAACGTAGCGGAATACAAAGAGATGAAGCTCCGTCTTCAAGTCATAAAGGCGTTGACACCCGAAGAGGAAATATTGACGGTGGAAAGGTAGAGGGTGTGTCACGCATAACATTGTGTTCTTATGGGAGGGAGCGTTCACCAGAACCATCCGCCAGGAAACGGCGGTCCAAGTCGCGGAGTAACGCTCGATCACGCTCAAGATCACGATCTCATAACAGTACACGCAGAAAATCATCACGGAGCAGATCACGCAGTAAATCACGTTCCTATGGCAGATCACGCAAAAGGAATCGGTCGCGCAGGAGCTCGCCACGTTCTTGTTCACGAAGTTATTCGCGCTCTTCTAGCAGTTCACCCCACGCTTCGAAGTCTCAGAGGAATTCACGCAAACGGCCGCGATCAGGCAATCGAAAAAGACAAAGGAAATCACGAACACGCAGCTCCTCGTCAAGTTTTTCACGCAGTAGATCACGATCACCAAGTAAAACACGCACAAAGCGGAAATCACGTGCCTCGATGTCAAGTAATAGTTCTTCGAGGTCCGAAAGGAGGACTCCTAAACAACAATATAGTGAAGGACATAGGACGCGATCTTTGCGTTCTAAATCACACAGTAAATCACGATCACGGAGTTCTTCGCGTAAGACACGGTGGTCGAGGAGGGCTCTTAGCAAATCCTCTTCTTCTGGGATATCAGAATCACGCTCTAGATCACGCTCACGGAGAAGATTATCACGCGCGCGCAGTAGATCATAACGCCCGTGCACGCAGCGAAACTGGTACAAAGGGTGTGCTTCTCAAGGATGCAGCAATGGGGAATCAAGAGATCCTAAGCATGGAAAAATATACTGATTTGTTATGGCAGCTTTCAGAGGAAAAAAAATGGAAGGCTAAGCGCAAATAAAGCGGGGAGAGACTCACGCTTTTTGCTGGAATGCCGTCCTTGTACTCTTTGAACTTGAAGATAAATGTCTCCAGTCACAGCGTAAATGCACCGTTGGGACACAAAATTAGCGGGCTTGATCTTTTAGCCCCATTACAATTGAATGTTTTCTTAACTTAGCTTATAGATTTTTTTCTAAGTTATGTGTGCATAAAAAGCTCGGCTTCAGGAACGGTTGACAACCACAGGAAAACGATAGCATAAGACTCCAATAAAATGACAAATCATAAAATTGTTCACTAAAGGAACGCGCAAATTACAGAAACAAAATCATTTGTGCGACCTTTTCTTCTTTCGCTTTGAGGGGGAGGGGGCATATGCTCTCCAATGAAAAATGTGAAACTAAATCTTCCAGCTCCACCGGTCAATCTCTGAAAATCCCAGTCAAGTAGATTTAAATGAAAAACGTTACTTTGAAATCTATAGGGTTCCAGCGCACTCCCCTCCCTCCCCCCATGAAGTTTACGACACGTACTCACATACGAGAGGCCTGGCTACTCAGCACGATTCCTTCTCTACAAGAAAAGTTCGATCTTGTCTGTTTGCCTTGATTTTATTTAAATTGCTATTTAAATGCGGTGATATTCATCACAAAAATAATGACTCTTAGATTGTGTTTAGCATACGGGTCTATGTCATTGTTTATAGCTATTTTACACAATGTTTTCTTGCTATATTATGTTCAAATGTTCGTGTCTGTTTATCGAATAGACAAGGCTTCTTTCTGGATTGGAGAGGTGAGTGAATTAGTACTTTATATTTATTTGATACTTTATGTCAAGTTTCCAATGTAATATTCAAGCTTAAGTGTCGTGTCACATTTTGTTTTGGCTCCAAACGCCTAATCTACTGCGGCGTAGAAAAGTTCAAAATACTGCCACCAGCTCACCAAGCTGTCGTTGACTAGAATGGTTATTATCTACTAGAACCCGTTGTTTTTCTAAAAGTCATTCAGAATTTCCTATTATTATTCGTTCACAACCTTGTCCTGTCAGACTTGATATTACTATATGATGAACACTGAACTAACATTCAGCTACTTGTAAAAAAATACCCTTGGCTGAAAATGTTCCCTAATATTGATTAACTCAAGTTGCTGTTTTCAAATCTAGTTAAAACTTAATATTGTATATTTGTGTGTTTTTAGACTGTGTTTCTGGTGTGGAATTCCTTCAATGATCCTCTGTTTGGATGGCTCAGTGATCACAAGTCTGTATCTTCAAGTACTAAGTAAGCTTATTAAAAGAAGAAGAATTACATAATGTATGGGTGTATAGTCATAATTATAAATTTCATATTGGCTTGGGGCTCCATTGTTCCTTTTCACTTGTCACATGACTAAAATAACCTTAATTTCCACCTGAACACTAAATACACTATAGAACTGTAAAGAGAACATAAAATGTGTATCTACTAGCGAACATTTGAGGCCAATTAGGTGTTTTCTGGCCAAAAATAGTCCAGTTGGTCGCGATAAAAGCAGAATTTTGTTAATCATGTAAAGGTTTTAAATAAAATAAACTGTCTTTATCACTAAGTCATCGGGCACAACTTTGATTGAAATTTTTTTGAATGTAGGGTAGCCATACTGAAATACATACCCTATCAGAGACCAAACAAGGATTTTTGTAATAAATGGGATTTTTGTAATAAAATGTGTTCTTGTTTTAAGTGTAACTTGTTTTTCATTTTTGTTAAAGATATGGTGTCAGCTCTCCAGAGATTGTGCGTAAGAGATTCAGGTAATTTCTAATGACTGTTGCTCCTTGATTTTGACTCAGTATACATGTATGTATAGAGCTGTTTTCACCATGGCTGTCATAAAAACAGTTCATGAATATTTCACTATCCAATCAAATGTGATACATAGTAATTCAACAGCAAACCAATCAGAGGGTGAGGTGATTCACAAACTCTCCTTTTTGTAAGTAATTTGTAATTGTTTTCTCTATACAATTTGATTGGCGGAAGGATCAAAGATACAACCTGATGCAATTACTGAGTAATACTCATGACAGTCATGGAAAACTGCTCTATGTATAAAAACAATAAATTTGTAATAGTTTTTTGCTTAAAATTCATATAAAATTGACATCATTCCCCCACCGGAGATCTTGATTTGATACTTTGATTCAGAGACATGTCAATTTTGAGTACTAGTAGGCTAAAAAATATTTATCAACTATCCCCCAAAGGGCAGGTGATGCAATTACTGAGTAATACTCATGACAGTCATGGAAAACTGCTCTATGTATAAAAACAATAAATTTGTACTAGTTTTTTGCTTAAAATTCATATAAAATTGACATCATTCCCCCACCGGAGATCTTGATTTGATACTTTGATTCAGAGACATGTCGATTTTGAGTACTAGTAGGCTAAAAAATATTTAACAACTATCCCCCAAAGGGCAGGTGAATAGTGGTGGATATATACCAAGCACGAAGCATTGAGGTATATATCCACCACTAGGCACTGACCCTGAGGGGGACAGTTGTTTTAGTATATACCAAATCAGTAGAATAAAATATGGTGGATTAAGGTTCAAAACGCAATAACACACACGAAACGAGCCACCATTTTGACAGTTTTCTCAAAACAGTAAATAGTGCTGGATATCTACTATTTCAGGAACCAATCAGAGCGCGCGAAAATGACTATTCACTGATTTGGTAATACTAATATTGTTTATTAAATTCATTTTTTCCAGGGCTCTCACTAGGTTTGGTCCACTATTTGCATGTTCCTTTATGCTGTTCTGGTTCCAGTGGTCCAACCCTGGCTTACAGTTTGTCGTGTGCTTGTGCCTCTATGATGGCTTCCTCACTGCCGTCGACCTCAGTCACCTGGCCCTGCTAGCAGACCTTGCCCTCTCGGCAGCAGACAGGACTCGCCTCAATGGATACTGTTCAATATTTAGTGCAGCAGGCTGTCTGTCAGTTTTCTTATCCTATTATGTTTGGGACAGCACCAATGTTGGATCATTTCAAGCTTATTGTTGTGTGCTTGCATTGTTCTCATTGTGTGGATTTTTGACAAGCTCTTTTCTGTTGAGTAATGAATTATCAACAAAGAAGATGAAGGTTGATACCCCAGTGGATGATAGTGGCAAGAGGTATGTAGGCTTACCATACACTCTTGTATTCTTGGCATAATATAAGTTCTTTCTATTTATAATCAGGGTTAGTACGCGTCCTGGAAATCCTGGAATATCCTGGATTTTTGTTTCCTCCCTGGAAAGTCCTTGAAAGTCCTAGAATTTTAAGGAAAACTCCTGGAAAAATGTTTCAACTCAAAATATGTGGTTGAATCAATCACAGGTTCGTGAATCTGATGTTGGGCTGCAAATAACAACATCCTCCAGACTTATCATGTTTTTTTTGGGGGGAGGGGGCATTTCTACCCAATAAAAACTCCTGGGAAAATAACTAAAGACTTCCTGGAAAATCCTGGATTTTTGTCATTCAGAAAGCGTACGAATCCTGTATAATATAAAGGGCAAAATTACTCAATGATGATTGGCTAAGAGCACCACAGATGGATTGGGCAATTTTGGAAAAAAAATTGAAACACTCTTGAAATTAATCCCAAATTGTACTCAACCCCATGTGATTAGTATATATAATAGGACTCCATGCTGTCCAATTAAGAAAAAATTGGATGATTCAGAGGAACTCCAAAATTGGACGAGGCCGCAGGCCGAGTCCAATTTGGAGTTCAGAGGAATCATCCATTTTTTTCTTAATTGGACAAGCATGGAGTCCTGTTATTTATTAATTATATAACATCCATGTTCATACCCAAACTGTCCAATTTTAGCGCGAACTGCCCAATTAGAGCGCGCGCGATCCAATTAAAAATAATTGGACGATTCAAGAAAAATCGATCTGCCGGCACAATGGGATTTCGAGCTGGCTATATAATTACCTATACTAACTTTTAAAAGCTGTACATCCAAAACTATTATTGTTCTATTGTTTTTCAGCATTGATGTCACTATATCCTCCCCATCTTCATGCTGTACTTTGCCACTCAAGAAGCAGGAGTTGGAGCTCAAAGAGTATGTTCAACAGTTGAGAGGTCATAAGAACTTCTTGTGGTTTGCAGTTATGAACTTCGTCCAGGTAGTCTATTTTGATTAAGAAAATTAAGTAATATAAGAAACAAAAACATTAAAAGTTGGAGGCTGATTGCCTGAGACATACAGCTGACCTGACATGCATTGACGAATCTTAAATGTGATTGGTCCTTAGCTTTTGCACACAGCCATTAGTGACCACATGCGGCCACATTCTAAAGACAACGTCCTGTTTCTAAATCTCCCTAATATCACTCGCCCCGCTCTCCTGCATTACGTTTTCCAAAATGCTGGTCAAGATGGCAAACTTGAGGAGAACTCTGGACTTTCTCACTAAAAGAACACTCCAACAACTAAAGACACCATAACAGCACATAAGCTGAAGTACACTGAGATCCAACAGAAGACAAAGCTCAAAAAATTTCTGTCCTGCCCAAGAGTTAATCCTGGATAACAGCAGTGAGAGACTAGTGCTGTAACACTGGGCCAACAGTGCTTCCCTGAATTTCCTCTGTCAGTTCCTCAAATATTCACTGAAAAGAAGAAAAAGTTAGAGTGAATAACAAAGAAGATGAAAGGCTGGAAATTTCAGGACTAATTTCTCACCCCATCATCAAGTGATTCATAATTTTAGTTTTTCAAGTTTTGAAAATGTTATATAGTCAGTACTGCCAGAGCATTTTTCAGTACTGTCAGCTAGAGCTAATTTGACAAAATAGGACAGACTTATCCAACTTTACCCAGGTTGTCAGTATTGGACTGGGATGAAATTGCCCTAACCATGTTATGACCCAAACATGTTTCTGTATTCTAGGTGTTCCACTGCCATTTCAACAGTAATTTCTTCCCTTTATTCCTGGATAAACTTCTTGGTGATGCAATCAGTCCGCATACTGGAGCTATGCTTCTTGGCATTTCATTTGTCATACCCCACCTGAATAACTTGTACTTCCTGTCTTTGTGCCGCAAGTATGGCGTGTATACGGTCATCAAATGGCTTTTTTATGTCAAGTTGCTGTTGGGTATCAGTATGATGTCTTGTGGTCCTAATCTGACGTTACTAGTTTGCTTCTATATCGCTAGGTAGGTAACAAGACATATCGGTTTGTTGTCCAGTTGATCTCTAGAGATCTCTAGGTTTCTTGAGTCCATTTGATCTGTAGTTCAAACCCTGGGGGTGATAACTCCAAAAACGGGCTGTTTGACAGAAAAAATGACTTTCAAGCAAGTGGTGTGGCTCATAAATTTTAACCCTAAGAGGTAGCAATGTCAAATACACTACACAACCATGTAATTCCTAAAGACCAAAGTTGACACCGAAGGTGTGCCAGTATATACTGTGCAGTTTTCATGCTAGAACTGCCTAGGATGGCACCCCTAAATAATAGCAGACTTTTGGAACACCCCTATGGTTTAGCACTAGCAGCAATGTAACCCATAAAAGATAGGTATAACACCCCCGAATGTTTTACATGACGTTTTGGTGTGCTGTTTCCACCCATGCTTGCCTTTCCCTTCCACTTTGTTCGCCGAACATCACTCATTTACCGACCCGCAGCGTATGCTTTCACTATAACTTTATTAACCCATTGATTAGAGCGGTGCAATCACTAGCCAATCAGAATCGAGAGAAATCACGACTTGCTCCTAAATGGCTTTTTTCTCAGCCAAATGCAAACCGAAACAATTACTAAGGTATTTACTACAGAATTTGGCTGGCTGAGAAAAACGAGTAGCCAATGAGAACGCAAAGCAATTGCAATTACACAATAAGTCTTGACAGTCATGTGAAATCCGCTCTACTTTTCTTTTCCAGTAATCGTGTATTCACAGAGGGCACTTGTAAGCTCCTGAACCTGGTCATCAGTGACCTGGTAGATGAGGACTTTGTGTTGAATAATCGCAGCCAGGCCATATCAGCACTAGTGTTTGGTACCTCCGCCTTGCTGTCAAAACCTGGCCAAACCCTGGCACCACTTCTTGGTACCTGGTTACTGGCAGAACAGACTGGTACCTCAGTATTTTATACGAACTCTGCTGAAGCCAAAGCTACAGATAGGACTAGTTTCTATTCAGCCAGCGGCCAGGCTATGCGCTGGGGATGTTTCTGTGTTCTGGTGTACGTTTCTATAGGCTGTGCTGTTATTCAGATCCTGGCGTGGTCACGCTTTAATTTACATGGGAAGAGACTGGAACGAGTCAAACAGATGAGGGAGGGACGAGGGTTCATGTCACTTAGTGTATAAAAAAATAGAATCGGGGAGGGGAGGCTAGTGGGTTTTTGTTCAACATATATTCGCAAAAAGATGTCAAAATCACAAAGCACTATGCGATTATACATACAAGAATTAGATTTAGTTAGGTTTTCAAGTTCAGGAAGTTTTTAACGAGAAACTTTTAATAAACGCTAACGTTTTTCGTAACTTCTTGTATTTGTGTAAGTCTCTTCTGTCCAATGCGTCCCATTTGTTAATAACCATGCCAAAGGCTGTCAGGGTTCGTTTGCAATAAGCGTCGAAACCACAGAGGTGATACAGCTATTTCAAAAACGTTGTCGGTAAAGCGCTCAAGCGTGCACGCCCCTACCGCTAGGGAATATAGGTAAACACCCAACGAAGCAATACAAATATCTGTTGGCATCGTAAGGCACGCGTTAAGTACCTTATTCTCGATTCTTTTTCTTATTCTGTCACAGTTTTACACTATTATTGCTATGGTGTGGTTGTGTTTGCTCCGACGATGTTTGACGTTTATTGGAATAGCTGTATACCGATAAGTGAAGAGGATGTGGGGAGGTATTGGGCAGTTGCATTCAATATCTGCACTCCCCCTGTTGATGACCTCGGAATTCCAGGGTGCCGGGTGGTCATCAAAAGGGACAACCTAAAAGTTCCAGGGTGGGTAGCTGAACCTGAGGTCGTCAACAGGGGGGTGCGGATTATTTTTTGCGACTGCCCATTTTCAGCGTAATTTCAAATATGGAGAGTTATTTTGGTTCGAGCTGCACAGGGAATATCTCTAGTGCAGAAACCCATCCATGGGAAAAGCTGAATTTCCCATGGCACAATGATGAGAAGTGTTCGGATTTCCCAAGGCTATCCTTGTGAATTCTGAAACACTTCCCATGCGTGTGCCTTGGGAAATTCAGCTTTTCCCATGGTTGGGTTTCTGCAGAAATTCCCCTCATGAGGGGCAGAAGTTAGGCCAGAACTACCCTAGAAACCAGATTCTCAAACTTTGCTCCCAGTGTTCGAAAATAAATCAGACAAAGTCTAGCAGGATCTCGACCTTCCCTTGAAGAAAATCTAGTCTCCTTTGCACCCTCTATGACATGGGACTGCGAAGGAGACCATGGTCTCCAGGGTAGAGAAAGTGTTTTTGGGGTGGCAGATCTGAGGCAATTCAGAGGCGGCGGAAAGGCATAAACATTGGGGGAAGGAGGAGTGACAATGTATGACAAGTAGAGGGGTGGATACAAGATAAAAATGTATTGACGATGACGATGATAAATGAAAACAATAGTTTCTTAGCTAATACAATATTTCCGCGTTGCAAACAGCGCTAAGTCTTACGTAAGTCCGTGAGTCCGCCCCCTTTCTTGATGTGGATGAACTCAATCAAGCACGCGCACAAGCATTTTCGATTTGGGGATTAGGTCAGGGTTAGATCCAGGAACTTCAGAAAGGGGAGCTCCCGATAGTGAAAATATGGGACGAAAATTTGTCAATTTCTTCCAGCAAATATAGTAAATGTATGGAAAAAAGGGGGGCCTTCTTGTTATGTGTGGAATGCAGAAAGTTCTCCGTAATTACACTAGAAAAATCTGCAATCATGAGTTCTTATGAAGTGACATAGCTTGGGTGATACAACAGAACGTCAAAACAAAAACCTACGCATTTTGCAACAGTGAATTGGTCAAAACGGAAATTTTGAGAAAAGGGTGTGGCAAAGTTTATGGAAAGTTTATTGTGGCGACGAGTTTTTATTATTATATTTAATTTCTGTTTGTTGATCAAAAATAATTTGGGTTTCTTTTGATGAGATTATTGGACAGTATTGAATATCAAGTTTCAAATCGATCTAATATTTAGTATTTCCCCAAAAATCCCTTTCCCTTCCATAGAGTGTCAAGCGCATATCACATGACGAGCGGAACGGATAGGCTACGTGCTGCAGATCATATCGTTTCCCGCCAATAATAATCGCGGTCACGCCACATCACGTCACGAAACGTGACGGTTCTCATCATTAACCAATCAGCATAGATCTTATGCCATAATGTGTACTATGGCCTCAGTTTGAGTTCATATCATCTTGGAAAGATTTGAAATTAGTTTTGTCGAGAAAGCAGCGAGTATTTTGTGGGTTTTATAGGTTGTTTCTGGCTTGGTAATCGTACATCAAAGGAAAGGTGAGTGATGTGAGTGAGTGAAGCTGCTCATCATTTGCGTGAGTTTGTGACTGGCATCGCAAAAGTTTAATAATGGCCAATAATGTATGATGTAGTGACTATAGTATGTGAGTAAATTCGCGCATTTTAAAGGAATGGTGATTATATTTCTTAAGAGAGTTTCAGCTCCCTATAATCTATATTTCTATGGTTCTATGTAACCCTCGAAATAGTTAATCTATATTTTAAGCTTTTGACGCCACATTGGAAAATTTAGTCACGCAAAATTTTATTTCAAAATGTCTGCTTTTCAATTTTAAAGATATAGGACTGGATAAAATATTACCATACTTGATGCAAGAATCATCAAAAGGCTTGCTTTGTGTGTTTTCCTTCTGTTTCACCGCAGACAGTGTCTTTCGTGCCGCTAGACAGTGCGAACGTGACTTGAATATGTATCTAGCATCACTGGCTGTGGTTTATATAAATCTACGAACTCTAAAGCAAATGACAAACCCATGTTTTAGCAGCTTCCTTCGATCGCATAACTAACACTAGGCAACCTCAAATACACTCAGATATTTTGCAAAACCTGGGTTGATTCAGGGAACGCTTCGAAAACACAATTGTGATATGAAATTGAGGTCACTTGTCACGCAAGACAGGGGACCCGCCTTAGTGTTTGTGTGACTTGTTGTGAGCTTCTCTCGTGTCAAACAAGGGCGAGGAAATATATATTACAGGGATAACCGTCGCTAAGGCTGATTAAAATACGTTAGACTGCGTTGTCTATGAGGAATGTGGCTGAAAACTGAAAAAATCGACTCACTTTCAGAGAAAAGTATAAAAGCCGAGTAACGCAACTGATAACGCAAAAATATAATTTTGAAAAGTAGTATATTTCTGCTGGTCAAACCGAACAGAACTGCTATTACTGCTTTCGACGCTAAAAGCGCAAATAAAAAGATAATGCATGAAAAACAAAAATAATAAAATGATAAAAATAATAATAATCTGTAGTTTGGATCAGGTTGTTATTGTTCGTATTCAGCCAATCAGAACCCATGTTTCGGTCAGGTGACTAAACAAGTGGACACAAATACAAATTCTACTTCCAGAACGATTTGAGCTTCTCTAGCAAACGCGTGCATAAAAACGTTTCTTGTTCTGTGTATTTTGTCGCTGTTTTTGCGCCCTTGCGAGGAGCTGACAACACCAGCAAGTGCTTTAGTCCTAAAGTGCTTATGCTAAGCTCCTCTCTGTGCTTGTTTTGCGCCTGAAAACATGGCTAGTGCAGGCAATCCGTCGGCCACCGTCCCCACTGCTAGCACGAAGAAGATGAGGGTTCGTAGCAAGTCTACGTCAGATGTTGGCGACGTGAAAACCAATGCCGCTATTCCCGAGGAGAAAGCGCAGTTCAGAGGGGCAGCTCATGCAGGAAAGCAGGGAATGAACGGTACTCCACAAGCGGAATTGTTTGTAAAAGGCCCAAAGGACAGGCACTCGGATAGAAGATCTCGAACTGGTCGACGAGGTTTGCCCAAGAAAGGTGAGAGACGGAACTAAAACCTTTTCTTTCGGCTCCGGATCAGTTGTAAGACGTACTACAGCAATGCTTTGTTTGTTTATATCGAGTGATACATCTTTAGGATTCATTCGGCTCCAAATATGCGATATTATTGTCGTAAATTTGGATATGAATGATTCATGGCGAACAACTCTCTTGCCACGCGGTTTGGCCAACATACAAGTGCACAGCACTCGAAAAGCGTGTTTCTTTTCATATCTAAGCGTAATACAGGTCACAAAAAGTCTTTCAGAATCAGATAGTGATGCAGTATAGTATTTAACAAATTTATTGCTTTGTTGTTACTGCGATTTTGCTAATTTTAACCCAAGTGTTGTTTCTCGTACGTGTTGTGTACTGTACAAAGCGAGGATAAACTGTTTTGAAATGCAAATCGTACTCACAAGTCTTTTACGTGTTCTAGTCCTTTAAACACGTCTTTGTTTCTAAATAGCTAAGACTTCAGGCTTAAAAATTATACATCGTACTCCATAGATCGTATATAAATACTATATCTTGTATCATGTTCAGCAGAGCGAATTTTGTGATATTATTTTGGGTTCAGGTTGGCTCTGAAATATACGATTTGCATAATCCAATTTATTGGCATTCAGCTTCTTTTTATTTGTTTTCATTTGCAGTGAAAATATGTCCTTATACTTTCCATTTATAATATAACCTCATACCATCTTCCTTGTCATAAATGGGTTGTCCATGACTTTGTGGTGTATAGTTTGCACCCATTTGTTACATAAGCTTCAGGGTTGTCACTTTTCAGCCGAAGATAGCTCAGTAAAACAAATCAATGCATGCATTAAAATTAAATAAGTCTGTGTAAGTAGCTTGAAGAGCTAATTGGGAAAACTATAAATAAATCATAAATGAAGAACAAACTAGGTTAAAAACCCTAACTGGTCAGAGACATAAACTAGTTTGCCATATAGAAACAAATCCCACCAGCTGAAAAGAGTGAGGCCTACAGCAAACGCCAAACTTCAGCCACTCTTCTCCTGTCGAAACTTTCCTTTTTCAAAGGATGCCGCTTCATTATACTTTATAATCAAGAAATTTCTATTGTTTTGTATTGGAACGGCGTGACTCTGGCACAGCGTTTGCCGTAGGCCTGAGACTGCGAGTCTGGCCCTTTTCTGTCACACCCTAAAATCTATTAAAGTTTATTGCAAGGCCATTTTTACTACTCTTCCCAGTAGACCGTTACACCTCTTGGCTTTTCAGCCTGCCGGCAGCTGTCTAAAATTGATCGCGTAATCACTTTTTTGTACCACGTGATGTTGCTTATGTAGCACATGATCAATGTTTGTGGGAGTAAACTTTGAGAGTTCATTGTTTTTCTGCATTCCAACGAAGTCTACGCCCAAAACAGTTGATCACATGGTACATAAGCAACCCATCACGTGGTACAAAAAAGTTGATCATTTTTAGACTGCCGCTGGTGTGCAGAAAAATAGAGAGGTGTAACAGTCTATTGGGAAGAGTAGTATTCGATTCAGGGTGGACTGCCCCTACTTGGTCAGAAGGTTGACCTAAGTTAACACTATTATTATAAAGGCCCATCAACAACTGGCAGCCTTTGCACCCCGTTTTCTTTTGTTTTCAATTTGATCCATTGGTTTTCGGCTGCTCTGATTGGCTAATAGCTTGCAAAGGCTGTCGGTTGATGATTTGCCTTAAACCTTCTACAAGTCAGCTTCCCTTACATTATATCTTCTATGCGAACCAGGGATCCATCCAAGGTCAGGCATCAGCTTTCGCCCACCCTTGGTGAGTTTGCAGATTTGTGACTGTTGTCTAAGGTGTCTTGTAAACATATGATTTAAACAAACCCAGAAGGGTGTGCTGTAAATTTATGTTTAAATCTAAGTAATAATTGAAAAGCATTTTGCTAACTCAGTTTTGTAACATATTGTTATTCTCATTAGTTGGCGTAGCCCACCAGAGATTTTGTGAAAAAGGCTTGAAAGTAACTTTGGGGGAGGGGTGAATAAGTTTATTGATCAACAGATCTTGAGAATTCATAGATTTTCGCAAAAAAAGTAAGCCCATTCATGGACATAAATACCTGCATATAAGATCCTGGTCACTTTCCATTTTGATGCCCCTCTGTGAATCAGTACCAGCTGATTCCTTGCTCGCAAAATTAGCCAATAAGAATGATTTTAGTTGCATCGCCATGCATTCCAAAGAGATTCTAAAGAAATATTGCAATTGAGCAGAAAAACTTTTCCATCTCCTCAGACATTTTTGCCTTATGTCAACTGTAAACTGGGTCTGACTTGTAGATAATTAAAGATAGTTTTTGCTTCCAAAAATTGCACAAAATATTTGGGTACCTCTCGCTGGAACTAGGAACGTTTCATTTTGGCAAACAATCCTTTGGGCACTGTGAAGTGTGATCAGCTGGTAAGTGATACTTGTGGGTTCAGATTTTTCGATAAAAAATAAACATGGAATTGACAGAATAAATTGCTGAAAATGCTCATGCGGCCGCAGCCTATTCTCCTTCCCCTACTTAACAAGCCATAAAATAAAAATCTTCAATAACTAAATCAACATTAGCTTCACTAACCAAATAAAAAGTGCTCTTTTTGAGCATCATTAGTACTAAATAAAGTTCATGTTAAAGCTAAAAGTACTTTCATAGGTTATGTCCTTTGTTACTTCAGGTACTCTGTTCGTAATTCATGTATCCATCATTTATCCCATCTTATCACATATACTTACAAAAAAGGATATTAGTAATTTTCCTCTGCTAATATTATTGTGGTGTACTATTGTTTCATGTCACAAAGGCAATATTTCGTGGCCCCCCTAGGTTTCTCTGCTCTGCAATGTCATCAAAATGCTTCCTATAGATGCTTTAATCACACTGGATGTAACTCTGTTATACCTCATTCTGAAGAATGCAATATTTGAGTGTAGGAATGAAGCTTCTAAAAACAAGCTAAAGGGAAATCATCTCTGAGTGATATACAGTATTGAGTGTGGGCTTTGTTTCAGGAGGTGCTGGCGGGAAAGGGACCTGGGGCGTAATTGGTGAGGTGCTAGATGAGGAGGACCTGAAGGTGAAGGACCAGCAGGACCCTAATTATGAATCAGAAGAAGATGATTCAGTAAGTACAAACAACTCCTTTCTGCTTCTCCCACCATAGCTTGACAATGGGGGAACTTCACGGCTTAGTTGAACCTAATCCCAGCAGGGGTTTTGGTAGGAATGACCATCCAAAATCCTGAAAAAGAACCTTATTGCCACAGACATTTTCAAACCCTTTTCTATCATAAAAATATACCACTTTTGTAGGATTGCCTGAAAAACTGCAGCTTTCAATAGCTGTTTCTAGGCAATAGTTGGTAGAATAATCCCTTAAAGGATACCATTGTTTTGTTTTACCCTAACAGATAGACCCTAAAAAATACAGGAATTCTGATGAGCCCCAAAAAGTACTGTACATGTGTAATATGGGGTTTTTGAACAGTTATGACATTGTGATGCTTTGCTGCTGTTTGTAACCCCTTGTTTACATATGCCCCCCTTTTATAGGAACCATTTGAGATCAAGGAAGTCAAGCCAGAATTGACAGCAGAGGAGTTTGAACAGCATGTAGATCCTATAATTCTGGTATGAAGTGTGCACTACATAGTACATGAGTTGATTCTAGGCATCCAGCTGTATCTCACTTTGCGGTGTGCAAAGGATTGTTTGTCAAAACTTAGTAAAATCAATATCACACAAATATTGACACAAAAAGAGTGACATAGCTTGACCAGGAATTGCTTTTTAATGGGATGCAGGGCTCGAAATTTAGAAATAATCATAGTCGTAATCTTACACCTTGTACCAACATTATAAGGCGTAACTAATCAAAGATCTAGGCGTTAATCCACTAAGAGAAAACGCTAGGAACTGAAAACACAGTTGTTACTTTATGCCTAAGTCTAAAAAGTTATGCGTAAAAGGAAATTTTTTGGCATATTTACGCCTGTATCAGGCGCAATTTCAAGCCCTGGGATGCTGGGACGTTTTTAAGATGAACAGATATCAAGTGGGCCAAGGATAGCCCCCCACCCCTTCATTGAATTTCCTATATGGCAGCTCAAAAAAATAAACAGACATCATTACTCTGCAACTTTGTCAACCAAGTTAGCCAATCAGAAAGCGAGTACAGAACAAAGGATCTTGACTTTCTTGAGATCTCAGAATATATCAAAATATTTGCTTTTCTCTAAACATTGTAAAAATTATGAGCAGAAATCACTTCAAAACACTTAGTCACTCATTGTCATGTATTAAATTTCCTTTAAATGATTTGAATTTCTGAATTACAAACCTTTTACAGGATGGCGGCCGGTTGATGTAGTCTCACAGTAAAGATTATCTGCCCTGAATTGCAATAGTTTTTACCTTTTTAATGTTTCTCTATTGACTTTTCCAACATTCTCCACTCTTTTCCTGCAGGAATATTTTGAAAATGGTGATACTGAAGAAACAGATGTAAGTGGATAAAGTCAATTATATTCTTTTCAGTAATTTGCTAGAATAGTATTTTGATAGTTTTAATTTATACTCTCTGTTTCCTCCAGATTTCACTTCATGAACTGAACATTGCAGCCAACAAATTCAGGGTGGTTGTTATGGCTATACTCCATGCTATGGATAGAAAGGTCAGTTGGGAACCTTGAATTGTAATTGTGTAATTCCACAAATAGTACTTTTAAACCCTACCCTTCCACTGAGTGTACATTTGTCCCTGCATGTGGATTGCCACTTGTTCTAAATGCTCTTAGTACTTTTGAACTTCCTAATCGATCATACAGTTGTACCTCACTTTGCAAAAAGGAGATGTATGAGATGTATGAATTCTCATTCATCAGATTTTTATGATCCATTATGTGCTCTGATTAGTCCTGAATAGTTGTACATGTACATTTACTTTTTCGTTTACGGCCTATTTTTATTTGGGCCTGTACACTAATATTTACAATAGAAATTTTCATGTGTTATTGGTTTTTAGTTTTCAAATCTGCATTTTTATAGTGGAGATATTTTTCAAAACTTTCAAACCAAACAGCCGTGTTTCATTGCCTGTATACGCGAGGACTGCCACCATCGACTGCCAGTATCTTGTTTTCAATTGAAAAGTGGAGCAGAGAATAGGAGACAAGGCAGATCGGACCAATCAGATTCTACGGATAGATTTTGGGTTAGTGATTACACAATGAATAAGAAAATATTGTGGCGAATTCAGTCTTCTTTCACAGAGTAAGGTATGATAAACAAAAAATGGACGCTGAAATTCAGGCTACGGTACCCATTCTGTCCAAACAAAATGTCTATTTCTTTATGTTCCAGGCCTCTGATAGAGAAATGGCTTCTGTGCTTATCTCAGATCTTTATGGCACATCTCTGTCAAGAGATAATATTCTGAGAGGTTGTTAACAATGATTCTGATCATGTGTTCTTTTTTCACAATATGAT
Source organism: Scolanthus callimorphus (assembly GCA_033964015.1). Taxonomy (NCBI): domain Eukaryota; kingdom Metazoa; phylum Cnidaria; class Anthozoa; order Actiniaria; family Edwardsiidae; genus Scolanthus; species Scolanthus callimorphus. Next base: position 25,864,472 of record CM066916.1, on the reverse strand, counting down.
TCTGATCATGTGTTCTTTTCTAACAATGATTCTTAACATGTGTTTTTTTACAATGATTCTGATGATCATTTGTTCTTTTTTTCACAATGATTCTGATGATCATGTGTTCTTTTTTCAGCAATGATTCTGATCATGTGTTCTTTTTTTCACGATGATTCTGATGATCATGTGTTCTTTTTTCATGATGATTCTGATCATGTGTTCTTTTTTCACAATGATTCTGATCATGTGTTCTTTTTTCACAATGATTCTGATCATGTGTTCTTTTTTCACAATGATTCTGATCATGTGTTCTTTTTGACAATGATTCTGCATGATCATGATGTGCTCTTTTCTCTCATTGATTCTGATCAATATGTTTTCTAAAGGCTTTCAGAAGCTACTTGATGATCTTGATGATCATTCCCTTGATACACCTGAAGCTCCAGACATCTTGGGCAAATTCATTGCAAGAGCTATTGCTGATGACTGTTTGTCACCGTCCTTTGTGGCCAATCATGAGGACACAGCACCTAACTCTACACAAAGGTATGCCATCACAGACAACAAGTAAACTCTACACGCAGGTACAACATTACAAAAGACACAAATTCTACACACAGGTATACATGTATGGCAAAACAAACAAACAAAGGTACCAAACGGTCATGCCAAAAATACAGAATCTCAGCTAATTTAATGTGGATTCTTGAGATCTGGTTTTCTAAGCAATGCTTTGGAAAATTTACCGGGATCACTCACATGACATTAAAATTGCATACCATACTAACCTGAGTATCTGTTTTGTTGTTCCTTGAATGTCATTCTTCCATTGCACAAATACAAATTGACTATGAGACAATAATTTAAAATTGTCCAAAATGGTCACATGAGTTAACCCAAGCAGTAAAAACAATCCTTTGAAATGAATAGATCGTTTCTTTTACGACTGTGGACAGTAAGTGATTTAAGTAGTAATCTCAGAGTTATCGTTCAAGACATTCTTCTACTGCCGATCTGACAGATTACATGTAGTTTGCTATGATTCTATTAACAGGCCCGTAGCCAGCATGAGGTGAGCGAGGCACTTACATTGGTAAAAATTTGTGTTAATAATAAACTAGCAGTTTAGCTTCCTGCTTCATAATTGGAAGAAACTAGTATAACAATTTTTTCTGGAAATCTGGCTGACTCTGCCTCGATTACTATTTTTTTCTGGCTACGGGCCTGCTATTAATGGTTGCCTGTTGTTGTTACTCAGGAAAGCCTTGGAAAAAGCCAACTGCTTGATCAAAATGAAGCATGGTATGGTACGCCTGGATAGTGTATGGGGTGTATCTGGAGGTCGACGCCCTGTTAAATATCTGATTAAAAAGGTTTGTTGCTTTGTCATGACCGTGAATGTTTGATTCCAAAAATTATCCATACCCCTCCCACGGAAGGGGTTTGTGATATGACCCTGCCAGACCTTTCAAAACCCTACCATGGGGGAGGTATGGATTTTTCTTCAATCACACAATAGAACTTTTTTTTAATCTGTTGTTATTAATTGTCTGTTTTTATTTGTCTGCAGATGGAATTATTATTAAAAGAATATCTCTCCTCAGAAGATGTGGAGGAGGTAACTATGGTTAAAGGGAGGCTGTCACGATACGCGCATGCTCCAAGAATGATCACTGAGCAAAACTATAGACCATCCTATCAGAAAACTATTGAAGAATATGTAAAACGTAAACATGGATGGATTGAGAAACAGCGAGATTAAAAAGGATTGTTTTCGTGGTTTTCAGCCTTCGCTGCCCATCGTTACGGGATGATACTTCTTTGTTTTGAGATGTGCAGAACAGCTGCGCAGTTGCGTGACAGCCTCCCTTAAAAGTAATAATATCTAAGTATAATTAGTCTATAAGTGACTATAGTATAAGGAATTCCACGTGCTGATTGGTTGAGAGGTGAATATTGCTATTTCCGTTTTAGTGTAGACAGAAACACATGTTTTCTAAATGCTACGATTTAAATGGTGGAGATCAGCATTTGGCCTGTGATACTTCAAAACGCCGTAGCAACGTTTTTCCCAAAAAGAATTTTATTTTATCTGATTGGGGCTCAGAGATGAAAACAGAAAATTTTCAACTTCTTGCCTATCATACTCTAGAGTGTTTTGATTAAAATTGCAAATTGGAGTGTAAAATTGGGAGGAACCATCCCTTTTATATTGGAGCCTTGTGTTTAAAAACAAATAGCAGTTTAACATTGAAAGCATAGGGAGTGCGCTTGCAAGTTCATTATGATCCTCAAAAAATTAAAAATACATTTTTGAGTCACTTTATAATGGTTTCACCTGAGTGGAGTGCAATTTGGTCAGAAATCATACACGTGATTTCAAAATCGAACGAGCGCGCAGCGCGAGGTAGATTTGAAAACACAAGTATGATTTCTGACACGAAGGCCAATTGCCACTTTATTATATCCATGTTGAAATAATTTCCATAGAAAATATTTTTTCGCACCAAATGAAGGGAAATAATCAAACTTGAAAATGTAGCGCGCGCTAGAAGTAGAACGTTCCGCTCGCACCAGGTCAAAAATATTAAATCAGGTCAATTTAGGAATAAATTGACCTGCTGAGAGCCAATCAGATTGCAGATCGCGCAATCTGATCGCATTCCTCAGTTTAATCTGTACTATTATTTTACAAAAGTGTCTGAGGAACGATTCTGATTGGCTGGAAAATTTCTCCATCTAAATTTCCAACATTTTTTGTCACTCTTTTGTGTGACACAGTATTTGCTAAGCTATGAATAAAATGAGTAAAGAATTGTAAAAATATGACTTATATGACATAAGTACCTGTGGGTTAGGCTTTGATATGTGTATGAAGGGGTGAGAAAAGGACAATAAACAATGGTTTATCTAATCAATATTTCAGGCTTGCCGTTGTGTCCAGGAATTGGAAGTTCCACACTTCAATCATGAACTGGTTTATGAGGTAGGCATGATGCGCAAGTTTTGTACTCACATAATGTGGTTTTCATTGTAGCAGCAGAGTATTATGTATGGGGTTGTGAACTTACTTATTTGCAGCTTACTGCACTAAAATAACGGTACTTGTGGGCTCAAAATTACGACAATTTCAAAGCGAATAGATTGCTATCTATGTCGACTGCAAAACGATCCTTTAAATATCACGAACATCCGTAAAGGGAGTGCGCGCTCGAAGAATTGAAAAGCGTCCTGGAAAAAACGCAGAACATGTGTTGGGCCGGTGCGCGAAGTAAAGGTGGTGCGCGCTCACTTTTAGCTGAAGTTCCTTTGTCTACTTTTATGCTTTGTTCACACTGAAACGCAAGCGCAGGACGCAAGCGCAGAACGCAAGGCAAGTGTGAATCATAGCGACACAAGCGCAAGCCTTAAATCAACATTGATTGGTTGTTGAACGCTTGAACTTGATTCACACTAGACGCAAGCACAAATGCAAGCGCATAGGAACGCAATGTCTGCGCTTGCGTTCTAGTGTGGACCACAAAAAGGAGCTGTATGAGTTTGATATCCCTGCGCTTGGCGTCTGCGCTTGCGTTCCAGTGAGAACCAGCCTTTACGGATGAAAGGAATTGTTTCGCAGTCTATTTCCTCTGGTAACTCTTTACCGCCAGTCGTCATCTGGTGACTTAATTTCATCTTAGAATACCTTCTCTAGGACAACTACTCTGACGATCAAGTTTTTTCATGTTCGACAACTTCTATCATGATTAGCATTCAACTGGCGACTAGATAAGTTTATATCCGGTACTAATCGTAATACTGTATTTATTCTGTGTTTTTGTCATTCTGCCCTTTTGTCAGGCAATAATGATGGTACTTGACCATGGTACAGAGAGGATAATACAGCTGATGACGAGCCTTTTTAAAACTTTCTCAGCCACGAACATTGTCACACCTGACCAACTTAAAAATGTAAGTCGTGACAAGCTAATGTGTTTAGGGTATTCACTGTGGTCATTAAAGAGCCCCTGTCAGCAGCCACTTCTTTGTTATTGTTTTTGTTGGATATTAGAAAACGAATTACGTGTAGAAATCTCTTAAGGGGCCGACCATTTAACTTTTGAGGGGGGGGGGGGGGGGGGGGGCTTTTTGAAAAAAAATATCCTGCAAGACCCGAAGGGCCTTTTTTTGGAAAAAAAAATTATCACCGCTTAACAGAGGTAGAAAAAAAATCTTGCACCGACAAGATGGCGCCTCGAACAACAAACTCCAGGTATTTTCGCCGTTAAAACACTGAGAAACGCCGGCTAGGTCTTACAGTAAAGTGGGTACATATCACACAAAATGTTTCGTTTTGACACAAACTTCTTCTACACCAAATTGGGAAAAGTCTATTTTCTCATGTTGGAATTTATTTTCCGAAAAGCCCCTTTTGCGGGGGGGGGGGGGGGGGGTCACGAACAAAGACCTAAGAATGAGACAATGGAATAGAGTACAAACACCTCGAGCAACAAAAACAAACCTTTCCGTAACACCAAGGATAACACCAAGGAATACCCCAAATTAACCTTGGAATAATGCAGTGCTACTGTCAGAACAAGGTGGTGACCGCCGGAGCTCCGGCGGCTACTTCACGTTTAATCGCCGGCTTCTTTTTGCCGAATGTGAGACACAAAAAAGTTCAAACCACAGAACTTTGTAACGTAATGCAGCCTGAAGCTCACCTCATTGTTTGCGATAATAAAATAAAAACTGGAATCCTTAAATTGTCTCCTCTTAAAAATCTCCCAGCTCCGCGCCTGTGTCAGAATTGGCTTGGCGAGGAAACTAACTTGTTGCTTTGAAGCTACGAAATTAGCAGTCGGCTACTTTTTTTGAGCAGCCGCCTACTTCAAAGCATTTTAGAAAATAACACCCATGTTGTATTTTGAATGTGCGCATTCTGATTGGTTAAAAAGCGTGTTTGTAAGAGCCCTGAGAAACACGATTGTCACGCAACGCTGTCGCGCGTGTGTATGTTATTTTCTAAAAGCAATAAAAATACTTTCTGCGTGCTCTCTGGTTTCTTACAAACACTCGGGGAATGTTGGTCGAACTGATAAAACTTGAAAGACACGAGCCGAGTTTTGATCAGTTCTCCCAACATCCCCCTCGTGTTTGTAAGAAAGCAGAGAGCACGCGGAAAGTACTTTTATTGCTTAACTGACAGCGCTCTTGTAATTGTTTTTTGTCTTTTCATTCAGGGCTTCATTCGTGTGTTTGACTCCATGGTGGATATCGTGCTGGATATCCCTCACGCTCATATTATATTGGAGAAACTCACAGATGCGTGTGCCAAGGGAGGCGTCATCCCGTTCTCACTTGTTTTAAAAATGCCTTCAAGGTAAGTACAGTACTTCAGGGCTGAAAATAAGAGTCGGTCATCGGACAATGGTCGTCCAAAATTGAAATTTGACCGGTCAAATCTTTGTCTTCTCGGTTATTTTGAACAATCACTTTTTAAAAGCAAGCCGCTCAATCAACCAAAATCGGTATCTGCATTTGCCATTTTCAAGTGGAGTCGCGTTTCAGTCTGTTTTCTAATACCTACAAGTAGACTATTGCGATACCATCGCGTATCCCCTCGTTTTGATTCAGCTTCAAATATTTTACAGAATCCCATAGCTCAATTCTTACGCGCGCGTTGATTGGCTAAAGACAAGTGAAATTCAACGTGGAATCCAATGGTTGAAATCTGAATTCGACAAAACAACAGGTTACCGCGCGCGAAGAAAGCTCAAAGCTCGAATCATTAGTCACTAAAACAATATCAAGTCGTTGCTATGAGATTCAAGAAAAATTCATCACTAGACTCGTGAATTCCACGTTAAATTTCACTCGAAAACGATATCCCATATATCGTATACGGTATCGTATTCCGCGTGAAATTTACCGTGGAATTAACTCGTTCAACTCGTCATGCGATGAACTTTTCTACAGTATTGGCAATTTGACTAATATTTTGGTACTTCAACATATGACCGGTCAGAAACGAGATACGACTGAACTAAAATTAACTTGGGTGGTCATAATATCCGGCGACTTTCCAGCTTTTATTTTGAGCCCTCTACTAGTTTGTTACATACGTCATAGCATGTGTCTGCTGTTAAATTATTACTTTATCCAGCGTCATTAGATGTGGACTAACATAATATAATTATTATAATATTATATTAATAAAGTAATTATAATAATTAATATAATTATTGTAGAATTAACAGAGCTGGAAGTTACTCCAATGTCCGACCAAGATTGTGATATAGCAGGCCATGCCTGGCCAATCGAGTGGCATAATTATTTTCTTTATTTACATTTTCCTTGACAAATGAGAAGAAAATGCCAGGCCAGGGTTCAAATATGTACATGTATTTTCAAATATATATACTTCCAGCTCTGTATTTATTTATTTTATTTTATTAACTCTTAGTATTTTATTCGCTGATAAAAATGGTTAATAGAAGTACCCGGCAGTGGTTAGGGACTTTACCACTGTATGCATTGCTATGCGACCTCAAAGTTCACTGTTGCGATGGGCGATTGGCGATTTTTAGCCGTCAATCAAAACTAAAACGTTGGATTCGGCTACTTTAGTGGGCCGACATTGATTGCAAAATCAACTGAATTTATTGTAAGCTATCCTTTGGCTTTCTGGCTTAGAATTATTAACTTTCTGGCTCAAGAAAATTTACATTACAACTCCTTTGCTGAGAATCGCCAATCGCAACCGTGAATTTTTAGGTCGCGTAGCAATGCATACAGTGGTAAGACTTATTTAACCGTTTTCGTTAAAATACAGTAAATATTCACTTCAAGTAACGCTCTCGTGGTCTCATGGAATTGCATTTTAACTGACTGAGTAACTTTAATTTATGTTTTAACATTAACAAACAGCCATTACATTGGTTGAGCAGCCAGGAAACGTGTGAAGCACGGAGATAGACAATATCGGCTAACGGTGTTTACATCTTGTTGCCACCCAGTTCATATCATGTGATGATTCCTTTGGGTGGTTACAATTGTCCAGTGTTTCTCACTCGACCAAGTGCACGAGTGTATGTGCAGATCTTACAAAAATATCCACCCAAAGGAAATCACACGAACTGAATTGGGTAGCAACAAAATGTTTACACCGTTAGACAATTTGGTCTATTCTGGTACCCAGGCAGGGGTGCATGATCGTGTTTGGTTTTGTTTATTTTGTTTTTCAATACCAAGTACTGATTTTTTGAGATTTTGGTGAAATATTTCCACGATGAAATATTTCCACGAGTAACGTTTTTCGTTACTTCGCTGATGACGTGACAAAAAGACTCATCAATCATTAGCCCTCTGTATTTATACATTTATTATCCCTCACAAAATTGCCGTATGAAAATCACACTCAACTCCTGACCGACGACCGGTTAGCGCAGTGGTAGAGCGCCGGGCTTATGTGCGGGAGGTTGGGAGTTCAAACCCCGGCCGGACCACCACTCAGGGTCTTTTTCTAAATAATTGAGGAGAAGGTGCTGCCTTTGCTCTAACATCTGCAAATGGCAAGGCCTTCACGTCTTCTCGGATAAGGACGTTATAACCGTAGGTCCCGTCTCTCACACGCACTACACTAACCGGAACCAGAGGGACGTTAAAGAACCACGAGGACGTCGGAAGTTGCCCATCCTCAGTGCAGGGCTTACAACTTACTAACCACTACATTGACAAGGGAACCTCGTAATTGGAGCCTCGCTCTGTGAGGATTTCCCGGCCCTCGGGCGAAGCTGAATAAATGAAAATGATGTTTTGGGGGTGGCCATATTTCCACATTTTTCTGGCGAGGCTTAAACACACCCATAGCAATTTCGCCCCGATTTCCCAATTCTCCTGGTTGAACACTCTGAAAGGTGCAGAAATCACACCCGTCTGGGTTAAACGGTGTTTTCTTAGAGATTAAACCTGTGTGGCCAGGCCTACTCTGTGTTTCGGCCCGATTTGGCTAGGAGCTCGCCTTCCTTGTCATCCATTCTTTTCACACCATGCATATTCGCCATGTTTATCATTCACGTGTTCTCCACACACATTAGCCTGCAGCAGATGGTGTTTTTATCGCGGGAAACCCGCGGTTCGTGATCACAGTCGCGAAAAAAACAGGTTTTCCCTCCTCTCCCCCACCCTCTTCCAAACCCTCCCCCACAGCCTCTTCCCCACCCTCTCCCCCACCCTCTTCTCCACCCTCTCCCCCACCCCTCGGTGGTGATTGCTAACCCCCGAGTTTCTCGCGATAAAACAACGCGCTACATAGCAGGCTACACATATATTCTCCCATTTGTTGTTTTCCACTGTGATAATATGACGTTGCATGCTCTGTTCTTTATAGGAAATCCCTGGGGTTGGTGAATCCGTGAGTATTTGTATTTGGAAACATGATTATACATGGAATTTAAGATAAAAATTCATATCTCTAATCCTAAGTACCTAAGGTAATCTGCACTAACCCCGGCCGCATGCAGCTGTAGATCATGATTTCACAGTGCCTTGTTCCTTCATTGTGCTGATCGTCTGTGTTGAACGTTGTTCCGCGCTGCACAAACTTCATTCTCGAACCCAAAGTCTTTGGTCGTCTGGCAAGGAGGAAGGCGACTAGCCAAAGGCTCCATTCTCGAACTCAGAGCTGCCCGGCTCGTCACCTCGCGGGGGAGGCTCTGGTGACAGCCATTGACGCATGCGCGAGATTTGGTACAGAGCCGTTGAGAGAAACAACTTTCTGTGCATGCTCTAACGTTCAAGATCAGCCAATCAGTGAAGGCCTCAAATGGATGTCCCAAGAGCCTCCCCTGCGAGCAGACCAGCCCTGACCAGACGACAGAACTCTCTGAGGACAAGATTGCACAAAATTGAAAACATCAATTATTTGAGGCATTATTGTTTTTGTTCCGCCAGTCAAGCTTTGAGCCAATCAGGCTCAAGCCAGCCTCCTACTGCACTAGGCGAAACAGGTAGCTTGCCCAGCTCTCCAGTGTTTTTTTTTTTTTTTTTTTTTTTGGGGGGGGGGGGGGGGGGGGGGGGGAAGGGGGACACACAGGAATCCCATGCGCGAAAAAAAGGCAAGAGTATGACAGATAAAAGCCAAATAATTTATAATTGATGTATTTGTACAGCGCGGAACAACTAATTTGCTCAAATCATATACAGTTTAGAATTGATAATTAAAGACTGTTATTCTAGTAAATTAGCTGATATCGTAGAATTGTTCTCAAATGAATACCAGCGATAAATAATTACTAAAAAGCCGACAAAAATGCATTAGTATGTAAATACTAGTATAATTAACCGTAATTATTATATAATCAGTATATTGTGGTACATTATATGAGCTTGTGGCCGATTCAAATTGGGCTGTTCCAAAAAAAAAACGTACCACCTATCGAGGAACTCTAAATTTTCAAAAATTGCTCTACCCCTGTGGAAATTCCAAACTCCTGTACAACCCCTTGGAAATTTGAAGCAACCCCTGTGGAAATTCCTCATTCTCGTGTGGACCTGTGGAAATCCACAGTTGCAAAGGAATACCCTGTGGAAATTCCAGGGTTAAAATCACAGACCCTGTGGAAATTCCAGGGTCAAAATCAGCGACCCCTGTGGAATTTCCAGGTTCCTCGATAGGGTGTAACGGATATAATATGGAACAGCCCATTAAAGAAAATATATTTGAGTGGGCCCCTAGCATTCAGGCACTTAGGAAAAATACTGTTAGTCTTGTTTATTTGAGTTTGTTACTACTTGTTTTCAAGCCTTGACCATTACTTAATTTTGATGCTAAACGGGCCTTTTTTGAAAGTGCACCAGTTCTTGGGTGAGAAGACTCATTTGCCCACATATTTTCTGTAAACTGAACATCGCGTAAGAGGCTGCCTACAGTTTTTCTTGCACTTGACCTCTTAACTTTGAACGGCCACAATTCTGAAAATACTTAACTGTGGGTTTGACATTTTGACCATTTGCTTTAGAAAGATCAAAGTACAAGTTGATGCACGATTTATTGTCATCAGAGTTTCCATAGCAACGAAACAGAGGGTCACTGTTTTTGAATAGCAAAAGTTCCACGTGAAACTTTTAAAATGACACACCTAGCGCTAATCCTTAGGTAAATTGTACGTATACGCATCCTCGCGCGCCAGGGTCCTCCCCTCCCCTCCCCCCAGGGGAAAGAAGGGGGAGGTTGCGATGTACGTAGCGGAAGGCGCCTGGGAAAATTCCAAAATTCGCCACCTTTTTCCTAGTTCCGCTCAAGATTCTAAAGCATTTGCAGTTTTCATCGGCTGTAGTTTTTATTCAAATTTTAGCCTGGTTTTGGTTCTTGCCAAAACGTAAACCGTTTTGAAATAAAGACTGTCTATGTCTATCTAAAAATGACATTAGCTGAAATGGGCCGATACATAAGCTTTTGATACAGCTTTTTCAACGTTTGTTTGATTGAGGAAAAAATTGTTAAAATTTTGTTAAATTAGTATTTAAATTTTGTGTTCTTTTTATTTCTCACCAGGGGCCGGAAGAGGTTTGTTAGCGAAGGCGATGGTGGCCTTTTCAAATCCTAAATCTCCACCCTACCCCTGTGTGTAGGATATGTCCTCCGGACCTGTGTTCTCTGTATTATACCACGTGACCTTCTACTGAATGTGTGCATCTTATGTACAGTGACTATGTTCTACTGTCCGAATGCACACCCCATACTCAAATAAAAACCGTTTTTGCAAATGACTCATAAGTGTTGTATTAGGAGCCCGTTACATGTAAATGGGTCCTAACCTTGCAGCCTAGCCCTTGGTGTTCTCAGAAGGCTTCCTGTGCTCGGAGATAGCACGAGGACTGGGCCGAGCTCATCTGGCGTGACGTCACAACTCCTATTTTACCACAGGAAGCCCGCTCGTGACGCCGGGAACTAGACTGCGAAGCTTGCATTTCAAGAAAACGTCGCGAAATAGAAATTTTGGACCCTGTCCTTATTTGGAAGGTCTGTAAATATGTTCCCTCGTAACGTGCGAAAAAGGCAGGGAAACAGATCTTCGAGAAATGTATCTTGGTGGCTCCATTCGCCAAATAGTTTTCCTCGGCCAAAGGACGTAGGCGTTGGGTGTTACATGCTGAGATTTGTTGGACCGATTACCTCTTGTACTACCCTGGGTACCAGAGGCTCGAAGCTTCACTCGTTTACTGACACGCTATAGATATAGTTTATTAATTCCTTTTGCTGAATTACAGGCAATAAGCCAAGACGCCGCGATAAATATGCGTTTTGTAAACGAGTGAAGCTTGGAGACTCTGGTACCCAGGGTACTCTTGTACGTGTCTCGATTATTTGTTTTGTCCGAGATTGGGGCCGACACGATGAAACAATCTGTTGCGTTGTTACAGGATCCGGCACGGCGGCATGGGTGTACAAGAAATCGGGTGGTGAAGGGATTTCCCGTTAACCTTGATTTAGCCCTGTGATTCGTGGATCGAAGCGCCGAAATACTGGCCGTGAATCATACAGTTTGCCCATGATTAGACAAATTTGGGTCGTGATCCGTGAATTTACAGTGAAACTAGCCTTGTGAAACGTAAAAGGAACCATTCCCAGAGGACACCATTGTGTTCAGTTATTATTTCATGATTCGTTACTAAACAAGAGGCTGTGTGACGCAACTCGTGAGCAATACACAGGTACTTCAAGGCGGTAGAGACCTGAATATGGGGTCTCAAGCCGTTTCAAGCTATCTGTTTCACAAAAAAGCATAAGGGCGCAGTTTGGTCATACGTTTGGTGAAACGTAAAAGGAACCATTCCCAGAGGACACCATTGTGTTCAGTTATTATTTCATGATTCGTTACTAAACAAGAGGCTGTGTGACGCAACTCGTGAGCAATACACAGGTACTTCAAGGCGGTAGAGACCTGAATATGGGGTCTCAAGCCGTTTCAAGCTATCTGTTTCACAAAAAAGCATAAGGGCGCAGTTTGGTCATACACCAGGGAAATTACGTAGAAATATTTTATTGTCCATTTCCTCTAGATAACCCTGTGCATTCTCGTACCCAGAGTTCCCCGGCTCGACACCGCAAGGTAGCCTCTGGGGTGAGTGGTGAGAGCCATTGACGCATGGACGAGATTTGATACAGCCATTGAGAAAAAGAACTTTCAGCAAAGGTCCTCAAATAGTGGCCTGTCCCCAGAGCCTTTTCCCTGCGAGGTGACGAGCCGGAGAGCTCTGGTTACGAGAATGGGGGACTGTCATTGATGCATGCGCGGGACGTGCAGGCGCGGATCCAGGGGGGGGGGGGGGGGGGGGGTTCATCGGGTGCAAATGAATCCCAACGAACCGATTTGTGTGGTTATTCCTCATAAGTTGCACTTCATCAGCAAAAATGAACCCCCCCCCCTTAAAATCCTGGATGCGCCACTGACTTTGATACAGAGCCGTTCATTCTCGAACCCAGAGCCGCCCCCTGGTCTGTTGACAGCCACTGACGCGCGCGAGATTTGATACAGAGCCGTTCAGAGAGAGCTTCATGCTTATGCTCGAACGTGCAAAGTCAGCCAATCAGCGACGGCCCTCAAATGGATGTCCCCAGAGCCTCCCCTGCGAGCAGACGAGCCGAGCTCTGGGTACGAGAATGGCGCGGGATTTTATACATTCTCGTACCCAGAGCTCCCCGGCTCGCAACCTCGCGGGCGAGGCTCTGGTGACAGCCACTGACGCATGCGCGAGATTTAATACAGAGCCGCTGAGAGAAAGACCTTTCAGCGCATGCTCAACGCTCAAAATCAACCAGTCAGCGACAAACCTCAAATGGATATCCCCGGCAGAGCTTCCCCTTCGAGCAGACGAGCCGGGGAGCTCTGGGTACGAGAATGCTCAAATGGCTGTCACGTGAGCCTTTTCCGCGAGTTGACGGGAATGGTAATGACGAGTTTTGTTACAGAATCATCAAGATAATCCCGATACGAGAGACGTATTGTACCAAGAGTGGAATCTTGATTGTACATATTATCGTTTAACCCTCATGGCCTGGTTGGTGCTCTGTCCTGGGGTGCTCGCCGATGTATTTGTCGTTATGCCAGTATCCTTCAAACCTGCCAAGGAAATGATAACAATCTCAATTAAGAACTTTAAACATTTTTGGATGGAATCGCCTGCAGTATGTAGCAAATCCTCTACTGGCATCAAACGTTTGAATCAAGGGATTTTGGATATGATGAATCTCGGACATTTCCACAGCTTCCTGAAGTTTCACCCCTCTCTTTTCGTTCCTCGAAAATACAAAAAAACTCAACGAAAAATTTGATCATGCCCCCCAAAATACATCGGGCGCTCAAGTATCCCCCTGTGCGCCCTTAACAGACTCCCCTATTTTGGGGGACGAGGGTGCTCGTCGTACCTTTTAGGGTTTAAAATGCCTCTGGTACCTTTTAGGGGTAAAATTCGAAAACTGGTGCAATTTTTTCCAGATAGGTACAAATAGGGATCCGTTCTAGCAAATCAAGCAACAATGGATTTATTAATGTTACACTTGTTGGTGAATGTTCCCGACGAGCACCTCCGCTCCAAAAATAGGGGAGTCTCCCCCTCCCCCGGGAAACTTTCGCTTTCGAGTGGGAGAATTTTGTTCGCGAGACGCTGTGCTTATGTCGTTATGTGGCGCTAGTGTAGGAACGTTCTTGACATGAGCATGAAAAAGACACCGATTGCAAGGAATATGTTAGAAGTTTCTTAATATATATTTTCATCAAAAAAGCCGAAAAATTCATTATTAAAATCTTCGAGGTTGCATTTGTTGCTCGAACATTGACTTTCGCTAGGGATCATCTATTCGCCCTCTTCGACCATTTAAATCCATGAATCCATGGGTATCATTTCCTTTATTTCTTACAAAGAAAGACAAAAACTAGAATTGGCTATTGACTCTTTATTAGTTTCAGCCGTACATTCAAGGATAATACATTTCACAAATTGTTTATCAATATGGATTGGATGGAACTTTGTTATGGCAGCGTGACGGGGCTTGTGTGACGGGGCTTGTGTGACTTTGCGATGAGCGCAAAACCATGGATTCTTTTTTTAGTTCATGTTAGTATAACTAGCTAAGTACGGCTGTTGATGGGCTCTGGTCAAGCCTCGCTATGATTGGCTGGTCAATCTAGACTCTCCACCAACGGCAACGCAGAGTGCGAGCACGGCAGATAGTGAAGCGCCACAGACGATCACTAATGAGAAAGAAGGAGAGTTTGAAATGGTTAGCTGACGAATTTGCGAGACATTGAGTGGGAATAGAAATAGTGACGGAATAAGAGCACCTCACAAATACAGGGTTTTGTATGGGGTTTTCACTAGAAGCCTTTCTAGTCTCGTTTTGGTGTATTTTGAGAACTTCAGATGCTTATATCTCGTCCAAGAATTGCTGTTTTCAGCTTAACTTCACAAATGTTTTGAAAGTCATCATGCGGCTATAACTTTTAATAATTTTCATGTCAAAATTTCAAATAGCCTTAATGTTTGAATGCCTCATGTAAATGAGCGGCGGCCATTGTGAAAGTGGTGTATAAGACTTGCAACCCTATCCCCAACCCAGCTTAAATTTTCCCCAATAGCCGTAGTAGGATATTCAGTACTTGTTCCCATACTGGGATGTTTTATGAATCCCCCCCCCTCCCCCTTGACCATCAGAACAATAAGGTTATTGTGTTACTTAGACTATTTGCGGACGAGCTCCCTTAATAGATTACCCGTATCAGTCTTCGAAGGAATGTAGAAGAAACGGAACCCCCCTTAGCTAAACCCTGGACACGCCACTGTACAGTAACTTACTGTGTAGCCTTGTGGTAGTAGCTCCTCACTCCCACCACGTAGGTCTTGTACGGCAGCCTGTATCGGTGCAGGTTCCTGAGACGGATGTACTTGCTGTGATAGCAGCCGTAACGATAGTAGCGGTGGCGTGAGCAGCAGCGGAACTTCCACACCCTAGAAAATGAAAACGTTAAAAACGGATTAATTGTCATGTAGAATTACCTAACTAGGGCGGATTTCAGATGACTGTCGTGAGTAATTCGCAATTACTTTGTAATTACTGCTATAGGTTTTTTCAGAGTTGGTGTAATTACTTTGCGATTGGTTTCATTACAGTCATATGAAAACCGCTCTATGGCCGAGCAGTTTGCTAATTAGTAATTCATCAAGCTTAAACAAAAACAAAATCATATTCGTGAAGGAGGTTTTTCTCGACATCAAAAGGAGTCTGTCACAATTATTGGGGGGTACTCCCAAAACTTTTGTACGGCCCAGATTCTGGACCCCTTACCCTTCTTTATACCAATTTTAGAGCAAAAAATGTACCCCTTTCTTATACCAAAGCCGAAAGAGGTGCCCCTTTCTTATACCAAGCCGGAAAAAGGTATCCCTTTGAAAAACCGGTGAAATACAGACCCTTTTTTTATATAGCAAAATTGCAATTTTCCCTCCCCTTTTTTAAACCCAGTCCAGCCTGAAAACCCTACCCCTTTCTTATACCTCCAGCCCATCCGATCAGATAACTATTTTTAAGAATATTTAAAGTTAAAATGAATGGTCCGATGGATTGAGAAATAGCGAGATTAAAAACGATTTCATTTCGTAGTTTTCAGCCTTCGCTGGCTTTACATTTCGCAGTCGGCAGATAACACAAACCTCGGCGTTGACAAATCTCAGTATCATGCTCAACCTCTTCCAATAATTGCTAATTATCTGCTCCTGTTTTATAAACAATAGCCACATAAACCAAAATCGCTGTGAGTTGGTCTACCTGTCTTCGTAGGTGTTGCTGTGGACGCTGTACACGCCACTGAGGAAGCTGTGACCGGGGCAGAGTTGACTGAAGGTCTTCTGGTAATGGTTCACGTAGTGCTTGTTCCATCCACAGCGGTTATAGAGCCCGACAGGCGAGCGGCGACACGAGAAGGAGAACATGCGATCTCTGTGGCACTTGCTGAACAAAGAGACGACACTGTGCATGGTATATCCTATAAAGAACAGTGGAGTAGAAATAGATAGTTCTCGTTTGCCGGGAGACAATCAACAGGGGTCTCGTCACCTAGAGACGGGCATCCGAAGCACAGGGTTAGATGAAAAAGAAAGAGCAGTCACACTGCTTGAGTTGAACCCAACATTCCCACTCTGACAGCTAATTTTCAAAATCCAAAAAATCAAAGCCCCCTCCCCCACACACACATCCCCCCCCCCCCCCCCCCGTTAAATAATAACCACTCCCTAAATGTGTGGCTGTTTCTCCTGTGCAATGTTATTGGATGACCAATCACAAAGTGATCCGGTCGCAATTGCCGTATAATCCGTCTTTGGCAAACCAGTTGAAAATGTCATTTCCGCTCTATTCCTTTAGACTCTTCTTTGGCGACGTCCGTAAATCGAGAACGTCCCGCCACAGGGGTCTCGCTGCTTATTACCGACACCTATAGACTCTCTCGTGAGCTGGAAATACGAGCGCGCAAACAAACTACAATGTGACAGAGCGGAAAAACCCTGCTAAAATCACTAAATTTCAAATAGTAAGGTCGGGTTAACTCAGATAAGCTTGATTTTTAGCATACAGACTCCTCATTTGATGAAAAACAAAATATCAAAAATAACTTTTTTCTAATGGATCCGTCTTTGAGATATTAGGCTTTAAACTTTGGTTTCTGTGCCATTTTATGGGAGAATTAGTACTTTCATCAGGAATTATGCAAACTTTGTTCAATCATATCTAAAAGTCATATTCTTCAAATTTCTTTACAAATTGGATTTAAGCTTTTGCTCATAGAAACTCTTTGTATACAGAATCATGCGCTTATATATTGAAATATGGCGAAGCTAGACATTTCATTTTTGGTCATTTCCGCTCTGTCCTACAATGTAGGACTAGGACTTTCTTTCGATTTACGGACGTTGGCCAAAGAAGAGACTGCAAGCAGTCTGTATCCCTCTCACCTCGTTTGCACTGTACGCCGAGTTTTTGATCCCAGTTGTTATGCCAGTGGATGTAGCTGGGCTTATGAGGAGGCCTGCACGGTGGTGGACTGGTGCGGCGGCGCCTGCGACGACGTCTTCCCCATGCATCAGTCTCACTGAACATGTCAATCACGACCAGGAGAACCAATAAGAACACGAGACTCTTGATGCTCACCATGGTGACGCTGAATGAGGAAACCAGTAAAGTGTCACAAACAAAATGGAAGCTAAAGTCAAACCGTCACATTTGTTTATTTTTCACATACCATCTAAACCAATCAGGTCCTTGCCTTGTTTCAAGTCACTTCACCTGGCTTCAGGCGAAACAGGGCAAGACTCTGATTTGCCCAAATGATTTTGACTGGCGGAACAGAACTAAAACGCATATCGAGAAAACTGTGTCTGTAAACTGCATAGTGATTATGTGGGTCTCCTGTGGCTTATTGTTTCCAAGCTCCAGACCGTTGAAAAAGACGTGGGTGGGAAAAGACGAAATATCATTTCTTGAATATTTCTTGAATATCTAATAGTTCTGGTGGATTTTGCAACCTTATAAGTCAATAGAAAGAGCAAAAAACGTTTAGGTTCCAAATTAATATGGTATGCAGATATTGCCATGCTTTGAAAATTCCGAACGCGAAAATAAATCTTTCATCTGCCAGATAAGTATACATTTGGCGCGGATGGCATTGGATTGTGAATTGGCCTTTTCGGTTTCTTGATTGGCTAGTTGGAAACTTGATAATTTGTTGTTAAGGTGGCTCATCACTCTAATTTATGGCCTAAACTAAGAAAACAAATATCGTCAAATATAAATTTGCTTGGGGTGTTCTCGTGAGCAACAAGTGAAAAAATATGTTACTTTGTATTTCTTTATTATGCGAAATCAATTTGCCCGACTGCGCTAGTATTTTTCGAAATACATACCAAAAAGGCAGGGCGTTATCACTATGCGCCAGACCTAAGCTCCCAACATCAAGCATTGTCTATTAGGGCGTTTTTAAACATGTAGCGAAAACATACAAGTACTTTGACCTGGCAAAAACTAAGGATCTAATAGTTTGAGCCACAAAGAAAGATATAGAGATTTTTTTGCTGATTTGGTAGTCATCATACTCATCAAAAACGTTAGTCGGGAAAAAACGTGGGATTTCAAGGATCAATCATTTGGGATGGGTGTTGCTTTCAGTATAGTGTAGAAAGAAAAGCATAACTAAATGTGAATAGAGCGTAAGAATTTCTTTATACAATCGTCGGAGAAATCAAGACCAAACATTTCATCTTGAAAATATTGGAATAAGTAAGAAATGAAAATAAATCAAAGCAATAGGAACTATCTTCACATATTATAATAATATCAGTCTTACCTGAATCAAGACTCGACTTGTAGAATTCTTGACTCTTCCTCTCTTCTTGGCTGCGATGCCGAAGACAGAATGGTTTCTATGCGAACCACCGTCCAAGTATATGCTGTCTCTGTTTGTTCACCGACGATATCCACAAGAAAAAACTTGTAGGCTGAAGTACTTAGTTTGATAGTCCATTACGGTTTGTCATTCGTGGCAGGCAGAAAAATGGAAAATTTCGACAGCCTTTTTCGACTCGGCAAACTATACAATAGAATATTTCTACCTAGATATAAGAACGTCATGTTATGTTGTCCTCGGAAAGGATCCGCAAATTAAATTATCCCATCAAAAATTCACGAGCTCAGCATAGATAAGAATTTCCTGTTCTGTCCCAGTGCATTCCTTTTCTTCAGTTGTATTCTATTCTTGTATTCTATTCCCAGTTTTTTCCAACGCTGATGGTTAAATGTGTTTAAAAATGTGAGCAAATACATAAAACCCGACATATAGCTAGACCACGCGCAAAGTACAACCATGATATAAGTCAGGATAATTTATAATTATTCCTTTATTCGAATGGTTTCTAAATCAATAGCCCATAAGGCCGAATAGACTATTGAATCAGAGGCCATAAGGACGAGAGGAATGGTGTTTTAGTCAAATCCAACTAAGTCAATTTTAGTTCTAGCTAAAATCAAGATGGCGATTTTCTATTTTGGAGGCTTCAAAACCAACTTTTTTCGCGAGTAGTAGACTAATACTTTTCAGTCAAATCACACTAGTGGTCTATTGTCACTGCTGCCTTCTGATTGGTTGAGCTACCAGTAGGCTATTGAAAGGATTTGAAAGCCAGAAAATGGCAAATGACCAGGCAAGAAAACATTTTTGGCTATACAAATTGACCACAAGTGTGATTTTTCTAAAACAATTATCCCCTCGCCCGAATGGCCTCTGAGTCAATAGCCCATTCGAAGCTTCGGCCAGGGGCGTAGCCAGGGGGGGGGTTCCAGGGGTTCCGGAACCCCCCCTCTCCCGCAGCGGAACCCCCCTCGCCTCTGTTCTGGACCGACTTATTACTAAAATTCGGTAAATATTTAATAGACAACAAATAAAAGCTCCAATAAAATGTAGCAAATTTCTTCAAACGCTAGTTTTTTCCCGATATCAATATTTTTGGCTGGGTTTCCTGTGGCGAGAACGCAAAAAACGTCAGATTTATGTGGAGTTTTTTATTTTTTGAATTTTGGAACCCCCCCTCTCATAAGTGCTGGCTACGCCCCTGCGTCGGCCACATGGGCTATTGACTCAGAGCCATTCGAGCGAGGAATAAATTGTTTAATAGCCTACAGTAGTTAAACCAATCAGAATACAGCATTGATTATAGAGCACTACTAATAGGATTTGACTAAAGAACGAACTTGTAAAACTACAAAAACAAAAGAAGGAATGTTTTATAATTATTAGTATATGCTCTGTAATATATTGCAAAATAAAATCCACAAACTGCTTGACACAGAACACCTGTGTCAATAGTGCTCAATTTGCCATGGTTGATAAAATAAAAATTCGTAAAATTCGTGTTCTCTAAATCTAGCAATGCTTTACGAACAAATATTTACTACATGCTTAATTAGCCGCAATTTCGGCTAATTAAGCATGGTCTGACATAATAGTTTTTACTGATTTTGGAACATTAATTCAATTCAATTCTTAAAATATCCCTCAGATTCTAGTCACAGTACTTACAGTAGATCCGAAAGGCAACAATAATTTTGATATTACCACCAAAAATATGTCGTTTCAGAGGTATGATAGCTATGGGCTACCTTAACTATGATTTATGTCTGAGAAAATTGCAGTCATTTTAATACGTTGCACTGATTAACAAAGATAGACAAGACAGTCGGATGCGAGTGCATCTGATGTTTATAAAGACGTCATTCAATATACTGGAGTTGTTCCGCGTAAGAACGTTAGAGATGCAAATGAAGCGAGCCTTTTGTTTCCAATTGATTCTGGTCAACCAGAAAGAGAGAAAGAAAAGGCTCGCCTCATTTGCATCTTTAAGGTTCCTACGCGGAACAACTCCACTATGTACTATGTGTTCTTTTCACTCCTCTCAAGATTCATGTTTCTTCTTATTTTTTCTGACAGGTATTTCAGCTTTAGGGACCGATCGTTTATTACGTCCCCTGGGGTGGCGGTGGTTTTCAAAATTTATTGAATGTTAAAATTCGCACCCCCTCATTAAAAAGGCGACACAAAAATAACCCCACCCCCAGATCTTCTTGTTTGAACTAATGGAAGACAATTTACAGAAATGTTTCTTTGGTTGCGCGAGAAGCGCGTTTTAATTTCACCAAACCTCAAAGAAAAGGTAGATGAACATTCCATTTGCTGTCAAAGATCCCAAATGACGTGTGTGAAGCAGGGTCCAAATGACGAATCTCTATCCTCGTAACTTCGAACTCACGCTTGCCTTAATTAGGCCTTCTCTTTTCGAACTGCTTATTTCTGCAGACCGTCTTTTTGGGGAGAGTTTTTCTCCTGGCTAAGATACATTTTCTTGTAATGACATCCGTAGCCATTCCATTGCGCACGTTCTCAAAAACTATATTGTACATACCGAGGCGCGCGAAGAGCGCCGAAATTGGCGTACTCGCTATGGCTTGGCGCTGTATGCCACGACGCGATAGCTTGTACATATTATTATTTAGTTTGAACCACAGTGTCTCTGAAAAAATTACCCCCTGTGTTGAGAGAGGGTGCCAAAAAAATACCCCCCTAAAATCTATGTCTTCTAAATTTTTATCCCCACCCAAATTCCCCCCCCCCCCCCCCCCCCCCCGTAGACGTAATAAACGATCGGTCCCTAAGGGTGGGAAATTTGGGCTTTCCGACGGTCATCCCTACCATGCTCTATTTCACCGATAAAGTAATGGTTCTCCCCCGCTATATCATAAAAGCATTTTTATCACTTTATCGGCAAATAGAGCACCTGTAATGTTGGGAAAGACACTCGAAACGTATCAAAATCACTCCTCTGCGACCGTGATCTTACAACGTTCTCGTGCATATCTCTCCCAACATCACGCGTGCTCTATTGCGCCGATAAAGTTGCAGAGATTTTGCTGCAGAGTCTAGAGGATCACTTCATGGATTTGCACAGTAAACGTCGCGAAATTGATGAATAAAAAGGGACAAGATGGCGACTGAGCGAGTTGCCTAAATATAGTTGCTGTAAAAAGAATTTTCAGAGATGCCTCCCAATCAAACATTGACAAGAGTTCAATCATCCCATATCTGGAAAGTTTCATGCTTTTGTCAAAAAACGCACAATTATTTGGCTTAGCCGCCTGACTAAGACAGAAATGGATACTCTCTATGGCTCGGCATTTTACTTGGTTGACAAAATGCCCGGGGGGTCTCCCATATTTTTGGTCGGGGATGATCATCAGGATTTTCAGTTTCAAATAATTTTTTACCCAAAAAGATACCCATCAAGAAATTTCCGTCTTTGGTTAAACTGCTGCTTCTGATGTTGTCTAATTTATCGTTTTGTCTGTGTTAGAGCCCTAAAAGATACCAATCTACCTTTTAAGTTTAAATGTACTGTAGCATTTGTAAGTTCTTATTTGAAGAGGTAGCGTGTTCCAAAGTTGTCATATTTAGGTGCCATCTCCTTACCCATGGTCCTCCGCGCGACACGATCAAATAGATGAGTAATATTACCATATTCACTCATGACCCTCATACTCAAAGCGATTCACAATATCCAACATGCCCTACCTTGTACCTTGTGCAGTTACTAATTCCCCCTTCCCATGCCTTTCTCCGTCCTGCCAGTGCCCGCTATACACATCCCCACTGCTGTATGTGTAGCTATGCTCGCCTTGTGTCGGTAGTCTGTCCTTTTCCTCCATCTCTACAAACTCCATCTCATCATCATCAATATCACAACAGTCTGCGCACTGACAGCATTCGCCACAACATTCACGAAATACCTGTGGACAGCGACACAGGTTTCCCGGACATTCCACGAATTTCATGCAGTAACACAGGCAACATCTAGCACACAAGGCACCCATTGCTTCGAAGTTTTCTCGTCTGGTTTTTCCTGCTGCAGATCAGCACACAACCCGAAACCGAGGTCACTCCACTCAAGAAACTTGGCGTGACAGAAGCTCGTATTTTTTTTCAAAAGTCAAAAAGGCCAATATAGTTTGAAGTGTTGAAAATCGCCTTCAGCGTTTAATAAACAATAGATTTTAATGTATCAAGTTTATCTTGGCGCGCGCAGACACGTCGATGAAGCTCTCTTCAATTTATTTCATCAGTCCGATAGTATTCTCGCATGTCTGCGCCTGTTCCGTGTCCACAAAATAGCTTTCTCGATCGATTCAAAAGTGCTTTTTGTTCTCAATTTAGTAATAATTGCGTGACTCGCGCGACAGAAATGTGTCATTTCTGTGGATTTCAGACCGTTTTCACGATTTCTTGGCTTGCACGTGACGTCATTGGCGAACATGTGGTATACAGGAACAAAAGAAAGTTCACTTGTTGCTCTTTGTTCTGTACACCAACATGGCCGTCGCGCTTTTGTGATTTTTTCCCATAGGAATGAGTGCAACCCAAGAATACCCTTGAGCCGTTCCGACTCGTTCTGGCGAAGACGGCTTTTGTTATTCACTAAGACTAGATTGTTCCGAGCAATTTTTCATGTACACATCATTTCCCATAACTTTAATATCGGCTGGTTGGTTGGCTTAGACCCCGTCCACACTACACCGTTTTCAAACGAAAACGGATACTTTTTATGTACTTTTTGTTCCGGATACGGCTATCGTCCACACTACAACGCCGAAAACAATCACCGAAAACGGCGAAAACGATAAGTGTGGACGCAAATCTTTTTGAAAACGGAGCAAAAAGTAACCGTTTTGGTTTGAAAACGGTGTAGTGTGGACGGGGTCTTAGATTATCCTCATCCCATTTATGTTGCGTGCGCAACATCGTGAAAACTGCCAATTGACCATAATACATCGATTGGTACTTTTGGCTGGCTGGCAATAAAACGCTTCTACCCTTGCCGAGGTTCTCCTGGGAAATATCACTCAATGTGTCCTATTTCTAAAAACAGCATTTTAGTAGGCGCCCCCTTCGATTAGCCAGTTCAAGAAACATATCCGCTTTTGTTGCTTTGTTTTGTCAGCGCTCTTCTTAAAAAGGCTGAGAAAGCACTCTGAGCTTTTCTTCAATTTTGTTTTAATACAATTACCATACCTTATTATTTTACAATTTATTGATTTTTTTTTATAAATCCCGACAGATTAAGTATTTGCAGTCCAGATTACACCATATTCGCCTGTGGACGGACTAAATACAGATATTTGTCCTACTTGACTAGATGTACAGAACAAATTTTATTGCTCCAT
The DNA here is from genome assembly GCA_033964015.1 of Scolanthus callimorphus. NCBI lineage: Eukaryota > Metazoa > Cnidaria > Anthozoa > Actiniaria > Edwardsiidae > Scolanthus > Scolanthus callimorphus. The sequence continues at coordinate 25,840,696 of CM066916.1, read as the reverse complement.
CCATGAGTGAAAAGCTTTCGTGGTGGCGGGTAGATTTCGAAACTTGCCCGTTTGTAGGGGCAAATTCGAGATCCTATCTCTTCTACCAGGAGAAGATAATTCCAAATTAATATTTACTGATATTTTCGTTTACGTTAAGTTTAGTCCAGCTCCTGAACTCTCCTTTGCGGTACGGGTAGGCTGTGGAGAGGAACCACAGCATACCCGAGCATCGAAGAAGAGTTCTGGGAATGACTGAAGTTTAGCTATTAGTTTAAACAGTATTACTTTTTTGCATTGTTCCAGGCGCTACCGAAACGAAAGCGTGCACACGGTGCTGCGATTTGATTGGTGGAGACTGGTGGAGACTAGTGTTGTGGCACGTCGAACAACACCTAGCAACGTCTTGTTTGTCCCATAGAACCGGAGTGATTTTTGGGCTGTTACAATACAATACAATACACTTTATTTCACGAGGGTTTCAACAGTATAGTTTTCTAACTTATGGCCCTCGTTCCCCCGTGTAAGAACCTTGGAACAACTCACCAGCTGCGTCAAAAAAGCTTCCTTTGTTTAGTAGAACGAATCATGATGAAAGGAGAGCTGAACACAAAGGTGTCCTCTGCGAATGGCTCTTACACGGCGGATTAACCGATTTTTGTTGCATTTGTCGCGGCGATTTTTCTCGCGCGAGTTGCAATTCCAACTTTACGTAAACGAGATGCAAATCAGGTGCGATTTGTGTGCTTTCAAATATTTCTTCAAATCGCATCAAGTTCCTATGAGTTTCGAACATGTTTGGAATCTCCGCGACATCACGCGAGAAAAATCGCGGCAGATCGCGCACAGTTGCACCCAGTTTACATGAGTGATTTTGAGTTGACACGTACATGCGAGAAAAATCGCCGCGACTCACGCGACAAAAATTGCAGCAAAAATTGCAAGTGCCTTAACAGAGAATATGTTTCATTAAGAAACAACATATTAGCGACGCTCTATGCCCCCTAGCGTCGTGTACATAGTCTTTTGTCAACCTCGTCCCCAGGGCTTTCCCTTCGCTTTGGGGCGGGAGGGAAAAGCCCTTGGGAATGAGCTTGATCTTTGGTATATAAAGGGTATTCTGTGGTGAATATTCAATGTGATCTCGAACTTAAAATTACGGTTATCATTAAGGTACTCCTGGAGGCCATTTCGGAAGATAATGATTACCATCAATTTTGTGACGTGGTTATTTGACATGCGCAAGTGTCCCACGTGACTGTAGGCCGGTTGCAGAAGTACACTTGCGTACATGCAGCGGTCGGTTGTTATTGTTTTGGTTCGCACTGTTTCAGATCATGTTCATTTGCGACATTTGTACCTATTGCTTCGTGAGACCATGTATCGTGAATCATGCATCAGTCGCACTAAGGCCGCTCGATGACATTTTTACTGCATCTCGAGGCATAATGACATGAACTGTTAGGTTTTCATGCAAGAATCATTATTGGCAACATGAAGCATGGTTCATGATACATGGTTTCACGAACAACGTTATTTACAATAGGTTACTTCGTTCTATTGATAGTTTTTATAGAACGAGGATAAATAAATACAGTCTGTCATGTCACCAAAATTACGATAATCGTAATTTGAAAGGCATTTCACAATTAATGATAATCATAATTTAATTTCAAGATCATGTTGGAATATTCCAAATGGCGCCAGCCCTTCCCCTTTAATTTGTTCACGAAATGCACATATAAAAATATACATTCCGTTTGTCGTGTTTTGACCCTTTTGTTCTAGTCTTGTGTGACGGCGTTGTAAGAATTGCCATTGCTGCCTCTCAATAACCGTTCGTTCGGCCGCTCTTCTTCTTCTTCCTTTGCTTTGCCGATCAAATCTTGGTCCTCCTTTCTTGTCGTGCTAGCAAGATGAGGGAAACAAACCAAACAAAATCAGTAGGGTTTAGCCTAGTCCCCGCGTTCCCACATGGCCTCGCGCGCTCCATTAATGCGCAAAAGAATAACATGAGGTAGAAAGGCTGATATTACGCAAAAAATCTTAACAGGACAGTGGCATGATAGAGTCCAAACTGAAAGTACATAAGCCGAGGAACCACCAACCTCGCGCGCCAGGGTCCTCCCCTCCCCTCACCCCTGGGGAGAGATTCTTTCCCCGGGGGGAGGTGAGGGGATGTACCTGGCGCGCGAGGATGAGGAACCACGTGGGAACGAGATTAGGATTCAGTCCACACGTCATCTCCAGAGCGGCACAGAAGGAATCTGGGTGTTGAACTGATTAGAACCTTTACTTTGGAAAGATTACAATGTGATTACCTACCACTTACTCACCACAGTCATCTGAAATCTGCTGTAATTGATGATTTTTTTGGATTTCACGCGCGCGCTTCCAATCCTTTCAATGTTATAGTCACCGGTAGGTGATTATAGCAAGAGAAAACAAACCTCTCGACCAATCAGCGCGCGGAAATTCTTATAGTCACTTGAGTAATTATACTGACACAGTTTGAAGCAGCCAAATGTATATTTTACTTTATAATATAGCTATGATATAACGCGCGCTCTGATTGCCCCAAATATATGCTCTATAACACCGATAAAGTAATGGTCGCCTGCGGCTCGTGATTTTACAACGTTCTCGTTTCTCTCCCAACATCACGCGTGCTCTATTGCGCCGATAAAGTCATACAAAGTTGTGCTCTAATGCTTAAATAATAGATTTGAATTATGTGAACATCGTGCCGTGAACCTCGTGCCTTACCCGTCTTCCCCCTCCCGTGACACCTGTCGTTTGGAGAATGGTCTGCTTGTGACTGGACTGCGTCTGAGTCGCTCGTCAGGTTGGTCGCCAACGTACTCGTCATCGTAAAAAAATCCCACGTACCTTAAAGGGATATTAGAAATGGTCAAATCAAGCTTTAGTTAGTTCACTTCTTAGCTAAGGGACTTTCGGTGGGTACCGCAAACTACTCGTCAGTATTCTCCGTCAGCTCCGACTGAGCTCGGGTTCCCAACAGAAGAAAACGGCTTTTACGTCGCCGCAGTACATAGACGCAGGCAAAATATATGGCAAAGCATATATTATTGCAGAAGTCTCCTAGCCGGTATAGTGAGTGCCAGCGTATATAGAGCAGATTTCGTATGGCTGTGAAAAGTGCCGCGGTGCGGCGCGGTACTGTCGCGGTGGCGGTACAGAACCTGGCCTGCTGTAGATGGAATGAAATCGCCAATGAAATCGCGTAGTCGCGGTACGGACACGGTCGTTGCGCGGAACAGCTTTGTGGTGGTACTTTTTTCACAGTCATACGAAATCTGCTCTATCTAATGGTCGCGGGTCGCGGATGAAAGTGCCTAAGGTAGCCAGTGCCTGACCCGCACCCGCACGTTTTACTCGCGACCCGCGACCATTAGATAGACTCAGTGCCAGCTCTCACCTCATGTCGCGCAAAGGATTGTTCGTCAAAACGAAATGTTGTTAAGTCCAGCTAGAATTTTACCCAATGTTTCGTCGCAGTCTAGATTTAATCGGCGTACAAATCAAACATAGTTTACATTAGAAATCAGGCAAGAAAAAGGATTGTTCTTGAGTTGAGTATGCAACCCAGGCCTGGGACCCTCACACCGCCAACTTAGTGGACCAACTGGAAAAAGTCCAAAGACGCGCGGCTCGTTTTGTGTCTGGAAATTTTCACGACTACTCCGAAGGGAGCATGTCTAAAATACTGGACAACCTGGGATGGCAAACATTAGAAAAGAGGCGCCAAATTGACCGACTGTGTCTTTTTAATAAGTGTTTATCTATGAGGAGAGTAATACCGGCCGCAGTATTAGCTAAGCCCAAGCGATGTACCAGGCATATGCACACCTCATATTTCATTCCCTTATACGCTCGTACGAACATATATAAATTTAGTTTCATCCCTCGTACAATAATGACTGGAATTCTCTTTCCCAATTGTCTGTAAATATTGCTCTAGCTTCTGGTGTAGACGACAAGTTCCGCCAGCACCTTTTTTCAATGTAAAACAACCGCTGACCCCGAGGTGCATATTATATTGTATGTATTTATAAGGTAGCACCAACATATTAAAGTGAAGTGAAGTGAAGAATTTTTGAGGAGATGGAACTCCTGCTAGAAATTAAATTGCAAACTTTCACAGAGAAAGGTTGTAAATTGGTCCCATACATTTACTGTATTTGCTGGAGGAAATTTGTTCATGTTTTCACTATCCGGCCTCGCCTTAATGAAATTCCTGGATCCGCCCCTGAAAATCATCTATCTAATTCTAACGAATTTTGGCGGTACGACGTGTTAGACTACTAGTGCCCTTAGTAAAATGAGACGCATCACAAACACTGCTAAGTACCAAAGTAATATTTCTCCCGTTTTTTTTTCTGGTAAAATTTGCTTACCTGACAAAAACAGGAAGTATTCGAGCTTTTTTTTACCGAGTCTGAATTTATGACAACAAAGCATTGCATTATGGGAAGGGTAAGCCGGCTCTTCAAAGAAAGAATAAAAAGAACATTTTACTTATTCTGTTTAAAGAAGAAAATAAGTCAAGCGATTTGAAAACCGTTTGATATACAAACACGGTCACGCTCAAATAGCCATACCAATATACTTATACACTTTTCAAAACAGGCTGAAAACTTTACCGGCGAGCATTAAGTGAAAGTGTCGATTTTCCTACAAAGCATTTATTTCTCAGGCAACGGGCATGTGAATAAAGAATTCAGAAGTATTAATAACGAGCGGTTGATTGAACTTTTATCGGATGATACGCTGCATATGTAAATTAGCTTTCCTGCTGTTTTATTGTCTATCTTTCTAGCAGCTCTTGTATTAATATAATGTACACTTGTTTGGATGAAGATATTTTTGGGCGTTAGAGCACTCTAGAAGTACCTTTTAAACCAAAAAATTAAGTCAGTGATTGTAATTAATTTTAAATACAATATGTCAAGAGATCAACGGAGTCGTGGTAAAAACGCATCGTGGTTGGTTCGAAAAAACTGGAATTTAACTCCGCATATGAAACAAGTCATTGAACATCTTTTCTCTAAAAAAAAGTGCAGGATGCTCTCACTGCGTGTAGCAGTTGAGAGAGAATAACAAGAAATTTGGCAATATGAGAATATGCCCTTGAATGGATATTTTAGATGACGCCACAAACAAATAATACACACGAGATCGACGCTTCGAGTGTGAATATTCAAAAGCTTAGAACACCAGGGTGGTAATTTAGGGCTAAGACCGGCGCCTTTACAGCACTATACAATGCACCGTATGCTGTACAACTGTACTTTTGTTTTGTATTGAATTTATCCCATTTATGGCCCTTTTAATACACGCCGTGAGTATAATTGTTGCCGCGCGCATTTTTCAACGGAAATGTGATACTTTTATATTTCGCATCACGAAGAAATTTAATTAAAAGAAGAAAAAAAAGAAATTAATTGAACGTTTTCAATCGAATAAATGGAAAACGTAAATATCGCTGAAATATTGGAGCAACTTAAACAATTTGTGTTGTCTAAACATAGCAATTTAATGAAGTCGAGATGTGGACTTACCTAGTACCGTTAGCCTTTTCCAAGTTTCCGTACCCATGTCGCTTTCCTCTTCTCCATTCCCGACGTAAAAATCCCCATTCTCGTACTGGTACATTCCCTCCCCATCGTCGGGTCTCTTCTGTGATTTCTTGGCTTGTGGTATCATCTCTTCATCCTCGTCATCCTCGCAGCAATCGCAACACATCCACCAGTCACCGAACCACTTTTTACAGCACAAACAACATCGACAGCCCGGACCACACTCACAGCACCTACAGAAATGACACTGACAAAGCTTTGTCATACACTCCCCCATAGCCGAGCTAGAATAACCCAGATATTACGAAAACTAGAGCAGACCGCCAGGAGGGCTGAAGCGTTGGGTCAGACTTGTCCAAGCGCGGCTAGAAGCTAGAAACACTAATAGTAGACGCACTACTGCTCAGCCAATGCTACATTTGCATAAGCACTGAAGAGGTCACCGGTTTTCAGGACTCCGCGAATCAACAACTCCCTTGAGAGAGAAAACACGCAGCTATTTCAGGGCTGTTTGCTGTTAATACCCCAGAGAGTGTAGTAATTATCTCTCGGTAGTAAGAAATGGACGTGATCTCGCGGCTGAGTATTTGAGATATTTTCATGAAGCACTTGTAGGACCCTACATGTTTCCTTTTTATCGCGCGTTTGTCACACCATGATAAGTGCTGATTAGGAAGATCACACGCGCAGTGTCACGCAAGATGACGGACTGACAGGCGCTTGTTTCGAAAGTTTTTTTTGCAGCATTTACAATAAATGAAGTCACGACAGGAGAAAATACTTGTGGCTTGCTGAATAGTTTTCGCGGTTTTCAGGGAGAGGGAGGGTTGTCCAATACACTGACAAATTTATGCAAGGCATTGTCTAAAACAATAGAGTGCAATGGAGTGTATTATAGAACGAGGCAATGCAATGGAAGAGAACAATACCAGCATAAATTTGTCAGAGTATTGGACTAGTATGGACTTATACGTACTGGGAGCAAGTGTTCTTGTAAGTGAAGAATGTCCGAAAAGGTAGGATGTACTCCCATCCCCTCTGTGTGCTTATCAAATCACTTTTTTTCGCTGCACCTGTTGTGACCATTCCCCTTTGAAGCAGCGACACTTCAAAACATTTTTTTTTCAAAATGTTATTTTAATAAGCTATAAAGCTTCTCACTCAAATATTCTTAATTTAGAAAATACTATATTTTGCCGTTATCCAGAGCACGGGAGATCAACGCCATACAGCTGACATTAAAGAGCACTTGCCAGCTAGCCACGTCTTCGATATTAGTCTTGAACACGTTTTTAATACTATTTAAAAATAGTTCGATGAGCATAGACAAAAGTCGACCTTAAGCTGTGACGACGACAACGAGGACGACAACATTCTCGAACCCACAGCTCCCCGGCTCGTTAGCTCGCGGGGGAGGCTCTGGTGACAGCCACTGACGCATGCGCGAGATTTAATACAGAGCCGCAGAGAGATAGATCTTTCAGCGCATGCTCCAACGTTCAAAACCAGCCAATCAGCGACGGCCCTCAAATGGCCGCCACCAGAGCCTCCCCTGCGTAGTGACGAGCCGGGGAGCTCTGGGTACGAGAATGGGACGACAACGGCAGAGAACAATGCACTTGATTACAGAACACAATGCGCGCACGTGTAAATGTATAAATCCAAATGCATTTCAACCGTTTTCTGTAGAACTAGGACGTGAAACTGCTAAGGCACCGTCCACACTACACCGGCTAAATTTGAAAACGGCTAATTTTCCTCGAAAACGGAACAAATATTTTCTGTCCACACTACGCCGGCTAAATGTGAAAACGCACAAGAACGTCAGCTAAGCGCATGTGCGAAAAAGAAAAACGAGAGCCCGCGGTCATAATTTCCTCACAGACGTGTGGTACGACGTCATCGTTTTAGAAAAGATCCGTTTTCGCCGTCCACACTAAAACGCGTAGCCGGCGTTTTCAAATTTAGCCACTTTCGGTAGCGTTTTCGAAAAGCTCCGTTTTCGGTGGGAAATTTAGCCGGCGTAGTGTGGACGGAAGGCACAACCGTATAAAAAATTAGCCGTTTTCAAATTTAGCCGGCGTAGTGTGGACGGGGCCTAAGTTTTACGGTCTGACGAGAACGTGAGCGCGGCTACCGATTTTGTCATAATGTTGTTTGATATGATTGCAGTTGCAGATATCAATTTACTGCTATCAAAGTTAAAATGCAATGTTGAATTGCAAACTGTTGCTGCATATTAAACAAATATGAACAAACGGGTAGACGAAGTTCAGTGATACGCCGTCGTCCTCGTTGTCGTCGTTTTGCAAGCACTACTGACGTAATTACTAACGTAGAGTCTTGCTGAGTTGCTCTCAGCGTCCTCAAAATAATGCAAAAACAAATTTGACTGTTTAGTGAGTGAAATGCTTTTTGTAAAAGAACTAAAGCCATCACAAAATCTTCAATTCACGCGAGATTGTATTTTTGTAATGCCAAACTTTATCCTTAGGTTAGTTCACTCGCATAATTTTCCTAAGACTTGTACCATAACAATGGCGTCACAATGGCAGCGATATTTTTAGTGCATTTGGAAATGAAGAATAAAACTTTGTCAAAGTTTTATTATTCAATACCAAATTCAACCAAAAATATCGCACTACACTCATGTACACTCCCTGCTGAATTAGCCAAGGGGGTCCACTGCTTTTGCAGCTGGGATATTTTTAACAGTATTAACGCAAATAAAGATCGAAATATGTTAAACTATTGCTAAATGATGTCTCCTAAAGTCCTCCAAGTTTGATATTCGTCACAGGAATGCATTGTATTATTCAATTACCAAATTCAACCAAAAATATCGCACTACACTTCATGTACACTCCCTGCTGAATTAGCCAAGGGGGTCCACTGCTTTTGCAGCTGGGATATTTTTACTGCGGTTTTCAGAATTCTGCGAACTCTCGCTAACGATTTCCAACCGTCAAGCCGCCTTCTGGCTTCCGTCAATCAAACGCCCGAGTCTTTTCGCAGTTTCTCTTTGTGTTTTTTGATTGGCCAGCACGTAACGTTGTTGTCGCGACAGGAAGCCATTTTAGCACTGCTTAGGCGCTGGCCAATCAAAAAGTACAAAGAGTAACGACGAAAAGACTCGAGAGTTTGATTGACGGAAGCCAGAAGGCGGTTTGACGGTTGGAAATCAATAACGAGAGTTCGCAGAATTACGAAAACCGCAGTAACAGTATTAACGCAAATAAAGATCGAAATATGTTAAACTATTGCTAAATGATGTCTCCTAAAGTCCTCCAAGTTTGATTTTCGTCACAAGAATGCAGGAATATTATAAAAGTTATGACCGAATTTATATTTACAGAAAATGCGCTTGGACTTTTCGTGGTGGACCAATAGCAAAGCTGAGTATAGCCTGCTAGCAGGCGTTGGAGGCTGTTTTTATCGGCGAAAACCCGGAGTTCGTAGTCGCGAGGGCCCATTGTCACTCGGCCAAAAAAATCCAAGATGGCGCTCGCGACTACGAACTCCGGGTTTTCGCCGATAAAACAGCCTCCAACGCCTGCTAGTAGGCTAAGCTGAGTATCGCTAGTGTATCGTGACAACCTTTATAAGTCGGGAAATAAACTGCTAAAATAAACCTTTAATTTGAACTCAATCATATTCTGCACACAATAATAATAAATTTTAATATTTCTATATAATTTCTGTTTGTTCTAAGTTCTTAGAACACTTTATATTTGCTCTGACATAGTTCTATTTTGTTATTGCTATATTATACTAATAAATGTATGGCATTTTGGCATGAAGACATGTATTGCATTTGATGCACGCTCATGTCTGTCTACAAACTGGAAAGATTGCATTAACGTACGATTTATCTCTACGAATTCCTCTAAATTTCTGTAAATGCGACTTTATTTAATGTGTTTATTGAAGCTGAGGGCTAAACCACGCGCTTTGCACACACTAAAGCCTCGTAAAGCTCAATAAAGTCTCTGTCAAGACTGGTTTCATGGTTAAGACTGTGTCTTTGTTAGACCGACCACTCCCAATCGATACAGTAGCGTATCCTTCACACCTGTCTGATGACTCCAAGATAATCATTTTGCTAAGATCGCAGTTTATACTTTGCTCGTATAGATTCCCTCAACCTTTTACTCTTCCTTCTTTCATCCATTTCCTCCTGTTCACTTAGCATCTTTGGATCTTTAGCGCTTCCATTGCTAGTTGTAGTAGTGGCCGTATTACCACTGCCGTATTTTCCTTTGCTATCTTAGGTGGTGCACTCTTTGTACGCGACAAGCCCAGTTTAGCCCGTACCGATTCTCTTTGATCTCGCCGATCCGCGGCATTAGATTGGTTTTTGTCAGGGATGTTATATTTAGCGCGATAATATTCTGTCTTTTAGCACTTTCTGCACGACGAAAGTTAATCCCTGAGGTGTCCTTTAGTTTGGGTACGTCATCATCAGTGTCCGAGTCTGACGCAATCACGTTGGTTGTCTCCGTTTGGATGACAGACGAGCTAAAACCACAGATAAATGGACACCTGTCAGTAGGTCTAAGAAATCGATGATTTTGTAGCTTTCAGTCTGGATGATGTCCCTTGTTAAAATAGACCCTTATCACGCCAATATGGATTAATAATATCTTATAGTTATCAGGCAACGAAGTCCATAATCAAATCAGCACATCCGTGTTAGAAAAGCTGCAAAGTTTGGGAAGAATTACTCAAAAACTGGCTGAGATATGAATTTTGAAAAGTTAGCTTTCTGGCATATTTTTTACAAAGAAACGTATGGGAAAAAACATCAAAACGAGGCTCATAGCGCATCGATGCGCTTCCACCATACATTTTATTGTAAAAATCATCAAATTAGAAAAATCATATCTTGGTCAGTATTCAACCAATCTTCACCAAACTTTGCATTTTTACTAATACGGATGTGCTGATTTGAATACTGGACTTTGTTTCCTGATAACTATAAGATATCATTAAGCCATACATGTATTAGCGTGATAAGGGTCTATCTCGAGCCCTTTTCGAACCGTTTCTGACATTTTATGAGCTCTTTCCAATTCTTGCCAAAAGAGCATCAGCAACAACGCTACACCTTCATCTATGCATCATCTCCCACTCTCCCGCATCAGGATGTAGCCAGGATTTTTAACAGGAATGGACCAAAGGGTCCCCCTTCATAAAACATTTTCTAACCTGAAGATAAGGCCCTCCTCATTTTCTCATATATTTTAAAATTTGTCCCATACATCAATTTACTGCATTTTTCATTTCAAGAAGGTTTTAAGAAGGGGGGTGGCTAGTACAAAGGAACTATAGAGTTCAGAACAAAGGGGTGGCTAATCTTAAGGTTTTTACAAGAAATATGAGAACAAAGGGGGTCGCTAGCCACCCTAATCACCCTCCCCTAGATCCGCCCTTGAAGGACCTGTTTTGGAATTTTTCCAGGAGTTTTCCAGGGTAATTTTCGGCCTTGTCCGTCCATTTTCGATAACGTTTCAAGATTGAAAATGATATTTTAGATTTTTTTTTATTTTGAGAATGATGAAATACGTTTCATTTTTCCTGGAGTTTTCCAGGAGTTTGTTCAAAATTCCAGGAATTCCAAGGATTTTCCAGCAATACAATAAAAATCCAGGACTTTCCAGGTTTCCAGCAGCCATACCCCCTTTCAAATTCAACATTTATAATAATCTGTGCTTTAAGCATCCGTGGGTTGAAGAATAAAGGCACTTACTCTTTAGGTAGTGGTACCTCTCCTTCTTCATCTAGTGACATTCTTTTCTTCTTCATTTTCTTCTCAGCTTTTCATTTGGTTCCTTGCCAATGTATTCGTCTCTGTAAAACCATCCAATATTGCTGAAAGAAAGCAATATAAGTAATAAATTCATAAAAAGTGAATCAAAGGAAACTAACTTACTACATTAAATTTTGGCTTAAAATTATTAGCAAGATTTACAGTCAAAAGACATGAAGCATGCCCCCCTAGAGTTGAACATTCAATTCTTTATTCCATTATTGATTTCATTATTCAATCCAAAAATGCAACTTTCAATTTAATAGTGAAAATTTTGTAATCTAAATAATTACTCTGGGTGAACAATTGCTTATTCAGAAATTAAAATTTGAGCATTTAAGTAATGGTCCGTATAAGAACTAGGCAAGCCAACGGCAAAGCACGCTGGAATGCAATTAATTTCTATTGACAATATAGGCAATTTCATTGGCTTAGACATGAAAATCAGCACATTCATTATGCTAGAAAAACTTCTAGATAAACTTGTTTGAGGATTTTTAGGGATATATAAGCACATGTGGTACTCACAAACAGGATATGCAATTTTAAAGATTTTGTACGTGGGGAACCTAGCGTACAATGCTGATTCTCACTCCTTTGTTCTTCTTTAATGTGATTGGTCTAGAGACTTTTTGTTGCCATAATGAAATTCTTTATTCCATAAAATACCAATTACACGGCATATAGGATACACTAACAAATATATAGGTACAAAAGAAAAAAAATTACATAAGACTTAATGAGACTCATTAGATTCTTCAGCATCTTGAACCAGCGCATTAAAACGCTCGAGAATATCATATTACCATATGTTCTCAAAGCAAGTCGAAATCTATCATTTTTTTACTTTTATTATGTTACAAGTCATGATAACTTTCTGTGGTAAAAAAAATGGGACATATCCCACGTGGGGAACCATCAATGCCATAGAACAATGGAGGTTTGCCTAGTTCTTGCATGGATGATTACTTAACATTTTTATATTGCATTTCTGGATTGAATTATAATGAAATCAATAATGAATTGTGTGGTTCCAGAAATTATCCATACCCCCCCCCCCCCAACCTGCCTACGGAAGGGCATTGGAAATTCTTGAGGGGTGGGGGGGTCAATTTACCTGATCATTTCCATACAAAAACTGTATTTTTCCTTGGAAATTCCAGAGGGGTGGGGGGGTCACTTTTCAACACCCTTCCGTGGTGGTGGTGGTGGTGGTGGGGGGGGGGGGGGGGGTATGGATATTTTCTGGAACCACACACACATTGAATATTCGACTCTAGGGGAGCATGCTTCATGTCTTTTGACTGTAAATTCTTGCTACCTAAATTAACATGAATCGGGAGGAAAATTGCTTCCAAATTAATAACAACAACAACAACATTTTATTGCATTTCTATGATTTACAACATTTTTAGGCTAACCCGCAAAATAGCAGAGCTAATCAAGGCTGGTAGTTTCATCATTGAATAGAAAAATAAATTAATTAATTAATTAAATAAAATAAATAATAATGTACAGAGCTGCTTGGCTATAATTAGAAAGACAAAAGAGAAAGGAAAAGAGTATGTTGGGTAGTTATAAGTAAAAAAAAAAAAAAGTAAATAGATAAATAAACAAATAGGAGCACTTTTTACTTTTCAGAACTATGAGGCAATACCGCAATTATTTCTGCCACACCAAGATAATCATCCTCCGTTTGCAGAGTTTCTTGAGCATAAGCTGAAGATGATGTTAAAATTTGTTCTTATTTTGATTACGTAAGCATGGGGTAGACTATTAATGCAAAAGGGCCTTAAAACACATCAAAATAAAGGAAATTAAGTGATTGTGAATATGATGACATAAAGTTAGATTTTATCCTTTAAAAGATCGAAGCCAAGAGAATGTAAAATATTGCAAACAATGGTTCCCATCACAGTAACCACAAGGCAGACATGGAGGACGATACAATTAGTTGATATTGAATAGTTATTTTACATCTACGTTAATCAACCTTACTCTATGATAATAATGCTAAAAGTAAAATTTCTAGCTTACCCAGAAAGACAGCTTCATCGTGTTTCTAATGAACTGTCATTTAGTTCCATGACAAAGGCCTATACAGTGTTTTCAATCAAGCAACTGACATAAAAGCCCTGTCTGTAATGGTGGCACTTTAATAAAGTCTATGTTGTCTCTACTGTGGTGAGCTAATTAATATTCCCTTCTACTTACAAATTCTCTGGAAAATTCTCATAGATATAAAAACAAAAGATAAAGGGACAATTTAGTCTTAAGCCAGCGCTCAACCTTATGGTATTCTACTAGCCAAATACAAGTAAAAATTGGCTAGTGAATCCTCATCATTTGACTATTAAGTTCAATAGTTAGGATCGAGCCCTGCTAACCACAAGGTAATATGATAATATGACAGAATATCGCCATTATATCATATTGACTCTTGGTTAGACTAGCTGTGTTTTTTCAAAGTCCTTCTATACATCTGGTACATCTGGTCTGATTGGTAACTACCTGCAAAGCAAGGGGGACTGTTCTTTCTTTTAAATTCCAATCTTTACCAGGGACATAACAAAAAAATAATAACAGGTATGCATATAAGAACTAGTGGATCAAGAGCATCAGGCTGAAATTTGTCATTTTAGATACACCTATTTTAAAAAGAACCTTACTGATTGTGAATCCAGAAAGTTGTACTGACAGTACCTCCCCTATACATGGTTGGCGTAAGGTTTTGCCCCTCCACTTGGATTTCCTCCCTTTGAAAACCTCATGTGTTACCAGATGTTATCCCCCATCCCCCACAACATTTCAGAATGTTTACAGTAATTCCACAAATAATCCATACCCCACAACAGAGGAATTTCCTTGCCTTATCTACCCCTCTGAAATGACCGGCCCACCACTTCCCTGAAAACTAATTCCCTTTGTGGTGGGGAAATTAATGTAATAGAAATAACTTGCTCCTTTGGTCACTGAAAAACTGTTCTCTTTCATGCAATGCGACTTTCTATGTTTTTTCTTCATGAGTACAATGTATTTATGTACAGTGGCAAGAAGGGAGTGGCTAATACAAACTATACCGTGCCACAGAAAATACAGCCAATCAGAATGCTGAAAAGGTGTTGCATATTATACACTTAATGACTGCTCCCGAGGGAAACATCAGTTTTGTTTCCCGAGAATCTAGATGTTTCCCGAGACGAAGTCGAGGGAAACATCGAGATTCGAGGGAAACAAAACTGGTGTTTCCCGAGGGAGCAGTCATTAAGTGTTTTGTTATATAGCAAAAAATAAACTGCAATTATTAAATCAAAACAAATGTATTTTAAGAACGAAAGACAAGTTACAAAGTGTGTGCGCGACTGCATCGTGTAAAATAAGAACACTCCTATAACCCCACAAATTTCTTGCATTAGCAAAAACTTATCAAAATTAGCAAAGGTTTTTAAATAGACACGCATGTTTACAATAAACTTCTATTTTTCCCGATCTCAAACGCGACGCGCAAAAGCAATATTCCCCGACCAGTCAATAATTTTTCGAAATATTGACTGATCGGGGAATATTTGATTTGTACTTCACCACGTGACCTTGATTTAGCCAATAAGAGCGCACACTCGGTTGGAGTGAGCACTCGCTATATAACAATTGGTGTTATTCCAGTCAGCCTTCCCATCATGCACTGCATTTTCTCATGGCACACTGTCACGTATGTACGAATGTACCAGGGACTTCAGAAAAAGATGGGTGCTTTAGCGCTAGCCAACCAATTATTTAACCCCCCTGGATCCACCAATGATTTAATTTAATATTGTTGTGCAAGATTAATAAGTAAATACTGACCACGAAAGTAGGTACAGATATTTTTGGAGTGAATATCAACGTGACAGGTTGTGGCTGCCATGTGACTTTATAAACTATTGAATCTGTTTATTCAGTTCTCTAAAGTGTTAGGGCAAATCATATTTATGTTCATGATCCAATGTTGCTATATTCTGAAAACAAACAACATAATTACTTAAGGCATACCGAGATCATATTAATATTGCCTAAATTTGTCGAGCCTTTAAATTGGGAGAGAGCGAGGAAGTGCAACGCAGACAAAATTGTCATTTTCATGGGATACTTACATGTTTCTTTGGGAAGGACCCCTTAACCTCAGAAATCTAATATTTCCCCGCCTGCCGCGGCCGTAAAATCGTACAAATAGCCCCATTGCGCGCGATGTATTCAACAAACACAACCAAACTTTCCTTTCTATCATATACAAACAGAATAATTGAGCATCACAAATAGATTGATGTTGCCCTTGGAGATAGAAGCTTACCATTCGCCTTTTGCAAATACATATTTGCCGTAACCTTCCTTCCTTCCTTTTCTCCACTGACCATCATATATGTCCCCATTGGCAAAGTAATAAATTCCAAGGCCATGCCTTTTGCCGTTTTTGTAGCTGCCCGAGTAGTTGTCAACTCTCATGAAGTCGTCATCTTCGTCTAAAGGCGCAGGTTCTTTGGAGGTAGTACCTCCCATACTCTCCCGACCAGCACCCAAAACAGCACGATGAGATGCGAACAAGCAAGGAGAGTTCTGTTGCCAGCTTTTTTAGGTATTTTTCCAAGTGTTATTTGAAGATAAACTTGCGAAATACCTACCCGGATGCGAGCGTTCAGTGTGAAAACATACAGCTTCGCAACCTCGCTTGTTAATTATTAATGAGCTTTTTGACCGATGAACATCAGAGGGCGCCGGTGCGTTTTGAGTTCTTTTAGCAGGAAAATAGTTAGACAAAATTAAAAGAGGAAAGGCTAGTTCATCTATTAAAAGCTTACCATAAAATGTTTAAGTGGAAAAAGGTTCAAATTCTCGAAGATCGATAAAATAAAATTGCAAGCATCTGGGCTTTCACACGAATAAATATAAACATTGTATTTATATGATATTGCATACTTATGAAAAAGGTAATGCGGTAAGATAAAGAATTACGCTCAATACATCTTAACAAATTACAGAGTTCTGTTAGTGGAGATTATTGTTATGTATTTGTAACCCTGTGTATTATTAGCGCGCGCATGCGCCATAGAGTGAGAGAGTAAAGCACATGTTTGTTGTTGAGATTCTCTCACGTTATTGATACTTTCACTGGGATACTTCCCCTGGATTCAACAGTTTTTGGCGACGAGGATGGGATTTAGTACTTCCTAAGGAATTGTTTTACAATTGTACGTGTTTTCTACAAGTTTTTCCTCGAGTTTACTACTGTTTTATCGCTTGCAAAATGGCAGCGACGTTCATCGGCTCCATCGGCGAATACAACCATTCAGAGCCCTTTGCCTCCTATTTGGAAAGGCTGGAACAGTTTCTTTTCGCAAATAATATTGGCGAAACCTCTTCTACAGATTCAGAGGAAGCCAAGCTAGCCGCAGACAAGAAAAAAGTTGCGGTATTGATATCTACGATAGGTTTTAAAACCTATGGAACTCTGAGAGACTTATGCTCTCCGGCGAATCCCAAGGGAAAACTTTTTCTGAAATATGCGAACTGCTCAGTAACCACTATCGACCCAAGAGCCTAGAGGTAGCCGGTTCTTATAAGTTCCATTCCTGTTTCCAAACAGAGTCTGAAACTGTTACTGAGTTTAGTGCTCGGTTGAGGCACTTAGCTACTGATTGTAATTTTGGAACTTTTCTTGAGAGGGCTTTACGTGATCAACTTATCAGCGGTATTAGAAATGAAACTACGAAGAAGAAATTGCTTGGGCAAGAATCGCTCACCTTTGACCAGGCCCTGAAGATTGCAGTGGCTGATGAAGCTGCATTTAAAGAAACCTTGATGTTTAAGAAACCAGCTCAAGGGACACAGCCAGTTAATGCAGTCAGGGGTTCAAAGGAAACTGGCAAAGGTTCTACTTCTAGAAACCAAGGCACTAGACAACCATTCAAGGGACAACCACACCCTAATTCTAAGAGGCCTGAAGGGTATAAATGCTACAGCTGTGGTGCTAGAAATCATTCAAGAAAGGATTGCAAGCATAGAGACAAGGTATGTAATACCTGTAAAGTAAAGGGCACATAGCAAGAGCATGTTTGAAAAGCTCAGGAGTTCATGCCCTTCATGCTGATGAAGATGATAGTTCAGAGACATTTCTAGGGGATGACTTGTTCACAGTTGTTGAAGTAAATTCCGTTTCAAATGACATTAAAGTCCCATTGACTATTGAAGGGAACAATATTACTATGCAGCTTGACACTGGGTGTGCCTATTCCTTGGCACCTGAGAGTTTTTACACTAATTATTGTGGGCACATTCCCCTTGAATCCACAACTGTAATACTGTCCACGTACACAGGGGAAAGAATTCACCCCCTTGGTCAGATCCAAGTCAAGGTTAAGTATTCTGGAACTTCTCATGACTTACCCCTTATTATAGTACCAACTGGATCTAGTCCTTTGTTTGGACGTGATTGGCTTAATGAAATCAAACTTGATTGGTCTAACTTGTTGGGGGGACCTCAACCAGTCAACTCGATCCCATGTTCAGGGGTGGACTTAGCTTCAGTTCTAGAAAAACACAAGTCCTTGTTTGATGGCAGTTTGGGTTATTATAATGGCCCTCCTGAAGATTTAACTGTTACTAAAGAACCCCAGTTTCATAAAGCAAGACCCGTACCCTACGCATTAAAGCCTAAAGTTGAACAGGCACTTAAGAAAATGGAAGACGAAGGTGTGATCAAGAGGGTTTCCTCAGCCCTTTGTGCTGCACCAATAGTGACTGTTCTGAAAAGGAACTCTGAGGAAGTGCGTGTGTGTGGGGATTTCAGTGTGACCTACAACAGCTGTGCGGAAGTCAAAACATACCCAATTCCCAAGATTGAAGATTTGCATGAGGCATTGAGGGGATGTACTGTTTTCAGCATACTTGACATGAGTCAAGCATATCACCAGATTCCTGTTACACCTGAGTCTCAACCTTACTTAACCATTAACACCCACATGGGACTCTTTTCTTTTACGAGGCTCCCAAACGGAGTACACTCAGGTCCAGCTGTATTTCAAAGGGTAATTGACAACACCCTTGCTGGTATTCCACAAGTAGTGTGTTACATTGATGATATTTTGGTTGCTGGTGTTGACGAGGCAGATCATTTGCGTACACTAACTCTAGTTCTTGAGAGATTGTCTGCTGCAGGTTTCAAGCTAAACAAGTCCAAGTGTCAGTTTGAGAAGTCATCAGTTACCTATCTAGGCCATGTTATTGATGGAGAAGGCCTACATCCCACTGAAGAGAAGCTGAAGGCTGTGCGTGATGCACCTCGCCCTAAGGATGTAAGTGCATTGAAGTCATTCTTAGGACTAATCATGTTCTACTCTAGATTCTTGCAGAACCATTCTACTGTGCTAGCTCCATTGAACAACCTGCTGCGGAATGATGTCAAGTGGCAGTGGACCAAGACAGAAGAAGATGCATTTGTGAGTGCCAAGAAACTCTTGCTAGAGTCTCAGACCCTAGTGCACTATGATGAATCCTTGCCACTGTACTTGTCATGTGATGCCTCCTCTTATGGAGCTGGGGCAGTCCTTTCTCATCTCATTGATGGACAGTACCGACCAATAGCATTTGCGTCATGCACGCTCACTCAAGCTCAGAAAAACTACTCCCAACTAGACAAAGAAGCTTTCAGTATCATATTTGGCTTGAAGCGTTTCCATCAATACTTGTATGGGAGAACTTTCACTATCTTAACCGATCACCGCCCACTACTGGCTTTGTTTGCGCCTGACCGTCCTGTGCCTGCCCATGCAGCAGCAAGATTACAACGTTGGGCATTGATTCTACAGTCCTACAACTACAAGATTGAGTACAGGAATACTACTGCACATGCTGACGCAGATTCCATGTCACGCCTACCACTTCCACAAACTTGGGATCCCCAAGGTGAGAATGTTAACTGTTATTTCCTAGAGCATTATGGCATGTCCAATGTTACCAGTCTTATGATCAAGAAGGCTACTGCTGTTGACCCTGTTCTTTCAAGGGTTATGCAATACACTATGTCTGGATGGCCGCATGTTGTAGACCCAGATTTAGTGACATTTAAGAACAAACGGAACGAATTAACGATTGAGCAAGGATGTTTGCTTTGGGGTGCACGAGTGATTATCCCCACATCCTTGCAGAAGGAAGTCCTTCAGGAATTGCATGATACTCACCCAGGTATAACTAGGATGAAGAGTCTAGCTCGTTCATATGTTTGGTGGCCGAACATTGATTCAGACATTGAGAAGCTTGTAAAATCTTGTTTAGTCTGTTTGTCAACCAGATCCAATCCACCTGAGGCACCAAGCCATCCATGGATGTACCCACAAAGACCATGGTCACGTGTTCATGCAGATTTCAAAGGTCCTGTTGGAAACCATATGTACCTTGTCATAGTGGATGCATATAGTAAGTACCCAGAAATTGTTAAGATGGGTAGTAGCCTGAAGAGTACTTCAGCTAAGGCAACCATTTCAGCTTTACGAGACATTTTTAGTAGACATGGGATTCCAGAAACGTTTGTCACAGACAATGGACCGCAGTTTGCTTCTCAAGAATTTGAGATTTTCTGTAAGAATAATGGCATCCGTCATCGCACATCTGCGCCTTACAAACCATCTTCAAATGGACAAGCTGAACGTGTAGTACAGATTTTGAAATCAGCACTTGAACAGGCGAGAATTACTGGAGAAGATACTGATGCTCTGATTTCGAGATACTTGTTGACTTATCGTAACACACCTCATTCGACAACAGGTGAATCACCAGCAATGTTGCTGATGAGGCGAAGACTTCGCACACGTTTGGATTTACTTCTTCCTTCACTGCATAAGCGTGTTGAAACCAAACAAGAAAATGTCATGGAACGGTATGCGAATCGGAGCTTACGTCAATTCATGGTTGGCGATATGGTAATGGCACGGAATTATATAGGAAGGGAGAAATGGATGAAAGGAACTGTGATTGCTGTAGAAGGATCAAAGAACTACGTGGTGAGTGTAGATGGAGTATGCTGGAGGAGACACATAGATCAACTCATTAAGTGCGAAGACAGTGAACTCAGCGCTGAAGCAAATACACAAAGACAGTCTACTGTTGATGTCCAGGGGACACCTACACCCGAGTCAAAAGTTCCACAGGAAACAGTGAGTTTGAACAATCCTAACACTAATGCTCAGGAGAACTTATTCCCTAGTGATAGGCAGCTAGTAGTAGATAAGAATGTTGACACTGCAGTTAGCCCTGAGCCCGTAGATAGTTCAGTTGAGGAATCTGTAGCCTCACCAGAGATTGTCCAAGAGAGAAGATATCCTGGTCGAGTCAGGAGACCTCCTACATATTTACAAGATTATGAACATTGAACATTACTTCATGAACTGATCAGATTCAAATTCATGTACACACATGCGGATATAGTTATTCTTGTTGACATTGTATGTTCTACTTAATTTACAGGGAGGATGTTATGTATTTGTAACCCTGTGTATTATTAGCGCGCGCATGCGCCATAGAGTGAGAGAGTAAAGCACATGTTTGTTGTTGAGATTCTCTCACGTTATTGATACTTTCACTGGGATACTTCCCCTGGATTCAACAATTATATTAGTACTAAGGGTTAACGTGCACACTAGCGACATACTGACATGCGACGTTATGTTGTTGTTGCAACGATAAGACATAAAAGCATGGGAAAAGAGCTGAAATAATGAGTATTTTCCATGGATCATCATGAGGTTACTTTACCAAAGCAATCTTATGTTATTTTTTGTGGTTTTTAACGGTTTGAAACCACTAAATTTTGTTCGCGTGATATTTTCCTCGTGTCTTTATGTCGCAAGTGTGCACCAGGCATTATCCACTCAATAGAGCAAGTCAAAAATTCATTTGTCTATGTATTCCAAAATGCAAGTGGCTTTATAGCATTTGAAACGATGTTCTCGTTTTTGACAGAAATATAATATTTAGCTTCCCCGAACCGGGAGTCTAATCGGAAACGCATCGATTATTAATGGAATGATAAAAGAAGTCAATGTCATCGCATAGCAAATAAAAAGGTTATTTGCACATAGGCCGACTTGGCTTCAAAGAAACTATGGATCAGGGACCAGGGCGTAGCCAGGAATTTTGGTTAGGGGGAGGGGGGCGGATAGTGAAAACATGGGACGAAAATTTTCACATTTCCTCCAGCAAATACAGTAACTGTATGGGAAAACCTCCCGAGAAAGGGGAGACCGCGCCCCCTGGGGCCCCCTGGCTACGCCCCTGGGGACGGCGTTAGCGGGCGGAGAGAGGGCCGCGGGTCTTGGGACCTAAAATCTCAAACCTTTCCTTTGGAGAGCATGCCCCCATACAGCTATTTCAAGATACGTTGTCGATAAAGCGCTCAAGTGAACGCATCCAGACCGTTAGGGGAAGAGGTCAAAACAATTGTACTCGACTGGTACCCAATTTTTTCAGGGGAGGAGGTGGGTACCGGCATCTACCCCCTTAGGTACCCAATACCCCTTTTTCAGACCTCATTTTCTCAGAGTATGATCTAGGAGTACCTGTTTTTTATTGCCACATATGGACTCCTCTCGCTGCGAGGAAAGCGTTTAGTTGGAGCATTCACCTTTTTAATATCTATTTTATTTAAGGAGATACTTCTGATACTTGCTCCTAAAATTCAGCTCTGAGAGGAAGGTGGCTCCGGCACTTACCCCACCCCCCACAAAAGCTCACTTTTGTACCGTATTCTTGATTATTTTTCTTATTCCCTCACACTTGCACACCATTTCCCCTGTAGTGTAGTTGCACTTTTCGACACTTTCTCCGACAACCTTTATTGAAATAGCTGTATACCCCCTAGTTGAATAGGAAGACCAAGAAAAGTTTCTCACAGCCCCCTCCCGGCCAAAAAAAAAACAATCTTGCTTCCGCCGACCCTGTGAGTTCGATTCAGAACCATTTAGTTCATAATGAATTCAATCTCCACTTTTGGAGCCTTATCTTCCTATCGATTCCTTGAGGAGATATGCCGCCACGCGCGATAAGTTATGCACAGTAGCAATAAGTGCTTGTTCGTGTTCCTCGGGAGTTTCGTCATGATCTGCCAATGGAAATAAAAACAACAAAAGCACAACTGTTATCCTGATCGTTCCATTTTTATCCCTCAACAAATTGGGAGGGGAATGTGTCGAATGTTTTGGGTTGTTAGCCCAAAGTAGAGACTGACTCGTAGTCTATGTTTTAGCGCCATAAACAGGATGGCGCTCGTACCGCACCTGCCCAACCCAATCTGCACAGGGAATTTCTGCTGAATGCCATTCTGAATTCCCGGCACGCGCATGGGAAATGTTCGGAATTCACATGGATAACCATGAGAAATCCGAACACTTCCCATTCTTCTACCATGGGAAATTCCAGCCTCGTACTCAGGCGTCTCAGGTGTGTCAAAAAAAGCAAAAAAGAGCAAAAACCCGCGGGCGATCCGCAAAAGGTAAAATGTCGAGGCGCGCAATGCATCATGGGAAAGCTCAGGCGCAGTCGCAAAGGACCAAGGGAACGCTCAACCGAACTTACGCTCGCCCTTCCCATGATGCCTTGCGCGCTAGCTCACTCCCAGTCACTAGATCGCGCCTGGGTACACGAGGCAGGGGAAATTCAGCTTTTCCCATGGATGGGTTTCTGCAGAAATTCCCTGCGCTGGTGACGCCTATGATGAGATGCAAATCCGGATCCGACCTTTTTGTTCTAGAAAATAAGGTCCCGCTAGCCTCAAATATTCCACTTTCTTTTAACCACAATGCGCTCTTCCTCGGACTCCATATCACAAGATTTAGTCATACTTACTTACCATCATTGTCAACGACTTGCATTTCTTCCGTGAGCGTGAGGATGTTTTCTTCCCAGACATTGAAGAGCGACATGGCGAATGACACCTTGTTCTTGTAGCCCGGCATGTTTAATAGAACTCGTTTTATCAGCGCCATGAAGTTCTCTAACTTGCGCCCCTTGCCGTTCATCATGTCATCCTGCCCTGCAGCCTGATCAACAAATGCAAAAATATTAAACGATCGACAACTAGCAATCCCGGGGCTCGCCTAGAGAGGGAGGGAGCGTTGGGTATTATTTTTGCCAATAAATGTGCTGAGGATGGCATCTTTTAGATGGCGAAATTTGGTCCGTCCACGCACTCTTTCCGGCCTGGATGGGTTGACTAACTAACGACAAATGGGCATAAAAGCTACCGACTACCGCCCAACTTGGATAAAAAACACCCATAACGACAAAAAAGTGTTTACCGGCTACCGACATTTTTACAAATTATTCTAGCCAGGTTATTAAATAAAAGGTTTATTCTGAGAAATAGCGATTGCTTTGGACTTTTCTGGTGAATTCCGTTCAATTGTGACACTTCCCGAGCTTCAAAATACCAGAGATGACTAAATTTCTAATAACTGACACTCTTGGCATCCTTAGATGATCTAAGAGGCTGTGTCAGCCGCCATTTTGACAGCATAGCAACATACCAAGTCGGAGAAAGCATCCATTTCCATCGGCTGATTTAGAGAATGTAGAGCAATGTTCTCGATTGAATTTGGTAAATCAAATCTGAAACTTTGTTTTTAGATGTTGATTTAGAGATTTCTACACGTAATTCGTCTTCTAATTGCGAACAAAAACAATAACAAAGGAGTGGCTGACACAGGCTCTTTAATGGCCGTCTGTTCAAGGAAAATAAATTTAGACAAGATGACGTGTGTGCGCATGCGCAAACGGACAACTTAAAAAGAAACTCATTCGTGTCAAAGTAATGGCTACTATTGGAATATGAGTAAAAAAAAACATGCTAAACGGCAACTGTGAAAAAACATATCTGCATTATCGTGAGATAATAAGCTACTATTTGTTAAAAAGAAAACGCAACAACGTGTCCCACATGGATCTCTAACACACTCTTCAGGCCTATAAATACGTTGGTGATACATAATTAATTAGTTGATTGTTCACTAACGGTACAAGGGGCGTCCTTATATGGTCTGGTGGCCGGACGTTCTCTCACCCATAGGTATCTAGCTACTGAGCAATTCAAAACCAGGATAGCGACTGTCAGGGCCGAAATCTCTGGCGTGGGCGTAAGAACCGTACGGTCGCCATACGACGCTTCAGCTCTTTGTCTGGAAGTATGGTCCTATTTTTTTCTTCGTTTTCCTCAAGTCAAGTAAATCCTCAAGTGGACAGGCAAATTTATATTACTTGAATGACTCACAAAGCAATTATTAAGAATTTTAACCGACATCCAGACCCCCCCCCCCCCCCTCCCAATCCAGACCCTGTTTTGGGGTCCATAATAATAATCTATCGTTTCTTTAACTTCTCTTTAACACTTTTTTGTTTTGTAAGTAATAAAAACTATTCTCATTGCGTATAATTAATTAGAATGGCGAAAGATCGATTAAAATCATCACCACGTGACCAAAGGGCATCACATGACCACGCTAGTACTTAATCCTGCGTTCCTGCCATCTTATCATTCTGCCTTCGACCAGTTTGACATAAAGTTCGAGAGTGAAGTTTGATCGCCAGTATTGCCACTGAGTTGCAGCACCATTATTCCCTAGAAGAGCGGAGTTTTGTCATACTGTATGCTGTACGGATCTTCATACTACAGAGAGAAAGCGAGATTTTTCCCATCCTGGAAATGTTTACCTCGAGTCTCCCGATCTTGCGAAGCAAAACTCATAAGTAAGTTAACAAGTTAAGTTTACTGCACTACTGTTCAGTTTTACCCTGAAGTGATTTATATGCTACCTTTGTATCTAATGGTCCTACTTCCATGCCTTGCTTATACAACGCTTGTCAAGTTTATACTGTATCTGTCGGTAATTTCTAGTCCATTGCTACTCGTTCGGATTTGCATATTTCTTCATGCGTATAACACGCAGAGTTCGCTTCCCGTCGCTTTCCTTCGCCGTTTAACTTTAGTCATCTCCTGCCTGTAGTTTTCATCCCTTGTATTTTTAAAATGTCCTTCTTTCTTGCTAACTTTTACTTTGTATTTTTAGGTACCATGGTAGTTAATATTCTCTGC
The DNA here is from genome assembly GCA_033964015.1 of Scolanthus callimorphus. Lineage (NCBI taxonomy): Eukaryota > Metazoa > Cnidaria > Anthozoa > Actiniaria > Edwardsiidae > Scolanthus > Scolanthus callimorphus. The sequence continues at coordinate 25,815,198 of CM066916.1, read as the reverse complement.
CTCCCCGGATACACAGTAATAATATGAATTCAATAAACTGTACTTGTTAATTGTTCTTTGACTGCATTATGTTTGCTTTATAACCATTATGTATCTTACATAATCTTCCAGCACTTTTTAAATCGGCCGGCTCATTTTCTACGCCGGGATGCCATCCAGCCTTACAATTTCTAAGGTTTGGGCCGGTGTAAAATTTTCTACCGGGTTGTTAGCCAGCCTCCAATTTCATCAAGGACTGGGCCGGCAATAATTTTTATGGTGCCGGGTTCTTATCCTGCCTTAGCAATCTCTAGTAAGGCTAGGACCGGTGTAATTTTTATACCGGGTTGTTAGCCAGACTTCAATTTCTTCAAAAGTCTGGGCCAGCACTAATTTTCTTGTGCCGGGTTCGTTATCCTCCTTACCAATTTCTAGTAAGGCTAGGGCCGGTGTAATTTTTACACTGGGTTGTTAGCCAGACTTCAATTTGTTCAAAATCTGGACCAGCACTAATTTTCTTTTGCTGGGTTGTTATCCAGCCTTAACAATTTCTAGTAAGGCTAGGGCCGGTGGAATTTTATACCGGGTTGTTAGACAGACTTCAATTTCTTAAAGTCTGGGCCAGCACTAATTTTATTGTGCCGGGTTGTTATCCAGCCTTAACAATTTCTAGTAAGGCTAGGGCCGGTGGAATTTTTTATACCGGGTTGTTAGACAGACTTCAATTTCTTAAAGTCTGGGCCAGCACTAATTTTCTTCTGCTGGGTTGTTATCCAGCCTTAACAATTTCTAGTAAGGCTAGGGCCGGTGGAATTTTTATACCGGGTTGTTAGACAGACTTCAATTTCTTAAAGTCTGGGCCAGCACTAATTTTCTTGTGCCGGGTTGTTATCCAGCCTTAACAATTTCTAGTAAGGCTAGGGCCGGTGGAATGTTTTATACCGGGTTGTTAGCCAGACTTCAATTCCTCAAAAGTCTGGGCCAGCACTAATTTTCTTGTGCCTGGTTGTTATCCAGCCTTAAAATTTCTAGTAAGGCTAGGTGTAGTGTAACTTCTGTTGACCAAAGCTTGAGTCAGCTTTGATTTTTCTATGCCGGGTTGTTTGATAAAATACAAATAAAATGAAATGAAATGTTTTAAACTTGATCCCTCAAAGATATTATGAATTTAGTATTTATAGGTATGTCAATCATATTTTCGGTCATTTCGGACTTCAGACTTGCACCCCACTGGTTCTAAGATTGGGCTGACTTAAGCCGTATCTCCGTTTCGGCGGGGCTTTCTTGGTTCCAGTGGCGTGTAGGCCTGCCTTCCAACACACCAATTATATTTTCCCTTAGTACAGAAATATACTCAGCTCCCATTGTTCCAAAAGGCAATTACAATTGAGTGTATAACGGATAATGTCCTATATGATTATGAGCTGATTACTTATTGCAATTTGTAAGGCAGGCCTACTTACGCCACTGGACCAAGATAAGCCCGCACTCGAGGGCCATAAGTTAGAAACCTACTTGTATGGTTTCTATGAAAGTCTTGTGAAATAAAGTTTCTTGTATTGTATTCTATTATAGGAAATCATCATATCCTCTGTAACAGTAGTAAAATCTTGTATACTTGACTGACATTTCAGTTTTCTGTATGGAGGTGATTATACTGTTAAGGACTGTGCACTTCTCCTCAACTTCGCATTTAAAATATGTATGTCACAGTAAATGTATCAAAATCACACTCTTTCCACTTATCTAAAGTCGTAAGGATATTTTTGCAGGTGACAAGTCCCCGTTTCTATTTATCATTTTATTTCTCTCGGCCCAACTAGTAATAGTCCAATTTACCTGGTAGACCCGGTAAACAAACTCATTGGATATTAATACGTAATTACTAAATTTACATCGTCAATTCAAGGAGATAGGCTCAAAAAGGGGATCCCATGACGTTTTCTCTCTCCCATTTTGTATTGACTATTTGCGCTTCTCGAGGTATTTTGCGCTTATTTGAGGATAAAGCCCTGAAAATTTCGGGACAGTTGGTATAGGTACACAGCCACTTTGTGTTTAGTACAGCCAAGTTCTCATATGCCAAGTTTCATGTTGCGTAGTTACCGGGCTTGTAGTCACGTGTTGGTACAAACTCTATAATGACAATCCTAACATTCTAGTAATTTCCCTGACACGCGCACCAACGTGATTGTTATTATTTATTTTTGTACCTCATGACACCATTCTTCTTCTGTATATCGATCCAGTTTCTAGCAGTAAAGGTGGCTATGAACTCGCTTTCAAGCTGATAGAGTGATATTGACATTTTTTTTATTTTCAAAATTTTGATTCTCAACAAAATTAGCTAAAATTTGTAATTTAATTAATTAATTTGCGCCGGGGAGCACCCTTTACTTTTGCAAGAGGGCTTTTTCGTGGTATGTACTCCGATTGAATTGATATTTTGTAACAAGCTTCATGAATTTCACGAAGGAATTGCCACTGCAATTCCTTCCGCTTTATTAGAAAAAATATATATATGTTGCCATGAAAACCAGCTTCACCTCGGCATGTAATAAAGTTTTGACCTCCTAGGGTCTGCATCCGCCACTGCTTCTTAAACTTGTCAACTCTCATTATGAAGGTGTGACATCCTTATTAGCATCGCAATCCCCTTAGTACTCGTGATTTTCCCAATAATACGCATTCGGGCCATCACCAAGAAAAAATTACATATATATTATTTTTAAGAATCCTAAATATCACGAGGCAACGGCTCTCACTAAGGAACGTTCCAAAATTTAAAACTGGACGAACATTAACTAGCTGTTAATTATACTCTTTTTGAGTATATTCAATTTCAAATCTTTATGAAGCTGTAAAGGTGATTTTATACATTCACATATCTCATTTTATATATAGGAGCCATACCTTTAAGTTTAATCGTATTTCTTTAACAATTTGCAGCTCATACTAGAGACTCGCTGCAGTCGTTTAGGCAATATTTAGCAAGCGCATGCCAAAGAGGAAACAAGCAAAACGCGGGTTTAGTGAAATTAATGACGTCATTTATAAGGGGCGTTTTATTTCAAAGCCAACGGACTTCAACTTCAACTTTATTATATATATATATTTTTTAAATATTACGAAGACAGCACACCGCCTGCAAATAGCATAGCTAGTCGAGGCAGCCGGTGAGAGGACAAAGAAGCAGAGAGAGACGAAGCGTAAAAACGTGAAAAAAAAAAAAGAAAATTCGAGACAGTTTATAATAGAAGTAAAAGTTTTCTATGTTTTTTGTGGGTATTTATTTTCACAGTTTATTTTCAAAAACTTTCTTGAAAAAAAAAACATGCTACGTATATTCGAACAAAAACAAGGAACTAGAAAGGCCGAAACTTATTTGTTTACAAATGAATAGTTTGTTATTTACATAAAAATATAATTCAAAGAGTTGACAAAGACGACAGTGAGATTTGAAAGTCGGTATTATGTGGCAGAGACTTAAAGGGTTTTGGACCTGACTCGCCATCGTCACATTCTCGTTACATCCCGACTCTATGCTTTCCATGCTTCGACTATGCCCGATGCAGAGGTTCTTCAGTTCTTAAGATGAAGAACTTGCTTATAAGATTTCGGCGGTCTTATGGACGTTGAGGCCGGTGAGTGATCAAAGAGCTTGCTCATAAGGAAAACAAGACATATGAAGCACGTTTTATATAGTACCTTCTACGGCTTGGACTAGATATAGTGTGCTCTACATGCGTAACCAACGGACCTATCAATCAGATTATCGAGCATACAGTATATTTGTGCAAGGTCTCCACTGGCAACAGGAAATTTCTTAAGAGCAAAGAGACGCCCATGTCTTTCTACAAATAGCAACTACATCGCAGTCGTAAGCCCAGCTGATGCCCTGAGAAACGTAGACCGCAGACACTTAGTAGGTTGAGACGCATATTACTAGAAAGCTAAAACTTATGTACGCCATATTCTATATAACATTATAATATAACGAAGGCAGTTATTAGAGGTGCAGAACGATTATATCATCGAATATGACCAAGGACGAAACATTCTCATTTTACGAATTTTACTACGCGTCTCTCTCAACACCTAAACGGGCTGGAACAAGATTGTTCCATCATGCCCAAATTAATCCTATAATTAATTACTCGCCCTTCATGGTACCTACTAGCCTTGCTTTAATCTTACTAGCTACACCTGCAAGGGTGCTTGGGGCTCATACGCGTGCAGAAAATACTTTTGCCAATATCTCAAATAAGAAAATAGAGCAACGAAAGTTTGCTCGTCAATGTTAATTCCGCAGTACTAGCAAAAATTTGGATAGTTGATGTTTCCATGGCAACCTAATTAAAGGGACCCATCCCATATTTTTCCTAATGTGGGACTTAACAACAAGATGCAAAATGGGGAACAGAAAAACCTCAACGTATTATTTTCCTTTACTGGGTTGATTCCTTCAACATATCTTCTTCTTAAGGCAAACCACCTGCATAATTAACAGAAACAGTTCTTTTCGATCTATCACGTAACCCTGGACAAAATAAACAAGATGCTATCAACTGCAAAAATTCATGAAGATTAGGAATCTAGGGTTAAAAGTTCGACCATAAGTTTTCCCCGTTTTTGATCGAAAGTTAATTGTAAACGATACTTAGCTACAGATAAAATGATGTTTCCATAGCAACCAAATATAAACATTTAATGCTGGTGACGTTTTACTCATACGAGTTCCACCTCTGTAACTATTGTCCTAATATAGTTGTTTGCAAAATTGCTGAGAAGCTTACTCATTGACGCCCAAATCTGTCACCTACAGTTCTGACTGTAACTGCAATACTGATAGTATAATAATAAATGGGTCCCGGAGCGTCATGCCAAGTTTCAACATCTTGCATCTTATTGGGCTGTCCCAAAAAATTGCCATACCTCCCCCTATATCGAGGAACTGCATATTTTCAAAAATTGTTCTACCCCTGTGGAAATTCCATACTTTCTACAACCCGTTGGAAATTTGAAGCAACCACTGTGGAAATTCCAAATCTGCAAATAAATGCCCACGTAAATTTTGGAATAAAATAAATGGCCCTGTGGAAATTTTAGGGTCAAAATTTATGGCACCTGGATGAAACACTAAACACTATTAGCCCGGTGGAAATTCCAGTTCCTCGATAGTGAGGTAATAACAGATATAAAATGGAACAGCCCATATAAAACATACTTAACTCTGGAACTAGGCATGGAATACTGGTTAGTTTACCAAGGCAGCCACACACCGTTCTAATCGGCCGTTGCCTAGCCACACACTGGCGACATTTTCGTAAATTGAAAGGCTACGCTTTTGCTCAATTGACTACTACTTTTACCACAACATATGCTCTCCTTACTCAGACTATATCTGCTGTTTATATTATTTGGTCTAGTATGAGTCATGATTATTATTCGATTAGCAAATCATACTCTCATTGACAAACGATAACACCATCGTTAATCATTTACTTCATTCTACTATAAAACATCTAGTCCATTGATGATGTTTTAAATTACAGAATTGGCTGGTCCCGATAGTTTGCATATAATAGTGGATTAAATTTTGTTCTCTAATATTGTTTGTACACACCGTCAGGTCATTTTGCCATTTTACTGAATAAGCATCCATAAGCAGTCTTGCACTGCTCTTGCTCTTTACCCCTTTAATCTCTTTCGTTAAAAAAACAAGAAAAAACAAGCACATCTGAAACAGCTTCAATGATATATGCCTTGGGACGGACAAGATGAGACGTCAGTTATTATAGGTGTGGGAATTATGCGGAACATTTAGATTTTTGCTATAACTATCCTAATAAGCCAGACAAGCTCACGGCATGGCATTCATGCTGTAATCCCTTTTAGGTATGGGAATGAAGTTTTGAATTAGGTTTGGGATGTTTTAGGTATGGGATGTTTATGGTATTGGTATGGGTAGTTTGGTATTGGATACCACCAGAGGGCGTGGTAACGTATTTGAAGACTTGGGCAAGCCTAGCCGAAGGTAGCTCGCCCCTCTCTCCATATCTTCTTAATTAGCTCTGGAGCCATTGTATTAATTCTAGCAATGAGAATATTATACTATTCTCATTGCGTATAATTAATTAGAATGGCGAAAGATCGATTAAAATCATCACCACGTGACCAAAGGGCATCACATGACCACGCTAGTACTTAATCCTGCGTTCCTGCCATCTTATCATTCTGCCTTCGACCAGTTTGACATAAAGTTCGAGAGTGAAGTTTGATCGCCCCTCCCACCTCCCGAATAATGGTGCTGCAACGCCACACCCACAACTCTATTGCAGGACCCCGTCCTGCACCTAGCCTCCAGAGCTCGCCCCTCTCTCCATATCTTCTTAATTAGCTCTGGAGCCATTGTATTAATTCTAGCAATGAGAATATTATACTATCTGTATCTGTATCGTTTTGTCTGATGAGCATTACACCCCCAAATATGGGAATTAAAATTCCACTGGGATACCGACGTAAGAATTATGGGGTTTTGTCATGTGCGCAATGCAATTGCGGGATGCCGCGACAATTGTTTACTTTTTGCAAATCAGCTTCGCTAAAAATGCGCCATCTCTGGCTTTTCTATAATAAGCATAAAGATTGTTTCTATTGGTGTCTTCGAGCTTTGATAAAAGAAAATGAAGCACAGGGAAATTCATTCAGAAACCAATCCATGGGAAAAGCTGAATTTCCCATGGTAGAAGCATGTGAAGTGTTCAGATTTCCCATGGCTATCCATGTAAATTCCGAACACTTCCCATGCGTTTGCCTTGGGAAATTCAGCTTTTCCCATGGATGGGTTTCTGCAGAAATTTCCAGTGATAAGAGAGCGTATCCCCATTGATAGCAGATTAACAACATTAAAACAATTAAAATCTGCCAAATTGCCCCTAGGACACAAGAAAAGGATTTTTTGCTGGCGTAAAATTGCCTGTAACGTTGTTAGCACCTATTTCTGCTTAGCGTATGACGCCTCATCCCCCAGTGAATCTTTATTATGTGATTTTTTAGATATGTAAAGTACCTGGGCGGTATGATATCCAAGGTATGAAAGCTCGTGTACTCTACCATTCACAGCTTTACTGCCGAGCACAGCAAACGCTATAGACTCGCCGCACAGCTTGAGTAACTTGGCTGTGTTTTCGAGGCACCAGTCACTTGGCAAGGCTACGAGACGGTAAATTAACAGTACAATGTTAGAAACACAGGTAGCCTTCTAGCCGGACCTTGTGCCGGACCTTGTGCCGTGTGAGTTACTCGGAAAATCATATTTGTTTTCAGGTTTAGTCAGGATTCCTGTGGTGCGCAACAAAATCGATTACGTGCCACAGGAAATCTGAAACTGGATTACAGATACAAACTTTTTCGAATAACCCCAACTCTCTATTAGTAATTTCAAAATGAGATTGAATTTACGGCTGAGCCAATCCTGAAACGTAATTAGTCAAAAACATCCAGATTGCGCACATTATTCAAATCCATAATTTTAGCCAGTAACCATAATCATTTCGAAACAATGGTCTGATCTATCGTTTTCTTTCAACTTATAATAAAGATTGTTTTTGTTTGTGGACTTTATTTAGAGTAGCTTTTATTGCATTTTTCCTATTAAGCGCACGTCCTCGTGGTTCTTTAACGAGACGGGACCTACGGTTTTTGGCGTCGTTATCCAAAAGACATGAAGTTCTAATCACTTGCAGATGTTGAAGCAAAGGCAACACCTTCTCCTAATTGTTTATGCGAGCCCCTGACTAAATTTGGGGACTTGGCGACCAAATAGAGCTACTCGCCAAATGGCATCCCAGCTTTCTGAGTTCAGCTGAGATCGACGTTGATGTGGCGACTAAATATTTGCATTTTGGCGACCAATTTTTTTAATTAGTCGCCAATGGCGCCTCCGAAAATAGTTAATGTCGGGCCCTGCCCTGAGTGGTGGTAGAGGTTCGAACCCACGATCTCCAGCTCATCATCCTAGTACCCAGAGCCCGATATGACAGGCTCGTTGAGAGGAAGATTTTTCTGCACATGCTCCAACGTTCAAAATCAGCAAAATAGCAAAAGTCCTCAAATGGATGTCACACGAGCCTATCCTGTGAGGTTTTTAACCCGGGGAGCTCTTGGTACGAGAATGCCAGCTCATCAGGGGTGCTTACCATTGGTCACGAAAAACCGGTAATTTCGGTCGGGATTCCAATGGTACAGTCGATGTTTCGGTTATTCCGGTTGGTACGAGCAGTTCAGCTTCAGAGGTTGTCTCGCCGTTCCAGTTGGAACGAACCGATCGGAATGGTTTGTACCATTGGCACTCCAACCGGTTTTATGACCAAATATGGTAGCCGATCCGAACCGAAATGCGAATAAGCGAATGGTAAGCGCCATTCCACTTATTTCCACTCGGTATTTCTTCCCAACCGAAATGTTCTGTACCATTGGACGCTGATCAAACCAACCGGTTTCCCATGACCAGTGCTAAGCACCCCAGACCGGCGCTCTACGAACTGAGCTAACCGGGAGGCAGTAAAGTTATATCGTAATAATACCTGCAAGTTCCTCCATGACGCTGATGATGTCATCATCATTCCAGGTCGCCCTGCACTCGGTATGTAAGAGCTCAAGAGCTTGTGCCAGCTCGCGCATGTCTACGTCCTCAACTCCATAGAATGTTGGACACGTGGTCATGATAGTCCAATCAATCAGCCCTAAACCGCCATGCATATGAAATGGCAATGTGTTATTATTTGCCACCCAAACCAGAAAAAAGGACAAATTGGAAGTAATGTAAATGCGCTGGCTGCCATACAGACGCAAGTGAAAGCACGCACTGCAGGATATCAAACTCGAACGAAATCGGCACGCAAGTTAAACCTGCTTGCGCAAAAAACATCAAATACGTGTGCAAACGGCTATAATATTTAACAATTAGACCTCAAGGCCGAATGTGCTATGATGAATAGACCATGAGGCCGAAGGCCGAATGGTCTATTGATATCATAGCACATGAGGACGAGAGGTCTAATTGTTTTGGTATAAACCAACTAGTTGGTCGGATTTGGCAAAGAATTCCATTATTTTATGTTGAAAAAATCAAGTTTTCTTGCAAAGAAAGGTGGTGGTTTTGCCAGGCACGGTCTATCACTAATAGACCATTAGTAGCTCAGCCAATCAGAATGCAGGATTTGCAATAGACCATTAGTTGGTTTATACTAAAACAATATAGTTGATGTTCGAGGGCGTAAATTAAACTGCTTTCAGTCCCTTCTTTGGCAAATGCCCGACTCAGGCTCATTTTAGCCCGAGCGCAGCGACGAACAAAAAGGGGGCACTGAGAAGTGCCCAAAACTTATTTACGCCCAAGAACTCAACCACATTACCATTATTATAACTTTGGAGAGTATAGAGTACAAAGACGAGAATTATGGCGACCATCGTAGCAGCGACCTCAGAGCAACGGGCTCTAATATATTAGAGCCTGCCAAAATGTTCATTAGAGCCCACAATGCTCGCCAAATATCTCTTTTGATAATATGGCAGGATGCAAGAGTGGTAAGAAGGAAGAAACGTGACTGGATATCGATGTGATTTTAAGCACATAGAGGTAGTTTGAGTTCTACATTAAATTACATTTCTTACCACTTTCGCAGTTAACTGGGCCATACAGAATGTAGAGTAAACGAGCTTTGAAGACAATAGGCCAAGGCTTTAGAATGGATGACAGCCAAAAGCCTTTCTCTTGTCTGTCTGCAGATTTGTCCAGAAATATTTCTCTACAAAATACACGAATGTAGCGCTCGAACCACGGCTGAGATCCCGGGGTTGAGTGCAGCACCTTCTGCATGCGCTCATCGAGACACGACGCACCGGCTGCAAGAACAAATGATGGTCCATTATCATCGAATGAATCCAGCGCTTCAAATGGGTTGTTGCTGATCAGGCAAAAGTGGAATATTTAGACTGCAAAATAATCCCTTTAATTAATCGCGAACATCCGAGTAAAAGCAATCGGCGCCATTCTAATTTTCTCGTGTATTTCGAGTTCCCTCACGATAAGGAGAATACCCTTTCTATATTTTCTTATTACAAAGAGCAGTGTGTGCGCAAATGGTTGAAACGCTCGCGCATCACCTGTGTTGATTGCTTCGCGCGCTTCACTGGGAACGAAAAGACACAATGCGCGAAATGAAGGAGTGCAATTTTTATCTTTGTTGTAAAATATTGAAAACGTGATGATAAATGCGGGGGAAGTTTCTGCAGGGATACGAACGTTGCTCATGCCCGAAGCCGTGAAACTGCTCCCCCCTCCTCTCAGTATAGGAAAATTTCTTTTTTTTTACGACGCTACTCAAAAGGACACGTCCATGCTAGAAATGTATTAGTGCGCGTACAATTTATGTGTTTTATGCCTTGGAAAATGGTGTATCAGTAGAGTCATTGGTTTTCAAACTACTTGTCAAGGTCAATATTCCTGCTAAGGACGATGGAAAATGGAGCAAAACAGGATATCGCTGGTGCAAAGTTGAAAAATAACCCTATTTGCACCAAGAGAGATAGAAGCTAAAATTACAACAGTGCTAAAGCAGGGATCAAACGGCAATGAGAGTGGATGGGAGTTAACTATCATTCACTCTCACATACTCTCATGTCCAACTGATGTGGTTGTGGTTGAGGTCAAACGGTGAATACTCTCAGCAACTCTCATGACGAATTTGAACATCGCCGACTATCATTCCGGCAATTAAACGGTTAACCATCTTGATTTTGAACAGGTTCAAAGACGGTGTGTGAGTGACTAAAATTCATTGAGTGACTATACTTCATAGTTCACTACCAGCAGACTATCTGTAAAACCAAGCTAAGCGCACCTTTGATTGCTAGGTATGCCCTGAACTTCTCCTCGTCTTCCCAGCCCGCTACAAAGACATGAAGGAACTCTCCATAGCAACTGTACGCAAAATCACTACCAAACTGCAGGCAAATCTCAGTGTGCGTCTCTTTAAGCTGAAAACAAAAAGACGAACCGCATAAATTTTAGCTAATTTTATCCCATTAAACTCCACCCACACAAACCACAAACCTGCGTAAAGACCATCAGAAGCACTCATGTTTTTGCCAAATCTCATTCCCACGAGGTTCTTGGCACAGAGGCGAAACCGGAAGTCCTAGAATATAGGACATCCGGCTATTGTCGAGCAGGAGTGTCGACCAATCAGAAACGGCCTAAGATTGCCGACAGAGCCGACAGAGCGGAAATGACCAAAAATGAAATGTCTAACTTTGCCATATTTCAATATATAAGCTCAAGATTCCGTATACAAAGAGTTTCTATGGCTAAAAGCTTAATTCCAAATTTTTAAGAAAATTGAAGAACATGAATTTTAGATATGATTGAGCAAAGTTTGCATAATTCCTGATCAAAGTACTAATTCTCCCATAAAATGGCACAGAAACCAATGTTTAAAGCCTAATATCTCAAAGACGGATCCATTAGAAAAAAGTCACTTTTGATATTTTGTTTTTAATCAGACAAGGAGTCTATATGCAAAAAATCAAGCTTCTCTGAGCTAACCTGACCTTATTATTTGAAATTTAGTGGTCTAAGCAGGTCATTTCCGCTCTGCCGCCAGAGCCTACGTCAAAGTAGGCTCTGGGGCTCTGGGATCGCCAAAAGAAGCGATTCAAATATCACTCCTCATCTCCAGCCAATCAGAGTCAGTGTTGTTTTTTCGTCGTTCGATTCAGCATTGAGTATGTAACGATCTAAAAACAGAATTCAAGCTATCGATAGTACACGAGGTATTTTGGTATTTCTTACCTTGTCTAATATCACTCCAACTTCTTTTAATCGCTCCCTGGTAGATAACAGGCAGCTAACTTTCTTTGTCAGAACTCCTATGGAACAAAGACAGAAAATAAATCAACATTTTATAGTCTCCTATCACTACAACTGCCATATTACTATCGCAGTTTGCGTGCGCTGAACGTTTAACTTGCATAAAATGTTTTGTGGACTCGCTTTTTATGGTTTCTTGATCTTTGGAAATTCGTTCGTACGAGGAAAATTAAAACAATTCACGGGCCTGTATCTTGACCTATTTACAACATTTTCCCCTAAAACGCAATTTTACTAATTAATAGTAAATTGGTGCTTTTTTAGTTGGGTGGATGCGGGATTTTCGCCAAATTAGCGAAACTGTGGAAGGGTCTATTGACAACCACGCCCCTTACCTCTTCCAAGCCCCTTCGATCGCGCAACTAAGATTAAGCTACCGAGTTGCTTAGATATTTTATTCAGGGACGCTTTGAAATTAAGCAATAAAAGTACTTTAGGCGTGCTCTCTGCTTTCTTACAAACACGAGGGGATGTAGGGAGAACTGATCAAAACTTGAAAGACACGAGCCGAAGGCGAGTGTCTTTCAAGTTTTATCAGTTCGACCAACATTCCCCGAGTGTTTGTAAGAAACCAGAGAGCACGCAGAAAGTATTTTTATTGCTTTTAGAAAATAACATACACACGCGCGACAGCGTTGCGTGACAATCGTGTTTCTCAGGTCTCTTACAAACACGCTTTTTAACCAATCAGAATGCGCACATTCACAATACAACATAGGTGTTATTTTCTAAAAACATTTAAGTTAACTTAAATGTTTTTTTTCAAAGCGTTCCCTGAATCAATCGGTGCAACGTTTGCAGAGTAATGAAAACAGCAATAAAGTAACACGTCCCCGTGTCCCATAGTTAGAAGACAAGACAGACTAAAATAACTTGAAACCCAGGGGCAAATAGATGAGTCCTTATTATTGATACTTACCAATATCAGAAAAGTGTTCCGCGTATTTAGCTGCTTTATTCGGGAGAGCCAAGCCCTTCAATTCATCTTCAACTGTATTTGGCACCATCATTATTCTCGGTACAATGGAGACAAGTCCTTGTTTACTGTGCAAGTACAACAGGACAGAGTCTCTGACAGCTCGAGAGGTCAGCGATAGATTACCAAGCGACACAAGTGGTAGAGTAGAGTAAACTTGAAAGCGCATTTCTTGCGGGATATTCGAGAAAACTCCGAATGGGCTAGCTTCGGAGGTAAATCTTTTTGACGAGGTTTGTGTCGTCTTCTTTGTTTTTCTTTTATAGTGTTTTACTGTTTTCATGTAATTTCGGATACTGGCAGCCATATTAGAGCAATTGGGAATGCGTTGACTTTTCTTTTCTAAGATAAGGCCATATTGAATTTCCTGTGGAAAATGCAATAGCACAGATACAAGCAATATAGCAGACAATAAAAAGATCCTCTTTTCTGCCTTGAATTCTGACGGAAATTCAGGCAGGCCAACTAGTTAGCAAAAATCGTTACAACAAATCAATATCCCCCAAACTTTCACCCCAAAGTTCTTCTGTTGCTTTTAAATAAAGGCAAAAATATTCAGTCTCATGGTTCATGCACACAAAAATAGAGTTTGATAACTTTCCCTTCTTGAAAACTCTTCAAAGATAGTGTAACTACGATTTTTTTGCAACCGCGAAGACAAAATACTCACCTTAAAACAGTGAACAAGAATGAGCAAGAAGAAAAGTTTAGAAACTAGTACATTTTCCCATATTTTAGTTCATTTCTGTCGTTGTTTTTCTTGTCTTGTGTGCTCTAGTCAAGTGTTGCAGAAAGCGTGAGGAAAACTAAAACGATGTTGTTTTATTTTGCAGTCAAATAAAAAGGCGGGAAAACATGACGCGCACGCGAAAACACGGCGTTCGTTTCGCGCCAAAATATTTTTTCTAGATTCGAGAGTGACAAAAAATAGAGTAAAATAAATTAGCAAAGTTTATACGCGATATTATCATTAAAATGAACTTCTATTTCTAAATTGGCGAAATTGAAATTTAGCTGTCAAAAGAAAAACAAATTTTTGCATTTTTCCTGCGTGTTTCCGGTGCAACTCTCTTCCGGACAAAGCAACTTCCGGTTATTCATGCATTTTAATGAGCGATGAACTATTGACAGATACGAAGGGAAATCGACCGATTTAGAAAATAAAGAAAGGTCACAGATTTTTTTCTCATCAGAGAAAATGTCTATCTATTTAATGCAAAATAAGTATTATTAAATGAAAACTAAACTGTTAGGAATAAGTACAACAAAAATTTTATTATTCTGAAAGCTATAGAGGAATTTGTCAATATTTTTTCGTGACTTCAAATGTTGTACATCGATTACCGCCCGAGAAAAAGCGACCAATCAGAATCAATCTCTCGACCGGCGCCGAGTCGAAAATTCAGAAAGTTGAGTGTCCTTCCATGTTCAGCAGTTTATTGAAGCTATTTGAGAGGACATTTTCAAGTCTATAAGGGATCTCTAACGTCATGATCAAGCTCTTCTCGCTAAAACAGCAAAAGAAAGAAGGCGAAGGTGCGAAAAGCGGAACCAAGAGGGCTTCAGCGGCACAGCTACGAATTCAAAAAGGTGCGGCGTGGACTGGATATGATTTTTGTCGTCTGTTGTTGTGCAAAGTCATGCCTTGTTTTACAGTTTAGTTTGACTGTTTTCTCGTCTATATGTTCCTCGCTTCAATTGCCTGTTTCCTTAAGCAACAGAATGACCATTTGAACAGATACCATAACGATTAAATTAGGAAGAAGAAGAAACGTTTATGGTTACTGTTTGGTTGGAAACCAAATTATGGGACAGAGTTGCTAGATTTTCTACAAAAGCTATAAGACTGCTCATCAAAGCCAGCCCAGTTATTGCACTAAGTGCGACAATATTGTACAACGTTTATGATATGCAAAACCTATGGGAAGGAGACAACAAGGAGCCAGCTATTTTCTCAGCTTGAAATCACAACCATTTCAGTTCATGTTTAGATATTACACACCAATGATGTTCAGATTTCTTTAATAACATCAAAGCAGGGAAATGTGATCAAAGCCAACTTACTTTGTTCAAGCATATCATTGCACACTATATTTACTGGAAATTGCACTATGGTGCCCATGAAAAAGCTATGTTAATAATTTTATTTCATGACTTTCTTCTGCACTTCCTGTTTAATGTTGTTGCAGAGTACCTAAGGGGTAGCGATGAGTATCTTAAAATTTCGAAAGTCTTGGTAAAATCTCGGAATCTCGAATATTTTCCCAGGTCTCTGAGTCTTGTTTTTCTGGGAATTTTGGCCATCTCAGAGTCTTGGATTTTTTCTACCGCGGTCTTGGAGTCTCGGATTTTGTAAGCAAAGCACGATACGGTCAGATGCAGGGACGTCAACCCTAGGACTAAACAAATATGGAGACTGCCTTGAAATGGCGAAATTTCATGCAATTCTCCCAGGAGAAATACAGTAAATGTGTGGCAGTAGTCTTGAATTTTTCCCGGGAGACGAAGCGAAAAGGCTCAGACTCGGGTTTTGACATTTGTCAAAAGTCTCAGGCTCAGATTCTGAAACGCGGGTCTTGGCATCTCGGCAAGTCTCGGATTTACCCAGCGCTACCCCTAGAGTAGGTTTCATATGACTGTGAAAAGGTATGTAACATGGTATGGTCATTGCCACTCACCACCTTTTGATCAACCAATCAAAATCCTTAGACACGGCATTGTACATTACAATTACAGCACAAACACAGTGTTGAATGAGCTGTAACTTGTTCACAGTCATAGAAAATCTGTTCTAATTATCTCAAAATTACTTCCCTATGTAAGATGAAGGGAAGTGCTGTCCAATACAGATTTTAAAGGCTCATCATCAACCAGGAGCCTTTGTGGCATGTTTTCTCTTGTTTTCAAATTGATCCATTGTTTTTCGGCTGCTCTGATTGGCTAATAGACCACAGAGGCTGACATGTGATAGACTCAGTAATCATGCTCTGTCTGGTCACACTTTGGCCCACATATAGCAAGAATGTGTGTATGTATACAGTGTAAGTGATAAAATATGCACAAGCACATGAACCAATTAACTATTATTATAATCTTGTGCTTGCTAGTTCAATTGTTTACACTTGTGCTGTGTCATTCTACCAGTAGTGTATGACTGGCCTCTCCTACCAGTTAACGCTCCTACTTTACACCTATTTCAGAAAAGGTTGTACCATCACAACTCTCCATTGTAGCCCGCGATGCATTATGGGAGAAACTAAGAACAACATTCTCGTGTTATCCCAGTGTAACATTTGTTATGAGCAATGTATTGTAGAATCATTTTGGTGTAAACAGGGTGCTAAGTATGGCTATTTATCCTAAAAACCAGTGTCCATGATGCTGTTTTGGAATACTTATTTCTCCCATGATGCATCGCGAGCTACAGCGGACAGTTGTGATGGTGCAACCTTTTTTGAAATAGGTGTATACAACTGATGGCATGATTGTTGGTCCTGTCTTCTTTATGAGGGAAGGGGGGAAGTTCGTAGAGCAACAGGTTTTGACACATGGATTTGGGAGAAAATTTGAGTGGATTCACTGATTTTGAAACCACAGAAGATTGCGGATCGGCAAGTAGATCATGGGTTTGGTTGCAAGTGACCAATCAGTTGAACAGGGACTTAGCTAGTGGGGTCCTAGGTGTCGTATTTCAACAAAGAAAATGTAGCTTTAAAAGTGACTGATTTTGTTCATTTCTTATTTAATTCGTAGATATTGCAGAGTTGAGTTTACCCAAAACCTGTGCGACAGATTTCCCAGACCCTGATGATATTCTTAATTTCAAGCTAATAATATCTCCTGATGAGGTAAAGGCCCACACTGGTATGGTGTATCATCATGAATTATGCACTGAAGAAATTTAAAATGGTGGATCTCTTTTTCTTAATTATACAATAATGTATCCATGCGCATCCATATGAATGATCCATAAGGTTTACAATTGTGTTGTGAGACTACAATGATCTCTAAAGCCTGGTGCACACTTGCAACATAACAACATAATAAAAATATCACATGAACAAAATTTAGTGGTTTTCAAAAGATGAAGTGCACAAAAATCACATAAGACTGCTTTGGTGATGTAGTCTTATGATGATCCATGGAAAAATTTGATTATTTCAATTATTTTCCAATGCTTTTTTCATTTCAACATAACATCCGTAATGTTGTTATTTTGCTAGTGTATACTGAGCTTAAGATGTGGACTGCAGTTTTGCAATGAATGACCGATTGGAATGGACTGCAGTGTTACTTTGCAGTTTACAATCATGAGTGGGGTTATATACCTGTCTGTTAAGAAGTGCATTCTTTTAACTGGGAACCATCAGGTTAGCCCGTACAGGTTAGGTGTAGTGGAATGAGAGATGGGACCACAGTTTATTGTTTCATCTAAAATATGTGAACCACTACCCTGCTAGCAGAGGCCTCTTTTCTCTGTATTTCACTGGCCTGAGAGATGCAAACTGCCTAAAGTGAAATGCAGAGAAAAGAGGTGTCTGCTAGCAAAGTAGTGAAACACAGGAGAATTGATGAATCATATCAACCCACAATGAGCACCCAGGTCTGAAACACAACTCAAGCAGGAGAGAACAATCCCAAAGCTAGGAATCAATCCTGGATGACAGCAGTGAGAGTCCAGCCCTGTAATTCTACACCACCCATGTTTCCCAGATATCATGTGCTCATATTATTTCTTATTAACTCTTTCTCATCATTTTAAATTGTTGTAGCCACCTACGCTTCCTTGTTGAAGTACATGGAATTTTTCCCTTGTTAAGTTCTACACATGTTTTCCTTTCTCTTATTGCTAATATTCATTAACCAGTACAACTGGTGTATTCAGCACTCAAAATTGGTGGCCAAACTGATAGTCAGGGAGCATCTGTAATCCCGTGGGCTTTTTTTGAAGACAACAAGCCACCTATCTAGAAGTGTTAAGGGGACCTTAAGGAACTCCAAAAAATGTTGTCGGCAATTTTGCGACTTGCACCGACAGCTGCTATGGCAACTTTTTGAACATCCTCTAAAACCACAGGGTACCCGAGACTGATGTTATTAAAATGAGTGCGAAACATATCAAATTAATCTGGTATTGCATAAAACATAAACTGATTACAATAAGAAGTCTATTCTGTGTCATAAAATTGTATTTGGACATATGTTCAAAAATAAATGGTGTCAAAAAGGAATTTCAAATTTTTTTGGCGGCCATCTTGGATCCGCCATCTTGGATTTTCAACGTTTTTTTATTAATGGTCAGAAATGACCAGAAAAAGGCTCAAAATGAAAATAAACTTATTCAAGATGATTGTAATAGCGGATTTCAGATGACTGTCGTGAGTAATTCGCAATTACTTTGTAATTGTTCTTATAATTTTATTCATTAGAATTGGTGCAATTGCTTAGTGCGATTCGATTCACTACACTCATGTGAAAACTGCTCTATGTAATAGAGTGCAGAGAAATACTAATACTCTACTAACGGCAGAGAAATACTAACACCGCGCAGAAACCCATCAAAGCCGCCTATGGATCTTGACTTTGCTGAAGACCATGCTGCACTTTTCTAAATCTGAGCTGGCGGGACCACATTCAACGACGTCATTAATGGAGACCTGCCATGGATTACAGGCATGTGGAGCTCCGGTTTCGCGGGCCACTGCTTCTGTCATTTCTTCAAGCCATGTTGTCTTGTGGGAGCCAGCGCCTGGCTCAGGCCGTCCTGGCCTGCCATCAACAGTGCCGGTGTGCCCTGAGGAGTGACACTGTGGCGCCAAATGCTGGCGAACTTGCACTTTCTCGGCGGATCGAGTCATCCAAGTAGTCCGGCTACATACTGTATCGTGGAGACTGGGCTGCAAGACGTGAAGCTTTGCTGAGGGTGCCAATCTTATGATGACAAAATGGACTAAAGTGGTATAAACGAACACTTTGTCTCCTGATAGTATTCAACAGTTTTGCTGCGACGCGCCGGCTGCGTCTCCAAGTGCTTATAGGCTTCATCGGGAGATGTTTAGAATGTCGTGCGACCGTCGTCTGCAGGATTCCGTGCAGAGAATGCGACAAAGTGTATATCCGCAAGACAGTAGAGAGAGCGCTAGAAACAACACTGATAGACCACGAGCAAGACATCAATCCACAGGAGGCCGACAGTGGGAGGCTCAGACCCCGTCCACACTAACGCGTTTTCGTTTGAACCTGTATACTTTTTGATACGTTTAGGCCTTCCGTCCACACTTACACGCTGATAGTTTTCATCGAATCCGTATAAGTTTGAAAACGCTCTCAAAAGTGAATAAAAACGAATCCGTACACATATCGTTTTAGTGTGGAGGGTCGAATCCGGATAAAAATGAAAACGTGATGACGTCAACTGTACCACTTTTTTTGATACTATCCTTGCACGCGTCAACATCAAATAAAACCTGATTGCTTGTTTGGAACGTTTTGGAGCTAAATCTCCCGTCCACACTAACACGCATCGAATCCGTATAAGTTTGAAAACGAATACTTTTGAAAACGTGTTAGTGGACAAGGCCTCATTCGCAGTGGCGGACTGGATGATCTGTAGTGAGTTCAAATAACTACTAATCTATCACTTTTATAAGGGGGTTTGCGACCTCCACAACCCCTACCCTAGATCCGCCCCTGATTTGTAAGATTGTATGGCAAGGTGGGGCTAAGTATAATGAAAATCTTTGAAAACTTGACGAAATGTAGGTAAAGCCCCCCAGCCTGGTCGTCCCTGCAATAGCAAAGCAGGACGTGAACATTTTCTAGTTCCTTCCTAAAATTAACAGGATGGAAACATTGAGGGGTTTTATGTAAAATGCAAAGTTATTATTATAACTTTGGCGATCATCGTGGCGTATTATCCGGTCCCTAAATTAGAGCTCGCGCGAGTCAAACAGCATTCTGATGGTCGCCATAAATTATAAGCTCTCCAACGTTATAATAATAGTAATGTAGGTGATAGACTACTTGCAGCCCCTTCTTCGTTGAACTTACGTTAATCGAGGGAAATGGTTTTTTAACCCGTGCGCGGACGTTTGCCGATGAAGTTTATGTAGATGATGTTCTTGGAGTAAATATGAGTTTTGCCCATATGTATGCATTTATTAGAATCGTTTTCTAACGTTTATTTCAAAACAAATCATATTGAATAAGTTTCTCTTCACTTTTAGCCATTTTTGGACGATCAATGAAAAAAACGCTGAAAATCCAAGATGGCGGATCCAAGATGGCCGCCAAAATTTTTTAATTCTTTTTGACGCCATTTATTTTTTAAACATATGTCCAAATACAATTTTATGACACAGAATGGACTGCTTATTGTAATCAGTTAATGTTTTATGCAATATCAGATTAATTTGGATTGTTTTGGCAGTCATTTCAATAAAATCAGCCGCGGGTACCCTGTGGTTTTAGAGGGTGTTCAAAAAGTCGCCACAGCAGCTGACGGTGCAAGTCGCAAAATTGCCGACAACATTTCCTGAGTTCTTAAAGGTCCCCTTAACACTTCTAGATAGGTGGCTTGTTGTCTTCAAAAAAAGCCCACGGGACTTTAAATCGCGACATATGCTCCCTGACTATGAGTTAAATGGTTATGAAAACAAGCACCTTTTCCACACATTTATTCACTGTACAGCTAAATAATTTAGTCATTTGAACAACCACAAAAATGTATATGGTGTGTATGGCTACTCATTTCTGCAAGAATGCCAGCAATGAAAACGTTTTATATATATGTGATGATATACTTTAGTGCCTGATACATAATATTTGACTGTTGGCTTTCTTTCCCAGGGATTCTACAAAAATGGGAGATTTGTTTTTAGCTTCAAGGTAGCTCTGCATTGATTTATTGTTGATACTGCCCTTTTCAGTTGGGCGTGGAATGCCAGGGGTGTGGCCAGGAATTTTGTTGGGGGGCCCAATAGTGAAAACATGGGACATTTTCAAATTTCCTCCAGCAAATACAGTAAATGTATGGGAAAATCTCCTGAGAAAGGAGAAAGGCCCCCCTGGCTACGCCCCTGAATGCCTATAGTTTGGTCAATATTTTTTAACATCTCGTTTTGATAGTTTTAAGTTTGAAATAGCATTGTTGTCAAGGCGAGTTTATAATGTTGTCAAAGAATGTTGCAAGCTTTTCCTTGACAGCATTACGCACCCCACTTGACAACATGCTTTCTAGACATTAAAACAAACATGAACTTTAGGCACTCCGTGCTCAACTGAAGAGTGTGCAGCATGCTTCATTACTACCATTTTAGTTCAACCCTGAAGCTTGACGATTTTTTCGCGTAGGTTTAGGTTTCAAACATGCACGTTTTGGCAAGAAGTTGTCTCATTTCTTGCTCGCTGATGGGCTGAAAAATAATGGTCAAAACAGCAGCCAATCAGCGAGTTAGAAACACGACAACTTCTCAACAAAACGTGAACGTTTGAAATGTAAACCTACGCGAAAAAATCGTCATGCTTCAGGGTTGAACGAAAATGGTAGTATTTTCCATTGGTATTTCCATTGAGTACTACTGTTAAAATGCCAAAATAACATGAATTACTGTGATATTGCAGTGCTGCAAATATCATTTCAATAGTCCTTTTCACAGTTCCTCGCTTTATTGTGATTCAAATTGGAATTCTAGCCTGAAGTCAAGTCTCCCTTTACCAAACTATACATTGGTTAATGGTAGACTCGACTTCAGGCTCAAACTCTAATCACAAAAGAACAAGGAACTGTGAAAAGGACTATTGTAAAGACAACAAGATGAATGATTGTTCTCTTAATTCCAAAAAAAATAATCCACATCATAGCCATAACATTTTTCTGCTGGCCAAGAGGTTCTATTGGTCAAAGTCATAATTTGAGGTCTTATATTTTGGCATACACTATTATTTGGACACCACCAAGTGAAAGGAGACCTTATATGGTATTTTGCCAGATTTCTTTTTTTTTTAAGAATTATGTTGTAACCCAAACACTTAGTATATGAATTCTGAACTTCTTTTGATTTTTCTTAAATGTATGAAATTCTGTGTAAGGGTCCTTTTTTGGTGACGCTTGATAATTGGTTGGCAAGTTGATAAGTCCAGTACTAGACATAGAGATAGACATGTTTTACTGGCACTTTGTAAATGACTAAATTTACATCGGTGTAATTCCAATAAATTAATAAAATAATTAAAGCAAAAACAAACATTTAGGATATATATCTTATCAGTAGATCATGCTATTATTGGCCATTAAAAGGAAAGAAAATTCTGTCTTGCAGTAAATGCATTAAAAATATACTTTGAAATAATGTTGCTTAAGTTTTCAGGTGGATTTATCAGTAAGAGGAACTATCCCATTGCATTTAACAGACTACCCCCCCTCCCCCCAAAAAAAAGGGAAAAAAAAAAGAACAGTGGAGAGATGGCTATAGTTTTGCTTCTCTGAACTTGGAGAGGGGTATTTTAAATACTGTTAGTCTGGTACAGGGGCATAGCTTTTTAAGGCATAGATGAAAGGTTGGAGGTTGGCATCTCTGATTATTTAGAGCTCTGTGAACTCTGTTTTGTAGGTTGGACCTGGTTACCCTCATGATGCACCTAAAGTAAAATGTGAAACAAAGGTAAGCCACTTGTAAAATTATGAGTTGTACATATAGCTCACAGAATAACAGAAACTGTCATGTTTGCATGAGGGGGAAATCCAGAAATTCTGAAAAGGGGAACGTTTCAATGTTCATATTAAAATATGATCACATAGGAATTTCCACAGGAAACCCACTCATGGTTTTGAACAATGGTGAAGCTGATTACGGTAATGAGGTTATTTAGATTGACAAACCCCAATGTGGCAAAACCCTATAAGTCCAAAGAAAAATACCTGGGAGTAATAATGTGAAAAAGTGTATATTATAATTCAAGAAAATGTACCTTCTGTGGAGAACTGGGAGGTTCACGATATTATTATTGTTTCAGTGTAGTTTTGAATGAACTGCTTTTCAGGTATACCATCCCAATATCGACCTAGAAGGCAACATCTGTTTGAATATCCTGAGGTATGTAAGGAAGTTGTGCACTTTTTAGATTTTAGATGGTTTTAGATGACATCTAAAATGACCAGAAAAGGTAAAACACTGAATGATTTTCCTGGAAAATGCCCAATTTTAGAACAATTATGGAAAAGTGCAAAAGTGCAAAAATTGATTTTAGGTTGTTTGTGGAACATTCGCACTTAAAGCCTGGCACCAACGGCACAACTTTGTTGTGCAACAACATCCAACATTGTTGAACACAACATGTTGCATCCATTTGCGGCGTGTGTTGACAGTTGTTGGAACTTGTTGCATGATGTTGTTGCATGATGTTGAACAACGTTTCAAACCTGTCAAAGTTTTGGTGCAACAAGCTTCAACTTTTCTTTTGTCCTGTCCTGTGACCAATGAAGTTTATCACAACAAAGTTGCTTTCGTTTGCACTGAACTCACAACAAAGTTGGACAAATAGATTTTTGTCCCAGAATGCATCGATGCACACCATTCAACAACATACAATTTGTTGAGTCCGTTTGTGCCGGGCTTAAGACAATTTAGTTTGTTTTTTTCTTTTTGCATCATTTCACATGAATAAATCAGGGTAGGCAGGGAATTATTGTTGGGATAGTGAGCTCCCTAATTTAGGAGTGCAGGCATCATTTTTTCAAATTATTATTGACATTCAGATTTCTACTATGTTTTTGATGCTCATCTGTTTGCTTTCTAGGGAAGACTGGAAACCTGTGTTAACAATTAACTCTATCATATATGGTCTACAATATCTATTCCTTGTAAGTATGGACATGGATTGCCTTGAAAATACATTTAATCTCATTGTCTGATAATTTTGGTCTAGGTACTCAGTGGCGGATGCAGACCCTTAAGAAGGGGGGTGGCTAGTACAAAGGATATACTACAGAGTTCAGACCAAGGGGGTGGCTAATCTTAAGGTTTTTGCAAGAAATATGAGAACAAGGAGGGTGCGCCACCCTAATCACCCCCCCCCCCCCCCCCCCCCCAGATCCGCCCTTGGTACCAAGGAAAACGGGGGTGTGCAGTAGTGTCAACCCAAGGACCACCTGGCAACTTACATTCAGACACTTGCCCTGGTATCCGTATAGTAATAAGCTTTAAAGTATTCGTAAGAATTGAAAGAATTATCATATAGAGAAAATTCAAAGTGAGTGTCCTTTGTTGTTGTTTTTCATTTACTTTGAGCTCCTATTGGCCAAGTGCTTGGGTCTTCCTGTCAGTCATTCAGGGTGTGAACCCCGTATGAACTAAAGTCATAGTGGTGGATTTAATGAAAGCAACACCCACGGGCGCAATTTGCAGCCCTGCTATTGTATATGTTGTGCACACCCTAAATAACTTCTGGCTCTGCCACTGAATCATGTAGATTGACTGTTGTTGATGGGGAATTACAATTTCTTTTCAGGAGCCAAATCCAGATGACCCACTGAACAAAGGTTTGTCTTTCATTTTATAGAACCTGTGTAGTTAGGAGTTCTTTTGTGTCTGGGAACTCAGACTGAGCCCAGAGGGACTGAGCCATTCCCACACAAAGTAGCCTGCGTAGCAAGCGCCTCTGTGGACGCCAACCCTCCCGGTTTTGCCGGGAGTCTCACGATTTTCTCTCCGTCTCCCGGAAAAAAATTAACGACTTCTGTCATACATTTACTGCATTTCTTCCGGGAGACTTTCAGGAAATTTCGCCATTTAAGGCGGTCTCCAGATTTTAGAAGTCCTGGGGTTGACATCCCTGGACATGTCCGGATTGGAAAAAGTCTAAGATTTAGACTACCAAGGAACCATTTACCGCAGTGTAATACCCGGTGCACACTAACGACATAACGACATAAGAACGTTATGTTGCAACGAAAAAAGCATGGGAAAATAATTGAAACACTAGCTCAATATTTTCCATGGATCATCATTAGATTGCTTCACCAAAGCAATCTTATGTTGTTGTTTTTTGTGGACTTCAACGTTTTGGAACCACTGAATTTTCTGCGCGTGATATTGCGCAAGTGTGCATTAGGCTCAAAGAGCCCGTGTCAGCCACTCCTTTCTCGTTCCATATTAGAAGACGAATTACATGTAGAAATCTCTAAATCAACATCTAAAACCAAAGTTTCAAATTTGATTTACCAATTTCAACCGAAAACATTGCTCTATATTCTCTAAATCAGCAAATGGAAATGGATGCTTTTTCCGACTTGGTATGTTGCTTGCCTGTGCTTTCAAAATGGCGGCTGACACAGGCTCTTTAACAAAGATCCTTGCTCTTGTATTAACAGAAGCTGCCGAGGTGTTGCGCAGTAATCGACGGCTCTTCGAACAGAATGTACAGAAGGCTTTACGAGGTGGTTACGTTGGAAGTGTATATTTTGAACGCTGTCTGGTGAAATAGCCACCGCTGTAGACGCCCCAGGACACCAGGCGGGGCATGTATTTAACAAATAACCAAGTAGGGTATTTAGCATGACAAAATAGAGTTGGAAATTATTGAAGGCAATGGAAGTGAGAGTGAAAGCACACGATAAACTCTAAATGTTGGCATATTTTTATTATGGAATGTCTTGTAAATACGTATCGGCCATTTCTGGAATAGCTTTAAAGTATTCTTAAGAATAGAAAGACTTATCATGTAGCAGAGAATATGAAGGCAGGACAATTTCACTCTGAATGGAGATAGATAGTCCGGTTGTGCCCACTGTTGGAAAAGTCATACTGAAAGAACCCGGGAAAGAATAAAGGAAACTATAGCTGCACAATGTTCAATTACTTGTGCACTATTTTATTTCGCAAATACGGAAAAACGGTCATCTTTGACATCCGGAGAACCCTTGGTTCTTCCAGGTCTTAGGAAAACTCGTCTTAAAATAATAATAAAAAAAGAGAAAAGGGTACGCCAGAAATAACAAGCTGTGAATGATTTGACTTAGCCTCGTCAGGGTTCGTACGCGCCCTGGAAATCCTGGATTTTCATTTCCTTCCTGGAATTTAAAGGAAAATACTGGAAAACTCCTGAAAACTGTCTGAATCAGTCAGTTTCGTGAATCTGATTTTGGGCTGCAAATTATGACATCCCGTCCAGTTTTTTTGGGGAGGGGGCATTTCTACCCAATAAAAACTCCTGGAAAATTCCTGGAAAAATAACTAAAGACTTCCTGGAAAATCCTGGATTTTTGTCCTTCAGAAAGCGCACGAGCCCTGCCTCGTCCCAAGCTCTTTTTAGCTGCGCGAATTGTCGGTTAGTGACGTCACGGATGATTTGCCGCGTACCCACGGGGCAGCTCAAAACGCAGTGATACGGGGAGTCGCCTTGGGACGAGGCTAGATTTGCCTATAAACGTACCCTCCTATTACGAAATGGGCCTAAAATACTATATGCAACTCAAAAACATTCCGCAGAAGAACTACTACACTTGGATATAAAAAGTGAGGCGGGAGTTTTAATACTGTCCTTAGAAAGCGTTCTCACAAGATACAGTAGAACCCCGATAACTCGAACTCGGATAACTCGAAGTTCCCGCTTACTCGAACTCAATTCTCTTTCCCTTGGCACATTCTCCCAGAACGCGCGCATCCTGGTAGTTGCGGGATGTGTCGAGACAGGAGGAGCCCATTATTAATAGCCTCCATCTACTCCACTAACCATAAGCACAGATGGGACATAATTTATAACCGCCACAACTAATGTTCGCAGAACGGAATATTCAAAATCTACACTCAAAAAATAGATTCATCTACTCCTGTACTACGGACGCCCACCATTGGGTGATGGAGGCTCCCGATCGAGGCATTTATACCACGCCACAGAAAATACAGCCAATCAGAATGCAAGAAAGGCGTTGTATATTCAGCAGTGTACCACTCAACAGTATACCACTCAACCTTCCCATCGTCCCCTGCGCCTAAGATATTTCTTTGAAATCGTGGCTTGTATTTTCTGTTGCGTGGTATAAAATAGTTATACAATGAATTCTCGTGGCACACTGCAGAATATCCAACTTGTCACTTGTATTTTCTTAAGGCCGGTTTACACTTGCGAATTTTGTTGCATTCGTCGCGGCGATTTTTCTCGCACGAGTTGCAATTCCAACTCTCTAGTGTAAACGAGATGCAAATCCGGTGCGATTTCTGTGCTCTCTTTTCTTCGCATCGCATCAAGCTGCAAAGAGTTTCGGACATGTTTGAAATCTCCGCGACATCACGCGACGAAAATTGCTGTCGGTCACGCCGAGTTGCACCTAGTTTACATGAGTAATTTTGAGTTGACGCGTACGTGCGAGAAAAATCGCTGCGACAAAAATTGCAGCAAAAACTGCAAGTATAAACGGGCCTTTAGCATGTCATACACACTCGCCTGAAGGCTCGTGTGTATACCAGAAAATACAAGTGACGCGTGGGATATTCTGCAGTATGCCACTCGAAAGCATTGTATAACTAGTATTTCTATGCTAAAGAGTGCACATATAGATAGATGATCGATCGCCGCGTTATTATTCAGTGGTCTCTCGGAGGTCTCCATTTCACGTCAGACCTGTCAAGAATGTGCAACGTTATCAGACCTACTATTAATAATCAAAACAAACATGAAAGTATTTGTGTGTTGTTTGTGATTTGCATATATGGACGACCAACTGGGTTTCACAGCAATATTTGCGCACCTTACCAAACTGGACGAGATATTGCAACCAGTCAACAGCTTTAATATTCATAGTGCTTTATTCAGCCCATGCAGGGGTCATTCCCTGCAGCGGCGTAGCCAGGAATTTCTGAAGGAGGGGGGGGGGGGGGGGGGGGGGGGATAGTGAAAACATGGGTCGAAAATGTTCAAATTTCCTCCAGCAAATACAGTAAATGTATGGGAAAATCTCCCGAGAAAGAAGGGGGGGGGGGGGGTGGGAGGGGTGCCCCCCTGGCTACGCCCCTGTACTGCACAGGCAGATACAACTATTTCAGAATAGATGGCCCCGCCATCTGAATAAGAAAGGGAAACTGAAAAGGATTCTGATAATTGTAGTCAAATGACGTCATGCAAATGTCCTATTGATTGAGGGGTGTTGACACCCCTCTGTAACAGACCCTACGAAATCTAGATTCCCATCGGGTTTTCACGAAAATGTCATCGGGTGAAACAAATTTTCGTCGGGTGAGACAATTTCTTGCACGTCATTTTCCATGCGAGGCATCAATACCCGAAAAAAAAGGGAGGGGCTACCTTTTAGGGGTTTAAATCAGGCCTTTGGTACCTTTCAGGGGGTAAAATTCGAATAGGTACCCCTTTGGGGTCTGTTCTAGTAAACCAAGCAACATTGGTTTTATTAATATCACACCTGTTGGTACCTTTAATGGGTCAATTTCAACTAAAGCCCTTTTTGGTACCTCTTAGGGGTAAAATCAAAGTTCCCGCCGAGCACCCCCACCCCAAAAATAGGGAGTCCCCCTCCGGCCCGGGACCTATACATACAGGAATCTCTCCCAAAAGGGATGTGCTCCCCCTTCCAAGAGTTAATTTATAGAGAATGTATGAGCATTCCAGATGTTAGGTTTTCTTTCGTCATATGTTTTTTAGTTTAAACCAACTAATGGTCTATTACAAATCCTGCATTCTGATTGGCTGAGCTACTAATGGTCTATTAGTGATAGACTGTGCCTGGCAAAACCACCACCTTTCTTTGCAAGAAAACTTGTTTTTTTCAACATAAAATAATGGCATTCATTTCCAAAACCGACTTTATACTAAAACAATTAGACCTCTCGTCCTCATGTGCTATATCAATAGACCATTCGGCCTTTGGCCTCATGGTCTATTCATCATAGCACATTCGGCCTTGAGGTCTAATTGTTAAATATGACAGAGACCTAGTGCAGATGGAAGCTTCTGTTTTGGGGCTCCTACCCACCAATAGCTTAGACTGCTTGTAGTCCCTTACTCGGAGAACGTCCGTAATAAGGGGTTAAAAGTCTTACTTTGTGCATGCCTAGTACTGTGCATTTATGCCGGGGTCACGTCACGATAAGCGCGCACCACAGGGGATTACAGACGTTCCCCGATCAAGGGACTGCAAGCAGTCTACCAATAGCTTTGGCAAATAAACAAGACAGAAACCAATTTCATTCAATTTTTTTTTTACTTTAGTATGTACAAAATTATCATGTAATAAACAATATCACATTAGAAAGAATATGCCTTTCTTTTTAATATTTACAAATCTAAAAATTCCCCTCCCCCAATGTTTGGTGGAAAGAAGCTTTACCTGGTTGTCAAAAATAACATAATTATTAAATAAAAATAATTATTGAACAACTCATCTAAAGCAAAACTTAGTTTGGCTTCTAGGAATGAGTTCGAATTATTCTATCAAGTTATTTGTTAAGTGATACTAATCATGTCTGATTCATACGAGTAACATAATGACATAACATCAATGCTTGCTTATTATACAAAATTAGTGAACAGAATATGTTAATTCATACGAGTAACATAATGACATAACATCAATGCTTGCTTATTATACACAATTAGTGAACAGAATATGTTAAATGTTACCACCATAACCAGGTATAGATGGGTATACATTATTTTATTGTATTTTTAAGAGTCATAAATAGAAATCTTTCACACTATACTTTTAGCAAAAATACATCATAATATTACTCAGAAATTAAAACACTCAGTTTTATCAAGTATCCAAAATGTTTATAGATGAAACCATTCTTAGTAAAAAAAAATATGTTTATAAATCAATTCCAGCTATAAGTGTGCACGCTCTGAATGCCTTTAGAATGTACAACAACTAGTATCAGTATGCAATGCGTACCACATACAAGGCACTTGAATCATGAAATATAACACATTGTGTACCATACACAGTATCTTCTAGCTTTCTAGCCCCCCTTTCCTTAAAATGTTAGTATTGGCATCTATCAATATGTACAACGCTTATGAAGCCTAGAGAGTCTACTTGTATAACGTACTATCAAACACAACATCAAGGAGTTCATCAACACTGTTGAGAACAATATCTGAGTCCTTTTCAAGTGCAGACCGGGAGCCTGCACCAGTCAGAACACCCACTGTGAGACCGAGTCCTGCCGAGCGGCCCATGCCGGTATCCGCTGTAGTGTCCCCTATAACTACTGTCTTGCTGGGGCAAATATCTAATGCTTTACAGATGTTTAGGGCATTGTCAGGGGCGGGTTTAGGCTTGGAGGCTTTGTCATCACCACAGACAATCTTATCGACCAGGGAAGTGAGGCCAAGGCGATCTAGTGCAGACATGGTGCCATTTCTGGAGTCCATGGTACAGACAGCAATTTTCACATCCTTGGACTTCAGGGTTCTGAAGATGTTTGTCAAGTCACCAAGGGGCTCCAGCATCTCGTCGTTTCCAGTATCGAAATCGGCACAGCAGCCTTCCACCATATCATGTGCCTCTTCCGCATCCAACCCACAGTCCACAAGCACCTCCTCCATCTTATTCTTGATATCAGCAACAGTAGCATGAGCAAGCAGCCCGTCATCTTGGTATTCCTTCTTCTTTGGGCAGTACCCCACAGCATCATAAAGCTTCTTTGACAGTGACATGCCTGTTTTCTCCTCAAGCTGGTCGATATGCTCATTCATCCATGGAATCCAGACAGAGTTACAGTCGATCAAGGTGCCATCTTTGTCGAAGATTACAAGGGATGTGGGGATGTCACTCTTGGATGCTGGGCTGTAACCATCTCCAGCAACACTGGAAAATGAGGCTGCCCCTGCACAGTAAGGGCCACGCCTTGGAGCCAGAGGTCTAGTCCAAGGTGTGCCACCTGAGGGAGGGAGCTTGGTTAGTACCTAAGATAAGGGGCCCCAGGGATGCAGGTCTCCAAAAACAATTAAACAAAACTGTCCCAATTCAAACTTAACAAATGAAATAAATTTCTTCCTACGGTAAATTTGATCTTTACCTAATGATTTTTTTGATTTTTTGACAAAAATCATATCCACTGAAGAATATTAATAAAGAGTTTTAAGTATTTTTCTCTTCTTCTCTAAGTTCCTCTTACACTGATGGTGAAAATAAAATTTTCGATCAGAATGAAAAACCTACAACTATAATTTAAGAACATGGCACACACAATTTAAACACACAGAATTTACAGTATCTAGATTTTCCTTTAAAAACTGGACAAAAATCTGTAAGTCAAAAAGCTAATTCATCATTCTTGAATCATCTGGCAGCAAGAGGAAACCTATCCACCCATCTGGCGAGGAAGATCGTTCAACAATGTGTTTGGGGTGTGGCAGAGATCAAACATCCTTGAACTGCCTGCAAGAAGAAGGATCCCACCCACCCATCAACCAGCCACCGTTCTCAACATTGACACAACTCTACCTCTGATGTTGGCAAGCCCTTCAATCCAAAGGTCCCTATCTCGTATGAGTTTTACTGGTGGTTCAGGCAGCGCCTCAAGTGGTTGCAGAATCTCAGGCTTGCCCAGCAAGCTATAACTGTGCCCAGTGGCATTGTTCCTGTAGACGGACTACATTTAGCAACAAATAAACATCCCACATGCTGACAAAGGCACATGGGAAATACTTATCAATAAGCTGAAGGAATTATGTCATTCGCAGAATTCCTCAGCACTCCACAACCAGTGAAGGCAGTGGATTATTATGTTACAATATGCATCATTATTAAGGCCCAAATTAAAATTAAACTTTTGTAAAACTCTTGCCAATTCAAGAATTTCTTTTTGCATATCATAACTCTCACTACTTACCTGCGATGATCAGCTTGTGCAAGATTAGGTGTACTAATTTACAATGCTGTGATATATGTTTACATCCAATATGTTATTAGTTTTTGAGAGTACATTAACCTTTTCAATGACTAAATAATTTTAAGAGGGTGCACATTACATTTTTGATTGCTTTCAAATGTATACATTTTTCTGTATGGAAATATGGCAATTAATTGCTAGATTACATTAAATTTCACAGTGCTTTTAATGGGTGTTAGTTGGACAAACATTAAACCTATGGCTTTCATGCTAATATAATTTACACCATATAATTTATAGCTTTTTGATTCAAACTTCAGCCCTAAAACTTGCATAAAAGGAAAGAGAGAGATAAAAGAGTTTGACACTAGAATGAAAGCCACAAATTATTTCTGTAGAAATAACATCATAATAAGGCTGTTGCTTCAACGTACCAGGTTTACCTAGAAACAAAGGTCAAAATAACCCTGTGAGAACTAGCCAGAAATTTGAGAGAGTACTCAATATAGAAATATGGGGATAAGTACAGATAGATTAATAACACAACTGCAGAGATATGGACAAGCTAGATTAAGAGCACAGAATGCTTAGAATTTTATGACAGGTATGGTGCTTGTTATTGATATGTGTTATGGTGGTGCACGGCCTCAATAATCAGCCAAAATTTACGATGGACTTTTTGAAAGAAAGTTTATGTTAGCCAATTGATCTCGACGAAAAGGAACAATGAAAGAGAGTAAGAACTGGTTCCTTTTGTCCAGATCTCTGCACTTGTACTAAAATATACCTTATTCTAGAGTGAACATGATTATCTCAAATCTTCAACTGCTTTCATAACAAGAATCCTTTCACTGAAGGAGAATTTTACACCACAAGATCAGTAATTATAGGAGATAATTCTAGATGAATCCTTACCCTTTCTTGGATGGTCCCACGACAACAAGCTCCCCCTGGCCATTATAGCCAAAACCATGGTTGCTGTCGTATATTGCTAGAGCTCTGAGACCTACAAACAGTGGGGGCTATGCATTAGCATTCTCAGTTAGAATTATCCATTTGCTAAGTACCTATGGTATAGTGCTGTTAAAGCAGAGGTTACCCATTGTTATTAATGTGCTAACTGGAGATTGATTGGTTTACAGGACAAAGGACACTATTCAATTTATGGTTGGCACATTAGCATTCAAATTGCAATGTTGAATAGTGCCTTAATGAGCCTGAAGCAAAGAGAGTTCAGCTAGGTGCATTTAGAATGCTGATATGGTCCTTTCATTATATTTTTCTTGTCATTGTACAACCTGAATTTCAGTCTGCTCAAAGGAAATGGCACAATTTGTGTAAACAAAGCTTTTTATATCACATCTAGCCTTGTAATTACTCTAGTTTGACTAATAAAGATGGTTGTTCAGCTTGAATAAGCTTGTTTTTGTAGAAGCTTATGGATTGTCTTTGATAGGAAAACAGTCTTACTCTGAAAGCAAGGCCACAGGCAAAATCAGCTAACAGCGTTTACATCTCGTTGCCACCCAATTCAGATCATGTGATAATTCCTTTGTGTGGATACTTTTGTTAGTTCTGCACTTACACATGATCTGAATAGGGTAGAAAGAAGATGTAAACAATGTTAGCAGATTTGGTCTATTCAAACAGATCAAACAAAACATTGCAGGTCTGATGTAATATGCAATTTATTTTGGGTGTGATTGACATGCAACAGCAGAAAACCTTGTCTCACAAAATGAGCAGACTAAAACTTGAAATGAATCTCTCAGCCAAACAATATACTATGATTAGCATTTTTATTCTTTATCAAAAGCACCTAGAAAAGTATTTGCAGGCATTTATTCGGTTATTTTACCTATAAAGTTGCTCTGATTATGCACCACTCTTGTGACCTGACGTATTGTTGATCCACTACATAACAGTCTTCTAGCGGAATTGCTGAGTGCCATTATATCTAAAGTTCTACAAGAGAAGACAGAGAACTTAATAATATCACATACTTTTCAAGAAATAAACATCAAACATATATCCAGGAAATTGTATAATCCAGATAAAAAGACCTTGCAGCGAAATAAATTAGGTTTATCTCGCATTCTTTAGAGTTTTTATTTGACCTTTACTTGAGTTACCGTAAGCAAATATTTGAATAAACATTTAAATTATTTCACTTGCGTCAAACGACGCATACTTACGTAATACCGTATCGGAAACAACAACCCCCACACGGATAGAAGGAATCCGATAGAAGTGAGTAATATTCTGATAAAAATTTCGCAATAAAATTGGCATACATTCAAGATTTTCATGTCTGATTGTCTGTTGTTGGGTGTATCAATTTGAAAATATGTCACCAGTAAAAAGATTCGTTTGTACCGTTTGTAATAGTAGAACAAACGTGGGAAGGCGTTCGAATTCATTTCTCTACCGCTGTGAAACTGACCGCCCGGCGGGGGAGAAAAATAATATCTTTATGGAACATGCAATGAAAACATATATTTAAAAAGTTGGGGATAATAATAAATGACAAGTACACATTTTCTAGCAAATTTAGAAGTAAATAACTCGCGAAGTGACGAGCGATCACGCTCACAAACAATCGGGAAACGAAGCGAGTTTTAGGACATTTCACCGATCTGTAGCCCAGAAAGACGTCAAAATATACCTGTTGTCAACCTTCGAAGACTAAATAATTTCAAAACAGAATAAGAAGTAATCTATATATTGTAATGAAACATTAGAACTTTATTTTGGTAAAAAAAAATCAGGGAAAATCTCGCCGCGCGGGAAAACCCCGAACTCCGTATTCTGAGCACCGGCGCTAGCATCGAAAATTGGGGTTTTACTGTTCTCAACTGATAAGACAACCATTGTACTCACCTTTCTTCGCTTTTCTGCTGTATTGATTAAATAATCTGGGCCTTGTACGTAATTTAACTTGATGTATTTAGCGGATAATATGAATTTCGGTTGCTCGGTTTGGAAACTACTCATAGGAGTTCCGCCATTAAAAAGTGTCACTCGCTAGTGACAGTGGATTTTATACCACAGGTCATGTGACTTGTCACGTGTAATTTGATTCAAAACTGGTTTGACTTGTTTTCGATGGACTTTGACACCACAGCCATCACATGCACAGAGAGGCCAAGGACTAGGGTCAGATAAATTATGCTCGAAAATTCGAGTATTATGCTTTTAAGCATTGCTCCCAAAAACATAGCATTATGCTCAAAATTATGCTAGACGTATTATTCTTTTTTGACCCACTTTCCCATATCATGCCCTTTTATATAAAAAAAAACCCTTGGCTACCAGGTACCAGGGGCCGGTTCCTGAAAGGTCGCATATCGATAAAGTTATCCATGGATAAAAGTTATCTGTTGTATAGGATTTGTTCAGGATTTCCGTTGGATAAGCGTTTATCTAAAGATAACTCTTAACTGGCCTTCTAGGAACCGGCCCCAGGCTTCCATATTAGCAGCCACGCCTTTGAAACATAAAATCCTTTCTCGGAATGATTTTTATTTGAAAACACAGAACAGAAAGGATAAATCAGACAACCACAAGAAGCCCGCGCGATCATAGAGGAAGTCGTCCGTGCTATTTTTAAAATATTTTTTCAGAAAAACATGGACATTATTATATATTATTGATAATTAATTTTGTACTTCTTTTAAACGACTACATTTTATAAACATATATTGTAATTTTTAACTATTTTTAACTATTGTAATTATTGTATTTTATAAACATATATTGTAATTTTTAACTATTTTTAACTATTGTAATTATTGTAAAGCGCTAAGGACAGGTATTGGTTTAGGCGCTATATAAATAAAGGTTATTATTATCATTATTATTATGCTGGCATTATGCTCGATGCTCCAACTATAGTATTATGCTCAAAATTATGCCGGCATAATTTATCTGAGCCTACCAAGGACAGGGAGAGCCCATTTTTGATATACTTTTGTTGTACGCAAGAAGAAAAAGAAACACAGCGGCGGATGAAGACCCTTTTAAGAAGGGGGGTGGCTATGAGAACAAGGGGGTTGGCTAGCCACCCTAATCCCCCCCCCCCTCCCCCCCTAGATCCGCACACCCTTTGGGTACAAGTTGGGTTCCTCAGCTCAGATAGTCTCCCGTGCAGCCCGTTACACGCAACGCTTCGACACAAAGGACGGGCTGCACAGGAAAAATGGTGTATTGAGATTGGAAAAGTCCTTTTCATCACAGGGTTCCTCGCTTTTTATTGTGATTCAAATTGGAATACATCAACGGTAGACTCGACTTCAAGCAGGTGTCGTCATTTTAGAGATCGAGCGGGCTTCTTGTGGTGTCTTTGTCTACCTTGTTTCAAGGTTCTTGACCGCGCGCAAAGGAACTTCGAAGGGGTAGTGCAAAACAATAGGGGGGGGGGGGGGGTCACGGAATCTTTTAAAACGTTAAGTACTTTCAGATGGCCGTGAAGCGTTACCTTACGTTCGCGGTCAGCGGTGGTCTATGACCGCGCTAGTAAACTGAGCCTGGGAACTAGAAAACAAATTCGAACAAGAACAGTCACAAGCCGCAAAATGACCAGCATCACCTGCTAAAGTCTGCCAAACAAAACACAAGAACCGTTCAACTATAGCAAATATTAGGGGAACAAATATTCCATGATACAAATCTCACAACCCTTTGCAAAGAGTGGCTCAGTTGAAGCTTTTGTACATTGAATATCGGCGACGAAAGATGGAACGATGCGGTAATGGATTTACACAGCTTGCCACGTGAAATAGAGTAATCAATCCCAGCCAGGCGCTAGATAAAGGCAAATTAATCACTAGAATGGCGACCGAAGGCCCTCAATCCGAGAAATCCGCTCTCCTTGATCCCACGGCTTCGATTTCGTCGCTGCCTCCGATGCCAGACGAAGATATAGAGTCAGAGAACACTAGTGAAAATTTCACAACGTATGGCAAGAGATGGTACATGTTGATCGTCTTCACTCTTCTAAACGCGACGACGAATCTGTTGTGGAACACTTGGCCCCCGATTCAAGAGACTTGCCAGCTTGTGTTTGGCTGGACGAAGACAAATGTGCTTATAATAGGGGCGATGCAAGCAGCTGGTTCTATCATAAGTGTACTCCCTTCGTCGTGGTTTATCGATACGAAAGGTACAAGGCCCGAAAAGTTTAACGATATAGCAAACACTGAACTACAAAGTGGCAGAAGCCTTTTCCCGACTTTTCCATGGTTCATCAGTGAAATATAGTTTTAATGTTTTATTTAAAACACGCTTGAAGCACTTGGTAAATCTTGCTTTACTGTTAAAAAGTTTTAGTTTTCATCTGTTTCATAAAAATTTCCTTCTGAACCACATTTGATATCTTACAGCTAAATAAACATTGAACCGTTTTGTTGTCTTGTTTAGGGCTCCGAGTAGCAATCCTGAGCTCCATTACTCTTCAAGTGATTGGCGTCCTATGTGAAGTGTTTCCAATAAAGCCTTTCTGGGCCCGTACAGCTTTTATAACATTTGGAGAGTTCCTGATAGCTATTGCAGCACCAGTTGTGCAAAATGTTGGGGTCCTGGTGTTGTCAGCTACTTGGTTCCCTCCTGGAGAGCGAATGACGGCAACAGCCATCGCCACTTTGGTGTCATATCTTGGATCTGCGACCAGCTATGTTATGGGGCCATATATGGTCCCAGACGTCGATAACCACAATATCACATACACACCTGGACATAAAATTGACATTGATAAGCTGCGCAACATGACTTCTCAAAAACGACTGGACTATTTAGAGGGCAAGATTAATGAGTACATTCTAGCTGAGTGCATCATCACTGGAATTCTGTTTTTCGTGGTGTGGATACATTTCCCAGCAAAGCCCCCCAGTCCACCAAGTGCATCTTCTGCTAAGCCCAGGCTGGACTTTCTTTCTGGTGTTAAAACTCTGATGACCAACAAGCATTTTCTTCTGCTTTTGGCAGTGTTTAGCATCAGCAACGGTGTGAACTGGGGATGGTCAAGTGTACAGGATCTGATCTTCTCTCATGTTGGTATCAGTCAAAAGGTGGCTGGCTTGCTCGGGTTCTTTGGCAATATTGCATCCACTGTTGCAATAGTTTTCTCATGGTAAGAACCAAACATTATTCCCATTTTAATGTTAATCTACATGAAGGAAACATCCCACTCAAAATGAAGAATACCCAGGTTGAGTGTGGAGAACAACATCGCACTTCTATTCACTGGGCAATTTAGAATGTGCTGTATACAGACCCATGCAATTCACACACCTGAGACTGACAGTCCTCTGTAGAGCTGTGAATTCAAATTGAGAGTTTGTCTTACAAAAGCAGGTAGCTCCTAAAAGGTTTTTGGGCATCACAAGTTGTGTTCCATGTAAAATGTAATGATTTATTTTAAGTCGATAATGTGGGAAGTAGTCACCCAATCTCCCGAGCTAGAAGCTCATGTATGAAACGCTCGACCATGTCCCGCGTCCCCGTGGTTCTTTAACGTCCCTCTGGTTCCAGTTAGTGTAGTGTATGTGAGAGACGGGACCTACTGTTTGACGTCCTTATCCTAGAAGACGTGAAGGTCTAACCATTTGCAGATATTAGGCCAAAGGCAGCACCTTCTCAATTATTAGAAAAAGACCCTGAGTGTTGGCCCGGCCGGGTTTGAACTCCCAACCTCCCGCACATCAGCCCGGCGCTCTACCACTGTGCTAACTGGTCGTCGGTTAGCGCAGTGAATATTTTAAGGGTTCTGGGTAAACTAGTTTTTGGCTACAGAAGGAAACAAAAATGAAAAAAGAATGACTGGATTGGCTGATTCTAACCCCCTACCCCACCCCCTCATGTCAAATTTTTATCTTACAAGATTATTATCAAATTTACTTCTATTTCAGTTATGCAGACAGCATAAAGCGGTACACCAAACGCATCCTTGTGTGCCTCTTCCTCTTCACCGTTTGTTGTCAGACAGTGCTGACTCTAGCCTGTGACCAAGTCATCCCTCTCACCACAACAATCTTCTATACTGCTGGGATATCTGCCATGGTGTTCTACAGCGGCACAGTTCCTCTGATAATGGAGATGGCTGCCGAGTGTTCCTTCCCTGTTGCTGAAGGAATTACTTCAGGAGTTCTCATCCTGTCTGTCTACACCTTTAATTTGTTCTTCTTCATTGGCTTCATGTTCCCACAAGCAAGTCCACTCTGGATGAACTGGCTTCTTGTTGCTTCTTCTGCAGTCAGCATCCCTCTGATAGCCTGTTATAGGGGTGGCTATAATAGATTTGACGTTGATACAAAGCAGGCATAATATAATTAATATATAATTGCAAAAAATAATGTAAATTTCCATGGTAGAGGATCCAGCTAATTTCATGCACCTGTGATGCGACCTGGGAAGATATTATCTGGGTCCTGTATTTATGTATAATCCAGCAAATTTGGTTTCATCATGGAGTGGTTTCTTTCAGCAAATTACCAGGGTGAGTTTGGTCGAGCTGTGGTCCATATTTTGGCAAGAATCAGTCACAGCCATGCCAGGGGTTTCAATAAGTTGTGAAGTTTTGGAAGTAGGCAGCTTGGTTTGTGGGTCCCATACAAAGGGCGTAAAGCCTGAGCCTTCTTGGGGGGTAGGGGGGCATGTGCCCCCAGGAAATTTAGAAATTTCGGTAGCAGGTAGCATTTTCCTGCGTTTTGAGGGCAAGATAATTGGCATATTCCTGTATTCTATTGTTTTAATTTTGAAGTAATAATGAAGTTGCTGGCGGTCAGCAGTGAAGTTAGATGGGGGTTGACCACTGGTAGCCTCCTTCTATCGAAACCCCTGCCATGCATGTGGAAAATGCTATTTTCCTAGGGATGGACTCCCATAATAAACTTTGCTTAAACGACCTGGGAATTTATTTTATTTCCAGTTACTGTTAGGTAGAAGTTAAAACATATCTATGATGCAGTATAGACACAGAAAAATGTATATTTATAGAATAAAGTGTAGGAATAGGCGTCACTAGACGGGATAGACAGGGGTAAACAACCCTCTTTTAGAAGAAAAAGCGACATAAACTACAACAAAAAGCATGAAAAAGTATGTCAGTTAAAATATATATATTGCTATTTATGGGCCAGTAAACTAGTAAATAAAAATATTTTGAAACTTATTTTATGTTGTGCAAAAGCTGAGTTAAAGTTATGAGAAATTAAATACAAAAATCACTATTAGATTTATGGGTCAGTAGAAATAATAATAAAAAAACACTTTACCAATTTGGTGTCTTATGAATTTTTAGGTTTATGAACCATAAAATAACCAATAAGAGCATAATTACCATATTTGTTGGAATTTAAGAATTTAAGATTTTATTTTATAAAACTATAATGCTTTACCAGGATTTCGGTCACAGAAATATCGTAATTCGCACGACTGAAAAGTAGCGCGGCACTGTCGCGGCACGCAACCTGGCCTGCTGTAGATACGAAATGAAATCGCGTAGTCGCGGTACGGTCGCGGCGCGGCACAACTTTTTAGTTGCACTTTTCACAGTCATACGAAATCTGCTCTATTACGATCATGCCCACCATTGCGAATTCATCCAATCGAACATTTTTCACAAAAATAGTATTAACCATGTTTATATAGTAAGCAGAATAATACATGGACGCTTGGAGATATGAAATTTTTCTTCTCATGTTCAAATTTGATATCTCACTCATTTGTTTCGCTCACTCGTGAGATATCAAAATTTGAACACTCGAAGATAAGTTCATTATCACGGCGCACCCATGTATTATTCTCTATATTATAGAGCGGATTTCGTATGACTGTGAAAGGTGCCGCGACAAAGTTGTACCGTGACGGTGCCGCTGCCGCGCCGCGACTACACGATTTCATATATCGTTAGGCTACACATCAGGCTACTGTAGCTTCCGTCCCCAAGCGTCGCGGCGGCACTTTTCACAGTCACGAAATCTGCTCTATGTCTTAACAGACGCAATCTAAAAGTGTTTGCAGCATTTCTATGA
This sequence comes from Scolanthus callimorphus, assembly GCA_033964015.1. Taxonomy (NCBI): domain Eukaryota; kingdom Metazoa; phylum Cnidaria; class Anthozoa; order Actiniaria; family Edwardsiidae; genus Scolanthus; species Scolanthus callimorphus. The sequence goes on along the minus strand of CM066916.1, from coordinate 25,774,431 downwards.
TTTTGTTATGTCCTCAAATGTTTTACCGAATGAACTGAACTGTAAGACATAAGCAACTCAAAATAAAGAATCGGCGTTTCTGTTGTAAATCATCTAGCATATTATTTGGACCAGTTTTTACGAAGGGCTTCTTTGGTTTATGTTTTTGTGTTTTGGGATTTTTTGTTATGATACCTGCAGTAAGGGTTGGTTTGCACACTAGCGCAAGGCAAATGTAAATCACAGCGACCCCTCTACTAACTAGAGCAGATTTCGTATGACTGTGAAAAGTACCGTGACACGGCGCGGTACTGTCGTGGTGGCGGTACAGAACCTGGCCTGCTGTAGATACCGAACGAAACAGCGTAGTCGCGGAACGGTCACGGTCGCGGCGCGGTACAACTCTTTCGCGGTACTTTTCACAGTCATACGAAATCTGCTCTATGCAGCGACGCAAGCGCAAGCTAAAATCAACATTGATTAGGCCCTGTCCACACTAACGCGGTTTCAATAGTATTCTTTTTCAAACTTATACGGATTCGCAGCGTGTTAGTGTGGACGGGAGATTCTGAAAATTTAGCTACACAAAAAGCAATCACTTTTTATTTGATTTTGACGTGCAAGGACTGTCGCAAATTATGTGGTACAGTTGACGTCATCGTTTTCATTTTTATCCGGATTCGACCGTCCACACTAAAACGATATGTATATGGATTCGTTTTTATTCACTTTCGAGAGCGTTTTCAAACTTATACGGATTCGATGAAAACGATCAGCGTGTTAGTGTGGACGGAAGGCCTAAACGTATCAAAATTTATACGGATTCGAACGAAAACGCGTTAGTGTGGACGGGGTCTTAGTTTGTTTGCGCTTGCGTTCGTTTGATTTACACTAGACGCAACCATTTTCGAACCCAGAGCTCCCCAGGCTCGTTACCTCGCGAGAGAGGCTCTGGTGACATCCATTGACGCATGCGCGAGATTTCTGCGCATGCTCTAACGTTCACAATCAGCAAAGGCCCTCAAGTGGATGTCCCCAGAGCCTCCCCTGCGAGCAGACGAGCTGGAGAGCTCTGGGTACGAAAATGAGACGCAAGCGAAAGGGAACGCGTCTCGATTTCCTTGCGTCTGCGCTATGCGTTCGTGTGTGAACCGCATAAGGGAAATATGTATGAGTTTGATATCCTGGCGCCTGCGTCTACACTTGCGTTCGTTCGTGGCTGGTTCTCACTGGAATGCAAACGCTAGCGCAAGGATATACTCATACATTTCCCTTTTTGTGGTTCACACTAGTACGCAAGCGCAAGAAAATCGAGCTAGACGTTGCAAGGGCAAACAAACTCGATTTTCTTGCGCTTGCGTTCTAGTTTAATTTATATATGTCTGGCACTAGCACCTTTGAGAATTGAATGAATAAGCGAAACAAATGCCCCTCCTTCTGGTTTTTCGCTTTCATTGTCGTTTATGATACTCTATATTTTCTGTGGTCCTGAGCCACTTCTATTTACACCACAAACATAGCTTTCTAGACAGTAATGTTCGAATTAGGCCACCACAGGACATAATTTGACAAATAATGCATTGTACTTTAAAACCAAATAAGAGAAATGTATTGAGTTTGATATCCTTGCGCTTGCGCTTGTGTCTGCGCTTGCTTTCGTGTGTAAACCAGCCCTAACAGTCACACAAGATTTTAAAATCATAAATTCGTCCAAACTCCGTCATAGTAGTCCTTCATAACGACCGATTGGTCAAAACAACTCCTCATCCAGAAAATGCCACATAAGGAAATTCCCCATGGCAACGCTACGCTGTCAAAAATGTTCGAAACACCACAGTGAACCCCAATCTGTCTATAGAAATAGATCATGCAAAACTTACAGCGATTTTCATAATTCTGCGAACTTCCACTTACATTTCCGAGCGCCAAACTGCGTGTTGGCTTCCGTCAATCAAACCTTTTAGGGGAACGGATTTTTTCTTAGTTTCGTTTGCATTTTTATGGTTAAAAATTTGGTTTTGAAGGCTAGCTATTAGTCCTTATTAGTTCCAAAACCTCTGGCACAGCCTGTGAAATCACGCCAGAGCTGTTCAGTCGTTTGATTGACGGAAGCTAAACCGTGGTTTGTGTTCGCAGAATTATGAAGTAAGACAAAAGTTGTTTGAAGGCGCTCTACAAATTGTTGTTGAAAATTAGTGGTAGGGCCATGAAATCTCACTGAGCCACCTTAACTAGACGATAGAGAAATACAACATGGTCATCTTTTGTCACCTTTCAAAATATCATGACAAAAATAGAATCAGCTGTCCTGGCGACATTTCCATTATGCTCGTTTGAATTTTAAATTTTCCTTGACTCTCGTTTCTAAAACACATATCAATTTTAGGTCATCTTTTGCTGTCGAAACCGCTAAGACGGAGAGAAAAAATCTTTCAAGAAGCCTGTCGCATTATTTTATGGCACGACAAGAGACGCCCGAAGCGTGGAAAATTACAAACAAAATGGGAGTTTTTAATTCTCATTCGGTTGGAAACCACGAATGTTTAACATTGAAGAGCACTGATCTGGCTAGCAACACTACCGAGAATATAAGAAAGTTCATTTTTTAGACTATTGGAACTAGCGAAGGTTAGTATCTACCTCGATATTTTTCAGTCATGGGATAATGTAAATTTACTGCCTTTCTTATATTAAACATCACAGGATTAGCCGGCGTATTTACATTTTTAGTTGAAATTGTCTGAAAACACCAAATGGAAAGATCCCCAAGAGCGTGCGAGATCACATCCATTGGATTTTGGACAAACGCGCATTCTTGTAGCGGTTTAATCTCTCGTCATTTTTTGAGTATTGCAAAAATAGAAAGTTTGACCAGATCTACAGCAGTAGATTTGTGTTGACATGCCCTTTTTGTAACAAATTATGCGTTCATGTGTTATAAAATATTGGCCTGAAGTTATCCGAGGCATTGGACATTCGCGTTCTTTTGATAGTAGACTAGTTTTGCAAGCCTCGCGATAGGCATGCTGAAAAAAGCACAAATTTAATTTACACACAACCCTTCTCGTGAAACAAAATGGCTTGACTAACTAGACAGGCAAACAGTACTTTAACATAAGAATTCATTAAGAGACAGGGATATTTTATTTGTCACTGTTTGGTATTCTTTTTAAAGGTGATAAGTGTTTTCGTTCTGTCTGAATCTTCCGGTTGCCATAAATTTGTTTTTGGTTTCTAAGTGAGCTCAAAGTCAAACACAAAAGGGAGAAAAAAGGGGGAAACATCGAGCATGGCTTTAACAGTGTGTTGGAAGCCAGGTACAGAATTTCCATTTGACTTTTATAAATGTGGGCGCACAAGCATAAAGTTTTTCCAATTTTAATTGTATAGTATAGTCCTTTCTAGTTTAGAATGATGAAAACACATCATCTTACAACTGATCTTAGACTTATGCCCCGATATACATTTTTGTTGTTGTCCTTTTTATTTGATTTCTTAAACAGGCATTATGATGCGATGTCAAGGCAGAAAGCTAGTGATGGGAAAAGAAAATCAATTAGTTCTGACTTCAGGCCAAGCAGCGTTCAGCAAAGAGGCGGAGGGAATCAGCAAAATAATCGATGATGGAACCCCTCAGAAGGGGCCAGGAAATAGATGCGCCTGTTGCACTACTTCAAGGACTCAAGATAAAGGTATTCGACACCACCGGCCCTACTTTTAACTCATTAGGACGAGCAAAAACGTCGACGTTAGATTCGCACTACCTATAATGATTTCGAAATGATTTCCAACAAGAAATCCGAGTCCCCAACACGAATCGAACCTGCTCTACCACTGAGCTATATATAGAGACTCATGTGGTGTTCTACCACTCAAGGTTCAAACGAACTACCCGCACATTAAAATAAGTGTTATGTACACTTACCACTGTATGCATTGCTACGCGACCTCAAAATTCAATGTTGCGATGGGCAGTTGGCGATTTTTACCCGTCAATCAAACCAAAACGTTGGATTCGGCTACTTCAGAGGGCCGACACTGATTGCAAAATCAACCAAATTGGTTTAAGCTATCCATTGGTTTCCTTGACTCGAAGGTTTAACTTTCTGGTTCAAGAAAATTGACATTACAATTTTCTTGCGTAAAATCGCCAATCGCCCAACAGTGAATTTTGAGGTCGCGTAGTAATGCATACAGTTGTAAGATAAGCCAACCAACCAGCCGATATTAAAGTTATGGGTCGAAAAGTGATGTGTACATGAATTTTTTTTTTACGTTTTCTGTATTTTACTACCGACTAAATTAACCAGGATTTCATGAAAAAAGTATTTTCCTTTGAAGCAACGATGCACTTGATAGCGCCACTTCTTTCTGCCATATAAATTTGGAAAGGGGAAAAAATGATTTGTGAATTCTAGCACGAGCCTATCAACAGGAGCCTCCATCGCTAAGTCCTAGTGGCGGGCAACCGAAGCACAGCAGGATTTGATGAATGTAGTTTTGGATTGTAGATTTTGAATTGTTCGTGAAAACTAGTTCTCGTGGTTACAAGTAATACGTCCCCTCTTTATGGAAAGAAAGATGCATGGCAGAAATCAGAGCCGACATGATCTAACAATCTAAAGATAGATTCTTCTACTCCTGTGCATATGGCTTGACCTACTGGGGTAGAACGAGGCTCCTGTTAATGGGCTCTTGATTCTAGTGAGGATTTCCGGTTTGCTTGTCGCCCTACAGTACAATTAGTTAGGACTGTTCGTTAATTACGTCGCAGGGGGGCTGGTGGTTTTATAGGGGGGGTAGATTTTGCAGAACGTTGAAAAGTTTGGGGGTAAATTTTTAGAACACGCGAAACTTTTGGGGGGTGCATTTCAGTGTCATGCAAATTTTCAACAGACTAGGACTGAGATTGAGTGCAATTGCGTGAAACGCAGACCACTGTATAAATCCGGAGTGTCCTAAGCCAACTAAAGCTTTCCTACTAAAGGTTTCTGTCGAACTTCTCCTCTCTTTTCTTGCCAGTTACAGCTTGTTCTACCGGTACATCCTCTTCAACAATCGTACTTAGTTTAGACGCCATCTTGATGCTTACATTGTAGCTTAGTCAATTAGCGCGCAGGGGGAGGGGGGTAAAATTTCAAATAGCCGTTTTTTGAAGGGGGTAGAAATTGAAACTAATTTTTTTGTACGGGGGTAAGTTTTCACAAAACCTACGAGCAGAAAAAACCACCAGCCCCCCTGCGACGTAATTAACGAACAGTCCCTTATAATTCGGAATCAGTATTTTTCGGCCATCCTGCCTTTGATTACACTTGATGCAACTGACGAAGTGAACTGTGAGACTGCAAGATTTAGATTTTCTAACAGTCCGGTTTCTTATATTCAGTTGTCAAGACAGAGGAATCACTCGACCTTCCTGTGCGACCGCAGAGCACCCCCTTGAGAGAGCGTGCGCGATCCTACACTAATATCACCTTCCCTCAAGGCTTCACGCCAACACAATGTCAACTCCTTAGCACGCGACTACGAGCAGCGAATTACCTGTATTACCAGTTTACAGAATATGGGGACAGTGTAGCAAAGCGCCTACGTGGGAGAGCACAAGCTAAGTCCACGCTACAGAATATTCCAGCTACTACAAGAAGAAAAACCTCGCTGAATAGAAGCGAATCTTGTGCCTCGAGTACAAGATCAAACAGTCGCAACAGGAAAAGGGAGGGAAGCCATTCCAGGGCAAATAAAACAGGTTCAGCTGGTTCGGCATCCAGTTATGCGAGATGGAAAAGCAAATCAGACATAAAAACTCAGTTGTCTCTAGACAAAGGTATCCCTTCACCTTGGTTGTCTCGGTCGGGCTCGAAAGACTTGGCAGAAAACCAGAGGTCTTGTTTGATTGACAGATTATCAACAAAGAGAGGTGACATTGAATTGAGGTCAAGATTTCCACCCCACCCGCCAGTACATCTTTTTGACAGATACATCTTTAAATCACCCATCAAGAAATGGGAGTTAGGGCAGAGAGCCCCAGAACTTGGACGTGAACCAAATGACAAGTTATACCACTGTATTTAAAAGATTTGTACTGGTCCAAATGGCGCAACATTGTTGCGAAGCAAGTTCGAAATGGGCTGTCCCATTAGATCCGTTTACCATCGAGGAACCTGGAATATCTATAGGGGTGTTGGGTTTTACCCCGGAATTTCCGTTGTTTTTTCGACCCTGGAATTTCCGCAGGGCCTAATTTATTTTTACCCTGAAATTTCCACAGGGTATTCATTTGCAACTTTTGGTTTTCCGAAGGGGACACAAGATAATGTGGAATTAATAATAATAATAATAAACTTTATTATTCAACTTAAGCATAAGAATTACGTCGAATTTACACATAAAATATAAAATCTAAAAACTACAATTCCTTCTATGAGTTCTAGTACTACGAATATAATCTTGTGGCGCGCTGAATGAACGACATCGTGTTCCTGTCCGTGCGCGGAAGTGGTGCTCGCACCCTTTGAGATCGGAGTGTGTAAGTTCTTGGTGCTTTGCTAATGAATCTCCTACACGGGTGATCGTCTGACTCTACGATGTTTTTAAAAACCTGCACCGTGTGCTTGTCTCTCCTAACATTAAGCGGGTCTAAGGTGTCTCTAGCAAGGCCTAAGATGTCCATTGAGCGATTCTGTATGCGCTGCATGTCCTTAGCAAGATAGTTGGGGATACCACCCCAAATGGGCGAGGCATACTCCAGAAGTGGGCGTATCTTAGTAACGTAAGTAGTCAGTCCAACTTCTGTAGGCAAGTTTGCTTTCCGACACACACGGAGAAAATAGAGTCGCTTGCTTGCTCTAGCTACAATTTCGTCTATATGTGCTCCACTTAAGGTTACTCTGAATATGCACTCCAAGTAATTTGAAGACATCAACTCTCTCTATCTCTTCATTGCTAACTTTGATTGGTTTCGGGGCTAGTGGTTGAGATTTTCGGGAACTTATCCACATCTCCTTGTTCTTTTTAGCGTTTATCTCCATTTTATTACGAACCGCCCACGCCTCCAAATTACCCATCACTCCTTGCATGTGACTATCACTACGACCGGTAGGCACAAGTTCATACTGAGTGCAGTCGTCAGCGTACTTACAGGTACTAATCGGAACTCCCGGGGAACAACAGTCATCAATGTCATTAACAAATACATTGAACAGGGTAGGTGAAATTACCCCTCCCTGTGGGACTCCAGCTTTGACCTCCCCTCTTCTAGATACCACCCCTGGGAGCTTAACCTGTAATGTTCTCCCGGAAAGAAAACTTTGGATCCATTTCCAGAAACTAAGAGAGATATTCATTGTAGCTAACTTCTCGAGTAGAATGGCATGGTCTACTAGGTCAAACGCTTTGCGAAAGTCCACAAATAAGGCGTGGACCCCGCAAAATGGACTATTTGGCTCGGTTGCATTGAACCAGTCCTGGGTTACACTCGACAGCGCTGTTACAGTAGACCGCTCTTCCTGAAATGCATGCTGGGTAGCGCTGATTTTCAAGTCATCTTTATTCAGCTTCAGTTGGATTTTTTCAAGAACTTTCGCGGCATGGGGGAGAACAGAGATTTGTCTGAAGTCATTATTGACATCTGTAGGATTACCGACTTTTGGTACTGGACTTATGAGCGCATGCTTGTACGCTGTTGGATACTTGCACTGCTGTATACTAGCGCAGATGATATCGTGAAGAACAGGCGCTAACTCTTCGTGGAACCTGTTCAAGAGCCATGCCGGTACATCGTCGCAACCTGTGGCCTTTCTGCCATTAAGATGTTTCAGTGGAATTTCCCCAGGGGTTGCTTCAAATTTGCACAGCGGATGTGTACAGAAGCCTGGAATTTCTACGGGGATGTACGGCTATTTCTTGGAACAGCCCAATCCACTTGTTCTTCGCATTCGCCTCAACTGATAAGCATATCTTATCAGTCTCGTACCCATCCTCGCGCGCCAGTGTCCTTCCCTCACCTCCCCCTCTGTCCCCTGGGGGGAGGTGAGGGAAGGACACTGGCGCGCGAGGATGTCTCGTATCCAGACGCTATCCGTTTTTTTTTAGGGCGCGCAAAGATTTGTGGGATAGTTTTATCAAGGCGCGCAGAGAGTTATGGGATATGCGGAGAAAAATTTCGCGAATATCCCACAGTTCATTGCGTGCCGTGTGATACTCATTCCCAGTCCCTACAGAGAAATCACCGCAAGAGACGGCAAAAAAAAAAGGACGGCAAAAAAAATAACGTCTGGGTATGTACGAGACTGATATCTTATAGCAACTTGACTCACAACAAAACACATTTTGTTGCAAGTTACTTAGAAACACTTGCAATGCTATAAACATTGGTCTACTTATTGATGTTACTTGTTGAAGCGTAAAGTAGGGATCAAACGGTGATGAGAGTAAGTTGGTTATCATTCACTCTCGCACTCTCACGGGGTTGTGGTCAAGCGGTAAAACTCTCGGCAACTCTCATGTCGAATTTGAACGACAGTGCTTGAGAGTTTGCGATCAAGCGTGAGGTGCGTGAGAGTAGAAACTCTTACTAGTACCATCTCTCATCACATAAATTGCCCCAGAACTCTCAATAATTCGGCCAGTGGGAATGAGGGTGAAATTTGTCTTGGGATGCAAATGTGAGCTGCAAAGCAAATGCTGCGCGACGATTAGTGCAATTCTTGATAAAAACCGAGCAACTCCGCAACCATGTTGCACAACAAGCAGGAAACTTTTTTTTCTTGTGTTTTCCCGCTTTTACAAGAGCTGAAAAAACGTTGTCTCCTTTTGCAACAAACGTGCATTTGTTCCTCGCGTCGCAACGTCAATTTGACGCGCAATCATTTTATTCCACAGCATGTGATGGTCATGTGATGGTTGCTATGGGATGCACCTAGGTTATGCTCCGATACACTTTTGATTCACAAAAAACTTTGAAAAATTAGTTCTGAACGGGACAAATTGTGCAAATGAATAAATAAATAAACTAAAGCACACAACAGTGCACGTGATTGTACCACCCAAATTTTATTGATGTTATGTTAAAAATTACCAAGAACAATCGATGATTAAAACCTTAAAATTTGTTTGAATAATTAAAAAATAAAACCCAAACACTGCAAGTGTAATTCCCCCCAAATAAAATTGTTATTTAAAATATATTAATGCAACCGACCATTTGGAGTGAGTCGGCAATTGTGTTAGTCATGTAGGCAAAATAAAATACCAATCTAAGATTAACTAACCACTTGATATTCTCCATTTGGGAAATATCTCTAGCAAAATAGAACACATTAAAGCCAAACACTTAAATTTTGAATCAAGAAAAATGCCTTAATATCTGTCATGTGAGGGGACTGACATGCAAAGTAAACATTTCCGGTACGGAATGTTTTGTGCTATCTACGTGCTGAATAAATAAAGCCATTATCCTGCTTTATTTTACAAAATATTGTCTGTTTAGCCAACTCGGGAATGTGTTTCTCATCACCTCAGTATTGGAAGATATTCTGCAGGATAATAACATATTTCATCTACTGTTTGTACACACTGAAGTTGATGTAATTCATGTGACAGAACAGCAACTCCTATCAATTTTCCGCAACTGTCAAGATATCGCAGTACAGATCATTCCCGGTTTTTGGATTTTTTCGAATCAGCAAGTTGGTGGAAATCCATCCAAACCATTGAAAAGAGCACCTGGAAATGTGTAAATTTGCCAAGTTTCACAGCAAAAGGTTGTAGAGTAAAATGCTGATGAAACAGCCCTGAGATGTCCAAACTTCAAGTCTTCACAAATGAAATAACATTAAATTTCACAAATTCATGGGGCTGCACCTCAACCAATTTACAACATTGGGTCCTAAAACTTGGCAAATTTACCAATGGACTGTTCCAAAAAATAGCGGCACCTACAAAACCTGGATCACGGATCGTCGGATCGGATCGGATCATTGGATTGTCGATGATCAAGGGATGGGAAACGTTGTATGACGTCACCGTTGTATGACGTCACCAATGACCGTTATTGATGACGTATATAAACTAGATAAGGGGGTTGTTCCCCTTGGCTTGGAGACAACTCTCCAAGTTGGAATGTTCCCTTGTGTAGATATTAAATTTTCTAGTTTTAATGACGTCATCGATGAAGATGTATCGAATTTTATATTGATTACTACATATAAGTGAAAATGATCCGATCCGATATCCGATCCGATGGTCCGATCCGATGATCCGATCCGTGATCCAGGTTTTGTAGGTGCCGAAAAAATAGCCCCCCCCCCCCCCCCTATCGAGGAACTCCAAATATTGCTCTACCCCTGTGGAAATTCCAGGCTCCTGTACAACCCCTGTGGAAATATGAAGCAACTCCTGTGGAAATTCTCTTGTGACCCTGTGGAAATTCCAAAGTTGCAAATGAATACCCTGTGGAAATTCCAGGGTAAAACACAACAACCCCTGAGGAAATTCCAGTTCCTCAAAAGGGAGGTAATGGATATAAAATCGAACAGCCTAATTTTCAAGTACTCTTATCAGTGATGGACTTTTGTCAACCTGCTGATTTTAAAATATCAAGAAACTGTGGAATGGAACCAAGGCAAATAAAACATCTTGGGACTTTCTTAGTCTCTGTTAGTAGTCTAAGCAACAGAAATTTCCCCTATCTCCTTCGTATCTGTTACGTGTCCATGTTCATCAATTCCATGTTCAGTGGAGCCATACGAGATAGGACCATGCGTCGGAACATAAGGTGCCCTCTTATCCACATCAGACCTGTAATACTTAGCCTTCCAGACAGCTAGCAAAGGTATAGAAAATGCACATGAACTAAATGCCACCCAGTTAATCCACCTAGTGCCAAAATGGGGAATCATTGGGAATATATAGAAGATCACTTGGAGAAAGTTATTTGAGAACGTTAGACATCCTGAAGTGATTCCCTCAGCAATGGGGTATGTTGATTCAACGCCTAGCTCGAAAAACAAGGGGATAGATCCATTAACAAAGAAACCCCCAAGGATGCTTGTGATGTAGAGTAGAGGGGTCCATTTGGGCAGGATTTTCTCACAGACAAGGGTAAAGATGAGTAAGGACACTGTGGCTCCAGCCATGAGGAGGATGACGATAGTTTTCATGTGCCTTGTGAAGTGATCAGCAAATCTGAAATAAAAGAGGAATAAGTAAGTGGTCTTTTTTCTTTTCTTTTTCTTGAACTAGACCATGGGAAGTCAGGTCTCTCATGCATAATTAAGTAGTTCCTGATAAAACTTGTGATTCCTACAGTTTTATTCAATTGTTTATTCCAGTGTACTTAGTTTTATGTTAAATTGGCTAAAAATCTTGCATGACATGCACAGCATAACATCAACACATATCACTTTTCACAGGCACTTTAGAAGGAAATGAAAAAGACAGATTTTCTCAACATGACAACTAGGGTCATACAATTTGCCAGAACTTTCAAAAGCAGTTTACTAATTTTATAAAATAATGAAGGCATACTCTTCCCATTAGATTGTTACACCTTTCACTTTTTCTGTCCACCCATGGCTGTCTCAAATTGATTGCTAGATTACCTTTTTATGTACCACTTGATGAGTTGTTTTGTACCACGTCATCAACAGTTGTGGGTGTAGACTTTGGTCAGGGAAGTGTGCTACTTCCCTGCTTTGGTGTAAAGCAGCAAAACAATGTGGCACCCCAAACTCTCAAAGTTAATGCTCATAAATACTGATCATGTGGTACATTAATATTGCATCACATGGTACATAAAAAGGTGATCATACAATCAATTTGAGATTTGAGACAGCCGCTGGCAGGCTGAAAATTCAAGAGGTGCAACAGTGCACTATGGGAAAAGTAGTACATCAATAATTAGTATAAACCACCTAAAGGTCTATTACAAATCCTGCATTCTGATTGGCTGAGCTGAATGGTCTATTAGTGATAGACCGTGCCTGGCAAAACCACCACCTTTCTTTGCAAGAAAACTTGATTTTTTCAACATAAAATAATGGAATTCATTGCCAAAACCAACCAACTAGTTGGTTTATACTAAAACAATTAGACCTCTCGTCCTCATGTGCTATGATATCAATAGACCATTCGGCCTTCGGGTCTCATGGTCTATTCATCATAGCACATTCGGCCTTGAGGTCTAATTGTTAAATATAACAGCTCATGAACTTACATTGATAAGGAAATTCCAGAGACTGATCCTGCTACAACTGCACCAAATCCTAACCATCCTGCGGTTTTCTGGTCAATGTCAAATAGTGACAAATTCAAATCCAGCACAGAACACCAGCCGCCGTAGACTCCTGTCGACAGTCCATAAATAAACACCAAAAGCCAGAACCGCTTCTTCCTTAACAAAGCCTTGACTCCTATTTTGAAATCCAGCCGACCAATGGCTGCTGTAATGCTTGGCGGGGATTTGGGCTTTGCAGGAAAGTAACAGAGAACGCACAGAAAAGTCAACATCGCCACTCCAAATTCAATATACATCAAGTTCATGATCTCAGTTTTGTATTCATGAACTTGTGAAGCATTCAAACTCTTGCGAATTTTGTCATAGTCAATATGCTCAGTCTTGTTTACAAGGTCTCCTGCATCAGATACCAGAAGTGGGCCAATTATAAATGAAAGTGCTGTCCCGCTGTAGCAAGCTAACGAGGAGACCGCTGTGGCTGTAGTGCGCTGGGAGGGTGGAAACCATGCAGCTGATACTAACGGTGGTGCTGCCATGGCAACAGGACCTCCTAATCCAGTGATGAACTGACCAATATGAATGAGCATAGACTGGAAGTCCTCACTTCTTAATGGTATGCATCTTAAGCCAGAACCAATTACTTCAAACAATGCAGCTAAGAGAACAGCAAAACGTAGACCTGCAATTGAAATAGACGTGAATGAATTGATTATCCTATTGTCCTACTGAAGGAAATACAATCAGAACTCGTTGTGTGTTTCAGCCATGGTCAACATTCCCTAGCTCTTGGTCATATTTTATATCCTTATATTGCACTCCCAGCTAGTAAATAACATTTTTTTATATATAAATAAACACCAATGAAATACCAGGTGATCTCTCATGTGAAAACTTGAATCATCACAGGTGTTATGTCACAACAACACACTTGCCAGTGCTCCATATCCGATTTAGGTTTTACTCATATAAAATAAGAATTTGGTTTCCATTGATGTTTTATAATAAACATAACATAACATGGCCACTTGGAGATACTAACTTGAACTTCGGGTGTTAAAAATTTATCCCACTCATTCACTGTGCTCACTCATGAGATAAATTTTCATCACTTGAAGATAAAATTTGTATCTCCATGCAGCTGTAATATCAGAGGCACCATTGAGAGGGACAGATCTATAAATTAGATGTTTAATATAGAGAAATATCAGATAATATCCAATAAATTATAGGATTATTCAAAGCTCCAGGAGGCTAAATTCTGCTAAGTAGAATGAAATAGCGATATCCCATGAGAAATGCAGCGACAGGGGCAATGTCACCTTTTTGAGTGCTATTTTTGTCAGATTGCAAATTTTAATTTACTTGAATTCTATATGATATCTGGTCCTCAATTTCTACACAAAAGGGATATTAATTCTCTCAAATATTCGAGAGGGAGAGAATAGATACATTCTAATAATCTAGTTTCAAATTCTCTACTCTACCACTGGATAGGCATCAATTGTGCATAAATACAGTGGGAGCCTCACTTTGAAGTCAAAAAAGTTGTGAATACCAACAAGAAACTGATGATGCTTGAATTGAGACAACAGACAAACTTGAGGAAAATTCGGATGCGATGGTATTCCCAACTTTTTTTGGCTTCAAATTGAGGCTCCCACTGTATTTATATGCGTCGTCGATGCCTATTCAGAGGTAGAGTAGAGAATTTGAAACTGGACTATTAGATACCAGCATTACGTGCCAATGCATTATGTGCATTTGTCTTTTGATTCTATATAGATTGGTTGAAAACTAAGAATACAGAAATTAACAATATTAACTAGAAAGATCTTAAATGGTATATTTACGTTATTCTCAACCACCCCCGTGTATCCTGTTCAAACATCGCGTTCCTAATAAGGTCATGTACGTGTTGTGCTAAGAATTTCGACCCTCGAACATACACGTGAGGTGCAGAACGAAGGATGTCGTGCAACACGCGTCTATAACGTTGATCAATGGAGCAGTGATAAGATAAAATAAGGGTGCTCTGAATTTATATTTCCCTTAAACGAGATGTGATACCTGCAAAATCATGGAACAAAATACAGGGCTAAAACAGTAACATAGATCCAAGGTCATGTTTTCTCTAGCTACATATCACATGATCACTCTCTATGTACCTTTCACATCCATCAGCCAGGACATCGGAACAACAGCAATGACATAGGAAATAGGCCCCCAGTCTGCTAGTAACGTAATGATCGTGCCATCCCAGCCAAAAACAACTCGTGATGTACCCTGAATAGGACCCCAACTGTTCCAGATAATGTTGTTTAGCGATGCAACTACAGAAAATATCACTAAAATATACCAGCGCCGCTTGTAAACTTTGCATGTCGATTGATGGATAGAGCCGATTTCTTGGTACGGCCTGTTGGACGATTTGAGCAGAGACGCTCTCTCTTCGTATGACTTCCCTATAGATGTCATAGTGTGGCTCTAGAAGCTTGAGTCTGGAAATTGAAGAGCTCCTGGTTCGACTGGGATGCTGCAAAAGTTTCTTTCGCAATCAATGTTCTTCGACCGACTTCCAGATTCCTCGACCTCAGCATCACATTGTTTTAATGCGGCTTCATTAATCACAAATTTAAGCGTTATAAACAATCAGTCTGCGGCATTTCTATAAGGGAATGTATATCAGGCTTCTTCAGAACTTAGGGGTAGATTTTAGGGTGATTCTGAGCAACGGAAGATATTCTTTGTCGGATCGGAAGTGTCTTGTGTGAACTGAAGCCGGTTTCGTTTCGTTCTCCCCCGCGTCATCCGAGACAACAGAATCACATCACAAAAGGTCATGTGACCAACACACGCACCGGAAGCGACGCATTGTCTGAAAACCCCGAAAGCTCCAAAACCTGGAGATTGTGTTTCAAATGCAACAACTGTATGAGAAAATCCCGAAAAAATTACCCTGGAGACATACAGTAAATATATGGAAAGTTTCAATTTTTCCATCGGTCACGCAACGCTTCCCTCCCTAGACTGCTTGCAGCCCCTTCTTCGGCGAACGTCCGTAAATCGAGGAAAATGGTTTTTACCCGCGGCGCGCTTCGATTTGTTTACAATGGCGCGTCTCTCCCTCTCCTGAGTACTCGAGACTGTAAACAAATCGAAGCGCGCCCCGGGTAAAAAAAAAAAAAACATTTCCCTGGATTTACGGACGTTCGCCGAAGAAGGGCTGCAAGCAGTCTATTCCCTCCCCGGCCTTCCCTTCCCTCCCGAAGGAAGCGTTGCGTGACCGATACAAAGAAACGGGCTGCGAGGTAGACTAGACTAAGGGTAAAACCTGGCCTGGAGACCGCAAAAACCTGGAGAGTTGGCAGTACTGTACGGCCAGTCGGCCACTCTTTGATCTCTGGCAGAAGCTCATTTTTAACGCGTTTAGTCTTCCTCGCATTACTAGAAGGTAGAATGTGCCAAAGAGACACCTATAGAAATCTAACCTCGCAAAACCGACCCCACTTTCCCCACAACCCTTCCCCCTTCCCTCTGTGGTACACCCCTCCCCCTCCCACGTCCAGTCCTTCGCAGTAAATGATGAAGAGGGGCCCTATGAAAGAGCATGGGTGTGATTGGCTGATCAGAGTCACGTGGTATTATCCCTCCATCCATTTCAAATCAGTGTGTTGTTCGTTAGTTTGAGAACTGGCCGCGAAAACAATTACGAAACCTGCAAAAAAGCCAGTAAAATAACAAATCTATGAGGTTTATGAAGGGTAGAAAGACTGGACAACATGGGTGAAGAACTAGATCTGTCAAAAATCTCGTTAGAAGACAAAATAACCCACAAGGTAGGCGAACACTTCCTTGGTCTGGATGATACGAATTCGAAAGTCCAAAATTGTCACCTTTTCTGTGACTCGATTAAATTACTCTATAATAAATCTCGTTTTATTGTGCACCAAGGTCTGGAAAGCAAGGGTGAATGGATATGAAGAGTTGACAAAGATTTATAAGAGAACGGATGACGAGAAAAGCAATGAATTCTCAAAGTATCTGGGTTACATGAAGAAGATTGTAATAGACAGCAATGCAGTTGCACAAGAGAAGGGTTTGGATGCAATCCTTGCTTTTCTTGAAGGCGCCGCTCCTACTATCAGTGGAAGGTAGAATCTTATTATTTCATAATATCACAATATAACTTGCTGTAGTATAAAAATATGTAAACATTGTTCTTGAATTGTACAGCTTGTGAAACGAACAACACAATTGTAGAAAACAAGGGCATACGTTTTACTTTATTGGCTTTCCAACAGAGTCTTACTGAACTTTCGTATTTTGGTAATCGATTTAGAAAGAATTGCAAGTATGTGTGTTCACATTAAAGGTAGTGAAAAGTGTTGTCTGCATTGCTCCATACGTGGGCTGGCACCATGTAGTGCTGTAAAAATGGATGCCAACCATGTATATTAGAAGTGCTTCTAAAATTAGCATCATTACTCCTTTGCATACCACTAATGCTATTAATGTGGTGATATGATTGTTATGTGTATAAGTCACAAAAAGAAGTAATTTGCAGATCAGTTGATAGAAAGAGAGTAGATAGACCAAACATGGGTTGATTTGGTTAGTAAGGATGGGAAATAAGGGAAATAAAACAAAAACAGAAACAATGGTATTTCCATTTTTATGTGTGATATATATGTTCTGTCTGCATGTGGAAATTCAAAGTTTTAATTTTATATTTTGATGGGAAGCTTGAACATTTTTGCTACAATATTCATGTCCATAACTCTGTTTCAACAATAATCATTGAAAAATAGATAATATTCCTGTAGCTTTTAAGTTTTTCTGGTCAGGAAGAAATAAAGCAACTAAATCTTTTTACCTTTTCCACTCACAAGTAGTGCCAAAAAGCTTTGCACATGGGCAGGCAAACTTTGAAGTTCAACTGTCAAAACTTACAAGTTTCATGTTGAGACAGAACACGCAACCAATGGTACCTATAATAATAATAATAATAAATACTTTATTTAAAATGAGGGTAACACATAATAGCAATGCTAATAAACTTGTGGCCCTCCCTAAGATACATAATTACAAAGAATACTATACACATATATATATATATATACCCTTTCTGGGATACGTTGTCACCCAAAAAGCCTATAAGCTTGGTGCGCTGGCGAGTATGGGTAAAAATTTATTAAAATTTCTGTAAAGTATTAGAAACAAACATGCTTGGAAATGTGCTGAAATTTAATCATTTCACCTGTGGTTGCGATAACTGTCTGAATTCAGATCAAACAGTAGCAGTTTAAATGCCCCCATCATCCTTTGCGCTTCAAGCTTATAGGCTTTTTGGGTGACAACGTTTCCCGGAAACGGTATATATATAAATATTATATAAAAATATAATTTTACACTATTTAACCTACAGTTCCAGTTATAAAAACTGTAAAAGTATGTGTCATATTCCAGAAAAGTTTCATACCCCACTATGCAGGGAATCATTTCCAGTCAGGGAAGATCTATAACCTATGTAATGCAGATTGAATAGAAAGTCTAGGAGTTGGGAAGCAGTGCTCGACCTTAACCTTTTTGGCCACTAGTCCCAGGACAAGTAGCACAGAAAAGTTACGGTACTTGCCCTAGCCAATTTTCTAGTTGTCCAGTTATGGTATAAGAAATTGTTGTAAATTATCAACCAAACCTAATGTACAAACCATATAAATGTAAGTTGCTACCAATGCCCATTACTTGTTAGCCTTCATTTTTCATGAAAATATGATAGCTTCGACAGTTTGACACAAAACTCGCTCAAAAATCAGTGTGAACACTTTTTAACAACAAACCGCAAACCAGCAAAATGTTTTATGTTTAGATTTTGCACAAAATTGTTGCTTGTCCTGTGACTAGTGCCCCTGAGTTTTCACTTGTCCTGAAGCATTTGGTACTTGCCCAGGACAAGTGGACAACCGCTAAGGTCGAGCACTGCATGGTGATTCAAGTATTGTATGTAGTTTGATTCCAATTGATTGAAATAAGCTAAGAGAGAAGGATGTTAGTATATTGTTGTTTTATTGGATGAATGAACTCCAAGGGAAAAACTAATAAATAATTTCAAGTAAGAAGCTATCAGTCTGATAACAGTTTCTATTAGAATTTAAGGTGACAGTTTATGATTGTTTATTTGACAGAGTTGCTGGAGATGTTGTTGCTGGGTGCATTACTAAATGCCTGAATGCCCGCACCAAGACAAAAGAAAAAGGCAGTGAAATCATTATGACGTATGTGGAAGTTGAGAAACAAGATATTGTGCAGGTAAGTGCACTATAGCCTGAATTTAAGCCATCTGTTCTTCCTACACTCCAATGCTTGTTGCGGGAGAAAAGACAACTGAACGCCGACCGGGCTGAGGTAGATTTTGGATACATTTTAGCTGTTCTGTTATGTTTATTATAAGCTCATTAAGAAACTGACGAATCACCATCCATCCTCAAGATCTTGAGAATCACACAATTCCTGGGCACGCTTTTAGAAGTCTGCATTCAGTTGACAGTGTCTTTTATCCTGCAATGAGTGTTGGAGTGTAGGAAGAAAAGACAACTGAAATTCAGGCTAAGTGTACTAATGACCTTACTACCGAAATCACTAAACTGTCAGCACCCTCGAAAATTCGATCGATCGTTTGTTTTGATCGATCCAAATGGTCAAATGACATTTATATTTTGTACCAGCGAATGAGCGAACTGAAACTGACAATACGATCGATCAAATTTTCTATGGGTGCCGACAGTTTAGTGATTTCGGTAGTAAATCAATTTGAGATACTTGCAATAAATAAATAAATCCTGGTACCCTGGTCCAATTTGCAGTCATCTCATTATTTGGAACGACCAGCTGATGAATTTTCCCCTACTACCATTTGCGACCTTTGGTGAGTTGGATGCGACAATGTGGCTTTTGAAAAGTTTGAATCGCTGACATTTGTCAACTTTTTGTTTTGCTAATTAAGCTGCAGGTGCAGGGATGGTAGTGAAACGTTTGGTAAATTGTGCTTATAAAAAAAGCTTGTACTTGATTAATTTTTTCTTGTAGAAATGAAACCAAAATTAATGAATATAAATTTCCTATTGGATTTCCACTTTGAAAATATAATTTCAGGCCCTGAGTTCTAATATTATGTTCATTATGGTAAACTAACTTTTATCATATGTGACATATGCACTACTCAAAACACTGTCTAATAGGTTTTAAAAAAAATCGTTCCTCCTATAGTATTCTGCAAGTATCTGTCCTTGTTAGCCAGTAATTTGTATGTCATGGATGAATATGTTGTGTTGGGCCCGGCATTAACGTTTTCCACAAGATGCCATTGGCTCCTACTTAAAAAATTAGTCGCCAAAATGCAAATATTTAGCCCGCACGTACGTGTGGATCTCAGCTGAACTCAGAAAGATGGGGTACCATTTGGCGACTAGCTCTAAAATTGTCATCGCCAAGCCCCCAAATTTAGTTGCCATTGGCGACCATATGGTCGCAGTGTCAGGCTCTGACTTGACGGCTATCTACATGTTCTAATTCCTTCTTCAGGAGGAATTGTTAAAGGGGCTTGAGAACAAGCAGCCCAAGATTGTTGCAGCATGTACAAATCTATTTACCAGAATTGTCAGGTATGCAAGTACTTTCCCACAAGTCAAATCTTATGAGCCAATCAGATTCTTGCCCTGTTTCACCCAGTGCAGTTGCTTGCTTCCATCATGACATTTAATTTCCAGTTTTCATTCAGAGGGAGGCACTTGGCAAAACAGTGCAATAATCTGAGTGGCTCAGATCATGGTTACACAGGTGGAATAGCAAAGCTAAAAATAAATAAAATTTTTTTCTTGTTTTGAATTAATGGATTGTGATGAAATGGTCTAGCTGTAAAATGGTATGTTATTTTATTATCTATAATTTTCACAGTTAGTAACTTACTGTTATAGACTTTCCAATAAAGTAATGTGAAGTTACATACAGAAAAATTTTATTATATATATCTCATGCACCGGTAGTTGATCAACTAGGGTAGTTGATATTCTTGATTACATTAATTGTATTGTGAGGTTAAGTTATATCTTTTTCTTTGACATCTGTCTAGTGAGTTTGGAGGCAAGATATTCCCTCTGAAGCCTATCGTCAAAATGTTGCCTAAACTCTTTGATCACAGTGACAAGAACGTTAGGGAGGAGGTGAGTGCTTAGTAAATTTTGATACTTTTGAGTATCATTATACCACATGTTAGATGTACTGTATATTCCATGGTCTGCCATGAGAAAGCATTGTATATTTATTCCGGGGGGGAGGGGGATGTCTCCCCATAAAATTAGATGGGGTGCTCATTAGGAAAATGGATTTTAATTCTTAATTTTAATTTAATTCTAATGTTATTGCGGTCCTTAAAATACCATCAATTTATTCTGTTGTCGCTGAATTTCTAGGTCAACTTTGGCATGAGAACCCCAGTTGGGTGAATTTTATACCTAAGGGATAGGATGAGCACCCTGGTCTATTTTTATGGGGAGTCCCCCATTTCATATTTTTATTTTAATCCTGTAGTTTGCTGAATGTTATCTACTAGGGAGCTTTATTATAATATTGTATCGAACAACGTCATGATCATTTTGTGATCTTTGCCAGGCCAAACTACTTGCCATAGAAATCTTCAAATGGATCCGAGATGCTCTCAAAGTACAGTTACAGAATATCAAGCCGGTCCAGGTTAGTGTCAACATTTGTTTCGAGGTGTACACAAAGACAGGGGACTGGATGGTAATCTACTGCCAGCTACTTTCAAGGACGTCATTTCTATCGGGAGAAATACAGTAAATGTATGGCAGCCATCAATTTTTCCTGGGAGACAGAGCTTGAGACTCCCTGCAAAACCGGGAGAGTTGATGTCCCTGTACCTCATTATGGACCAATGGCCAGGCCAGTTTTGAAGTTTGTTTTGTACCCTGCTGAAGATTTAAAGGGAGTCTCTCACAATACGAGCATGCTCCAGGAACGATCACAGAGCAAAACTAATTAGACCATCCTATCAGATAACTATTAAAGAATATGTAAAACTTAAACAATTTGTCTGATGGATCAAGAAATGGTGAGATTAAAAACAATTGTTTTTTGTTGTTTTTAGCCTTTGTCGGCCATTGTTGCAGGACGATACTTCTTAGATTAATTTGAGATGCGCAGTTGCGTGACAGGCTCCCTTTTAAGTTAATGATCTTTCTGCTTGTTGATTTTTTTGAAACCTCAGGAAATCACCTAACAGGTTTTTCAACTACATTTTACAGGCCCCTGAGAAATTTGGGAAAAGTGTAATTTAATTCTTAAAGACGCTGTGTCAGCCGCCATTTTGACAGCATAGCCACATACCAAGTCGGAGAAAGCATCCATTTCCATCGGCTGATTTAGAGAATATAGAGCAATGTTCTCGATTGAATTGGTAAATCAAATCTGAAAACTATGCTTTTAGATGTTTATGAAGAGATTTCTATGCGTTATTCGCCAGGTTAATCGTCTTCTGGTATCGAAGGAAAAGGAGTGGCTGACAGGCTCTTTAATGTACTAAATTCTTAATTACTTAATGTAATCAGCAAAACTTTGAGAATTCTCAAGTGCTCTAGAAATGATCCCTATGTTAGAAAATGCAAGGTCATGCATTCTGTGTCAATTTTAAGAGGAACCCTCTTATTTGTTTTTTTTTTATAAGAACCTTCTCAGTCTGGGATCATATAAAAATGTCTATACGGTATATTCTTTTGCAACAGTTTGATTATTTGATTTTACCGGTACAAACAACTAATCTGTTATTTTGAAATTTTTTATATCCTGTTTTTTTTTTGTTATTTCGCTTTGTTTTTTTGTCCAGCAGACATACAATGTTCATATTTTGAACCAAATAAAAAATTGAGCTTCTACACAATAACTTTTGCCTTCAAATTTTCTCGTTTTGTTACACCCAATGCTTTTTCCCTTCCCATCCTTCTAGAAATACAGGAGGAAGTAACTGGAGTGTCTGGAATGAGAGTTTTGTCATGTGTTTACCAAATTAAGGAATTCTGGTTAACACTCTTGACATAACTGTGTTAGATTATTATCTTCTAGCCACAATAAAATGGAAATCCCAAACCATATAAATTAGACATTAGATTTCAAAACTCCAAAAGACACTCACTCAGTGTTGGAGCTACCATTTTATCATTTGAAATTGTTTTCCGTGTTTTAAAAAAAGGACAGTCTTATGTTAACAAACAAGACCACCCAATGTAGTGCTCAACCAAGAGAGAAAAGCATACTCAAGTTTATTTCTTACAGCATGATTAGTTTCTATCAGTTTGAATCTCCCAAAATGAGAAAGAAGAAGGTATTATTCCATTACCTTTCTTTCTTTCCAAAGGCAATCTTGTTGCTATTTTTTTTCATGGTCAGATAATAATTGGTAATTCTGGCCTCTGAGTATTGTCATTCTCTTAATATTGTACTATTTCTGACTATTTCTCAATTTGGTGTTCACCAGTGCCAACTATGATTATTTCTAATTCTAGTTAAAAGAACTAGAGGAAGAATGGGGCAAACTTCCACCAGCCCCACCACCCCCTACCAGGTTGACAAGGACAGAACAGAAAAAGCTGGAGGAGCAGCAAGCCCAGGGTTTGCCAGTGGCTTCTGAAGGTAAACTGTCACTAACATAACAACATAATTCATTTTACTTTTTGATAGTGCAGGGAGGGGTTGCCCTTTATCCCCTTTCTCTCCTAGGGAAAGGATTCAAAGCTATAAGCAAGCTACTGAGAACGGAGAACACTAACACATTGCGCCACTGAGCCGTAAATAGAGATCATATATAGTGATCATATATTGCAATCATATATAGCGATCATAAAATATCAATCATATAATAGCAATCATATAAGTAGCGATCATAATAGGGATCATATAATGTGTGGTTCCAGAAAATATCCATACCCCCTCCACGGAAGGGTGTTGGAAAGTGACCCCCCCCCCCACCCCTCTGGAATTTCCAAGGAAAAATACAGTATTTTTATGGAAGTGATCAGGTAAATTGACCCCCCCCCCCCTCCCCCAAGCCCCCACCCCTCCGGAATTTCCAATGCCTTTCTGTAGGGGGTATGGATAATTTCTGGAACCACACAATAGCAATCATATAGACCCTTTTCATAAGTCCAGTCATGCATGTTTTCCGCGAATGATGTCAAATTTATTCTTTTCAAATTATAAAAGGGTCTATAATATGGTGGTCTATAAAGGGTCTATAATATGGTGGTCTATAAAGGATTGATGATATGGTGATCATATATGGCGATCATATATGGCAATCATATATGGCAATCATATATAGCGACAAGAGAAGCGATCACATATAGCGCTCACTTCGATTGTTTTCTCGGCTGCGATCATGACTTACTCATATGCTTTATTTAAAGCACCAGAGGTTCAAGAAGCGGCTGTTGCAGCAGCAGCACCATTGGCTATTGATCCGTATGAGATGATGGACCCTGTAGACATCCTGTCAAAAATACCCAAAGACTTCTACGAAAACTTGGTAAGAAATCCTTGGTGCTTGGCCGCAACCATCAGTTGAATGCATAAAAACAAACTGTCCAAAAGCCACCACGAAAGATCATTGATTTTTTTCGGTTAACCCACATTCACAGCCATTTTGGTAGATTGAAATGATCACATGACATTGCAATAGCATACTAAACATGTCAAACAACTGCTATGTCATGTGATCATTTCGACCGAAATGATATTTTTATGGTATTTTTAAGCGATAGGGAAAAACAATTCATCAAAATAAAAAAGCGATTGGATTTTTATTTTTATGTGCTGTTGGTTGACAAAGTTTAATATATTTTTACACAAAAGAAGTTCTAAACATCATCAAAAGAGACGGCTTCTGAACTAATACACGTATTGAGAATTAATTTGCATTCAGCCAGTCCCTTTATAACAGCACGTGACCTTAATGAGGGCGCTCATTGAAACGGAAACATCTTGCCAGTTCTCCTGGATGTGAACTACTTTCTGTACGCAAAAAAATGGTTGGATAAAGTTCTCATTCCTACTGTAGCAAATCCGGCCCGTTAAACACCAGTTCAGTCGTCGGAAGTGAAATTACCCGAAAAAGTCACGTTAAGTTCGCAACACAAGAATTACAATGAATGGCTTAATGTGGTATGAGAAGAGATTGTAAAATATCAAGTTTGTGGTGCCATTTCCAACATTCTGTAAACCTATTGTACTTGATTTGTAGGAAGCCAAGAAGTGGCAACTGAGAAAGGAAGCATTAGAAGCTCTCGAGAAACTTGTGTCCAACCCTAAACTGGAAGGTGGCCAGTACGGAGAGCTCATGTCGGCACTTAAAAAGGTGAAAACTGCGACATTCACTAGGGCTCGTTTTTTTTTTACTTTTACTGAAAAAACGTTTTAGCTGCACGATTGAAGACAACCCTTACCAGAGCTAGTAATAATTTGTCTGACTTGATCGGACACATGTCCATTAAAACGTTTTTCTTAGTTGTCTCTACTTAAAAATTGGCCGGACATTAGGAAAATTGGTCGGACATTTGGCGAATTTGATCGGCAGCCCAATGATCGACAGTAATTTCCAGCTCTGATTACTAAGTCTTGGACACATGTAGCGCGCAACATTTGTGTCCTGCATGTTTCCCCGAGTGGCTAAACTAGGAAACATAGCACGCGTGTCTCGGACACATCAAATGATTCTTGTCTTGCGAAGAAACATTTCTTTGTGTCCCGGCTACAAAATTTGTCGCGCGCAACAGCGTTTCTCACGTGGCTAAACTGGGAAACATAGAGGAAACATGTGTCCGGCTACAATGTTGCGCGCTACATGTGTCCTAGTTTAGCCAGGGCTCAAGAAAATTCCTCGGAACTCCAAATTGGACTCGGCCTGCTGCCTCGTCCAATTTTGGAGTTCCTCTGAATTTCCTCATCCAATTTTTTCTTAATTGGACAGCACAGAGTTCTATTATTTAACAATTATTCCTCGAGGCTATTGACTAAGAGGCCATGAGGGCGAGAGGAATAATTGTTTTAGTCAAATCACGCTAGTAGGTCAATTTGTTTTGCCAAAAAACGTTTTTGTTCTGGTCATTTGCCATTTTCTGGCTTTCAAATCCGACACTTTTCGCTACTAGTAGGCTATAACTTATAGCCTACTAGTAGCTCAACCAATCAGAACGCAGCATTGATAATAGACCACTAGTGTGATTTGACTAAATATACATATTCTTTGACATGAAAGATACTAAAATAACATATATTGTTCTTATTGTTTGTTATTTTTTGTTATTGTTTATTGTTGTATGTACATGTATTGCGAGTAACTGTTATTTTTTGTGATCGCAAGTGAAAAATTCTAGTCGCAATTTCGAGCCCTACTCACACATGCGACAACACTGCAATCTGTTTTGGCAACCAGGGATTAATAAATTTAGCTTGCAAAGTTATAGACGCAAAACTGAAGGCTACAACTATCCTCAAGAAAGGGGCGCAACAAAGTGATAAATCCCTGTCGCATTTGTGATTTCATAGGGAGCCAGCAATTGCTAAATGTCGATGAAATTTAATCCTTCTTATATCAGGTGATAGCTAAAGATGCCAACGTGATGGTAGTCGCTTTGGCTGCCAAGTGTGTATGTTGCCTGGCTACAGGTCTGCGTAAAAGTTCAACGCTTACTCGGCCATGGCTACGTCGGCTATCTTAGAGAAGTTCAAGGAGAAGAAGCTGAACGTTGTTACAGCTCTCCGGGACGCAATTGATGCTGTGTATCTGACAGTGAGTTTACATAGAAAACATATATGGCTTTTTTTTTGAATCAGTAATCAATATAGCGGATTTCATATGAGTGCTAAACACAAAGTAAATACACTTAGCCAATCAGAAACAACGCAAATTCAACAACCAACCAATCAGAAACGGAACCCATTCAACGACCAACCAATCAGAAACGGAACCCATTCAACAACCAACCAATCAGAAACGGAACCCATTCAACAACCAACCAATCAGAAACGGAACCCATTCAACAACCAACCAATCAGGGGACGAAGTAACTACGATTTAGTCGTGACCAAAGACAACAAGAGACGCTATTTGTGCTTGACTTTTCTTCTAGAGAGATTTTGCCACTCATTAACAGGATAGTTTGTTTAAAAAAGAAATTGTATTGTGGTAACCTATTGTAAAATGCTGATTATTTTCCTTTGTTCTTCATAATTATGATTGGTCTAGATACATATTTTATGGTCGAAATAATGATCTAAAGCAGGTAGAAACCTACAGAGTGTCGTGAGTAATTCGCAGTTACTTTGCGTTTTCTCCTATACGTTTTGTTCAGTCACAGTCAAGTGAAATTGGTTTGACTTCCACTTTGTTTAGTCATGAAAACCTTCTGCAGTCAAACTATAGAAAATACTCGATGTTGGAAAGCCCTGATGCTATAGAACAACGTAGTTTTCCGTAGTTCTTGATTTATTGCTTGTTCAACTATTTGCTTGTTTTACAGACCAATTTAGCTGCAATGCAAGAAGATATCTTAGCAGCTTTGGACAACAAGAACCCTAACGTGAAGGAAGAAACCTCAAAGTTTCTCACAAGAACTTTCTGCAAGAGTGTGCCTGCAGCTGTCCCTAAGGCGTTCCTAAAACCTCTTTCTGCTAGTCTTGTCAAGGTCAGTTAACAAATAATGCATAGAGCGGATTTCAGATGACTGTCGTGAGTAATTTGTAATTTTCGCCGTGTTTCGAGGAGCGTTTCACCCAAATCCCGCCATTTTTTAGCGCACGCGCGTCGTGCGACACACAGGAAGCTCGCAACATAACGTTTTGAATAGCCCATTTCACGGCACTATGGGAAGCCTGTATTTAACACCAAAGAGAGGCTCAAGCGGGCACTGTTTTTTCAAGCGCGCGTGTTGTTCAAATGGCGGGAAGAAAAGTTGAGAAATACATTTTCGCCACTACTGGCAGGTAGATCGAAATTACTTGCTACAGTATTTTGGCAAAGGGAAGTAAGTGCCCACAGAGAACATTGCCCGCCTGAGCCTCTCTTTGGTGTATACAGGGATTTTAACCGCGAAATGGGCTATTGGAAGATTATGTCTAAGTCTTCGGAGAAAATGTAAGAATCCGTTCAGCTGCTACCAGTAAGTGCTGCGTCTTCCTTGATTTTATAAACTAATTACGATTTTGAGACGACAATTGCACAAAATATTGACGGCTAGTTGGGAGAAAATATTTTCCGTATTTGGCGGAGTCGCGCAGTGACGGATATTTTGTATGTATTGCCATCTCGAAATCGTAATTTGTTTTGTATCGCGATTCTTGTTGTTTTTCTAGCGGAAATCGCAAGAAATATTGCTTATTTTCGGCGATTGAAATCTCTCACGCAATCACGGCTTTTCGCACGAGCTCGAGCACTTCTCAGTTCACATTGTTCCATCTTTTTCGGCGGAAAAATCTCTTTCTGCAATTAGATATTGCTAAAAATATAGCTAAACATTATTTCTAACTATTGACAATGAAATGAAACACAAATTCGTGCGAATTTTGCTAGCTCTTTTCGAGCCGTCAATTCCACAAAATATTGACGGCTAACAACACAGAGTGGCAGGGTGAATCGCGATACTCAATTGTATGCATGGGTGATTGTAAAAAATTCGGCGTGTTTCAAAATGTAAGTTACAAAATGGCAGATTGTGGTCTGGTAGTTGCTGAAGGCGCCAATGAAATACTCCTAGTTTTGGTATGTTCAAGGGGCATTTGTTAATCCAAAGGATATTATAAGTAGGCCTGTAACACACACACAATGGATACGTCGACAAATATCACAGACACGAGTGGGAAAATTGCGCTGTCCAGTTTGTATAACTGAAGTGATAATTCTAGAAACGGAGAAAGGGATTCCAGCATGCAGCGCGCTGTTTGGAGTTTCACGTCTTCTTTTTAAACATTTTGTTAAAACAACGGTGACATAGCCCCTGTGACTCAATTGTCAGGCTTGGCAAATGTGATTAAATTTAGCTTCAAGCCTTGCAATGTGTCTTATTCAGTATATTGTTGTAGAAAATGGACGACACTTCTGGGCCTGTAAGAGATGCGGTAGCAGAAACCCTCGGCACTTTGGTAAAGCTGGTGGGAGAAAAGGCCATGGGGCCATACATTGAACAGTTGGAGAAGATTAAGGGAGATAAGGTACAAAAATAACTAATCTGGCTTTGTTGTTACGCAAATGGGTTCCCTGTGGGAGCTTGACAAGTTGTCACTTTGCCGTGATTTTGAACAAGTCATTGAAAAGTGTGTCTCTTTGTTGCAACGCCGCTATTTACGAAGAAAAGAATAATTGTTCATTGCCTGATTTCAAGCCGTGAGTGCATGAGGCGAGTCCGTTAATATTAAGATTATTCGTACAAGACCCGCATAAAGACAAAGAGCATGTTGAACTATACAATAGTGATCAAGAAACAGCCATTCAACGGCATAAACGCTTGTATTGTCCAGATAACAGATAAAATATAACAGCTTACCTCCTAATTAGTAGGGAAATATTTCCTTTGCTATCTATAACGAATGAATTCAGTTTTAAAGCAGAGATTCTAAACCTTATAAAATTCTTCTAGGTTAGAGAATTTTGCGAGAAGGCAGAGATCAAGGCTGCCCCTGGGGGAGGTGGAGGGGCAGGCACAGCAAGTGCCCCTAGTAAACCAGCGACGTCTGCAGCTCCCCCGGCAGCCAGTCAGCCCAGCAAACCAGCAGCTAAGAAGCAACCAGCCAAAGCATCTGCTAAACCAGGGGGAGCTACTAAGGGGGTAAGATGCTGTGATGATTTCAGGGGCGGGTCCTGAGGGATACTTCACTGAAGGACGGGGCACCATTATATGAAAGATAGGACATGTGGAATGCCCCCTGCAATTGCTGCCTGGAATTTCGAGCCCACCCCCTGGAATTCCAAAGTTCATTTCTAATCTTCGCTTCACGCGATGCGTGCAAATAATTCTAGAACAACTTGAGTGTGAAATGTCGGTGCCTGGTGTGATGCGCAGACTGCACAACGGAGATGCACTAAATAGTGCTTATTAGATATTTGCATATCTGATCATTTCATCGCAAAAAAGACATTTTTCTAAAAAAAACATACTTATTGCTTCCCATTGCGCTTTGCTACAAAGCTGATGCCAAGTATTGGCTAAAATATTGAAGTTTAAGAAAAATTTGTTTTGGTCACGTAACACGTGCAAAACACCATGCCAAGGTTGCTGTTATTGACTACGACAAGTGTTTGATTACTTTTCGTGTCCTGTGTTTAGCCTCCAAAAAAGAAGGCTGGTGGCAGCAAGCCAGGAGGAGGCAAAAAGGCAGCAGCGCCAAGTGGAAAACTCAACGAAGTTAAAGAACCAGAAATGGCGGTAAGAACGCACCTTCACGATACAACTCTTTGCTAGTGCTTGGAAATAATCTTGGATTTTATTCACAGCACAGAGCTGAAAAATGTTTTTTACTTGATCGGAAATATGTCCATCAAAACATATTTTCCTTGGTTGTCTCTACTGGAAGACTGGTCGGACATATCTCCAAAATTGGTTGGACATAATATCTGAAAATTGGACATTTGGCGATTTGGATCGGACAATGTCTGATGACCGGCAGTGATTTCCATGTCACAACTGCAGTATGCCTATTTAGGATATCCATCCAGTATGCTTAGAATTTACTAGAGCTGTTAGATATCATGTTTTCCTTGGATGCGGAAATGTTACAGTTTCCAGAGGTGGATATCACATGAAATTATAGTCAATGTACTTAAATAGAAATACACAGAGCAAGATTTATGCCACCGTGCGGACTTTGTAGAGTAAGTCTTTACGAGAGGGTTCCATGATGCTGTTTGAATTCTAATTCCGTCCGTTTTTCAGGATGAAGAAGTAGAAGCTAAAGCAGCGGAATTGTTACCAGGTGATCTGCTGGTGCAACTTGCCCATGCGAATTGGAAGGAACGTATGGCTGGTATGGAGAAATTACAGCAGGTATGAGTCCTTGAAACATGTCCAAATGTACCTTTGTAAGCTAATGTGGGCATGACTCTGATGAAGTGAACAGCCATAATTTATTTTTTCAGCGGTCCGGTATCCATCAAATCGCGCGCTCTGATTGGCTCGCGAGCGGTCCGGAATCCTACGATCCGGACCCCGGGAGGTGCGCGCGCTAATTTCTGTGAAGGTTTATGCTGTTTCAGTGAAAGCAAAGAAAATAAATATGTTATTTACCGGCTTGGGGTCGGTTTCGATCTCGGTCAGTATTTTCAAGACCTCGGTCACGGTATTTCACGATCCGCACCTCCCAGCCGGTAAATAACATATTTATGTTAAAGAGCCCGTGTCAGCCATTCCTTCGTTATTGTTTTCGTTCGATATAAGAAGACGAATTACGTGTAGAAATCTCTAAAAGCAAAGTTTCAGATTTGATGTACCAAACTCAATCGAGAACATTGCTCTATATTCTCTAAATCAGCCGATGGAAATGGATGCTTTCTCCGACTTGGTATGTTGCTAGGCTGTCAAAATGGCGGCTGGCACAGGCTCTTAAACCTCATTGATCATACCGTATGGATGTTTGTGGTATACAAGTACTAACATTAAATTTCAACAACGATGATAATGGTGATGATGGTAATTTTGTTGATGAAGAAGAGGAAGAAGAAGGGGGAGGGGCAGTCTCCAGACGTTATTTTTTTGCCTCTCTTGATATAACTCTTGAGTTGTTCTCTATGAAAACTGTTTTGAGGGCGTAGGGAAGAGTATTACACGACGCGCATGGTGCCCAACTGTGGGACAAGCGCATATCCCATAACTCTCTGCGCGCCCTGTTAAAACTATCCCACAAATCTTTGCGCGCCCTAAAAATCGGAACGTGTCTGGGTACGAGACTGGGGGAGGGGAAGTAATGGGGAAGGTGGAGGAGGAGGAAGTGAGATAAAGAGAGCAGAAAGAACGAGGAGGGGGAGGAAGAAGGGATTTAGGGGCAGACCATTTGACTTCTGAGGGGGGAGGGGGAGGGGGTGAATGATTTTGAAAAAAATATCCTGCACGGCCCGAAGGGCCGAAAAAAATTCCCTGCACAGCATATTTGTTATAATCCTCAACTAATTTTACGAAATAAATATCCTACAATATCTTAGAGAAGTAAAAACATATCTTGCAAAAAAAAATCATCCACCCCTCTCCTCAAAAGTCAAATGGTCGGCCCCTTAGGAGGAAAAAGAGAAGGGATATGAGTAGGGGAGGAATAAGTGAGAGTAGGGGGGGGGGGGGGGGGGGGGGGGCGGGAGAAGGGGCAGGAGGTAAAAAGAAGGGGTGATGAGAAGGATTGCGAGGGAGAAAGAGGTAGAGTAGGAGTAGGGGAAGGATGAGTTAGAGGAGGTTTTCAGTTGCCTTCATATCCGTATTTATACATTTCTCCTGTAGCTCGTGGACGACATGGATCCGAAGACCATGGAATGCCAAGTGCTAATCAGAGTTCTTGCCAAAAAGCCTGGATGGAAGGACAGTAACTTCCAGGTAATCTTTACCTTCTTTTCATTTTCATTGTCTCTGTCATTCACCCTCGCAAGACTTGTTTGTCCTGTATCTCTCGTGCTAGTGGTAGCTCTTTCAGATTGCTTGCAGAACTGTCTTAATGAAAGCGCCCATGAAAGTGTAGTGCCTCTTATCGAGACCTCTGCGAACGGATGTAGTTTTCGGGCTTGGCCCTCATGGTAAGTTAAGTGGGATGATTTACCTATTTTCTCCAGGTGCTGAAAGCCAAGTTCCTTCTCTGCGGTGCGATAGCGCAAAAGGGCAAGGCTTTCTCGTCTCGTAGTGCGGCCTTCGCCATCAGTGGACTGGTGGAGAAGATAGGCGACATCAAGGTAATAAAGTCTCTGAAAATAATGCGTTTGATCAAATGTTCGATTTGACTACACTGTGAGTGTTCTATTTGATCAAGTATTCGATTTGATTAAGTGTTCTATTTGATCAAGTATTCGATTTGATAAATTTTTCTATTTGATCAAGTATTCGATTCGATTAAGTGTTCTATTTGATCAAGTATTCGATCTGAGTAAGTGTTCTATTTGATCAAGTATTCGATCTGATTAAGTGTTCTATTCCTTTTCTCTCAGCTTAAAGATGCTGCTAAGGATACACTTACAGTGATCGCAGAAAGACTGAACCTCAACTATGTCAGCTTGCAGGTAACAAAAATAACCTCGGCTTCCTATATAAATTGGCCATTTCTAACAAGGTGGTGTTTCTAAAACTTTTTTTATAATTGTTGTTTAATCTTTGTGAAATATATATATTTTTATAGCAACGAATGCCCATAGAACAATATGTAAACTATGTTTAAACATCACATGATATGACGTATGTTTCTTTTCTTCCGGGTCGGGGAAAGAACCAATCTCAAAAATAAGTGTATCTCCGAGCTTGAATGTTACCCCTGGGGAAAAAATTGTCAAGCCTATTGGGTAAGATGCAGTGTATTGGAGCGTGACAGTAATAGCAATTCCCCAATGGTGTTTTTCAGGTGTCCAAGCACGCAGGCGGTCAGAAGAACCCCAAAGTCATCGCAGAGTCCCTGAATTGGTTAGGAAATGCACTGAAGGAATTTGGTTTTAAGTAAGTTCCGAAATGAAGTGCATTACTAATGTCATGATCGTTTGGCGTCGTGAACTACTATTGTGATAGCGTGGCAAAAACCATTGCTTTGCTATCCGCGTTTTCAAAACATATTTAGTATAGCTTCTCTATGCCGTCAGGCAAAGCATCTCACGGATTCCAGTTGAATGCACTAGACAAAGTAGGGCAATTCCTGATGGGTTTGAAGAGAATTTGACTGGCGGAACAGAAACAATAGATCGTATCTCTGGGCATTTGTGATCATTAACTATTATCCGTAAACTTTGTATCTTAGAATCGACTTGAAACCACACATCCAGTACGTAAAGGAAGCACTGGCGAACACAAACCCGGTATGTCTTGGACTTTTCCTCTCCTTTCTCGCACTGAGCACTGTGTCAAATATGCAATAGTCTTTTTCACAGTTCCTCGCTCTGTTGTGATTCAAATTGGAATTCTAGCCTGAAGTCGAGTCTGCCGTTGACCAATGTATTGTTTTTTTTGAATCACAATATAGCGAGGAACTGTGAAAAGGACTATTTGAACAGGGCTAGAAATTATTTAATAACACTAAGTCGTCGGTTTGCTCCTGATCGCGATAAAAGTTGCCCAGTTGCACAAATTTGTTCAGCGCTCTGTCGCTGCGCTCCTACGCGCAGAACGCGTTTATATTGTATATTCTACAATAACAAGACAAAGGGTGTAGGAGTAGACGCGTGTACCAGTTTATTGAAGACGAGACGATGTTAACAATACACAATTTGTCCATACAATTTGTCCATACAGCGTGAACTGAAAATTAGACACGGTGAAGCGTTATGTGAACTGGTAAACTGTCAAGTGAATAACTATTGAATTAACAAGAATATATACGCCAAGGGGCCTCAGGGGAATGCGCAGGGCGCTAAAATTAGTAGAATGACCAACATAAACACATGTAGCCAGTTAAATTGTTCTATCAAATTATGTCATCAAATGGCGACTGGAGCTGAAAAGGTAGTCGCTAGAGTAAAATGTTTTGGTCTGCGTTTCGTACCTCTATTAAGCAGCCCCCTATTAAGCGGCCACCCTCTATTAAGCGGCCACCCTCTATTAAGCGGCCACTTTTCAAAGTCCCAAAATAATGTATTGTCACTCAAGTACTGTATTTACATACCTCCATTCAGCTGCCAACCTATCATTAAGCGGCCACTTGGCTTGGTCCCGAGGGTGGCCGCTTAATAGAGGTACCACTGTATTTACTTAGCAAGCTTTGCTAGCAAAAGGGTAAGCCATCATACTTGCTGGGTTCCCACGGGTACTTGAAAACCTGGAAGGTCCTGGATTTTAGAAATGTCCTTTTCCATGCCTGGAAAGTACTGGAATTTTTACAAAAGCCCATCAAAGTCATTAAAAGTCATGGAAATATTTTCCTGAAGAAATATTTACAAGATGTTGGGTGTGTTTCTTGTAAAATTTTGAATTAAAGGATACCCATGTAGCTCTTATCGTGCGCGAAAACCGGCATTTTTCATTATGAAAGGTCATTAAATTTTTCGAAACGTCCTTGAAAAGATCCTTGAAAGTCCTGGAATTTTGAAAGCCGGAAGAAGTGGGAACCCTGACTTGTGCATTTCATTGGCGCAGTACTCATACCGAACGAAAGCGCGCGAAAAGGAAACACTTGCTTTCGGGCTAGCACCAAATAAAAACTGGACGAGCGCATGCACAACAGAAAATATTTGAAACCGTTTGCGCTGGCTCGCAGTCCTATACAGTAAAAACCCGCATAAAAGAACAAGTGGATTAAGAACACTCAGGCTGGAATTTGGCCAAAAAGGTACCTTATGCATAAGAACACATACAGCCTGAAAAATGAAACAATGTTCTTGTATAAAAAATGGCTGCCAGTTAGATTCAAGTCCAATAACCTGCTGTGGCACAGTACAGTAGATCAATAGACCATTGCACACAGATTTCTACAGCAGGTACTGTATGGGGATTTCCAGGGTGCATTTAGCCATGTAGCTTACTTTTCTGCCAATCATATTCTTTATTTGACTGTTGGTAGTGAAAGCAGTATTTGATTTTAAGAAACAATTTTAAGAACACCTTAAGAACATTTTCAGGCTGATTTTGCAGAAAACACCCAATGCTTAAGAACAAAATCAGCCTGAATCCCCAAAACACCTGTTCTTTTATGCGGGTTTTTACTGTATTCTGAGTTTGTACGCCAAGAGCGGATTTGTGTATTTTCGCTGTAATGTTTCATTTTTCTTCCCAAGGCTGTGCGCACGTCTGCTATCGCTCTTGTGGGTGTCCTGCACATGTATGTCGGTGCTACTATCAGAGTGTTCTTCGAAGAGGAGAAGCCCGCACTACTGCAGCAAATAGATGCTGAAATTGAACGGGTAAGGAGAAGGTCACGATGTTAGCACACTTTTGGTGATGTAAAAAATATCCTAATTAACAATTAGACCTCGAGGCCGAATGAGCTATGGCCTCATGGTCTATTTGATATCATAGCACATGAGGACGAGAGGTCTAATTGTTTTAGTATAAACCAACTAGTTGGTCGGTTTTGGCAATGAATGCCATTATTTTATGTTGAAAAATCAAGTTTTCTTTGCAAAGAAAGGTGGTGGTTTTGCCAGGTACGGTCTATCACTAATAGACCATTACTAGCTCAGCCAATCAGAATGCAGGATTTGTAATAGACCATTAGTTGGTTTATACTAATAACTGATAGACCAAATACTAGTCTAGGTTTGTTACCACTGTATGCATTGCTACGCGACCTCAAAATTCACGGTTGCGATTGGCGATTCTCAGCAAAGGAATTGTAATGTCAATTTTCTTGAGTCAGAAAGTTCATAATTCTAGGACAGAAAGCCAAAGGATAGCTTACAATTATTTTAATTGATTTTACAATTAATATTGACCCACCGAAGTAGCCGAATCCAACGTTTTAGTTTGATTGACGGTTAAAAATTGCCAATCGCCCATCGCAACAGTGAATTTTGAGGTCGCGTAGCAATGCATACAGTGGTAAATAGCCCTTCAACTACAAAGGGATCATGATTGTAGGCTTCATGGACCTATTACAGAGCGAATGGAAACAGATTGCAACAATGAGGTTTTGAAATCTTTTCAAAGTTTGAAGTTACATCAAAATTAGGCTGTGATATAAGCGATTTGTAAATGATGGCATACATATTTAGTGCTGTATTATATAGACACGAGTGTTTCACTGGGAAATACGCCACTCGTAGATCTCATATGAAGCTACAATCACCGACAAAATTGTTGAGAATTTTATGTCTACAATCGTTACAGATCGCCATACTTAAAAGTGTTGCGTTTCCATAAAATAAACCGCTGCCCTTCTCATTAAAACCGCTCCCCCCAACTCAATGTTGTTTTGTCAAACGCGCTAGTGGTTGGGCTTCAACATTGAATAAGGGGGAGGGGGAATTAAAGCCAAGAAGACATCGCTTACGCAGTTGAAATGGAGTAAAGTATTTTCGAAGGAAAATTCTCAACTACTTTTGTCGCTGATTGTACATCCGGGACAAACAATATTTTACGAATGAGCGCTCGAAAATAAAACTCTTATCTTCGCGCCACCGTGTAATATCCTCTATGTATTTACAAATTTATTCAAATAACCGTGGCACAGCCGCATTTATCTTGTTATGCTACATCCTATTTTCTTCAGTGTCAAATGACAATAAAGGTACTCATACATGCTGCCATTTTCCACGCCAAATCCACAAGAACTAACATAGTTTCGAGAAAAGAAACATTTGTTTCAAACGGCAGTGGAAACGGATGTCGTCATGTTTGCCTCGGACAAAGGGCCTAGGACGAGCTATTGCAAAGCACCACAGGTATCCCTTGAAAGTCCACGATTTTTGTCCTTTTCAGGTGAAAGGCGAGAAGCCCCCTGCCGCCACTCGTGGACTCAAACCGGCAGCAGATGACGAGGATAACGAACAGGAAGGCGGGGCTGGAGAAGAGCCAGGGGATGAAGAAGATGCCGGTGGGGCTCGGAATTTGGCCGATCTTATACCAAGGAATGACATCAGGTATTAGTCAACTCACACTAGTGGTCTATTGTCAATGCTGCGTTCTGATTGGCTGAGCTACTACTAGGCTATAAGCTATAGCCTACTAGTAGCGAAAAGCGTCGGATTTGAAAGTCAGAAAATGGCAAATGACCAGATCAAAAAACTTTTTGGCAATACAAATTGACCTACTAGTGTGATTTGACTAGAACAATTATTCCTCTCGCCCTCATTGCCTCTGAGTCAATAGCCCATTCGGCCTTTGGCCTCATGGGCTATTGACTCAGAGCCCACTCGGGCTCGAGGAATAATTGTTAATTAGTATCTTCCAACTAGTGGACTATTGCCAATGCTGCATTCTGATTGGCTACGCCTCTAGGGGACTATTATCAATAGACCTCTAGTAGCGAAAGCGCCGATTTTGAACATGAAAACAATGGCGGCCGCTTCTCGTTTTGTCGAGGTTTCTGGTGATTTTTTAGACAATTTTTCACTTTTTTTGTGCGGCCGAATGGGCTATTGACCCGTGGCCCTTGAGGGCAAGAGGTCTAATTGTTAATTAGTCAAATCACACGAGAGGTCTATTGTCAATGGTGCGTTCTGATTGGTTGAGCCACTAGCGGGCAATTATTGGTTGAGCAATAAGTTATAGCCTAGTAGGGAAAAGTGTTCAATTTGAAAGCCAGTAAATGGCAATGACCAGACCAGAAAACGTTTTTGGCTATACAAGTTGACCTACTCGTGTGATTTGACTAAAACATTATTCCTTTCGCCCTCATGGCCTCCGAGTCAATAGCCCATTCGGCCTATTGGCTATTGGCTAAGAGCCCATTCGGGCTCCAGGAATATTTGTTAACTATCCAAGTGTTGGGACTTCTTTGCGATAGTGTGAGCGGCGGTCTGAGTCAGGTGTGCTATGAACAAGGAGGTGATGGTAGTGGTGTAGTACCCCTAGATTTAGGGGGAGGGGGACAACAGTTGTTACATGGCCGTGTCAAGGCTAAAATGTTTTATTGGTCAAGATGCCTGTAATACATTTTTTCTTTGGATGTATGATTCATCGCGAACCGTTGTTTATTAGAAGAGTTATCATGTCAACTTCAAACGCAAAGTTCTAGAGTGAAGTCGTCAACTCGAACATGAAAAGGTTCAAAAGACGCTTTAGTCAGTTGAACATGTTTGTGCGCTATTTTCATTCGCGCTGTAAACTTCGCATCGAAAAAGGTACGAAACAAATTCGCTAGGTCCCAAGGATCAATTTGATATAAGTTTCATTCCGATGCGTTGTTTATTAAAAAAGTTATCTTGTTAAATTCAAACGCAAAGTCTTACAGTGAATATGAAAAGTCGAACATTAATGTCGACACGCTTTAGTCCACTGAGCATGTTTGCATACTCTTGATCTCAGCTCAATAATTAGGTAGAAATCTGCGTGTAGTTTGCTGAGTGTAGTACACTCAATCCCAAACTACACCCACACTACACCCACACTACATCCAAAAAAATGCTAACATACATCTAGACTGTACTGTAACTTATTTCTTACAGCGGTGAAATCAAGCCGGAGCTAATTACCATGCTCAGCGACAAGAACTGGAAAGTCAGAGGAGAGGGCTTGCAAAAAGTAAGTGAACATCAAGGTTTTTGTTGTGAAAAATCCTAGTAGAATAAGCAGGGCTCGAAGGCGTCCTGGAAATCCTGGAATATCGTGGTCGTGGATTTTCAAGTCCTTGAAATTCCTGGAATGTGAAGGAAAATCCTGGAAAACTCCTTGAAAAATGTGTCAGTTTCGTGAATCTCATTTTGGGCTGCAAATTATGACATCAGCACTGATATCATTCTGCAACAAGAGTGAAAAAAAAGCAAGATCGGTCCAATATATTACAACATATTACAAATATTGTTAAATCGAAAATGTGTTTTTTTGTGACGTCATCACTTTAAGACACTATAGAGCCTTGCGTGTATATTTATTTCTTGTTTCATGACACAGAGCAAAAAGAAAGGAGCAAATGTCGAGGAAGAGACAGGTCCACCACTCATAGCGAATAACGTCATCACTTTAGTACTCTATTGGGTGGCAACAAGATCTAAAAACCGTTAGCCGATTTGGTCTGACCAATAGGATAGAAGCTCATGTTCACTCCTTGTTGTTACAGGTGCAAGAGATCTTAGCTGGAGCCAAGTTCATTACCCCGGAACTCGGAGAACTGCCTCCTGCTCTGAAGGCGCGTCTTGGAGACTCGAATAAGAACCTCGTAAGTTACAAGAAAGAGACCAGATTCCCACGGCATGTCAGATTCCCATGTCAGATTCCGACGGCATGTCAGATTCCCACGGCATGTCAGATTCCCATGTCAGATTCCGACGGCATGTCAGATTCCTACGGCATGTCAGATTCCTACGGCATGTCAGATTCCGACGGCATGTCAGATTCCCATGTCAGATTCCCACGGCATGTCAGATTCCCACGGCATGTCAGATTCCGACGGCATGTCAGATTCCTACGGCATGTCAGATTCCCATGTCAGATTCCCACGGCATGTCAGATTCCCACGGCATGTCAGATTCCCATGTCAGATTCCCACGGCATGTCAGATTCCCATGTCAGATTCCCACGGCATGTCAGATTCCCATGTCAGATTCCCACGGCATGTCAGATTCCCATGTCAGATTCCCACGGCATGTCAGATTCCCATGTCAGATTCCCACGGCATGTCAGATTCCCATGTCAGATTCCCACGGCATGTCAGATTCCCATGTCAGATTCCCACGGCATGTCAGATTCCCATGTCAGATTCCCACGGCATGTCAGATTCCCATGTCAGATTCCGACATGCCAGATTCCCACGGCATGTGGGAATTGCACTTCGTTTCCTAATTCTTTGTGTGTGAGTCGTGCTTCATCTTCTTGCGAGTAAGACAAATAACGTAGTCCACCAACAATTGCTACGTATTATAACTCAGCTTCGAATTCAGCTCTTATTTAGTGGACGGCGAAGAACCAAGAAAACGGCGCCACGCCCGTTTTGAGGGGAATAAGTGTTTGTTATATCCCTCCTGTCTTCGTTTGGCACTGGAAAGGAGGAATGAATGAATGAAACGCTTTACCCACATGGACAAGGACAAGGTAGTAAAATGGTAACGGATATGATGTGTTGTTTTGTTTTCAGGTCACGATTACTTTAAACCTTTGCGCGACTATCGCCACCGCCATGGGACCTAATGTCAAGCGACATCTCCAGACGTTGGGACCAGCTATGTTCAGTACACTTGCAGATGCGAAGGTAAAATGGAATGCGTATCGACTACTGAATGCCGATCCCATGTTTTCATAAAAATGAAATATATTTAAAACAACTCACAAGCTTGGACGTGTTTATGAGATTTGTCAAACCTTGTGACTAAGTTTTGAACTTGCGTTCTAGTCCTTGAACTACATTAAAAAGACTGGAACCCACCTAGAAATTGGAAAAAGCTCGTTACCACTGTATGCATTGCTACGCGACCTCAAAGTTCACTGTTGCGATGGGCGATTGGCGATTTTTAGCCGTCAATCAAAACTAAAACGTTGGATTCGGCTACTTTAGTGGGCCGACATTGATTGCAAAATCAACTGAATTTATTGTAAGCTATCCTTTGGCTTTCTGGCTTAGAATTATTAACTTTCTGGCTCAAGAAAATTTACATTACAATTCCTTTGCTGAGAA
The DNA here is from genome assembly GCA_033964015.1 of Scolanthus callimorphus. NCBI lineage: Eukaryota > Metazoa > Cnidaria > Anthozoa > Actiniaria > Edwardsiidae > Scolanthus > Scolanthus callimorphus. The sequence goes on along the minus strand of CM066916.1, from coordinate 25,733,729 downwards.
TCGCCAATCGCAACCGTGAATTTTGAGGTCGCGTAGCAATGCATACAGTGGTAAACTCATGAATTGTTTCCTTCAATTTATTTAGCGCACGAGCAATTTGTAGCCGGGAGAATGGCGTTGTAATTGATTATGCATTATGCACTGGTGCACTGAAATGGTTAAACGTTGAAAGGTTAAATGTACGAGTTGTCCAATGCTTGATTCTGCTTTTTCAGGCTCATCTGCGAGCAGCTGGTATCACAGCACTGAATGCGTGGCACAAGGAGATTGGCATGGTGCCGTTCATAGATGGAGAAATCGTCTCTGGAGCCCTCAGCACGGAGAATCCTTTACTGAGACAAGAAGTGGGTCTTGTTATGGTTATTCCGCTCTGCCACAATACTGATCCAGACGTGTACAACAGCTCGCACGCTTAATTTTCGCACAACCTGTCAAAAAATAAGGATAATTGTAATCACCAAACATACATTTAAGTTTACTGGGAATAACCAAAATAACCGTCCAGGTTTGTTGAATAACCTTTTAACTGTTAAATCAATACAAATCTATATTGTTTTTATCTATTATCAAGAGGATGGAATTGGATTGCGATTTGAATTATTTGCTTGTCAGGCAAGCGTGCGAGTGCCCCTTTAATCCCTGAAATTTATTTATTGGCTTGTTATGACTGGCCATTAGTTTACTTATCATGTTTCTGAATTCCCTCGCAAACGTCTGCTGTGCACAACGATGCGAATTTCGATGACTAATCAAAGGTTTGGGGCTGCATGTGGGCCTAAAACCTTGTCCCCTCCCCCACTCTATGCCCCCCTCTCCTCTATGCCCATCCCCACTGCTCTGTCCCCTCCCCCACTCCTCTATGTCCCCTCCCCTACTCCTCTATGTCCCTTCCCCACTCCTCTTTGTCCCCTCCCCCACTCTATGTCCCCTGCCCCACTCCTCTATGTCCCCTCCCTCACTCCTCTATGTCCCCTCCCCACTCTGTCCCCTGCCCACTCCTCTGGCCCCTGCCCACTCCTCTATGTCCCCTGCCCCCACTCCTCTATGTCCCCTCCCCCACTCCTCTATGTCTCCTCCCCACTCCTCTATGTCCCCTCCCCACTCCTCTATGTCCCCTGCCCCCATTGCTCTATGTCCCCTCCCCACCCCTCTATGCCCCCCCCCCACTTCTCGCGCTGTTGATATCCATTATGGTACTTTTCCGTGACTAAGTACGATTCCCCGCCATCCTAGGTTCTTGGCTGGCTCGAGGAGAAGTTGGCCGGTGAGAAGCCGCTTTCCATACTGGTCGCTATCGTGCCGCCGATCTACGGGTGTCTGGAGGACCGGAATGGCGACGTGAGAAAGAAGGCTCAAGTCGCGGTACCAGCCGTCATGGCGCATCTGGGCTATGATACCATGCTCAAACAGGCCAATAAACTCAAGGTAAAGTCACATTAATAGTAAATAACTTATGTCGAGAGGGAGGGAAAGTTGTTCCGCGGGGATATCTTGTCAAACTGATTCACGTGGGGAGGGACAACGTTTAAATACATTTTGTTTTTCTGCAACGCGGGTAATAACCGATTTACTAATACACAGTGTGGCTTTGTTGGTCCGATTGTTTTTGAGCGTATTTTATTTACACGAAGAAAAATCTGGCCCGATACTAGAAACTATAATGAGTCACATTTTTTCAGCGTCGGGCTGACACCGAATGTAGCTCACAAGAAAATCGGCCGGACAGATCGCAGCGTGTAAAAAGCCATAACCTGATCCACGGGAAGTTTTATCTCGGGTGCCTGGGATAACGCATTGCCACGGAGAGATAGCTCTTCAGCCCAGGACACCTGTCCACGTGTTTCTAACCAACGACTATGCTATTGCAATACTGCAAACGACTTGATGAGAGATCTTAACGAAGCTTCTGAGATCCGCCGAAATGGTGCCTGACCTAGTAGGCACATTAGGAATGTTGCAAATATGTTTTGTTGTCGTTTGTTAAGCTTTCGCGATAACCTGAAATTCAAATATTGATATCTTAATCACACTAACCACTCTTGAAAGCTATCGATGGTTTCTCTTTTGTAGGCAAGTTCCAAAGGCACATTAGGAACGTTGCAAATATGTTTTGTTGTCGTTGTCGTTGTTTGTGAAGCATTCGCGATAACCTGAAATTCAAATACTGATATCTTAATCACACTAACCACTCTTGAAAAGCTATCGATGGTTTCTCTTTTGTAGGCAAGTTCCAAATCAACGGTGGTTGGTCTGCTAGAGAAGCTGCGTGGTACAGTACCAGAGCCAGTCAAGAGCTCCAAGTCCAAGACTTCAGCTGCCGCCAAATCCCCACCGGAGGCGAGCTCATCCTCGTCTGGAGCCTCAGCATCATCCTCATCGGCTAGTGGGTCTTCCAAGAGACCTAAATCTGCTGTGCAGTCCAGCAAACAGCCGGCCAAAACGGTGAGTATCGCGTGAGGAAGCAGCCCCGAGATTGAGACAAATACAGTTTCCAGTACAGGGCTCAAATCCGCCTTCTACCATTTGCGAGCTTGCATGACGCTTGACGCTACAACTAGGTTTGGAAAAGTTTGTATCGCAGACGTTTGGGTGTCAAACGTTTAGTTATGTCTAGAAACTTTGCGAAGCACGTTTCAACGGTAAAATTTCATTCGATTATATTAGTTGACCTCGAACTTGCCTAAATTAGATAAATTTTTATTAGATTTAGATATATTTATTATCTCTGTATAGCGAATTTCTCACAGTTTTCTCTAATTTAGTGAGTTTAGTGTTCAAAACTAAACTTAAAGTTTCGCATGCGAAACCTTAAAGTTCTGCTGCATAATAGCATGTGTAGCGGCTCTAAAACGGGAAGGGGAGGGTGTCGAGGCGAGCGAAAACCGGAAATAGCGCGGGCCGCAAGGGGTTCTGGGTTCTATCTTCCCTATTTCCGGCTAGATGCACAACGTTATAAGTTTTGACACCCAAACGTCAGCGATACAAACTTTTAAAAACCTAGTTGTAACATCACGGGTCCTGCAAGCTCGCAAATGGGATTATGTTCCGGCCTATTAGACAACATAGTTGATTTTCGGGTAAATGGACGGTGGAAACTGCTTTGAGATGGCAGACCTGTACTAGGAAATTGTGTCTTGCTGGTTTTTGTGGTTTTACCTTTATCTGGGAATAAGAAACTAGTAACTATTTTCCCGCCCTTTTTGGCGCGCGCGTCCACCACAGGAAGCCCATAACGTAGCAACAACGACCCGTAGCACGGCTGACGATTTGCTGCTCCTGTTGAGAATGTCGCCAGTATGGTTTGATTTTTTGTCGTTACTCCGCTATGTCCAGGAAAGGTAAATAATTAAGAAACGTTAGCCTTTTTACCAGACGCTCCGCGCTCCACGACAGGATACCCGGTTTAGTAAACTAGCATCGACAACCACCAATTCTATCTCGCGAAGGAATAATGACAAGACAAGGGACAAGACAAGAAGTTCGAAAATAAATAAAGTTAGGAAAAAAGTAACGCCATCCGCAAAAAGAAAAACTAGTCGAGGCGGATGGCATTAGATTTACAAGCATTATATATTTTTTTCTTTTAATCTGGATCTCATTATTTATATCTAAAAGGGAAAAAGCGAAAAAAGTAGAAAAGGGGAACAGAAAATTACGTAAGATAAATAAGGTAAATTTTCCCGATGTTTTTAAGCAATTGAAAGTTTGGGCATCCTCGAGATCATTTCATCCACACCAATATAATCGTTTTCAGTTTCTTACAAATGTATCAATATCTTTCGCAGGGTTTCCGGATTAGGAAAAAGACAGGCCTCACTCCCATTGTTGTAGGAGTAGCCACCAATAAAGCCTTGCGTGTATATTTATTTCTTATTTCATGACACAGAGCAAAAAGAAAGGAGCAAACGTCGAGGAAGAGACAGGTCCACCACTTATAGCGAATAACGAAAAGGATAAGCGAATCAAAGACGAGAAGGATTTGAAGGTGAGTTGAAAGGATGCGGGTGTCTGCGCCTGGAACGGACCCAGTGACGCCATTCTGTAAGCAATGACCAAATCAAACTCCCTTTCCATTAATTGATTTATACCGCGTTCATACGAGACCGGTACAAAACCTGACCGGTACAATTCTGGCAAGGTACCGCCTGTTCATACGGTACCGGTACACTTCTGGCACGTATTCATTCACAGTGTTCATGCGGGACCGTGCACGCCTAGCCGTGCCAAAATGGTCCGGCACCGCAGGTCCCGTGTGAACGCGCGACGGTACCCTACCAGAATTGTACCGGTCCGGTTTTGTACTGGTCTCATGTGAACGGGGTCTTAGGCAGGAGCTCATCACTAAGAGTCTCCATCACCTATTGGTGGGTGTCCGAAGAACAGGAGTAGATGGATCTATTTTTAGATTATAGATTTTGAATTTTCCGCGAAAATTTGTTTCCGTGGTTATAAATTATGTGCCCTCTCTCAAAAGAAAATGGATGCTTTCTCTCACTTTTTCTGTCCAATCAAATGAGGGCTGAGTGTGTTCGTTTGTAGGTGATGAAGTGGAATTTCTCCACGCCGAGAGAGGAGTACATCGAGCAGCTAAAAGAGCAAATGAAGTCTTGCATTAGCAAGAGCGTGATGACGAACTTGTTTCACCCTAATGACTTCAAGTTTCATCTCAAGGCGCTCGCCACGTTACAGCAGGTATTGAATGTTGCAATTGAATGTTACTCTATAGCTCCTGAAGGTCCGGAGGGATTCTACATTGTTTATCTAGTGACTTAAGCCGGGGTTTGATCGATGTTGCGCGTTTTTCATCTCGCGCCACAACCTGTCACGCAACAAACACATTTGTTTCAAGTTTTAAAAACTTAGAAGTAGAGCGCGGGTCTACTTTGAAACACACATTCTGGCCGCCTTTGTTGCTCATTGTTCATCAAACACACAACTTGTCGCGCAACTTTTTGCCGGCAATTCCAGGTGATTATTACAGCCTATAGGTAGGTAGTGGTGTAATCATAGTTAATGGAGTGGAATGGTGGGAAGGCCCGCTAAACTTTGAAGGATCTACACAAGTGCATGTTCAAAAGGGCTATCGTGTGATATTTGCCCTGCACAATATTGTGTTTCATGCTGATATGATGTGCATCGATGAAAGTGCACTTCAATCTTTACTGAGCGGATTTTTGGTATAAATGCAAAAATCCTTTTGTCAGAAAAGGGTCATGGTTATTTATCTTTGCCATAGCCCGGTAGTCCATTCTATAAGCTTTCCAACGATATATAAGTTGACATGTTTTGGTTAAACTAAGGTGTATGAGTTCTCGGTAACCTTAAAATAGTGCATATTTTATATAACTGTAGTGAAATCAATCGCAAAGTAAAGCAGTGAAAAGTGTTTTCCAAAGTCCCTCCCAAAACCTTATTCATCCACATGTTCTTGTCCACTCTTAGTGTGTAACGCCTACAAGTGATGATGACGAACCACAGTTCAAGACGGAAGCTATTCAATCCCTGGACCTGCTGCTCAAATATGTCACTCTACGGTTTTTCGACACCAACACTACAGTCTTGATCAAGTGCCTGGAATTCCTGGTCGCTCTCTTTACAATGCTGACCGAGTCTGACTACCAAATGGTGGAGCATGAGGCGTCCAGTTTTATACCTTACTTGGTACAGAAGGTGAGTATGAGGTGACTCTGGGTAAATAGGGCACTGGTCTAGTTAGAAAGGTGACTCATGGTCCAGTCTGACTGCCAAATGGTGGAGCATGAGGCGTCCAGTTTTATACCTTACTTGGTACAGAAGGTAAGTACGAGGTGACTCTGGGTAAATAGGGCACTGGTCTAGTTAGAAAGGTGACTCGTGACCCAGTCTGACTACCAAATGGTGGAACATGAGGCGTCCAGTTTTATACCTTACTTGGTACAGAAGGTGAGTGCGAGGCGTCTCTGGGTAAATAGGGCACTGGTCTAGTTAGAAAGGTGACTCATGGTCCAGTCTGACAACCAAGTGTTAGCCTGACACTACTTGCTTTACGTCTATTGTTTACTGGACTAGCTCGGCCGGCGTGTAGGAAAAACTGTGAAAGGGCTGGAAAATCAGAAATGCTCCAACATTATCGAGGACTTGTGGAAACAGACTCTTTCAACACAGTTCAATTCCTTATTTCCAGGTAGGAGATCCTAAAGACGTGGTACGGAAGATGATTCGCAACTTGTTCAAACTGATCACCAAGATTTACCCCGCTAGCAAGATGTTCTCGTATGTGTCCGAGGGAATCAGCTCCAAAAACTCCAAAACCAGAACAGGTAAGTCTTGTCTGCAGTAACCCTTGTAACATTGTATACAAGAATCTGAGAGGGAAACGAATGTTCCCGAAGGCGTAGGCTGCTAGCCGGCTCTCCGATCCAGTGGGTTTTTCGGATATTTGAATTTTCAAAAAATCTAATACAGTAAAAACCCGTATAAAAGAACATGTGGTTTAAGAACACTCAGGCTGAAATTTGGTCAGAAAGGTACCTTAGACTAAAGAACACATGCAGCCTTAAAAATGAAAATGTTTCTTGTATAAAAATAATTGCTGCCAGTTAGATTTGAGTACAGTAACTCACTGTGTGGTAGAGTACCCAGGAGATCAATATGATGCGCTAGACCATGCACACGCAGTTCTACAGCAGGAATTCCAGTATATATTTTAGCAATATTGTTTTTTAGACTTAACAACTAATTGTTGTTACTAAATGACTGTCACCTTTCTACCAATCAAGTACTTGATGTTAAGAAACAACTTTAAGAACACTTAAGAACATTTTCAGGCAGATTTTGCAGAAGACACCCAATATACAAGAACAAAATCAGCCTGATTACCAAAAACACTTGTTCTTTTATGCGGGTTTTTACTGTATCCGAAAAAACCCACTGGAGAGCCGGCTAGCAGGCTACCGAAGGCGTTGCAGAGCATTTACCCTGTGTTCGATGGAGTTGTGTAGTCTATAAATATCTATGCTAATGAGGTAATGGTGAACGTAGTGAATCCGTCATGGAATTTCGGCCAATCCTATCCTTTTTGACGACCGCGTATATTTTTATTGACAGGCCTTTGTGGCATTTCTAATCAGCTGTTCGCTGTGTTTAGCCCTGATCTTTGCTTCTTGTTATCCTATGTTTCAGAGTGCCTCGAGGAGTTGGGCTGCCTGATTCAAGTGTACGGAATGAACGTGTGCCAGCCGACCCCAGCCAAGGCCATCGCCTCGATATCCTCCCAAATAGGAGACAGAGATAACGGTGTACGCAACGCCGCGCTGAATGCAGTAGTCGAAGCTTACTTCCTTGTAGGAGAGACTGTCTATAAATACGCCGGCAGGGTAAGATGCACCTCTTGCTTGTCCGAAAAATTCTTCTCAGAATCGCACTATTAGCGTATCTTCATTTATCTTGGCTTATTTTAGGAGCTGGAGAAAATTATTTCTATATTTCTATGCTCTTTCGCTTCGCTCAGGCGAATAGAAAATATTTCTACTTTATACAGTAATGGCAAACAACTGTATGAGAAGGATCGCTAAGTGAACAGTCACCGCTAAGGTGTGGTATATATGTGAGAAGCGATTCCCAAAGGGAATTACATCGTCAAACGTAACTATAAGAAATTCAAATTTTAAAAGTGTTTTTTAGACACTGCCTAAATTTCACTGTTATTGACTTTCTAGTTGAATGATAAAGACATGAGTCTACTGGAGGAGCGGATCAAACGATCTGCCAAGAATCGGCCGTCAACTGCGCCTGCTGCGGAGGAGCCCAAGCCCGTGGCGAGGGCGCGCGGCGGAGCTCCGGATGGCGGGGACAAGAAGGCGGCCAAAGCGCAACAACAAGCCGCGAGGTATGGTCATAAAAAGACTATGTCCAGATGACGAACTTTGGCGCATCCTGTCTTCCGAGTCAGTGCGTAGCGAAAGTAATCGTTTTGAAATTATGCCGCATTACTTACAGTCATTATCAGGAACAAGTGGTCGATCCAAGGTCGATGTTGATTCAAACCCAAGGCCATTAGCGCTCTTTCCTTTTATAATGATCAGTTCGATCTTCTCCCAATCATGCCCTCTGTTGTCATTTATGGATCATTTAATATATAGATTTAGCCACTGGCTAAAAGCGGAGCTCCCGGTTACATATTTTTCTGTTAACGAGGCAAAAAGGTTGCCATTGTACATAGGCGTAGTCTTGCGCCGTCATACCACTCGACTTGCACTTGCACCCCCTTGCCATTTTGATAGTCTGGTTGTCTGAGGTTCATCCCTTTCCGAGACACTTTTTCTCTTGTGATGACGTCATCGATGACGTCATACCACGTGACCATGCAGTTGCACCCCCTTTGCCACTTAAATAACTTCGCACAAGTTTGGTTGTCTGAAGTTCATCCCTTCCCGAGATATGTTCTTTTTCTCCTATGATGACGTCATCGATGACGTCATACCACGTGACCATACAGTAGCAACTCCCTTGCCACCTAGATAACTTCACCCAAGTTTGGTTGTCTAAGCCGTTCATCCCTTCCAGAGATATATTCTTTTTCTCTTTTATGACGTCATCGATGACGTCACGTCACGTGATCATGTTACAGCACCCCCTGGTAGCACAGAGAAAATACCCCAAGTTTGGTTGTCTTAGCATGTTCCCTTGAAGAGAAATAATTTTTTTCTTAGTATACCACAGGGTTCCCATGAGTTTCCGCGTACGGCGGACGGACGCCGGACGGACGTACGCTATACGACGCTATACCTTTTATACCAGGAAGAAAGAAAAAAAATCATATCTCAAGAAGGGAACAACATATGGCAACCAAACTTGGACACATTCATCTTTTGGCCGATACCATTTCAACGCCCTAATCATTTGACTTGGTGCCGTCAATAACGCAAGCAAAATGAGCGAGAAAGCCCGTGACGTTTCAAAATCAACTCCATAGTTATGCCTAGACGTTATTTCCTTAGGTATGGTGCTCCGCTTGCGCGGGCCTTCGGCCCGCGCAGGAGCTCCGCTAAAATGTTGATCGTTTGGGATTTGCCGAGAGCGGTCGGCATAGTGTATGTGTGACATATGAGAGAAAATTTCTCTATATTCTCTAAATCAGCGGATGGAAATGGATGCTTTCTCCGACTTGGTATGTTGCTATGCTGTCAAAATAGCGGCCGACACGCTCTTTAAGTTGAAGTCTTTTACCCTCTCTTTGATACCTTGATTTTCATTTTCCAATGAAATCCTCTCCTTTTCCCTCAGACCCGCTACAGCCCCCGCCACCCGTCGAGAGGAGGATATCAAGCGCGAGTTTGCTCTGGACTTCGATACTATCGAGGAAGGCAGGACAGGAGAGGACGTGTTTGTCCCCAAACTGGTCTCGCACGAGTCTATGGATGACTTGATTAGCGAACCTGTTCAAAGACCTTCCACCAAGTGAGTGCTGGGGCCCGTTTCTCAAAACGCCCGGTAATTAACGGGCCCGTAAAACTTATCGGGAGAGTTTACGGGGAAGTTTATCGGGTACGAGCGAGCGTTTCTCAAAGCTCCCGGTAACCTCCCGATAGTTATCGGGGCCCCGGAATCAAATTTATAATTTCCGGATATTACAAATAACTTACCCCAAAAATCAATGAATTAACGTTTTTCGTTAATTTGTCGACACTAGATTACAAAGCGTACCGCTAAGTTTGTATTTCCAGCGAAAAAAGTAAAGAAATCAGCTAAAATGTACGAAAACAAGAGCAATTTGTAGCGCAATTGTGCACTGAGATTGAACATTTGTTTACATTCTTGCAATCAATACGTCAAACTGATTGACAGCTAAGCTGTCAAACGAATCGTTTTGATTGGTTGAGAAGCGAGATGGTCGCATCTGATTGGCTAAAACTCTCCCGGTTTATCGGAATGGCGGGAAAAACAATCCCGGTAAGTTTACGGGAAACCTTGGAACTGCAAAGCGAGAACTTTTCGAGGCAAAACGAGACAGGCCAGAAAATGGTTAGTTTTAAAGGAAAAGTTTTCGGTAATTTTAACTTGGCAGAGTCTAGTTGAATAACTAAGCTTTACCTAGAGTGAAAAATTTCAGGGAAACAAATCAATTTTCGACCTTATTTTGAGACTTCAAAATGCTTCCCGTTAATTAACGGCCGATTTAACGGGAACTTTTACGATTTCGAAAATAACGGGAGTTTTGAGAAACAGTCAAAATATATCGGGAGGTGTTAACGGGTAGGTTTACGGGTCCGATAAGTTACCGGGCGTTTTGAGAAACGGCCCCCTGGTGTCACAGAATTTAATGGGGAAGGTCACGATTTTAACCATACTTTGGGCAGCTTGAAGTCATCTAACTTCATACAGAATAACCAAAATGCCCACCTACAATCCTCGACAGATTATCTTGAATAATTTGTTGACTTGACTTGACCTTTTAGCAAGCATGCAACACGTTACCTCTTTATTCGTCATCGTTTCTCCCCCCTCCCCCCTTCAATGTTGGTAAAAAGCGTGGCCTGGCCCATCCAACATTGAGAGGGGGGGAGGGGGGGGGGGGAGAGGGCGGGATATGAGGGGGGGGGGGAGAGGGCGGGATATCAATTTTAGCCAACTAATCTGTCTAAGATTGTAGGTTTGTTGAATGACCTTTTATCTGTCAGATGAATTCAACTTTTGGGTGTCTTCGTCTGTTATCGAGCGGATGGAATTTGATTGCAATTTGACCTTTTTGAGTCGTCCCGGGCCGGAATAATTGACAAACCTTAATTTCACACAAAAATCTACTAATCATCTCACACTAAAATATCTACATTATCAACGGCTCAGTTCCTATTCCCTCCTAAGACTAAGAAGAAGTATAATACATGATTTGGGGCTGCTTGAGAAGACAACTGCTCTTATTTTATTTCACCTGACACTCCCACTTTAATTAAGCACCGTTGCGATCTGAGTCCTTGGAATTGTTCCGCGTAGGAACCTTAGAGATGCAAATGAGGCGAGCCTTTTCTTTCTCTCTTTCTGGTTGACCAGAATCAATTTGAAACAAAAGGCTTCATTTGCATCTCTAACGTTTTTACGCGGAACAACTCCCTTGAGTACGTCTAATGATGCTCTCTCTCCTTCTCGTGAAGGACCCCATCCTCACCCCACCTGGGCGTGTTTAGCCGTACATCCGCGCCCGCCGCCCTCAATTACGTCGTCTCTCAGATCGCCAGCCATGACATCATGGCTAGTACGCAGGCCCTGGTACAGCTCGAGGTGGTGATTCGGGCCAAGACAGATGGCGAGATCCTTAAACACGTGGACCAGGTAGTGCTCTCAATACTTACTTACAAACGACCAATCTCATACCCAGAGGCCATCATCTTTTGCTCTGCGGCAAGATTCCAGGGCTTTGGGCGGGGTCGTCTGTTTTACAGCGGTTTTCGTTTGACAGTGAACCGACGAGCGTTACAAGCAATCGTTCTTTTGGTCTAAAAGTTATGTTTAATCTTTTGGTCTAAAAGTTATGTTTAATGCATCTGGTGTCTGTGGGCGTGGTGCACTGTTTGTCTGCTTGTCGCATAGCCGTGATATTAGGTGCCTGAATGCTCTCCAAAGTTGGTTGGTAGTGCTCGCAAAAGTCGCATTTGCTTTAAACATCAAAATGCTGGGTCTTGCAGGTAAAAACCGGTCGCTCGCAAGTGGCTACAAAGGACCATTTGGGTTCACTAGTACACGATGTGAAGGGGGGGGGGGGGGGGCAGACGCTGCAGGAAAATCGCACGGCAATGCGATGCACGGTAGAGTTCCCCTACCTCAAGGTTCAATGTTGGCCATTTGGAGAGAACACTACTCCGTCTTTCACCCCAACATTGTTAAGAGGGGCAAGATTAGGCATGAATATCTGTATCTTGCAAACACGTTTTTCTGTTGTTGCTCCCCAGTTCCTCAACGCGGCGGCACTACAGCTGAACATCATCCTGACCACTCATATCGGGAACGAGGACGAGTCAGAGGAGTCTGTGACGCGGCTCATCAACTGTCTTATTAACGCGATCCTCACGTTGTTCTGTAATCAACCTCTAGCGGCCACCGTGTCCAGGGACACACTGAAACACATCATGCAGGTCAGTCAATCATACGGCAAGAGTCATTCTAAAAGCACATTATGACACTAGCTCTAGTGCCCTCCGAAATAGGCTGTCCAGGGACACACTCAAACACATCATGCAGGTCAGTCAATCATACGGCAAGAGTCATTCTAAAGCACACTATGACACTAGCTCTGTGTACTCCGAAATAGGCTGTCCAGGGACACACTCAAACACATCATGCAGGTCAGTCAATCATACGGCAAGAATCATTCTAAAGCACACTATGACACTAGCTCTAGTGTACTCCGAAATAGGCTGTCCAGGGACACACTCAAACACATCATGCAGGTCAGTCAATCATACGGCAAGAGTCATTCTAAAAGCACATTATGACACTAGCTCTAGTGCCCTCCGAAATAGGCTGTCCAGGGACACACTCAAACACATCATGCAGGTCAGTCAATCATACGGCAAGAGTCATTCTAAAGCACACTATGACACTAGCTCTGTGTACTCCGAAATAGGCTGTCCAGGGACACACTCAAACACATCATGCAGGTCAGTCAATCATACGGCAAGAATCATTCTAAAGCACACTATGACACTTGCTCTGTGTACTCCGAAATAGGCTGTCCAGGGACACACTCAAACACATGCAGGTCAGTCAATCATACGGCAAGAGTCATTCTAAAAGCACATTATGACACTAGCTCTAGTGTACTCCGAAATAGGCTGTCCAGGGACACACTCAAACACATCATGCAGGTCAGTCAATCATACGGCAAGAATCATTCTAAAAGCAAACTAATGCAAGATTATGGCGATTGACTTTCTTGACTACAACAGTTGCGTGTGATATCTGACGATCGGACGTGGAACTCGCATGTAGAGCACGTAGTGAAGAAAGCCAATCGCAGGCTATACGCTCTGAGAGCCCTAAGGAAGTGGAAAATTGCCAGTAGAGATATAGTTTCTGTTACTTGCTCACTAATGAGATCAACCCTGGAGTACGCAGCCGTTGTATTTGTCAACTTGCCACGCTACTTGGCAGACTCACTCGAAGGAGTTCAAAAGCGCGCGCTTTCTATAATACTCCCGGGCCGTAGCTATAGTGACGCATTGAAAATATGCGAACTCACGACTGTAGCTCAGTGAAGAGAGTCTTTAAGTCAAAAGTTCGTCGCTGGTATCCAACCTGACAACCCGCTCTTTAATGTGATGTTGTCAAGTCGCATTGAAGTTCAGCACCAATATAATCTTATAGATCAAGCAGCCAGAGCCATGCTAGGGTGTTTAATGCAAACCGTTCTCAAGAATTCGTAACTGTTCGTCATTTAGATTTATTGTAATTGTTATAACTGTAAGTAGCGCTACTACCTGTAATTCAGCCACTGCTGCTTAAGAGGTGTGAATAAACTATACTACTGCTATACTACCACTACTACTACACTATGACACTAGCTCTAGTGACCTCTGAAATAGGCTGTCTTGCGACACACTTGCAGTTCGCTCGAAAAGCGTCTCAGTGAGCTGGCCCCTCCCTATTTACAAACTCCCTGACTGCACGAGCTATAATTTGCGTAACCAAGACAACAACTTACAGCAACAACTCATCAAAACCTTGAACTGATTTCCGCAAGCGTTTTCGATCGTCAAGCTTGCGGTTGAAAAACATTAAAACGGGAAATCACATTTTTCTCACGCGGCTGCGCTCACTCGTGAGATATCAAAATTTGAACACTCAAAGATAAATTCCATATCTTCGCGCCACCGTGTAATATCCTCTATTTATCTTTGTTGTGAATGTTGTGGTAATTCGTCACCTCGTTTACTCCTGTACGTTTAATTTAGAATTGGTGTATTTACGTTGCGTTTTGGTTTTACTGATAAAGTCATATGAAATTCCCTCTAATACAATATTGGGCACACCTCTTGAATTCCCCGGGTTCAGCCATTCGCCCTGGGTATTCTCTGTTGAGAAAGACAATGTCCAGGTGATGCTCTAGACTGCTTGCAGCCCCTTCTTCGGTGAACGTCCGTAAATCCAGGGAAATGTTTCTTTACCCGCAGCGCGCTTCGATTTGTTTACAAGTGTCGAGTTTCTCAGGAGAGGGAGAGACGCGCCACGGGGGGAAACGCCGTTTTCCCCCCGTGGCGTGTGTCTCCCTCTCCTGGGTAACTTGAAACTGTAAACAAATCGAAGCGCGCCGCAAGGAAAAAAAGTTCCCTCGATTTACGGACGTTCGCCGAAGAAGGGGCTGCAAGCAGTCTAGTGATGCTCTAGCTCTCTGTTCGTTTCCCTTTTCTGACTGCTTCAGTTGACTGCAAACATCACACGGTTAACAGTGAGTGTTACTATCCTCCAACAGGTGCTGATAACGTCTATATTGGATGACCGTTTGGCCAAACTCTATGATGGACCACAAATTATTAGGACCATCAACGTACTGATGGCCAAGATCATTCAAAAATCCGACCCTACCGTTTGCATGGGGTGAGTATTTAAGCTGATGAGGTGATTTCAAATGTGTCTGTCCGTCTGCTAGGCGAGCAAAAGAGTGCCAGTTATGTTTTAGTTGCCGTTTTAGGGCCGGGGGAGATGGGGACTCTCCTTAACAATATAGGGGGATGAATGTCCTATTCCTCAGGGTTTAAAAATGCACTCAAGTGGTATCTTTTAAGGGGTGTCGGATGGAGAGAGTCATCTGGTATCTCGCGCTTATTGTTGAAACGGGCGACTAGTTTTAGATTATATATATTATATTTTATTTGTATTATTTATATTTATTTCAATTTTATTTTGTATACCAATGTGATGCGATTTTACGCTTTATTGGTTAATAAAGTAGATGTAGATGTGGTAGCCTTACGGCAGTCAACTTCGTTGCTATCCTAGCTAGATATTATCATAGGTGGCAATTTTTTTGGCGATCCGGGCGCGTTTGACTCCGTCTACAACAATCCAGGGGCTTAATCTGAGCCCGTTCATGGGTATCAGTGCCCGCATACTTTGAACACACAAAAATGCAAGGAGTTTCATAATTGTATGTCGCCTGATTTTCATCCTGTTTTTCTTTACACTTTGTAGGGCTCTCATTCGTCTCTTGCAAGACAGCGTCAAGATGTTACAAGATCACGTGGGTAACTCGCTCAGCTCACCCAAGTTCCTAGAACTCACCATGAAGGTACGGCCTTGGCTTTGCCTCGTTTTTCCAACCCACTTCTCGGTGTTTCGAAATCCTGATGAAACACGCTGTCTCGTGTTTGATATAGAATCCCATGCTATGACTCTATCTCGCGCGCTGATTGGCTGAAATCGAGGGAGATTTTTGTGGAATTACATGGCTGCAAAAGTAGAATCTAATGAAAACACAGGACGCCCACGAAATTAAATTTCTACGAAATTAAATTTCGTCGCGGCGATATCGATTTTTCGCGTGAGATTTAGTGTGGAGTTCCCTCGTCGGGTAATGGATTTACCTATAGAAGTTTGCTACGATAAAAGCAGGGGAAATGTATTTATCTCCATTTTTCGTATCACAGTTTTTCGCGCGCTTTGTGAAACGTGGGCACACACGCGCCTCCACAAGACACAAAACTCTTGTCTGGTCAACACAACAAGTTTTGGAAACAAAATCTCTCTGGTTCCTCCAACGTTTCGGGTATTTCTACCCTGGGTATGCAAGGCAATGTCCAGATATTTACTTTACAAGATAATTTCAACGAGAAGCTGGGCTAGTTCGACTTAAAAGTTCTGTCATCGATTGAAAAGTTCTGTCAAATGTTAGAGGTGGAAAGCACATGCAAAACGAAAAACACTACAGGAGCTGCACTTTTTACCAAGAATAAAGGAGATAGAAAGCCGTAAGGGAACAAGAAATCAAACAAGTAAGCTTTAAAAGTTAAAACATTTTCGATCAGTAAGATAATTACTAATTCAAATCATTTGAAACTCTTTGTAGACTCGATCGCTTTCGTAGTCAAATTGGCTTCAGTCACTTTCAGTGTGTTGACACTGAACTGAATGAACACTGAACACTGAACTGAATGAATTTTCTCTCATCTAAACATTTATATATTGTAATTTCATGTTTTAAAGATTCGCTATTGCAGCAAAGCCTAATTTCAAGGGACTTTCGTTTTGAGATTCAGAAAATTCCATCGCTTTCGCACTAGCGCGGCTTTCAAGCACTCGAAATCCACTGTCAATTCCCTTAAATTTAGACTTATTCTCTAAAAATGTCCGGCATGGGATTCAAAGAAAATCCATTACCTGACTCGGGAATTCCACGCTAAATTTCACTTGAAAAACCGATATCGCTCTCGTCGCTGCGCGACTCGAGCGATATCGGTTTTTCGCGTGAAATTTAGCGTGGAATTCCCTCGTCAGGCAATGGATTTACCTATAATATATAGATTTAGGCACTGTCTAAAAGCGGAGCTCCCAATGATTATACTAAATGGAAAAAGTTATTTGATATATTACTTCTATTTCGTTTTGGTGTGATTTGGTCGTCGACCTTTCCGACTGTTTTGGCGACCGTGGGTGGACTGTCCCCCTTTCCCCGTCTGACAACCTAACTTGTTTATCTCCCTATATAAAGGCATTATGGAAGATGATTCGCGCGCTGCCCAAGATCCACCAAGACATCAGGGCGGAGAACGTCTTACTAGACATCCACAAGTTCCTACTAGCCCACCCCCCGCAAGTGTGGAAATCTCGAGCAGATGACACCCCCCTGAGAACTATCCGCTCAATTCTACACTCGCTGGCGAAACTCAAGGGAATTGATGTGAGTGTCGTCTGTCAATGTGCATGAATACACTAATTCTATAAACTTTGGTTTGGGATTTGGTCGGTGAAGCACCATTCTCGTACCCAGAGCTCCCCGGCTCCTCCCCTCGCGGGGGAGGCTCTGGTGACAGCCATTAGAGGGCCCAGCTGATTGGCTGATTTTGAACTTTGGGCATGGGCAGAAATTTTCAAATAGTACGACGCGAGCTAGCTGAACCCTTTGCTTTTCGACGCGGGCACTTTCTTGCGCGATCGTTTTGCACTTCGTTTGACGTCAATATTCATTATTTTTAATTTCAAAAGAATAACGAAACACTATTCAATTTCTGGTCTGTTGAACACATTTTAAAAGAATACATTTGATGTCAAACGAGAAGTATAAGTCATTATCATACATTATCGTATCTCAGATCCTTAGCTGCACGAACCTGATCGAGGACGCGGGGCACAGCGAAGTGACGGCCTATCTACACAAAGCGCTCAAGACCGGCTACAAACCAACCGTACACACCCCGCATACAGACGCACTCATGAACGGCACGGCAGATGATAACAGAAACAAGAAGAATGGTCAGTCCAATCCGCCAGATTTGCTGGTAGGAGTCGAGGTAAGACCGCAAGCTGAGCTTCTTGCTTTGTAAAACACCGATTTGGACGCGCCCAAATCTTCTTCAAATACCTTAGCCAAAGAAATTCCCTGTTTATTTGCTTGCATGTTATGTTTTGTTTTTAAATGTGTAAATGGCTGGGGAGAGGGGGCTTGAGTTCGAGAGAGAGGGGGTTAAGTTCGACGAGATTGAAACAAAATCTGTATAATGTAGTGTATCACCAATTTTGTCATGCATTTCCGGCCTTCTTGATACCCAAACGTGCAATGCCCCCAATTTGCCTAGAAATAAGAATACAAGAAATGTATCTCCGAGGCTGCGCCGATATTTAACAACTATCCCTAGCCTGCGAACAGGCTCTCCTGTGTTGTTATTCGGAGTTTTTTGTTTCGAGTTCAGGAACCCTGTACATACATACATACACTTTATTTAAACACGGTTTAAAATATAAGTGTAATACACTACTATACAATATTATATTAAAAATACTAATAATAATAAAAATATAGCGTCACTGTTTTACATATTTGCCATGTGTGGGTTCGATTCCAAGAAGTGGGTTTTCAATCCTCTCTTAAAAACAGACAGCGAAGAGGCGTTGCGGAGTTGCATTGGCAAATTGTTCCAAGCAACCGCCCCACTATATGAAAATGATCGCTTCATATAATCTGTGCGTGGCTTTGGTATGGCCAGTCTGCTTTCTGAATTTCTAAGGCTATAGGCTGGCTTATCCAGCGTAAAAACATGTTTGAGATTTTCGGGCCCTAGATTATTCAAGGTTTTAAAGACCATTGTTAATTTATCAATCTTTCGTTGTTTAGCCAATCTGTCCCAGCCAAGACTAGCAAGGACAGATTTAGAACTAGAATCATAACTCGATTTTGTTATTATGCGCCCAGCTCTATTTTGTAACTTTTGGAGCTTATCAGCAAGATATCCCGCACACCCATCCCACACGGAGCTACAATATTGAAAGTGTGGCTTGATAAGGGATGAGTATATCGTTTGCGCTGTGTCACCATTAATGTATGGCCTGACACGTTTGAGTGCCCCGATAGCTGCCGCAATCTTTTTGGCTGTTTCTTCGATATGTTTTGACCAGGACAGATTGGCATCTATATTAAGACCTAGCGATTTGTTGTAGTGTACCCTTGTTAGCCTTTTGCCCTCTATTGATACATTCATTTCGTCATCCCAAAAAAATTGTAATCTTTGACGGGAACCTATTATCAAGTATTCAGTCTTGGCTATATTTAAACTAAGCTTATTAGTCATAAGCCAGTCGTTTATGTTTTGTAGATCACTATTTATCTGTGGCGCGCGGTCGGGTCGCAAACAAGCTACCCAAAATCGCAACAGAATTCGCAAACAAGCTACCCAAACTTCGCCACACCAGCTATCACAAGCGCATTTCTCCTAGCCCCCTAGAACTCTAACTAGCGCCTGTGTGCAGGCTACTACTATCCCCCGAAGGGGAGGTGAATAGTGGTGGATATATACCGAGACGCGAAGCGTCGAGGTATATATCCACCCCTAGGCACCGACCCTGAGGGGGATAGTTGTTTTAGTATATACCAAATCAGTAGAATAAAATACGCTGTATTAAGGTTCAAAACGTAATATCGCGCGCAAAAGTTTTCTCAAAACAGTAAATAGTGCTGGATATCTACTATTTCAGGAACCAGTCAGAGCGCGCGAAAATGACTATTAACTGATTTGGTATATACTAATAACGTTTATTTCATTTTCAGACATCAAGAGCGCCTGTGGCCAAACTTAACGACAAACTGGCAGAAATATTTAACAAGATCGCGTCGAAAGAAAACACAAGAGAGGTATAGTACTTTTTGAGTATAGTCTTTTCTTGTGGTGCTGCAAGCCGTTAAACTGTTTGTAGCATTCGCAGCAGCTCTAAAGTGGAGGGGAAGGAAGGACGAGAGGAAATTTAGAGAGTAGACGAGAGGCACAGCAGAAACCCATCCATGGGAAAAGCTGAATTTCCCATGGTAGAAGAATGTGAAGTGTTCGGATGTCCCATGGCTATCCATGTGAAATCCTCCCCATGCATGAACCTTGGGAAATACAGCTTTTCCATGGATGGGTTTCTGCGGAAATTCCCTGTGAGGTTCGTCTTTGAATCCCCTATTTTCAGCCTTAAAACCACTGCGCGGGCTAAACTGTTTACATTTAAAAACACAGAGAGCTCATTTAACCGTGTACGGTAAACAGTTTTTCAAAGAAATGATTGACATATGAATGTAAGAGAGTGTGAGCGAGAGGACGCAGGGATAATCTGGAGGATGGCTAGTCTCCTGCGCATCCCGTTCTTTGTGTCGGTCACGCAACGCTTTCCGTCCCACGAACAAGGAGGGATAAGCGTTGCGTGACCGACACAAAGAACGACCGCGGGAGAGTAGAGGATGGTGCTTCCTTTCCCTCCCTCCCTCCGTTTTCTTTGTCCTTTCTTTCCCTCTGTACTTGCAAAGCAAGCTGTGTGATTTAAAGTTACGAAGAAGTGTAAAGCTCAACTCACTATAGACATAATATTGAGAGACTGATATACCAGACATTTCGTTGTCAGTGACAATGGGACATTGCCATGCAAAACGTCAACGAAACGTTTGCTGTCCAAGAAACGGCAAGTGCACGGCATGAATCAGGACGTAATCTTAGGCAATTGAACTCATGGAAACCAGCATGGCAAAAGTGGCAAGATAATGCATTTTTCTGATGAGCTTCTCAAACCACGTTTATAGGGATTGGCGCAGCTTTACGAGTTCAAACTCAGGTATCCGCAGGCGGATATTGATCCATTTCTCAAGAAAACTTCGCCTTTCTTCCAAAACTACATCGATAGAGGCTTACGAAATATCGAAATGGAACGCAAGGGCAAAAAGATAGGTAAGTGTTATGTTATTTTTTGCTCCATGTGGGACACGAGTCGTTATATTGCGCATGTCAGTGACGTCATTTGTTATTGTTTGTTTTTCAGCCGGTAGTCCAAGCTCGACCCCATCAACAGGACCTCCATGTGAAGCACCACAAAGCGCTTCGGAGGATCCATCCTCCTACCTCGATAGATTACGCATCCTTAGAATGAAATCCGGGCTAGGAGACAACTCAAACACGGTAGGGCAACCACACGGGAAATAAAAACATACAAATACATATTCATATCTCTCTCGACATCACTTTTGGAGTTCCCCAAAAATTGGAATTCCTTTAGAAAATTATATTCAGCATTTTGAAATACTCACTTTTGCTTTCGAGAAAAGCGCTCAGGATAAACAATTTTTTTTCGCCTGGCCTCGTGCTTGCGATCACGTGATCACGTGATTGTCAAAACATGATTAAGTAACCCACCATACTTTCCCACTCTCGACACCTAAGGCGTTTAGCAAGATCTGTGCTAAATATATATAGTGATTATACTATTGCTTGGTTCTCTAGCCTGAGCCTACCCTCCAAGAGCCTGTCAAATCACCGGTTCCCCCGGAAGATACAAGGGATGCTGCCGTAGAAATTAAGGTACATGGTCTAATTAGAGGGGCCGACTTACCCCGCCCATAATGCATTGCGTTGCCGCCATTTTTGATACCAAAAATGGTTTACTATTAAGCAATGCATTGTGGGTAGGTTTTGGGCCCCTTTTACTCTTTGTCGCCAAAGCATCGTATTTTTGATGTTTTAAGAGTTTCTTACAAAAAAAAACCTGAACATAGTATCAGCAGTATCTTGTTGTATCGTGTTGCTAACTATACGATGCAGCCGGTGTCATGTATAGAGAAAATTCACGTTGCCACTAAAGGCCGCCACACAGGCCGATCCCGACAGGATTTTCTGTCGTAAGATTATCGCACGTCGCCACACACGGGCCGATTATACAAGACAAAAAATCCTGACTGATCCGCTCGTGTGTAGTGGTGACCCGCGACGAGCTTACGATAAGATTTTTTTGTCCGTCCTTTGTATCAAATATGTTTGATTTTTAAATCGTCGCCGACAAAAAATCGTCTCGTGTACGTGGCGGCGCGCGATATTTTGTCGTAAGCTCCTCGCGAATCAGCACACGAGCCGATCAGTCAGGATTTTTGTCTTGCGACGAAAAATCGGCCCGTGTGTGGCGGCCTTAAGTCATTTGCAAGTCACGATCAGTTATCTTGAAATCTGATTGGTTAAAATAATCACAGTTCTAGAAAGGCCTTCCCTGTGCCTCGTCTAATGCCTCTTTTGCCTCTCTCGTAATCCTAGGCGAGTATAACAACAGTACCCAGCGACAGCGGAGGGGGTGAAATCGACAATATACAAGACATCAAGCGACGGCTGGAGAAGATTAAAAATGCATCGCGGAATTAATATATAGAGAATAACAAAACGTGTACATATTGATACATGCATGGTTCGAGAGAAATCTTCCAAACAACGGTGTCGTTTCTGTCACGCCAAGGCCTTTCTGTCACGCCAAGGCCTTTCTGTCACGCCAAAGTCTTGTCACGCGGTCATGTCTGCTCGTTGCGTGACTCAGGTGCCTTCAATGATGTTGTGTGAAAGAAAGAAGAGTTTGATTATAGACGCTTGGATGCACCGAGTGAGGTTATGGTTCTAGGGGAATGAAGAAATCGTTTGTGTTTGGTTGTAGCAATCTCATGATCTGTGTTGTGTAGAAATCCTGTCAAGAGGAATTACACATTTTATTGGAATGATAATGACAACAACTGGACGTCTACCGTTTCTTGTGAGACAACCCGGAGTAATTAATCGATGAAACCGATAATCGATGAAAATCGATATTAATAGATAATAATCGATGCTAATCAATCGATTAATATTGGAAATCGATGGTTAATCGATGAACAGCAAATTTGTGACCTTTTATCGATTAGCAATCGATGATAGTATCATCATCGATTAACATCGATTAGCATCGATTTTCATTGAATTCAATTCACCCTGAAAAGGTTCCATATAGGATATCTGAGTAGCGCAATGGAGTAGTAGTGGATCCGTAGTAGTTGGGGGAAGCCTGCGTAGCAAGCATTTCCATGGAGTTTACAAATACGAGATTCAAAATGACTTGGCCGCGCGCAAAACGTTTCTCTGACCTCTGAAACACTGACGGGAAACCTTGCTACGCAGGCTAAGTTGGGGAGTAGTAGTCAACTCTCGTTACGGAGAGTCCGCAATAGAGACCTTACGATGCGACGACGGCAACGAGGACGACAACGGCAGAGGACAATGTACTTGATTACAGAACACAAAGCGCGCACGTGCAAATGTATGAAATCAAATGCATTTCAACCGTTTTCTTCAGAACTAAGGTCCTGTCCTACCCTGCGAGCAGTGATTTCCTCCTCTCTTAGGCCGCTAGTCGCCGGCCTAAGAGAGGAGGAAATCACTGGTCGCAGGGTAGGCCTGTCCACACTAACGCGTTTTCGTTTGAACCCGTATACTTTTTGATACGTTTAGGCCTTCAGTCCACACTAACACGCTGATCGTTTTCATCGAATCTGTATAAGTTTGAAAACGCACTAGAAAGTGAATAAAAACGAATCCGCATACATATCGGTTTAGCGTGGACGGTCGAATCCGGATAAAAATGAAAATGATGACGTCAACTGTACCACTTAATTTGAGGCTGTCCTTCCACACTGAACATCAAATAAAAACTGATCGCTTTTCGTGTAGCTAAATTTTCCGAATCTCCCATCCACACTAACACGCTGCGAATCCGTATAAGTTTGAAAACGGATACTTTTGAAAACGCGTTAGTGTGGACAGGACCCTAGGACGTGAAACTGCTTTGTTTTACGGTAGTGACGAAAACGTGAGTGCGCTGCCGATTTTGTCAACATTTTATTTGATATGATTGCAGTTGGGTATCAATTTGCAGCTATCAAAGTTGAAATACAACGTTGAATTCCAAACTGTTGTTGCATATTGAGAAATATGAACAAACCAGTAGACGAAGCAATGCCGTTCCAATACAAAACAATAGATATTAATTGATTATAAAGTATAAAGCGGCATCCTATGAGTGATCATTCTATGAGTGGCATTTACCGTAGGCCTTAGATGGGGGTCCAACTTTTGTCCATAATAGCGAGGTGTCCGTAATGTTGGCGTATCCGCAAGGCGAGAGTTGGCTGTAATGCCGGTACTATTTTCATTGATAACAGAGCTCCTCTTTCTAGTAAATATTAGTCGATGAAATTTAATGTTAATCGATGAAATTCGATGTTAATCGATGACAGTCGATAATAATCGATGCAAATCGATGAAATTAAGATTATCAACGTGTGACTATCGATTAATCATCGATTGCCAATATCAATCAATATTAATTGACTGATTTGATCGATTAATATCGATTTATCGATTGGCTATCCGATGATCGATTAATTACTCCGGGGAGACAAGAGATGCTTAGTTACTAGGACGCTAGAGGCATCTGACAAGATTCTTGGGTAAAAGCGGTTGCCGTATAGTTGCAAAACAGTAAATTCGTTTGCATCTAACCGAAAGCATGCTTTAGGAGAGGTGGAGAACTTTGTCTGAGCTACGAGGAAAATTAAATGTGACCTTTCTTATGACCTCCAACTAGAGAAAATATCGACTGTGATTGGCTAAAACTTTGTCTAACTGGCCTGAAAGTCCCATATTTGTGGCTCAGACATGATGAGCATTTATAAACACTTTTAGAAAGTGTTTCGGTCACAGATCGGCTAGATGCAAACAACTGTTTGTTTCGCTGGGTTTTGCCCTGTATGTTTTAAATTTAAAACTGACAATATGTGATTTGGAATTGTCGTGAAAATATAACATAACAGAGAGGGGAAGGAACAGGTGCAGATTTTACATGGTTGCGTTAGCTTGCTTAGCAAGCGTTTCTAGAGTTTTTGAGATGGAGAAGCTCGGACACAATTTTGGCCGCGTGAAAAATGGGGCGGGGGCTTCAGTGCTCGACCTTAAAGTTTTTGGCTACTAGTCCCAGGACAAGTAGCACAGAAAAGTTACTTGCCCTAGCCAAGTTTCTAGTTGTCCAGTTATTGTAAAAAAATGCTGTGAAATATTGACCAAACCTTACGAACCATATACATATAACTTGCTTACCAATGCCCATTACTCATTCTGTGGACTCGTCTAGTCATCGTGAGCTGATGACTGGACGAAAGCAAGACGCATTTTTCATGAAAAGTTGATAGCTTCGAGAGTTTGACACAAAACTCGTTCAAAAAACAGTGTGAACACTTTTAAACAGACAGAGCGGAAATGACCAAAAATGAAATGTCTAACTTTGCCATATTTCAATATATAAGCTCAAGATTCCGTATACAAAGAGTTTCTATAGCTAAAAGGTTAATTCCAAATTTTTAAGAAAATTGAAGAATATGAATTTTAGATATGATTGAGCAAAGTTTGCATAATTCCTGATCAAAGTACTAATTCTCCCATAAAATGGCACAGAAACCAATGTTTAAAGCCTAATATCTCAAAGACGGATCCATTAGAAAAAAGTCATTTTTGATATTTTGTTTTTAATCAGACAAAGAGTCTGTATGCAAAAAATCAAGCTTCTCTGAGCTAACCTGGCCTTATTATTTGAAATTTAGTAATCTAAACAGGTCATTTCCGCTCTGCCTTTTAAACAACAAACCACACACCAGCAAAATGTCTAATGTTTATATTTCGCACAAAATTCTTGCTTGTCCTGTGACTAGTGCCCCTGAGTTTTCACTTGTCCTGAAGCATGTCTTACTTGCCCTGGACAAGTGAACAACCGCTAAGGTCGAGCACTGGGTCTTTCTTTCTTCTCCGTCTATTCTTGCTCGTGAAAACTTGTTGTTCATGTCAGTTTAGCAAGCGTAAAACTGAGGCTCAGCTTCAACTAGATAGGTGTTACTGATGTAAATATATAGTAATAAATGATCTATGTGCCATGAGTTACGTGTTTATCTCAATTGCTTCGCGTATTTCGCTACGGAGCCGACTGTCCATTTTCAAGTCGTTACCAGACTCGTACCCAGTCGCTGTGTAGAAAAGTCGAGACTGTATAAGGCTTTTATCCTTCCTCATTTTAATTACTGCTCAAGTGTCTGGCACTTGTGGAATGAGAGACTTAGAGAAGCTGGAATCACTTATTTTCAACAATTATAAATGCTCCTATCACGAACTGTTGGACAAATCTGGAACCATCCCGCGTTTTAATCAAATAATTCAGAAAATGATGCTCACTATTTTTAAATGTCTTCACAATCACAGATACCCTCAATAATTATATGAAAGACCTGTTTGCTATCCGCAAAACAAACTATTCACTTAGGGACAGCAATGTACTTAAACTTCCTAAGCCGATCACTACAACTTAAGGGCTATACTCTCTTAAATATTTTGCTGCAAAAACTTGGAACTCCCTACCGGAACGCAAGAGAGGCGAATGCACTTTTTCTACTTTTAAGTCAATGCTCAAGCCTCAAGAATTTTCTCGTTGAAATGACATAATTATGATTTTTTATTATACTATCTATATAATATCATCTTTTTTTATATACACCAATGAAATACCAGGTGATCTCCCGCGCGAAAACTTGATATCTTCAGACGTGAAAATATCATGTTATTTTCACATGTGAAAACTATCACACTTGCCTTTGCTGGATGCTCGATTTTTAAGCTTAACTAAAATAAAATTTTAATTTGGTATTTCATTGATGTTTATATAATAAACAGAACATTACATGACCGCTTGGAGATACGAATTTTATCTTCTCGTGTTAAAAATTTATCTCACTCGAAGATAAAATTCGTGTCTCCGCGCGGCCATATCCTCTATTTATGTGATCGTTTTCTGTGATATACTCAGAGATATAGCTTCTGTTACAAGCTACTCTGAAATTCGAGTTTAAATAAAGTTATGTATGTATGAAGGCGCAGGGATTATGGGAAGGATTAGCAAAGCGCAGGGGGTTGTGGGAAGGATTATCCTTCACTCGTCCCACAATGCATTGCGCGCCACACTAATCCTTCCCGTAATCCCCTGCGCTCCTTGACTTTTCTACTATTAGCAGCGAAGCAGTGATTTGACCTACTTAGCGACGGGGACATCTATTTGAGGGCCTTTGTTGATTTTGAACGTTGGGGCATGCGCAGGAAGTTCTCTCGACGGCTCTGTATCAAATCTCGCGCATGCGTCAGTGGATGTCACCAGAGCCGCCTCCGCGACGAGCCGGGGAGCTGTGGGTTCGAGAATGGGGTTACTCAAACCATGGGACTCATGTGAAACAAAACATTTTTCATAAAACGGGTATCATGACAAATTTCAGCCTGATGTTCTTAACCGATTTGTCAGGCCTCTTCAATCGGCCCTAGCCTGGTCCCCAGGCTGCTCGGCGCGCCTGTACCAATCTCGTACCCAGAGTCCGTCATCTTTTGGCCAGCGGCAAGATTCAGGGCTCTGGGGAATCCGATTTGTGAGCATGCGTGGTAGGTCAAAAACGTAACGAACTTTCATACAACGTTCAAACCGGAAACCCAGAATCTGGGTTTTAAAAAAACGATTCCCCCAGAGCCCTGAATCTTGCCGCTGGCCAAAAAATGACGGGCTCTGGGTACGATTTTGGCCTGTCTCGCTTTGCCCGGCTATGACGTCATTGGCCTTTGCTGCGTCAGCTTGAAGAGCGGCCGTCACTATTGAATGCACGAGCTGACGGCATGGGGTAGCCGTGGGACGAGGCTAAATCGGCCCTATATTTCCTATATTTTTTAGATTCTCCTATATTTCCCTTGAAATGCCGTAAAGTTACTATATTTTGCACACAAACGTGAACCCTTTTGTGAAAAAGATTGAAAGTGGAATTTTGGCAATGCAATTTGCACCCTGCATATCAAAGTCCTCTTAAACATCCGGTAATTTCACATGCTGGACTCTAATTTTTTGAGATTATTGAAACTTCCCCTAAAAACTGCCTTGTGTTTTTCATATGTCGTGTCCCCCCCGCCCCCAGTTTTTGGAGGCTTGCTACGGCCCTGTAACTACTAGTACTAAAGTATGAAAAACGAAAGACCAGGAGCTACATGCAGCCAAATCACTGTATTCTGCTGCACTGTCCTCCCGTGTCTAGATTTTACGCCTAGTCTAGTCAAGGATTTGACTCGCAGCGATTTCCCGGGGAGAAAAACCCTGGGAGTTCTTCGTCAGCGACACATCCGAGGACAATCTCGATGACTGAACGGCGCTCAGCCTTTGGCCCTGTCATGTGGATTAGAAACGAATTTTTCCACATTCCGTATGTGAGACGACCTGCTGGTGGATAGCCCCTAGGAAAGGGAAATGTTTAAAATACAAGCGAAATTGGGCACTATAAAAACAATTTCTACAACAGTGCATGCAAACAATTATATGATTAACGATCCGTGGATTGCTGAAAGGGGCGAAACACACACACACGACTACCTTTATAGGGGACTTTGTTTCAATTCAGCTGACTTTAGGCTGTAATTTGATCCAGAGATTTTTCATTTGACTCTTCCGTTCCCTAAATAAAACATTCGTGAACACTGAAGAGACCTAGGCGCCGTTCGAGCGCAAACCAGCAAGCGACCTGACCTGCATGCAAGCAGACTAAAGGATCGGGTAACACTGGATTAGGTCACGTGTGCGAACACAAATAGAACGTTCGTCAATCATAACAGAAGTCAACCGATACCCCTCTTTACACCTTACTAACCCTACATTACGAAACAGACAACTCTGCTGTACTTCACTACTCTTCGTGTTTCTATGCATAAAATGCTACAGCCTTGAGTAGTGGGGAGCGTCATTGCGCTGCAAGTATTTCAAGTTTCAGCAGTAATCCGCCATGGATATTTGTGAGGAGCATTACGGGTTCCAGCCAAGTGAACAGGGTATGTTTGAGAGGTCCTTATGAACGTCCGTCTCTAGAGTTGCACTTCTTTACAGTATCTAAGGATTCTGCCAGACTTTAATTATTCTTTTATTTTCCTTTCTTGAAGAGCTGGCAAACGACAATTTGACAGGGCTTGACTTGGACGAGATATTGCTGAGCGAGGGCCATATTGCTAATGGGTGAGTGCTGTAGTGCAAGTAATTTATCAGAGTCGGTAGTTTGATGTGAAATGTTACACCGTTCGGAAGAAGCAAAGAGGTTAACTTGCTCTGCTTAGACCTGCCTCTATTTCCCCGCAACGACGCAGTACAACACTGAACCTCAAGTGAAGCTTATTTTGAATGAAATCCTTAAATAAACAGTGCTTAAAGGACTTCAATGCAGACAAATCAAGCGCCGCTGCAGCCTCACAAATTAACCCTAATTTTTCGCCGTATTGAGTAGTTACAGAATGGCTTTTTTAATTGATTTTCACTCAGTGATTCGAAGGCACTTTGCTCTCTGTTAAACAAGTGTATTATTTTCCATGCAGTTGATAAGGGCTAATGCATTTAGCTGGCCGTTGCAGAGTAAAATGCTTAGTCTCAGCCTCGTTAAGTAGCTTTATATTTGCAGCTAACAGTTACCAGTTAGAGTCTTTCAGGACTTAATAACTTGATAAGATGAGATAAGATGAGGAAACAATTTGACGGGTTGACAAATGGACACCAATTCTCTTCTGCGATCTTTTTGCTACAGAAATTCAGTTAGATGAAGTATTGTTTCTAAGCACAAACATTGCGAACTTAAGTTAAAATTTAACAAGTAACAATTGCAAACTGTTTAGTTAAAGATCAACAAGCAAAAGAACTTCCGTTGTTCCGTCACTCTTTTGGACTTTTTCACGCCAACAAAGCTAACAAGCTAAGGGGCCGACCATTTAACTTTTGAGGGGGGGGGGGTGGGCTTTTTTGTCAGTGCAAGATCTTTTTTTATGCCTCTGTTATGCGGTGAGAATTTTTTTTCCAATAAGAAAAGAGGGTTTTAGTCACCATTTTGCTGTGCAGGAATTTTTTTCGGCCCTTCGGACCGTGCAGGAAATTTTTTTTCAAAAAAGCCCACCCCCCCCCTCAAGAGTTAAATGGTCGGCCCCTAAAATGTTCTTTTTCGCTACAAAGAAAAATATTTCACACTCAAGATACTTTATTCTTGAAAACTATGGTATTTTAGGGTCAAGTATCTTAGACATTACGGTCTCGGATTTAATCCCGAAATCAAAAGAAATTTGGAACTCATAAGGTTATGTAATTAAGATCCAGTTTGGACCTTTTCGACCGAAAAGCGAGACAAATTCAATTTAGCCACAGTTGTAGGAGGGGAACAGAGACAAAATTTACTTAGAGGCTGAAGGCAGATTCAAGTACATAACATTGAATGCCTTTTCTGGCCATTTTCAATGCGCTTGTTGTGACAAGAAACTATACAACAGAAGCCTGTTGTAGTTCCTTGGCGTCCCGTTTTTTTTTGTATAAAAACAAACTGTTAACCACATACTTCTATAAAAGGTCAACATTATTTTGCGTGACAGAAAAAAACTAATAATTTAAACTCCACTGAACGAGGGTACCGGAGGTTATCACAATGCCAAAATTGTTTTAGGTAAAACTAGGCGAATCTTTCGGCGCAGAGCCGATTGCCTAATCAAAAGATGAATATTGAAAATGACTCAGTCGTGTTTTGTTATGCTGAGGTAAAATTGTAATCGCCTAATCCTTTAGAATTTAAAGTTATAAGAAAAAAGCTTTTATCAAAGACATTTTGTTTACTTTGGTTTAAAGGTGTATAATTTATATTCAAACGAGAAAAAAGTCATCGTGCAAAATTGGATAAATTATTAAGCGCGTACCGAAAAAAAGAAGAAAAAAAAAAACGAGCCAAAAAACGCTGCTCGAAAGAGGGCAAATTACTGATTGGTTTAGCGAGCTTGACTTGAAACTCTTAAAAACAAGGGAAGAAATTCACTTACTCATGCCTTTTTTATACAACAAGAAAAAGTCAAGAAGTTCGAACCACCTGAATTAAAACCAATTGTTTTATTTTTGACGTTAATAACTTGATATTATTTTCTTCAGTAATGTGGTGCAACATCGCATTTTTATTTTATGCACAATTAGAAAAACAACAAAACGAGAAAAAAAATGTTTATCGGTGATAAATGTTTCGACAATGTTTTCTTCTAATTTTTATTAATTTTTAGTGAAAACAGCATTCCTACAAAATTGCTGAATCATATGGTCACTTTATCCCTAGCTCTTTTGGAAACAAGAGAAACAAGATTGATCAACGCTTAATTTCACGTATCAAATTCTCATTCGAGGAAGCGTCACGAGTTTTGATGAAAGGGTTACAATGTATTGACCTGGTCGCGAATATAGATAGCTTGATGCACGAAAAGACTTATTTACTTCAACTTCTTCTAGGAATGTTTTTACCCTTCTCGATTTACATTTCCACACTTGTTTTCTTTCAATTTTAGCTCCGTTACAGCAAAGTTTAAAAACACAACGCTTCGAATAAAAGCACTAGAATTTGGTTAAATATGCTTTAAGATTTCCCCTGCAAAGTGTTTCCTTAAAAAGTGTATTCTGGTTAGTTTAGTGATAAAACATTAAATGCGTAAGGCGGAAAAGGGGTTAAACTTTAATCCCTTCAAAGTACAGACGTTTACGTGAAAAAAAATTCGTAGATAAACAAATGCGCCAGTGTTATTCAGTGAAGGAGCAAATCATCGCTTTTCTAGAGTGGCTGACCACTCGACATTTTTGAGGTGAAGTTGTCTTTGGCATTCGAAAAATAATAAGCATATTTACCGAGATTACTGACTTTTCTACTGAAAACAATGAAAACTTTCATTCGCGGTAACATTAAAAATACAAGCCTAGAAAGCAATTCAATTATTTTTTTTACAAAAAATGTCTTGATTGCGAACTGACCATGTGAGTTCTTGGAAATTCAATTAGCGTTCGCTAACCTCAGCGCTTGCGTGTAGCGTATAAGGCTAACAGATTTTAATTGCATTCTTTTGGATCATACAAAGTTGTAATAATGATTTAATACATATTAAAATATTTTCTTGTCACGAATGTCAGACACCTTGACGATTCAATTTGCAGAACTAGCGGTCGTTGGGTCGCAAACACGCAACACAATTTGTTATATGCTGAAAAAAACTGCAACACTATGCTGAAAAAAGCTAAGGAATTTACTTTTTAAGTACTTTTTTTTTCTTGCGTTGTTCTTGGGGAAATTACTATTTTTCGCAAAAAAAAGCGATGCTCATTAATTAAACGTTTTTTTCTTCTCGGTTTATGAAGGCCATCGAAGTTCAAATTGAAGGCATAATACGTTTTCAACAGAGATTAAGGGCTGCTGCAGTGGCTTTCGGATTAACTTATCAACTGAAAATAATTTTGCACAATGTTTGAAAATAACCCATTTCACATTATATGTGTATTTTGAATATTTTGAAAAATAGCTCATATTTCATTGTTTTCCTTTTTTTAAACAGCAAACTGGATTTCCTATATGCGTCAGTTCAATGGAGGATTCCAGCTATAAGTGCGCGCGCTTTTCTTTATCCAGAATGCCCAAGCCGTATTCCACAATTACCAGAATGCGCGCGCGCGTCGTTATAGCTGGAATCGTCCATTCCTGCGCCGTAATCGATGCTTTTAGTTTCCCAAGAAATACAACAAAAGAAACAATGGTACCTCTTTTGCTTCACAACTTTTTTCCCAGTCAAACTGAGAAAGAATGGATTATCACAGTAAAAACAAACGACAAGAAATGATTTGACCTTTCACATATTTTTGACCGATTTGTCTAACTAGGTATTTTCTTTCAATTGTAAACGAAAACAGTATCTTTAACAAAAAAATAATAGAAGTTGTTGTTTTGTGGCATACGAAGGGGTTGCGTGTGTTCAAATTACGAGCCATTAATGCACTCGCGTGCTTGTGAGACACGCTTGCGTTCAAGTGGAAAACGGCGCCAACTTCTGCCGCCAATGGCGGACGCACGCTTTTGCGGTTAGTCACTCTCAGAGGGAAAAAAATATCTTGCATACCAAAAACGCACGCAAACTAGATAAGAAGCTGTGCGTTTTTTCTGAAAAGAAAGTTTTCATGTTTTCCTTTGCAAAAGAGAAAAATCTCCAAAAGCAAAACTGTTACCACGGGGGAAAAGTTACACAAGTGCGAACACCTCGGACATGTGATTTCACCAGTGTTTGAGATATGGTGCAACATTTTGGCCTCTTTCTTATCTAAAGATTTATTGAAAGAGTTTAATAAGTGGTGAAAGCTCACTGATAAAAGGAGGACTTTGAACTTGTTCAAAGTGAATGGAAGCGCGTGATACGCGTGAGCGACATCTGATTGTTATCAAAAATATTTCATAAAAACAGGCTCCACTTTTATGTGTAAAAATATCCCTTGCGTACTTATTGATGCCTATCATAATCACATAAATCAGCAAGCGAGTTACTCTCTTCAATTATCATTTGTTGTGATCTCAGATACCTTGATGAACATGCAGGGAACGTCAATTTCGGATTCTCGACCGCTGATCAGCAGCAGTACGCATCTGCGCAGGCGCAGGTTAATCATCCCGGATCATGTTTTGCTCTGGTAAGGGAACATTGTTCTTACCCGATACGAAAAGAATTCACTGAAGTTGCAATTTGCACAAGGTTTTGTAGAGATAAACCTAAATGTACAATGCGCTTCGTTTCAGTTGTCGCTATTATAAAGAGAGATGAATTTTGAAACGAAATTGAACTGTAAAACCAATTGAGTTCAACTTAATGATGTTCCTTTGTAGCACAGTTAAATCGCAGTATTGAACGTACACAGTTATGTGAAGTGTCGTTTTGGTGTTTACTAGCCCAAATCGGCTAACGGTGTTTACATTTTGTTGCCATTCAATTCAGATCATGTGATGATGCCTTTGGGTGGATACTTTTGTTAGTTTAGTTAGCTCTTTAAAGTCTTTGCATGATTTGTCACTTGCAGGACCTCAGCGAATGTTAAGTGAAGGCGTTAGCCAGTTTCCGGGACAGTAAGTAATTGTTTTCATCTTCTTTTGTGAGAGAGGATGGTTATCTTCTTTGCAATGCTTAACACATTTCCCACCCTTTCATCTGTAGACCCATTGATATTCCACGGAACATAAACTTGCAGCAGCAACCGCTGCCCCTAACACCGCCATATAGCGACGGACCTGATTCGCCAATGGAAGAGAAAGGTGTGGTTCATTTCGTGCATCAAATAACTAGTTTAACCAGTATAACAGGTATTTGGTCAGTTGAGTTAATTTCGGTCTAAAAATTTAATATCGAGTATTTCTGTAACAGAACTCCGTGCTTCTCAATTAAAATCGTGTCAAAAAGTTGAAGGGACTACTTCTACAATGGTTTGCAATGATATCAAGTCTAACGTTCATTGTTTTCACAAAATGTTATTAAAATGGTCAAGTGACTTATATTTGGAGGAACTCAGAAATTTAATAAGTGATGTCCTTATGATCCAGCATTTCCTAATTTGGCGGGCAGATATGCCCTCCCCAAGTAATAAAATCTATCGACGGCCAGTTAAAAAAATCACATTGACTTAACATTAGGGAAAATCTATGTGCGATGTAGTTATAAGTGTGGTTTTACAGCTGGTTTGTAACATTACCTTTTGATAGCTGTTTTTTCGGCTGGGATTGAGTTTGAGTTTGGGAAAGTCTTGTTACAAACAATTGTTATCACAAGAGGAACAAAAAAATGTGTTACTACTACCTTCATCACAGCCCCCATTTCACAATTGCTTTGTAAGTTCAAGTGTAAAAATAACTAAGGTGAACTTAAACCTGTAAGATACATTTAGGTTATTAGTATTAGTTATTAGATTTTGGCTGTCTAATTTACTCATTGTTTCAGAAATGCCATTTTTTGGTCAATCAAGCGCCACAAATTTTCGTGTGCATTCTAAACTACCTTATACTACTAACGAGCCGTCAATCAAACGTTTAATTATCTCATTCCAGCTGTTCTCGGCGGCAGTACAAGTTCAATTGGTACGATAGACCAACAACAGCTGGACCGACTGTCGGGTCGACTTGATAGTGATCAGATATTGCCTTATGATCCCGCCAGTGCTCCGCTATACTTTACGCATCAGTCAAATAGGTATGTGCGTCGGCGCCAGTGGTTGGCGCGTTTAGTGCACGATACGAAAGGTTGCGTTCGCAGCGCGCGCGATCATCCAAGCGAATTCGGGCGTTTTAAGGATTAAGTGCCCGGTTTCGTAGCCCCTGGAGAGATGGCAACATGGTACGAAATTCCTTACAGGTAATAAAACGCACTTTTTACAGCAGGAGGTAGCGTTAGAGTCTCAAAACTATTTTCGATGTTTATTAAGTTCTTTGGTCATGAGTTTGTCTTCTCAAGTGCCTTTGTGGTGGAAGAAATGACACTTCTAAAAATAAGACAGGTGATCTAACTACATAGAAACCTCAAAATTGCTGAGTAATGTTTCATTCTGCGTCTATACTTACAGAGTTTGCACGCTTTATTAATAAATTCAATCAATGTTTTTTCTTGCATCAATAAGTATGTATAAATGATGTCCAATTAAGAAATAATGACTTGAAATTTTCACAGAAACTCCGGTTTAGAGATCCGAGGAGAATTGAATTTCTTCTTGGTTTCACAAGCGTTTAGTCCTGCTATTTATTGATTAGATTTGCATTTAGATATGAACTCTGAGCTATCCAACTGTGCACGAGCGCTTTCCCATAAATGAAAAATAGGACACTTTTCATAATAAGTCCCTGTTCTGGCAATTTTGGATAATTGGAATTATGGACAATTATCATTCTGCTAGAAACATGATGGAGTAAGAAAAATTCTCTTAAGGAAAGAAGCATGTTTCTGTATAAATTAGCAATGGGATAGTGGTTTAGCACGAGTCTAACGTTTTACTCGTCATTTTGTTTGCGTTCCCCTCAGTCAGAAGAAAACTGCTTTGCCGTTACGTTGGACATTTGACTCGATATCAGCCTCTATTTGAATGCTATAGACTTACTAATTTTTACTTTGATGCTGGCTAGTAGTACATTTGGTACTTTCGATGCAATGCCATTCTACGAAAGAAGTTGTTTACGCAGTTAGATTCAATAACATAATGCCAATGTGGAATCGAAAGATTCACCTTGAATGGCGTCGTAAAAATAGTTGTCTTAAATTTCAGCGAAACTGAACCAAGACGCAAGCGCAGAAGAACCCTAGAAATGGATGACGTCATCGCAAGTCAGTCATCAGCCCTTGGTATTCCGCCGATTAAAACTGAGCCAGGTAGCTACAGAAAAAAAAAACACGTATTAAAACCTGGAATTCTAGCCTAAACAGGTGCTTATTTGATTTAAAAATACAAGGAAACATA
Organism: Scolanthus callimorphus; assembly: GCA_033964015.1. NCBI lineage: Eukaryota > Metazoa > Cnidaria > Anthozoa > Actiniaria > Edwardsiidae > Scolanthus > Scolanthus callimorphus. The sequence goes on along the minus strand of CM066916.1, from coordinate 25,697,882 downwards.
GGTATGGACAATCTTATAGGGATACCATTATCAAACCCCCGTAAAAATGTCGTCAGACTCATTTAATTGTTGGCTAAAAGTGACTCCTAAAATTCATTCGTTTTTCCACCCGTTACACAAGGTCATGTCAGAGGTCAGCATGGCGGTCTAGAAATCTTGCTTGCTGATTGGCTTGTATCAAAGTTTCAAATTGTTGCTAAATGGTTTCCTTGCTAAAGACGTTTTGTATACAAACGCGTTTGATTGAGATATATCTGAGAGGCGGAGAGGTCATGTGTTAGGTCAAGCCATTCGTTCTAAAGGCGTTGAAATGCGCTGTTTGCTAACTTGGTAAAATAGATAGTGATTCTAAGGCAACCAGAAATCTGCTTTGAATTGTTTTTTTATTATTAAAGAGCCCGTGTCAGCCATAAAATTGATAAAATGGATAAAATTGCTCTATATTCTTTAAATCAGCCGATGGAAATGGATGCTTTCTCCGACTCGGTATGTCCTAGGGTGACAAAATGGCGGCGGACACAGTCTCTTTAACACCAGACTATTATAGCTCCCCTTAGAACTGATTTTCGAGGGGATTTCCTCCTAAGAAATGACAAGTTTTCTACAGATAAATATTTCTATAATCCTTAAATGTCCGTGATTTCTCGCTAGGAATCCTTGATGATTTGTGTCATGACTCGGACAGCACAGAAAGCCTCGGCAACGAGACTGAATCCTCGTCAGCCGAGATGGATACCTCGTACCAGTGTCTCAAATGGAAGACTTACAAACAAGCACAGTGGGTCACCCTCTATGACGCCGAGCAGAACGAACTGTGAGTTACTCCCTTGTCTTATCTCTCTGTTTTTTAAGGTAGCGCAGCAGGCAAAATCTATTTTAGGGTTTACCTGTTTTCGGGAGATGCCATTGGCGCCTAAATAAAACATTATAGGCCACAAATAGAAGTGTGGTCGTCATTATAGAAAGCTGGTCGCCATCTTTTTCTCCCGAATTTTCGGATCATGCTACTAAATTTGCGACATCAAATGGCAATTTTGAATCTTTGTCAATTTTACCCTCCAGACCCCCTCCGGACTTCAAGGTCGATGCCGATAAAGGCTTCAACTTCTCGTTTGCAGACGATGCCTTCGTTTGCCAAAAGAAAAATCATTTCCAGGTAAATTGTACTACTTGTAAAGAATTTTAATTTTAAGCACGATTGGCATTTTGTTGGAAAACAATGTGATATTTATTTTGTTTATTGTTTTGCTTATAGGTTACTTCAAATTTAAAAACACATGGCATTCCAAGGTTTGTCAAAGTAAAGGTAAGGAACTGTGACTGCCTCCTCAATCGGGCGTTTGCAGGTGTTGTGTGACATTTTGATCGCAGTAAAACAAAAATACCATATTTAAAAAGAGCTTGCCGAAATACGTTAAATCCTAAAATTGGAGGTAGTTTCCATAAAAAACACACAAGTCATGAGCGTCGGAAGTTGGTTGTTTTCCTATAGGTTTAATGTTGTGGTAAACCTATAGAGAAACAGCTTACTTCGGCGGCTCTTCCTAATCTTTTAAAATATGGTATTTTCATTTTATTGGGATCAAATTTTAAAATGCCACAACTCCCCATACTAGCCCGGGTATCAGGACCTTCCTCTCTCATTTTCTAGCGGAAAAAATTAACTTCCGCCTGATACTCAGGCTACCTTAATACTGGATTTTAGCCAATAGGGATAGAGGGGTCACCGCTGTTTTGGAGTTCCATTGGCCATTTTCCCAGATTTATCCATGTCCTGCCGATAGGTATAGAATTAAGTATAACACGAAGCTCACTCCGAAAAGCATAACTGGAAATTCAAGTAAAGATCGGAAGACTTCTGCAATATTTGGTTGAATTCAAACCATTTTCAAGCATACGTTAAAATGACAGTGCAGGCTATTTATATTGGGAGGGACGCAATCACAACAAAGCTAATTGTTGCGTAGGCTCGGTTTCCAGCCGTTGAAGGTGAGCCCGTGCGAGGATTCGTTAGAAACGAGACCAGCTACGGCTGGAAACCGAGCCTAAGTCTGGCGCTGCTTTGATATCATTGTTCAGCGAAGGCGCTAGTTTCTTAATAAAAAGAGATTCCAGGTTTTTACCCTTATTGTTCCGATTGTTTGTTTTTTTTTATCACAAAGTACACCATGTCCTTAACTGTTTTGATGGCCTCGATGCTCCTTCACACTCTAAAGCGATTTTTGAAAAGAATGGCCAGTTTGTTGAAATGCCGGATCTAGGATCACGTGCACGAGGCGCCGCTGCCTCGTGGTCCATGTGCACGAGCCCTAATGTCTACTATATTCTCTCGTTCCATTACAGGAAGAGTTCAAACCGTTGGAGAAATTCAGACTTCACCTGTTTGGAATCAAGGTAACCGGGAATGAGATAGTTCATTTCATTTGGTAAAAATGGCTTTCCAGGCTGTTTCAATGTTACAGTAACAGTTCTCTTGTTACTTTCCGTTTGAGTCCTTTGCTTTCCATGCGCTGTTTTGTCACATTTAATAGGCTGATATTTTATAAAGCGATTGGTTACTTTTTTACTCTAATTCATGGTACAAAACCACTTAATAATCACTTATAATGTTATCTGTTGCTTTGCACGTGAATTACGAATTGCCCAAAGTAATTATCGATGATATCCTGTGCAGGTCGAGTCACCTGGCTCCACCATCAAGGTTGAACAGTCGCAGGCGGATCGAAGCAAAAGACCGTACGAGGCTGCAGTGTAAGTGGCTAACGATAACTCCCCACAGCCGCACAAAGTGTTCATGTGTTTTATAGTTTCTCGTAAGGACTAAATAAAAGGAGCTGAATAATAGCCTCCTACGCGTCGCTTTTAGGGTCCCTTTTAGGGAGGTGTTCTGTGGAGCAGGCGCTTGTGGGACCTCCCTAAAAGGTCCCTAACAGCGACGCGGAGGAGGCTAGCTGGAGTGCAGAGATAAAAAGAAAATCGCGCATATTTGCAGTTTTCTGGTAGTTATATGAGGTGAAAACAGCCAAACTCTTGCCGCCATGCACCGTAGAGTAGGACGCTGACAACATGGAAATTTCAGAGAAATGTTGATTGATCATTGCATTTCGGTTGATTTCAGAGAAAGCAGAAACCTTGCTAACAGGGTAGGGTAATAGAAACTAGACCAACACCTCCCTCATTCAATAAGGTGGTCGATAACGCGCCCTTGTGCACAATGCAGCTGTTAGTTGTACGACTACACTCGTATCTTTTAGTACAGTCACAAAGTAGCACGGATGGCTTTACAGAATAATATGAACGCGTTCTTTTTTTACTCGGGCTTCCTGTTTTGCGGCGATTTGCTATATAAAGATAGATATAGACAGAAGCCCGAGCTGACGCAGTTATGCGTCTAGTCCTTTATAGTCCTTGAAAAATTAACCCCAAAGCACCAACGAAACGATTCCTAATTTCCATTGCCTGCAATTATAGCTCAGAGGGAGCCTCTATTTGAGGTGCCATGAGTGGGTGCGACCTAGACCCTGGCAAAGGCTGGGGCCTTTCCACAGGGGGACCGCAAGTAAAACAGTTAAAATCCGATATGGCGTGCAGACAGCCGGAAAGACAGGGCGAAAATCGGGGCTAGAATTTATCTTAATGACTTGTCTTAATGATTTGCGTCATCTTCCCGGCTGTCCGCCTGCCATATCGGATTTTAACTGTTTTTCTTAGGCGGTCTCCCTGTGGAAAGACCCCAGCCTTTGCCAGGAACTTCTTCCGAGTGACCCGCCATCTTGAAAATTACCCAGAAGACCCTGGGAACGAGGTTGGGTGCGATCCCAACCTCGTTCTCCTTCATTACTAATGCCCAGTCCTTCCTCCCTTACCTTTACCACAGGATACCCGTGTCACACAAAGAGGAGACCAGACTAACAGTTGGAAGACTACATTTCAGGTTAGTTAGTCACGACTGATACAGCCGATTGCGTTTGAGCGTTTTACCCTAACAGTTCGCACGTTATGTTTGAACGTTTCAAAGTTGCGTGTCTAGGATGAAACGAGACCTTTCTATGGCGAACCAAAGAGTTCTGTATTCTCTGATTGGTCAGTGAAAAATACACATGGCGGTTGCCCTTGGAAACGTCCAACTTTTTGTCTCATAACGCAACTTTCAAACGTTCAAACGTAACGTGCGAACTGTTAGGGTAAAACGCTCAAACGCAATCGGCTGTAGTCTTCGGAATATTTTTCATGCTTTATAAAGTTCATTTAGAAATGATTTTGACCGGACTCGACGAACTTTCTTTTACAGTGAAACAACGTCGAACAACATGAGAAAGAAGGGCAAGCCGAATCCCGACCAAAGGTAATGTTGGGTTTTACTGGTCGTGCTATCTAATTGATCCAATCAGAAAACCAACAAAGAAAGACATGTGTCAATTGTTTGTTTGTGTTTGTTTGTTTGTTAGTGTTTGTTTGTGTTTGTTTGTTTGTTTGTGTTTGTTTGTTTGTGTTTGTTTGTTTGCTTGTGTTTGTTTGTTTGTTTGTGTTTGTTTGTTTGTTTGTTTGTGTTTGTTTGTTTGTTTGTTTGTTTGTGTTTGTTTGTGTTTGTTTGTTTGTTTGTGGGAGCTCTAAGGGGTTCTATGTGCACCTTATATAACAGGTTTTGTGGGATAGTCACCCTCTTTGAAAACCCTGATTATGTCTATGAGATGGAGCGTTTTACTCCCTTATTTGCCCGTGATTTTGCTAAAGCGTCGTTTACACGCGCAATTTTTCTTTGACAAGAAAACTTGACCGTGTAGACGCGCCAGCAATTTTCCTTGACAATTTAAAAGTTAGACATGCTAGCTTTTGTACAAGGATACTTGTCAAGGAAAACTTGTCAAATTTGTCTCGTCTACACAAGCAAATAAAAATTGTCAAGGAAAATTGCTGTCGCGTCTACATGGTCAAGTTTCCTTGACATGTTTTCACTTTATAATTTGTATTTGCTCGTGCGGCAACAATTTGGCATTTGGCGCGTCCTGCCTCGTACCCAGGCGCGATCTAACGATTTTCCAGGCGAGAGCGCCTGGGAGCGAGCTAGTGCGAAAGGCATCATGGGAAAGGCGAAGCCTTCCCATGATGCATTGCGAAAGCGAACCGTTCCCAAGATGCATTGCGCGCTCGCTACCAGAACACTCGCAAGAGGCTTTTCTCTCTGTTTCTACCAAATAGAGACGCCTAGGGACGAGGCAGTGGTGCGTCTACACGGCCAAGTTTCCTTGTCAAGGAAAAATTGCTCTCTAGATAGTCCCACCATAACATAGTCTTTGATCTCGTCTTGTAGATATTTCAACCTTGTTGTGGCGGTCCACGCACACGGAAAGCATGACAGCTACCTGGTCGGCGCATGCGCGTCAGAGAGAATAATCGTCAGGGTGAGTTGAGACTTTTCCCACAAGTCTGTGCGCTACATGTATAAAAACAAGGTCCCGGATGTCTAACTTTTTCTCTCGTCCCCAGGCCTCTAACCCTGGTCAATTTGAGAACGATGTCGAAGTAGTGTGGTCACGTGGTCTCACTGCAGATTCTGTCTTCCGAATGGTGAGTTATAACGTGAGCTGCTCCCTTTAATGTAATCTGTTTGGATTCCTGTGGTTCAAGGGAGTAAAGGAAACGAGGGGATTGGTAGCGAGTCCCTTACCTCCCAAAGAGAAAATTCTTGCTACCTCATAGTAGGCCGCAGCGCTTGTTTCCTTTGTTTTCTCCGATAAATGTCTACAAAAGAGTCTACTTACAAGAAAGAAGTCTAGTAAGCCTGATAAGAAATACAAAAAGGCCAATCCACAACCCAATCCCATCCTTTCAATAAAAGAAGGAAATTCTCCAAATGTGTACTTATCTAAGAGATAAAAAGGTTTTTTCACAACTGTAGATGACTATTTTGTTTATTTGTTGCGAAACGTTAATTGGATAATTGCATTTCGGCTAACTATTAAAGAGCCTGTGTCACCCGCCATTTTGACAGCATAGCAACATACCAAGCCGGAGAAAGCATCCATTTCCATCGACTGATTTAGAGAATATAGAGCATTGTTATATAGCGAGTGCTCACTCCAACCGAGCGCGCACTCTTATTGGCTAAATCAAGGTCACATGGTGAAGTACAAATCAAATATTCCCCGATCAGTCAATATTTCGAAAAAATAATTGACCGATAGGGGAATATTGCCTTCGCGCGTCGCGTTTGAGAGCGGGAAAAATAGAAGTTTATTGTAAACACGCGTGTCTCTTTAAAATCCTTTGCTAATTTTGATAAGTTTTTGTTATGCAAGAAAATTGTGGGATTTTAGGAGTGTTTTATTTTACATGATGCAGTCGCGCACACACTTTGTAACTTCTCTTTCGTTCTTGAAATACATTTGTTTTGATCATTTGTTTTGATTTAATAATTACAGTTTATTTTTTGCTATATAACAAAACACTTAATGACTGCTTCCTCGGGAAACACCAGTTTTGTTTCCCTCGAAACTCGATGTTTCCCGAGACATTCTCGGGAAACAAAACTGATATTTCCCTCGGGAGCAGTCATTAAGTGTATAATGTTCTCAACTGAATTTTGCAAATCAAATCCAAAACTTTGTTTATAAGAGATTTCTACACCTAATTCGTCTTCTAATTTTGAAACGAAAACAATAACAAAGGAGTGGATGACACGGGCTCTTTAAAATGTTTATCATATTCAACAATGGCCATTATAAACATACCAAAACATCCGGTATAGGCACTGTGCTTAAGCCGAATTTCGGTTTGTACCGCGTATAAACAACATGAAGTGTCGCGTGATCAGAACATGATAATTGGAGAAGGGTTGACAGGATGTGTTAACACGCGCTCACTACTCTAGTGATAAGAGGTCAGATCATCCTATTGCAAATAATTCGCTGAATGATCTTCATCTTCCTAAGACTTTTACCCTTTGGACACTTGACACCAAATAAATAACATGATGACTACTGTTACTGCGATCAACTCCCACTTGACATTTCTGAATGCCAAACCCGTCAATCAAGCTCGTGAACTCCACGATATCGTTTTTCACGTGAAATTTAACGTGGAATTCACTCGTCATGCGATTTACGCGTTCATTTAGGACTAACCCTGGTGGTGTGTTTCAGGGTCGAGTTGGGATCAACACAGACCGACCGGACGAGTCCCTATCCATACACGGTAACATGAAACTAACAGGTCACGTGGTACACCCATCGGACATGCGCGTCAAGGAAAACATCGAGGAGGTTAGTACCCGCCCGTCACTTTTCTTGTACCCAGACCCTCTCAGCAACTCTGACCCTGCGCATGCGTGGCGCATGCGACCCTGGCGCATGCGTGTAAGCAAATGGCCCATTTATGCCAAATTACTTGTAGAGCGTAGGAGTCGAAGGCATCCGTTTAAAGGGGCACGGTCACCATTTTACACGATTTTAGGGTTAATTTAGGTAGCGTAAATGCAGTCAGATTCACAAGAATTGAACACAATAATCGTCTAGGTTTGTTAAATAACCTTTCAGCTACAAGATGAGTAAAAATTTGGAGTATTTCCGTGTGCTATCGAGCGGATGGAATTGGATTGTATATAATGCAAGTTTCACTGTTTTCTACACTCTAAATCTTGTCACTTTGCTGACTATTATTATGCTCACCTCCTTTAGAGCGGTTTTCACATGATTGTCGTGAAAACAATTGCAATTCAGCAATCACTAGCCAATCAGAATCGAGAGAAATCATGACTTGCTCCTAAATGGCTTTTTTCTTAGCCAATTGCAAGCCGAACCAATTACACAATTGTATTTACTACAGAATTTGATTGGCTGAGAAAGACGAGTAGCCAATGAGAACGCTAAGCAATCGCAATTACATAACAAGTCTTGACAGTCATGTGAAATCCGCTCTATACCATTTTCCGTTTCCACCAATGCACCAATGTTTTGTTGTTCCGTCTTTTCAGATTGACAGCAGCGAACAGCTGCGTAACGTAGCGCGAATGAAACTCTACAAATATCGGTATAGCCGGGACTATATGGACGTAGCAGGACTACCCACGGACCCAGATACTGGTGTACTCGCACAGGAAGTCAAAGAGGTCCTACCCGACGCCGTACGAGTATCGGTAAGTGCCCTATGTACCCGTCCGTGAACTGTGATCAATATTTGTGAGCGTTATTGGCGTGCCACATTGGTTTGCTTCTTTCCAACGAAATCTACGGCAACAACAGTTTATCACGTGGTACATTAAAGGGTGATCACGCGATCAATTTGAGGTTGAAAAAGCGAATGGCGTAACTGTCTTCTGGGAAGAGTAGAGCTCAGAATGGCTCCCTTGCCATAACTACTTTCTCAGTGGCCTTTTACGATTACCATCGTAGCCATATTAAAGAGCCTGTGTCAGCCGCCATTTTGACAGCATAGCAACATACAAAGTTGGAGAAAGCATCCATTTCCATACGCTGATTTAGAGAATATAGAGCAATGTTCTTGACTGAATTTGGAAAATCAAATCTGAAACTTTTTAGATGTTTATAAAGAGATTTCTACAAAGTAATTTGTCTTCTAAAGTCGAAAAACGAAAACAATAACAAAGGAGTGGCTGACACGGGCTCTTTACAAGTTATCTAATGAATGTTGTTTCGCGTGTTTGCAGGACGACGTGATGCTATCTGGTGGGAAAATGATCAAGAAGTTCCTAGTCGTCAACAAGGAGCGTATTTTCATGGAAAATGTCGGTGCTGTAAAAGAGCTGTGTAAACTGACAGACAAACTAGAGACGAGAATAGACGAGCTGGAAAAAGTCAGCAAGAAGTTGCAGACTCGCAAGAGAGCTGATACGTCAAGCAGTTGCTTCAGTAACATCTCCAAGGGAAGCTCTTTCAGGTACAATCGAATGATCCCTTGTTATGTCCCGTCCACATGGTGGGATATTGGTTGCTTCAGTAGCATCTCCAAGGGAAGCTCTTTCAGGTACAATCGAATAATCCCTTGTTATACCCCGTCCACATGGTGGGATATTGGTTGCTTCAGTAGCATCTCCAAGGGAAGCTCTTTCAGGTACAATCGAATGATCCCTTATATGCCCCGTCCACAAGGTGTGATTTTGGCTGCGTTTTGAGGTGAGACTTCTGCGTCGATTTTAGGATGATGCCAAAATTGACTTTTTTGCTAAAATGGCCGCCGCGAATCCAAATCTCTCAAATCAAACCAAGTGAAATACAAATACCGTGGTGCCAGAAAGAACACCTTCATGTTAGTCATGTGGCACAGATATGTTCCACAATTAAGTGTATTTTAAAAAGACCCTGTGCCTGGTGGGCATGAGATCTAGTTTTGTAGCCCATGAAAGTCTGTGCTAATGAGGTAACGGTGAAAATAGTGAACTCAATCCGTTTAAATCTCATGGAATTTCGATCCATCCTTTGGGCTAAAACCGGTTTAAGTGATATGTATTCATCGAACAGCAAACAAATAGTGTTACTTTCAAAGTTTCTTAACGTATTAGATAAATCCAGCAAACAGATCATAACGTTTTCACACCTATCGGTCACACGGTCTTTACAGCTAAAATCGTTGCATCGCGACCCGCGTTTTCAAAACATGGACTTGTTTTTGGCTTTGCTGTTTCACCAGTCAAATCTTATGAGCCAATCAGATTCTTGCCCTGTTTCGCCTAGTGCAGTCGCCTGGCTTTCCGTCGCGACGTTGTCTAGTTTTTGTTCAGTGGGAAGCCAGTTGACTGCAGTAGGCGAAACAGGGCAAGAGTTTCATTGGCTCAAATATTTTGATTGGCGGAATGATGTTTTTCAAAAACGTGGGTCGCGATGCAATGGTTTTAGTTGTAACATGCTTCTTTCTCGTTCCAGTCGGACAGCCTCGATTTGTAGCAAGATAAGCAGTGCGAGTTCGCCCGTCTCTGGTGACAAGAAAGCGAACGGCCGCTCACAACATCGATGTGGACACAGACGCCATAGACACAACTGCCACCAGGTAGACGATCAACATTGTTTTCCATTTCTTCATCGTCGATCTATTTAGGTGCACACACACAAAAAAAATCTCTATCGCTGCCGCTTCTGTGGCTGGCTGGGAAAATTTTGGATCGAAAAGGAGGTTGCTGGGGGAAGAAAAAAAATCCACCAATGTGTTACCAGGAAGTTGTGGGAGAAATTTTCTCAACCCTTTCTGGTTACATGTACAATATGAATTTCGTTTGCTTTTGTCTTTGAAGAAACCGCCTGTTGAAGGGATGCCTGTGGCCGAGCAAGCCTGGTGCTCACCTCGTTTTCTTCAGTTCCTCGTTATGATACTCGTGCTTGTCATGTGCTTAAGGTGAGTCACACTACTGCGCATGCTCTGGAACTACTAACACACTACTGCGCATGCTCTGGAACATATCAAGATAGCTAGCAGTGTCGCCTTTCGAGAGATTGACCGGGCTTCCTGTGGTATCTTGTCTACCTTGTTGCCAGGCTCTTGACCGTGAACAACACAGTGGAAAATGCACATAGCATCTTTCCTCGAGTATATTTGAGTTTTGGTTGAGTTTTAAGCTTTCTAGGCCAATAGAAATAGTGAAAAACTTACTGGGATTCCAAATATGGTATGCAGATATTTCCTTATAAGGAAGTTGGAGAAAGTTGGACACTTTTTCAAGGGAACTATCTTGATGTGTACTAACACACTACTGCGCATGCTCTGGCACTACTAACTCGCAATGCACCATTCTCGAACCCAGAGCTCCCCGGCTCGTCGCCTCGCAGGGAGGGGAGGCTCTGGTGACATCCATTTCAGGGCCTTCGCTGATTGGCTGTAGCTTAATCTCGCTTTATAAAAAACATATATGTCAAGTAACACTGGCAATCGTTTCCTAGTCGTCTTTTCAACCTATGCCTCCGACTTGAACGCTCCAAAAGTAATTGTGGGGCATAAAACCACCATTTTCTTATACGCATGCGTCGGTGGCTGTCCCCAGAGCCTCCCCCGCGAGGTGACGAGCCGGGGAGCTCTGGGTACGAGAATGGTATGCACGAGTCCAGTTCATCATGCGCGCGCTGAACGTCGGTAGTTGGGCTACATTTCACGGACCAAATGCCCATCCTCGCGCGCCAGGGTCCTCCCCTCAACTCTTTTCAATTTCCCCAGGGGGAAGGTGAGAAGAAGGCCCTTGCGCGCGAGGATGCCAAATGCCTTGCATGCGCGCGTTGCATCCTGATAGTTCAGTTACATTCCAAACGCATGCGCGCGTTGCATCCTGGTAGTTCAGTTACATTCCAAACGCATTTCCTTTAGTCGTCCTGAAACTTTTTTGTCCAATTTCTACAGCATTGGTGCCATGGTAACGATCTATCTTATGCAAGATAAAGACTCAGCTGGGTCGCCTAGCAACTCATACGAGGAATACGCGAAACCACGTGGTCCATACGTCAACACTACGTCATCAACTATTCACGACAATCAACACAATAGCACCACAGGAAGCCCGAGCTTAGTAGCAACTATAGTTACAGTTCCGGAAGTGAAGACATCTTCCACGCCTGCTCCGGCGTCGCCAACAGCGAAACACGCTAATGGTAAGTGGACCATGAAAGATTAAATCGACAACGAGGTTCCATCTTTATTTTGAAAGCAGCAGTTTCACAATTTTAGGGATCATGTGACTGGGTTTGAACAGTCCAATTTAATTCAGAATTAAGCAAAATAATTGTCCAGCTTTGTTAAATTAACCTTACAGATCAGGGGCGTAGCCAAGGATTTGAGAAAGGGGGGTCACATCTTAATGTTTACTGTACTTTTCATTACAAAGGGGGGGCTACGGTTACGCCCTGCAGATAGAGCGGCAATTCAGATGAGTGTCGAAAATATTTGTATTTGCGTTTACTTTTAATTTTCATTGATCACTCATTTCTATCAGCCAATCATATGCTGTGTTTAGTGATCACGTGCTCAGTTTCATTGATCACTCATTTCTATCAGCCAATCATATGCTGTGTTTAGTGATCACGTGCTCAGTTTCATTGATCACTCATTTCTATCAGCCAATCATATGCTGTGTTTAGTGATCACGTGCTCAGCGCGTCATAGTTTTTTGCTTATTCTTATAGGGCCTCCGTTAGAATCCATTTACATCATCGCGGCCAATAAAATATGTCTATGTCTTTAGGGAATGCAGATAGTAGATAGTCTATATCAATGTCTTTAGAATGTAGATAGTTATTTCGAGATTTCTACACCTTAGTTCGTCTTCAAACGACGTTTCAAAACACGTCTGATGTCTTGTAGGTGGCGAGCCTATGCCAACTGAAGGGGGACGTGATACGCTTACACCACCACATCTCCCAGTTGGAACAGAAACAGGGCACAGCAAAGTCACCACCACCCCACCCCCCAGGAGATGCACTTGTTGCTCCTCCACTGAGAAGTGTGGAGGAGTTTCCGTCAAGCTTCTAATGGGGAAGCCCGTTTATTATGACACGAACAGCGTGTCGTCGTCACCAGGTAAATATGCAGCAGCACTGAGTACGTTACTAGGCCTAGTTTATACGTCGTATTTCGGACGAATATAATTCAGACGAATTTAATTATCACAATTAAATTCGTCTGAAATGCGACGTATAAAACGAACCTAAAAAGGTCGAAAATTAAATTCGTCCAAGACGTTGTATACGTCGATCCCGGACGTATACAACGTCTGTAGTATGTCTTCGTTTTATTTTATTCGTCGTATAAAACGAACCTCCATTTTATACGTCGCACACGAATTTAATTGATCAATTAAATTCGTCTAATTAAATGCGACATATAAACTAGGCCTCAGAGTAAGAATCTCCTATATGAGGTTGCATAATTTCCAAGAGCTCAACAATCAAATTTCGCTCAGACGATAGATATCGTTTAGTATAATAATTACACAAGCGATTCCGCGCGCTGATTGGTCGAGACGTTCGTCATATTTTGCTTTATTCACCTGTAGGTTAACATTGAAAGCATTGGGGATCGTGGGCGCACTTAATTACGAAAATTTTAAAAGTTACTTGAGTAATTATACTAAAACAATTAGTCGCCTCAGGCTCCGTAAATATCGGCGAATAGACACCTCGACTTCGGTCACTGTTCGCCAATATCCCATTCTTTCGTGAATTTACCCCACTCCCCCTTTTGAACTACAGTTGTCTTGAATGACTAGTTGTCTTGTTCTCTGTAATTTTACAGGCACGACGCCTACAGTATCTCAAAACTACAAGCTGAGAATCGTAGAAAAGAATTTTAAACTTAAATGTGATAGCTGTGGGTAAGTTATTTACCAGAACTGTTCGCCCAAAAATTATTGGCCACGAGCGTCCGGGACAGGCGCGCGAAACTCAGTCTATTGGGAGAAACTCTTGTATTTTGGAATGATATGACCATGATATAAACCCTGGGCACAGTTTCACTTTTTCATGGTCATAGGAAGTCTGTTCCATCACTCAAAAAAGAGATTTTCCTAGAAAGACAACCTGGAGAAATGAGAGAATATATATCGAAAATTGAGAAGATTTCTTGGCTAACGTGGTGAGAGTCGGTATCCCTATCATCTATCAAACATGGAAACTGAGCTCAACAGAGCACTACTGTCCATGCTTACATAGGAAACAATTATGCTTTATTCTTCTCTAATTTTTTTTTTTTTGCTTCATCTGCTTTTATTTATTTTATGTCTATTTTTTCTTCTTCAGCTCAACAAACTCTACGTTTTATGTGCCATACAGCGAGAAAATCACGCCCCAACCTATCACGTTAGAACTAAAGTAAGAAGCCATTCTTCAGATAACTTCCATTACCGCTGTCTCATTCACCGATAGAACACGTTCTTATTTAACTTTGTCGTTTCTTTGGTTTCGCAGTACAACTACAAACACGAAATTACTACTTTGCAAGACATTGCAGGGAGATCAGTGTCCAGAACATAGCACTGTACCACCGTATGACACGACACTTACAATGGTAAGTCACTTAACCAATAAGAAACGAAACCCATTCAACAACAAACCAATCAGGCCAATAAAAACCAAACCCATTCAACGACAAACCAATCAGGGGCCATAAGAAACGACACCCATTCAACAACAAACCCATCAGGCTAATAAGAAACGAAACCCATTCAACAACAAACCAATCAGGGGCCAATAAGAAACGAAATCCATTCAACAACAAACCAATCAGGGCCAATAAGAAACGAAACCCATTCAACAACAAACCAATCAGGCCAATAAGAAACGAAACCCATTCAACAACAAACCAATCAGGCTTATAAGAAACGAAACCCATTCAGCAACAAACCAATCAGGGGCCAATAAGAAATGAAACCCGTTGAACAACAAACCAGTCAGGCCAATAAGAAACGAAACCAATTCAACCCAATCAGGCCAATAACAAACGAAACCCATTCAACACAAACCAATCAGGCCAATAAGAAACGACAACCATTCAACCCAATCAGGCTAATAAGAAACGAAACCAATTCAACAGCAAACCAATCAGGCTAATAAGAAACGAAACCAATTCAACAACAAACTAATCAGGCCAATAAGAAACGACACCCATTCAACCCAATCAGGCCAATAAGAAACGACACCCATTCAACAACAAACCAATCAGGCTAATAAGAAACGAAACCCATTCAACAACAAACCAATCAGGCTAATAAAAAACGAAACCAATTCAACAACAAACCAATCAGGGGACGAAGTAAGACTTCCGTTTAGTCGTGACTCGAGAAAACAAAGAGTCACTGATTAGTTTTCTTTACAATGAATTTTAATTTGAAAATGAGCGTTATTACTCTGTCAAGCATAAACTATGGTTGACAAATGTGAAATGACCCTTTGGAAGTGGTCAACAACAACGTGACACGGTCGTATATTCTTCTTATAAAATCCTCCTCCTCACACCTCTCTTTGCTATGCTATTTCTTCAGGATAACTGGTCCAAAAGTCACCGATGGAGGCTGCCGAGCGCTTTCTATTTCTGGAGCTCCTACCACTTCAGGGTGGTAAAACCTGCCAACACTCCGCGACCTACTGCGCATGCTCAAGAAGCCAATTGCAGCTCCAAGCAAGGAACAACTGCTAATGCGTTCGAAGACTTTTACATCTATTTTATACGCATGTGTTCAACATAGCAGATGTCTTGGATATGTATGTAGTGTTTATTTTATAGTAGCATTGTAAAAGTATTATAGCGAACTTTGGAAAGAATTTCTTAGAATCTTGTTTCCGTAAAATCGTGCACCGTTTTTGAAATGAGAGTCCAAGAACTCTGTCCCTTGTTTTTACACGACCCATGTGGATGAAACTGGTTCTCAGAAACGCGGTTATGATACTTGAGAGTGTTAATATGACACGGTTTCTTTGCACGAATAGTAGTTCTGTGAAACCAGTTTCATTATTGAGTATATAGTTTTTCAATGTAGTTAGGTATATGTAGCTAGTAAGACGAATCTTCTGGGAGAGAATCTAGTTGTAGTAGGTTGTTTATATTTATTACGTTGGTTTTAGTGTTTTAGTTTATTTTATACTTGGTTTTAGTGCATGGCGCAATATAGTTGGTGCGGAGCAAACGAAAAATGTAGCTTTAAGGTCGTTGTTTCGCTTTGCGCATTTTCCAAACGTCTCTTTGGCATGCTTTGGGTTTGGGGTTTCGCCAGTCAACAATCTAAGCAAATCAGGTCCTTGCCCTGTTTTGCCAAGTACAGGCTTATTGTCGCGACGAAAACCCTGTTGACTGCACCTGGGCAAGAACCTGATTGGCTTAGATGGTTTGTCTGGCGGAACAGAAACACAAAAACAAAATCAAACCACGTTTGAAAATTCACAGTGCAAAACTACGGTGTTGGCTACAAAAAGAACGTGTTGCCCGTCGATTTGCCTAATGTTTTTCACGCTTGGCAATGTAATTTTTAATAACTCCAAAAAAAAATACAGCTTTTTGGGCGGTTGGGTTTTTCTGTGTAGTCAATCAAACCACGTGAGCCAATCAGGTCCTTGCTCAGTTTCGCATAGTGCAGTGAATTGGCTTCTGTCGCGACATGTCTCGCAAGGGAAGCCAAACAAATGCACTGGCAAGGATCTGATTGGCTCACACGATTGCACTGATGGACAGCGCAGAAAACCCCAACTGCCAAACTCCAAGAATCTGACAACGGCGAAGTCGCGTGTTACTTGAAACAGCTGTAAGGTGGACCCACAAAATTGATGATATAGAGTGAGATCTCTTAGCGCTACTAAGAGCCGTACTCTTTTTTTGTCGAGTGCTATAGTGCGAAAATAAGCATTCATTTATGGTCAAGGTTGCATGTTCATTGTACAAAGTGTAGCTCTGTCTTCAATTAAGTGAAAGGATGAAACACGTGAAATACTTTTACGATTTAAAGAGTGGTGTTTAATGCTAATTATCCAGTGAAAAGTTTTTCATAGGTTTTCTGTATTTTCTGTCTTATTGTAAAATGTGTGGGTTTTTTTCATCTTATAAACATTCCCAGATGTAATTTTAAAATAGCCTTTCGTATGTAAGTAGCTCAGAACTAGATTCTGTTTGAGCTCTGTACTTTGGGTCGTGAAAAAGAGTTAGGACAGTTAGCGACCTTGCCCGATAGCGCGGGCAAGTTCTAGCTCTATACAATATGTGTGTAATAAGGTATTCAGAGATAGTCGTGTGTCTTGTGTTTGCATGTAGCAGTTTAGAATTTGCTTTGGCCCATTCTTCTAAGTGTAAAATGATTTCAGTGTGGTGTGTAATTTACTACGATTTGTAGAATTCTGTGGAAATTCACACTCGAGAGTCAACCGACAACTGTTTTGGGATTTTGGCTTCAGCCAGTCAAACTCTGAACAACACTACGATAGTTTCCGCGCATTTCTGCCTACAGTAAACTAGAGTTATTTTTATCACGTGAAACTTTTCTGGGACTTTTCGTTGCCGAAAATTTGTGCGAACATTTGATTAGGTGGTTGTTGTTTGAAGTGTGATTCCACATAATTATGCAAATTGCAGCAAAAGTGTGTGATAGGACAGCAGAATGAACTCTCATTTCGCCATTATATTGAGCACTCGCCTCGTAAGAGTTCTATGTATTTGTATTTCGAAACGTTTATTTGGAGGCGCATGCGTAGAGATCGGAAAACTGGGTAAAATGAGTACCTTATAAAAGCCACATTGAAGTCATTCTGATTTAGCTTGCTTCATTCCTCTATTCTCGTTGAGAATATTCTACATATTTTCGTCGTTAGAGACTGCATAATCTTTCTTATAAACCTGAAGTTGAAGAACTTCTTAAGAGCAATTTTAAAAATAAGGAACTCATTCTACCCATGCTCCCTGTCGGTCTTGTTGTGGAGATTCGAGGGCCGCCCTAGCCAACGCTTGCACTCTGTTACAATTATATATCTGTCACCAGTGTGGATAAACGAAAACATTTGTATGAATTTTGAAATTTAAATGAAATTGAATTTTACGAAATGAATTTTTAGCCGATTGTAAATTTCTTTGACAATGAAAAGACGATACTATACGCGCGTTGCTTTGTGAAACTGTACTAGTTTTTGTCATTTCGAATGCATATATATTATACATACACATATACTCAAATTGCTCTAGAATAAAATTGTAAATCGGAATAGAGTATTTTTTAATAAATAATGAATGATTTTAGAGTGAGAAGGTGTTTTCTGGTAAGTCAGTCATCGTCTAGCAAACACGAATTGAATTATCATCAAGGGTTCCAAACTTTTATCATTCTAATACGTTATTTGCAAAGACATTGCTTGAAAGGAAAGACCTGTAGCCTTTGTTCTCTTGTCAAGTTGGACAATTTAAACAATACAAAAATATATAATGTATACTTTGAGTAGTGAGTTTTTCAAAACAATTGTACAAGATATATATGAGAACCCTCCTCAAACTATTTCAACATATTTCCTACAAAATATTACTGTACATCGTTGTCTACAGAGCACATTTCTGTTCCTTTTTGGTTTGACAAACCCTCCTGCTACTCCTGCCACATTTCAAAGTTATTTATCCAAGCAAATCCCCTCTTCTGTGACCTATATCTCATAATAAACCCCTGACATATCACCGGCAATAGTTATTATTTTAGAATGTGTCCTGTCAATAAATACCTGTGCATAAACTCTATTGTTGAAATAGAGCACCGATATTATTCCTATTTCATGAAACTTTTTTTGTAGATCTAAATGTATATCCCGGAATCAACTTCCTCGAGCTGCTTCCTCGTAGTTAGGAGGGGATAGAAGTACAAAGACCCATATTCTGGAGGTTGTAAATTGTCTACAGATAAAGTCACAGTATCGACCGTTCGTATATCAGTACTTTCGTGAAAGTCTTGTCCAAAATTGTCTATTCCTAAACTGTCTCGATCTTCAATAGTTCTCTCGTCGAGGATGTTTTCCCGCCCTTCGCTTTGAGTTCTTGTGCGATCATAGCGAGATTCATGGTCTGGAAACTCCCCGGTGATGTTAATCTCGGAAGTAATACTAATAAAACTCGGACAAGTGGTTAGCACGAAGCTTCTAGGAAGCCCCGTAGTATACGGCATGAAAGCCGATCCCGGTATAGTAAAAACCGGGATGCTTTCCTGGCTTTCGCTCTCGACGCTTCTAATTCCCGGGTCGTGAATGCAATCATTTGGGTCTGTAGGCGTTTCGATTGTGACCAGCGAAGAAGGTTGTTGAATAAATGATGGTCTAGTCCATCTTTTGTGGCATAAACAAGCCAGAATAATTGTGATGATAAGTAACCCTGTCACAGGAAAAATACTGATCATCCACTCCGGCAACATTATGTAAATACATATACTCTTCTCCAAGTCTTTCTGTTCATCCAGTATATATTTTTTACGTTTTCGCCCAGTAAAATGGCACTATTTATTCTACCAACAGCCCTTGTGTCGCCAGCAACCGGCGTCGTAAACTCAGATATTCCCACGTTTTCTTCTCTACTCCCGTTTTTGGAGGCAGTGAAACGAAAATGAAGTAGAAAATACAAGATAACGTACGCTCGAAGTCGACGAGTGTATTTACCAAATGTTGTGTACGAATGATAGAAACAACAGAATTTGCGAATGAATTTTCAAGAATCGTTTCACTTCGCCAGGGATATTTCTTTCTATCACACCTGGTTTAGTAGACGTTTGTGAAAGTCTTTCGCAATGATGATGCCTTTCAAGTTCGCGAACGACCGCCTGTTTTCGCACTTCAAGAGTGATTCACTGATCCATAACACCGACTTGCTTGTGTTCCAACTTTTTCAGGTAATAAAGTTTCCACTTCTGTGTAACACCGACCGCACGAAACACAGTGAAGTTTTCTCAAGCGGTAACACTCTTATTTTGAAGAAGATCCATAGACATGAACAAAGAAGTGTCACTTCCGTGTCTTTCTTTTGCCAATGAATGTTTTCTCTTTCTATGAAAACGAGCTGAAGTTTATAAACCACGTGGCCGAGTTATTGTGTTAGCTACAGAACTACCTGTGATTCTTCGCAGCACAATTACAAACATTTTCACTTCGCTCAGACTCCAAGTCAAAGACGTGAGATCTCTCGCATTGTTAGAAATCTGCGAAAAGAGGTTTCTTGTACATATGAAGCGTTTGTCGGTGATCAATGTTGCAAAGCGTGTAGTTATTCAACAGTTTCAAGCGTTCTTAATACATGCAACCACCAGACTGAAGTATTTAAGCTCCACTCAACTGTATCGGGGCAATACTCGAATTTTGTGAATACAATACTCGAATGTTGTGCATATGCGTTTTGCGATCGAAATGACAGCGGGAGTTTTCACGAAAACAAAACCACAATAAACCGACTCGACTCGGTCACCCTCCTCCAATCCCGAGTGATTCTAGAAAAACAACCTTCACGTTCTTCCCTATAGATACTTTTTCCTTTTTATCCCTTTACGTCTAAAGCTAATTTAAATAACATTTTACTAGCAGCGCATGTTTTCAATGTGTTTCCAAACACATTGATTTATTGCCAAAGTTATAAAGAGTCTGACAGATGGTAATTGGAAAGGAAACAAATAGAAAATCGGAGAACTACTTAATGTATTCCCCTTTATTCAATCGTAGTTTAACTTAAGGAGGAAAAGGGACAAATTAACGAATAATGCAATTTGATTTTTATCAAAGTTGAAGTTAATCAGTTTGAATATAGTAAAGGTCTTATCTAAGAAGTGTTTAATATAGCTACGATATAACGCGCGCCCTGATTGGTCCAAATCTATGCTCTATTTCACCGATAAAGTAATGGTTCTCCCCGCTATATCATAAAAGCATTAGAGCACAACTTTCTATGACTTTATCGGCAAATAAAGCACTTGTAATGTTGGAGAGACATTCGAAACGTTTTAAAATTACTCACCTGCGGCTCGTGATTTTACAACGTTCTCGTGTCTCTCCCAACATCACGGGTGCTCTATTGCGCCGATAAGTCATAGTTTTGCTCTCTAATGCTTAACTAAAACACGATTATTTTTTGTAACTTGTCTAGCGATGATGTTTGGTAAATTGTTATAGCGTAATAGCGCTTGAACGCGAAAAACTTATATTGCTGCTTCTCGATTTTCATCTACTCAACATATATTCTCTCCAGTTATATAATTTTTTTTTCTTGTTATAAATAATTTGTTTCGCATCTTTACGCGAGCTCTCAATCTCTAATTTGCAGGTCGCTGTTTCCCGCTGAGCATTTTCAAAACGTCGCTTTAGTTTGCGATTTTTTGCATTTTTTATTCCGCCAATTAAACGGCCATCTATAAGACCCCGTCCACACTAAACGGAAACGGAAAACGTTTTCGTTTGAAAACGATGTAGTGTGGACGAGGTCTAAAACAAGTCAGGTCCTTGCCTTGTTTCGCCGAGTGCAGTCAACTGGCTTTCTGTCGCAGCGATAGACTTGCCCCAAGTCGTACTCTATGTTTTTCCTTAGAACAATGTGAAAAAAAGAACACGGCCCGGTGGAGCGCGGGAGAGTACGACTTGTTTCGCTCGCACGCTTTCGATTTTAATTTGCATATTTTTGCCGCGAAAAACGAATGCAGAACAGCGCGCGCTTAAAGTGGCGTGATCTTCGTCAGCAGTGCGCGCCGTGAATTTTGTCAACAACTGAACATTTGCCTAAGAATCAAGAAGAAAGTTGCATGATTTCGTCGTGTTATAATGCTAGTTTTGGAAAATTTATCTTAAGAAATGCTTACGAAAATTCATCAGAATAGATCTACAAGTGAAAAGACTTTGAAGCGCAGCGTTTGATACCTAAAAGATGTTTTCGATCAACAGAGGATGTTGTTTGTGGGAAAAATATTTTCCGTTTCAAATCGCGCGAATGAACGACGATGGCGTAAAATGTGACGTCAAACTTTCTCTCACTCGGATTGGATGTTTATCAGACACACCTCCAACACACCCCCGACCTAAATTTCGGTAAAAACTGGCGGGAAGCGAGCGAGAAAAGTCCGTTGTACAAAATAAGCCAAGAAAAAAAAAGAGGAACAGCAGTCTATCGCAGCGACAACCCGGTCGACTGCACTAAGCGAAACAAGGCAAGAACCTGATTGGTCGATTGATCAGGCGTGGTGGCTTGATTCGCGGAATAGAAAATGCAAAATCAACCAAATCGCGCGAAATAGCTTTAACGACGAGGCTTGGTTAAAAATTCCAAAATGTGAATACTTCGAAGAGGAAATCACAGGACTTTTGAAAAATTCATTTTATTTCGATTGTATTTCTTTTCCAACCACGTATAGTCTATATTAATAATAGAATCAATAATTCTAAATTCAATAGGCTGCTCTTTCTATCTCTGCCATCTGACCTGCTGTGACTTGAGTTTGCGCGAAAGACACTTCACTCACAGGTATCCTGGCAGTGTAGTCTCACTTTACTTCAACTTGGCGACCTCTTCAAAATAAGCTGCTAAGACTTTGTGCTGTGAAATAAAATAAAAAAAGAAATGTTAATCCATCCTCGGAGACCCCTGGGTCTCCGAGGATGATGTTAATCAATGGAAAAATGTAGCTCTAAAATGAATTTTGTAGGAGAATTTAATGAAAATTTGGAGGATTTTTTTTGACGGTGATCTTGTCCGCCATTTTGTTTTTGGTTACCAAAATAACTAAACTTCCTCTGGTGGTACGAAAAGTTATGTAAACACTTTATGGTAAAATTTTCATTCACCTTAAACTGTCTATCCTGTTGCTCATCATCTACTAGACACAGACTAGAGACGGCAAAGTTCTAGAGCTATCAAACATGCTAACACAGTGTCTACCATGTTGACCATGTTGCAAATAGTTTTTATTTTAAGGTTGTTGCTCACAAAGAGCTTGGGAGCCTTTTCACAGCAATCTTACCCAACAGACGTATCAAAACTTCATGAACATATTTACTACACGCGCACATGTGTAAGCAGTAAGTGTTCGCAAAGTTTCTTCAATAAAATAATACCATATAGGTTTCAAACAGGAAGCCTGTTTGTAGGCGCTTTTGTGGATGTTTTACGGCGGAAAATCTTCAGTTTGTGATCGTGGATGCGCTGAAAAATCCGTCTGGCGACACGCGATGACTTACTTTAGCTATTCCGCCATAAAAACACCACAAACCGCCTGCAAACTGGACTGTGTTGTGCCTTGAAGTTCCCCTAAACTAGAGCAACGACATTTGTTTGCCATACAGTCGATTTCATAATTTGGAATCCTAGTTATAATGCTCATACATTTCTTCCGAAATACATGGCACCCAATTACAATCTATTTTGATAGACAACATGCCATTGAATGGCTTCTCTACCAGCCAATCAAAAAACGGTACAAAGTGATAAATCCTCACCCCGTTGATGTAGTTGGAGCGGTTGATCTTTTCGTTCTGTGAGTGGGCGCCGTCATCGCACGCGCCTATCGGGAGTAGCATAACATTTTTGCCCGTGGCTTCCTGGAGGGACAGGGTGACCGGTATGCTGCCTCCCTCGCGTGTCATATCGGGTTCACAACCAAATACTACAGACAAAGGAAGGAATAAAATGGTTCAACATTTGTACAGGAATAAAGCGCTGTTCATACTGACGTCATCTACTGTTATTGTTGTGCCAACCAGTGATCGATTGGCTCACAGAACAAAGGGCACTTTTCAATGTTATAAACAGTGAATAGCGCTTACACCTATTTTAGAAAAGGTTGCACCATCACAACTGACTGTTGTAGCCCGTGATGCATCATGGGAGCAAATATGTATACCAAAACAGAATCATGGATCACCCGACTTATGTCAAATGATTCTACAATACATCGCTCGCAAGGAATTTTGAAGTGGGTAAAACGCGAGAATTTCGTTCTTCTTACTCTTAGTTACTCCCATGATGCACCGTGGGATACAACAGAGAGTTGTGATGGTGCAAATGTTTTGGTGCAAATGAATACAACTATTTCAATTCCCTCCCTTGAGAAACCGCGTATCATGTAAATATAAGATGAATATCATGACTAAATGGCAGGGAAACGGGCCGTAACAAACTTTCAGCCAAAACGGTCAGTCCTTATTGGTACACGACAACTCCTAGCATTGGACCGTATTGCGAGCTTCACGCCGACTTTGAATTAGTAATGTGAACACCGGGGTAGCAGGAGTGAGCCCGCTTACGAACTTCTAGCATGCAAGTGCATACAAGCCCTGCTTAAGTGGAAGTACCAGTTTACCGATTCATTTTGTATCGTTCTTTAGAGAGAAAAATTGAGAAAATGGGAGAAACGTGTAGTTGCTTGTCTGAGTTTTTAATTAGTGTGACGTCATCTGTGCGCAGTGCTATTGAAACAGATGTAAACAAGCCAGAATTACCCCTACCCGCCCGATCTACAGAATTACCCCCCCCCCCCCCCCCCCCCCCCCCCCCCCGATCTACAGAATTACCCCTACCCGCCCGATCTACAGAATTCCGCCCCAATTTTAACCTCTGCCAATTCGAGGCCTTGGACGAAATGTATCGACACAGGGTGCCTGCATAACAAAAGCGTACCCGTTTTCATAGCATTCCTGCCGGCTTGGTAATGAGGGTGTTCATAGTCGCTCATCCAAGGAAGGCCACCGTGTCCGCAGCTGATCCTGCAAGATACCCGGGCAGTATTACACAATGCCGAACGTACCACGGTCAGCTTTGAGGGGTATGATCACCGAAAACATCAAGACTTGAACATCACCAAATGTTTTGTGTGCTTTCGATGTGCTGAATAATGAAATCATTATCCTGCTCGGTTTTGCAGAATATGGTCTGATTGGTTCCGCTACTCACTATCTATTCGTGATCGCGCCTATCAAACATTGATCTTATCTCGTCAAAGGCTGATTTCCATATACAGTGGTACCTCTATTAAGCTTGTCACAACAAAGATTGAAGACGACTTTCCTGTTGTTATCAATTGTCACAACATATCCTGTCACCAAAATGGTATTACCAATCATTATTAGGATTTTCTTCCCCGCCAAAAAGAGTTAATAATAGCATTTGGGATCAGAAAAAGTGGCCGCGGCCGCTTAATAGAGACGGCCGCTGAATAGAGGTATTAAATACAGTACTTGAGTGACAAATATTTTGGGACTTTGAAAAGTGGCCGCTTAATGGAGGGTGGCCGCCTAATGATAGATAGATAGATTTTATTTACCCACGGTATGTTACTTCAGCATAAGCTGGTTTACAAGTAAGCCGTGTGCTATCTATAGTATTAATAAAATATCTATATACTAATATAATAGGTGGCCGCTTAAATAGAGGATATTACATGGCCGCGCGGAGATACGAATTTTATCTTTGAGTGTTGAAAATTTTTTTTAAATTTTTAACACGAGAAGATGAAATTCGTATCTCCAAGCGGTCATGTAATTTTCTGTTTATTATATAAACATCAATGAAATACCAAATTCAAATTTTATTTGAGTTAAGCTTAAAAATCGAGCATTCAGCAAAGGCAAGTGTGATATTTTCACATGTGAAAATAACATGATATTTTCACGTGTGAAGATATCAAGTTTTCGCGCGGGAGATCACCTGGTATTTCATTGGTGTTTATTTAATAATTATTCGCCGAAGGCGAAGTGAATAGTGGCGAATAGTCCCCGAGACCGGAGGTCGAGGGGACTATTCGCCACTATTCACGGAGCCTGAGGAGAATAATTGTTTTAGTATATACTACACGGGAACACTCCATCCGAACGACACTTATGTGGCATTTGCCGACATTTTGTAGCCTCTTTCTGTATGCGTGACGTTTGTCATGCACGTGACATTACGTCAGACTTCACTACTATACAAGCATTCAGCTACTCATACATGGTGGAAACTTGCTGCTGTTTTAGAGAAGCAAAAACGCTAGAAAACACTTGTTTTAAAACCTTAATATCGACTACGATAAATGATTTAAGTTTGTAGAAGGTTGCAAGGATGGATTCGAGGGATAAATTCGCATTTTGTGCCTTGGATTATGGATTGTGAACTGCAGACTGAGTTGCTTCGCTGAAAACACTTTGCCTTTGGTCGCCATTTTCACCACCGATAGATGACTATATTTTTTCAACCCGCTGGCAGAGAAATTCAAGATTCGATTGGAATATTCAAACAGAATTTGGGAAATTAACCTCTGCAAGCTCTGGGACAATGAGTAAGACCTTGTTCATAAAAAAAAGATACCACTTTAAATACGTTTGATGTCGGATGGCTCGTGATCAAGCGAATCAACATGGCGACGGTAAGCTTAACTGAAATTCTCTCTTAAACTGAGCTCAATGACTGGCTTCTACGATTTACTGTGCCTTTCAACCTACAGGTAAATGTTCGGCAAAGTAGATTAAGAGTTTCTTGTGATATGTTTTCGACAAAATTGCCTTAATTAGGGACTGTTCGTTAATTACGTCGCAGGGGAGGCTGGTGGTTTTATAGGGGGGGTAAATTTTGCAGAACGTTGAACAATTGGGGGTAAATTTTTAGAACACGCGAAACTTTTGGGGGGTGCATTTCAGTGTCATGCAAATTTTCGACAGGCTAGGATTGAGATTGAGTGCAATTGCGTGAAACGCAGAACACTGTATTGAATCCGGATGATTTCTGCTGAACTTCTCTTCTCTTTTCTTGCCATTTTAGAGCTTGTTCTACCGTACATCCTCGTCAACAATCGTACTTACTTTAGACGCCATTTAGAAAATAGGAGACAGATACTAGCTTTGGATTAGCTCCATATGGCAGGGGGAGGGGGGTAAAATTTCAAATAGCCGTTTTTCGAAGTGGGTAGAAATTGAAACTACTTTTTTTGTACGGGGGTAAGTTTTCAGAAAACCTACAAGCAGAAAAAAACACCAGAGCCCCCCCTGCGACGTAATTAACGAACAGTCCCTTAGTATGTTGTTGTGAATGTAATTTGTCTCTCAAAGGTGCCGTGAACGAATCATCGATCTCTGATTCCGAAAAAGTTCAAGAAATAAATTATCTCTCTGATTCACCTTGAAAACTAAAGAGACAACATAAGTTATATTGAGAAGGATTTTTGTTGCATTTCGAATCAGATAGTTCCTTTAGAAAGTAAAAATATCCGAACCACTTGCACTCGGGCTTCTCAATCTCGGGATAATGATTTCGATCTCGGAATATTGTGGCATTATCCCGAGATAGCGAACCAATCAAAACGCGCGATCTATGGAGGTTCCCGTGTAGTATATACTAAATAATATTAGAAAATAACACCTATGTTTTATTGCGAATGTGCGCATTCTGATTGGTTAAAAAGCGTGTTTGTAAGAGACCTGAGAAACACGATTGTCACGCAACGCTGTCGCGCGTGTGTATATTATTTTCTAAAAGCAATAAAAATACTTTCTGCGTGCTCTCTAGTTTCTTACAAACACTCGGGGAATGTTGGTCGAACTGATAAAACTTGAAAGACACTCGCCTTCGGCTCGTGTCTTTCAAGTTTTGATCAGTTCTCCCAACATCCCCCTCGTGTTTGTAAGAAAGCAGAGAGCACGCGGAAAGTACTTTTATTGCTTAAATATAGATTATAACATAGACACGATATAACGCGCGCTCTGATTGGCTGATTTTCTATGTGAAAGAAATGGATATACCATAGAGATTTCACATAGAAATTACGTCATCACTCGGAATCAAGCGAAACGGGAGGCAAGATTGAGCTCGCCAATGTCACAAAAGCTGTCAAAAACAACACCCTGGATCTAAAACAAGCTCTGAAAATTGAAAGCAAGTGAAAAGGAACCTGTTTCAGATGGATTTATGTAGTTTGGGAAATCCGATGAGTGATAAATAGGTTTATTTTTGCAAAAGTTTGCTCCTTTTCGTGTGAGTTTTGAGGGCCCTGTTTTGAGTGCTGTTTTATTCAAGTCCGGAATAATTTCTACTTAATTCAGCGGCCACAAAACTGTCATGTGAAAAATTCGTGAAAGGAACAAGTTATCAGGTAAGTAAATCAACTGATCCAAATTAATTCTGTTTGGGATTAATGTTTTTTAACCCTGAAATCAGCTACTTCAAATTTAGTGCAATTTCTCTTTTGGCGAGTAAGGTTTCCTTCGCTGCTTTCGATTTTCTTCGTGTTCTTTTCTCTTGCAATGCCACGATTGACATGATTGCCTAATAAAATATGAGAATCAGAAAAGACTATGTCATTTTCATTACTATATTTTCTACGAAATAGTCAAGTTTGATTTTGTCATTTAATTGGAAAAGGGTTTCCTTGTAAAATTTCAGTGCTGAATGCAACGATTTGTTGAATTGCTTCCACTCTGTACAGTCTGTAAGCTTACACAAGGCGATGTATTATTTTCACTAGCTTTTGAAAAGTCCACTTACAGTGTAACTACAACGACTAAAAAGAGAGAAGAGTACGGGTGTATGGCCAGTTCTATAAATTCAACCAATAAACAATACGGGAAAATTCCCATTTTATTCCCGTTTGAGCATGATTTAAAATTTTCTTGCAAGTCATGGGGGATTGTTGTTTGCGTGCGTTTTGTTTCCAACTTTATTTTGCGAAACTTCGTTGTCTATGTTATAGACAGCAATGGTCCATACTTAGCAGTGCGTATATCCAGTTCTGGAAGCACTCGGATAGTTGAGAGAGCACTCAGCTAGCTAGAGTCGCACTCGGCTAACGCCTCTCTACCGTCGTGCTCTCTCAACTATCCGCGTGCTTCCAGAACTGGATATACACACGCTAAACATGTATTACTGAAAGGATGACCAGAGGCGTAATCAGGTTTTCTAAGTTGCAGTCACAGCCTCGGGCATACGCAGGATTTTTCAAATCTACTGGCCAAGCTCATGAATGCAGTACAGTACTTGTACCAAAGTTACCCCCAAAAAATTTACAGTCCCGACCACTGCATGATCACCCGACTCACTTGACTGGGTTTGGGCTCCCGCGCTTGGTATGAACGTCTTTCAGGTATTTCACAACTTTATTGGTGATGTCGTCTGGTTTTTGGTCTGGCACTAAACGGATTGAAAACTTGCCAATCACCTAGAAATGGGAAAGAAAAACGCCAGGATGTGTGTTATAATGTCCAGTCCAAAAACACATGTATGGTTCTAACCTTTGAGTTAGGTAATCTGTAAAGAAAATGGTATATCGGTTTTGGAAATTCGTCATTGAAAATAGCGCATTGTGATCTGAATACTGAATACAATAACAATCATAACACTAACAATAATAAGAAGAAAAAAACAAGAATATAGAGGATATTATTACATGGCCGCGCGGAGATACGAATTTTATCTTCAAATGTTGAAAATTTATCTCACGAGTGAGCGCAGCGAACGAGTGGGATCAATTTTTGACACGAGAAGATAAAATTCGTATCTCCTGTTTATTATATAAACATCAATGAAATACCTAATTCCAATTTTATTTGCGTTTAAGCCTCAAAATCGAGCATTGAGCAAAGGCAAACGTGTGAAAATATCATGTTTTCGCGCGCGAGATCACCCGGTATTTCATTGGTGTTTATATAATAAACGAATATTTTTGTTGATGGTAACACTTGTAACAGAATTGATTTCAGATGACTGTCGGAAATATACTGGACTTGTGTTATCGACACGTTCCTATTGGTTGAGAACTTGGGTCTTTGTTTAATCAGCCAAGGACAGCGCTCAGAAAAACCAAAACACATTGACCCTTGCTTTCTTTTGTCACGACTAAACGCAAGTCGCACTTACTTCGTCCCCTGATTGGTTGGTTGTTGAATGGGTTCCGTTTCTGATTGGTTGTTAGTTAAATGGGTTCCGCTTCTCATTGGTTGGTTGTTGAATGGGTTCCGTTTCTCATTGGTTTATTGTTGATTTGTCTTCGCCATGTGATTAGCTAGGTGTATTTACTTGCGTTTAATTTACGAGACTCATCTGAAATCCGCTCTAATCTACGGCGTTTCGCAACATACCTTCTTTGGAATGACAGTTTTGGAGCCAGGCTCATAAAACGCACCTTCAATTCCTGAATAAACATAAATGTAAGTTTGTCATGACAATACCTATTATAGGTATGGGCTAGAAGATTCAAGGCGCCAACACGCCCACAAACTTCGATGTTTTGCTGAGAATGAGATGTTGTTTCTAAAATTTCTTGTGAAATTTTCCCAAGCAGGTGCGTAGCAAGGGTTCCAGAACCCCCCTCTTGGAAATGCTGGCAATGAAGTCTGAGAACCTCATAATATTGGCATATTGCTCAGGCTCTGGAAGTGTAGCCGCGGGATCCGGGATTTGCGGGATTCGGGAAAACGAAAATATTTTAACGGTATTCGGGATTTTAATACTTGACGGAAAGCGGGAATTATATCAATTCGGACCCGGGATGCGGGATTCTTAAGCCTGTCGTTCGGAAAATATGTGATGCATTGCTGCCAAGTATGGTTTCTGTATTTTAGATTTCAACGCTCGAGAAGCGCGGGATGCAGGATTTTCGAGAAAAAGTTGCGGGATCAGACATCCCTCTTCCAGACCCTGATTGCTCGTATCGAAATTACTGGTTTTTCTATTAGCTAATACCATGTATGGATAGTGATGGAAACCTCCATCGGTGCATCAACACCTCTTCCTTGGTGTCATGGAGAAGCTTGGTGTGGCCGATATCCTTACGGTACTCCTCCTGGGAATAAAGTAAGGTAAAACAGCCTTGAGAAGTAGTCACAACTACACAGCAAGGCCCGTTTCAAACGTCGTGCTTCTCATGTGCCGAATGTAATTTGGCAGATTTCATTTCTCTTGGTAACATCCAAAAGATAAACATACGGCTAAAGCTAATTTAACATTCCAATTGTTTTTGTTATAGGTTATCTATTTTCTTATATTTTTACTGCCTCTGATACTTGAAACTATTTCCAAGCCCGAAATAATTCTCAGGACGATTAGGTTCGGCACATGAGAAGCACGACGTTTGAAACGGGCCTAACTCACTGAATCTTAATATATGTCATTTACCGTCTGGGAGGTCCGGATCGTGAAATACCGTGACCGAGGGACAGAGCGGAAATGACCAAAAATGAAATGTCTAACTTCGCCATATTTAAATATATAAGCTCAAGATTCCGTATACAAAGAGTTTCTATGACCTAAAGCTTAATTCCAAATTTTCAAGGAATTTGAAGAATATGAATTTTAGATATGATTGAACAAAGTTTGCAGAATTCCTGATCAAAGCACCAATTCTCCCATAAAATGGCACAGAAACCAAAGTTTAAAGCCTAATATCTCAAAGACGGATCCATTAGAAAAAAGTCATTTTTGATATTTTGTTTCTAATAAGACAAGGAGTCTGTATGCAAAAAAATCAAGCTTTTCTGAGTTAACCTGACCTTATTATTTGAAATTTAGTGATCAAAGCAGGTCATTTCCGCTCTGTCTGACCGAGGTATTGAAAATACTGATCGAGACCGGAGGTCGAGGTCAGTATTTTCAAGGCCGAGGTCACGGTATTTCACGATCTGGGGCCGTTTCTCGAAACGCCCAAGAACTTTCGGGCCCGAAAAGTTTGTTTTGAAATTTTAATAGATTGATCCCCAAGTTTTTCGTTTTCTTTTCTACCCTGATGATTTAAATAGTCAACTACTTCCTATCCGTGAATATGTATACTGTTCAGTCTCCAAAAAGAAATTTTCGATTTCATTCAAACCCTCAAATCGAAGAAAAATCACCCGAAAAGTCTCGGGAGGTCAGTTGCTCCCGAAAACTTTCCATTGTTTTTCACCCGAGTTTTTCGGGTGCCCGAAAAGTTCGGTTTAAACTAACGTAATTCTATAAATACTATAGAATAGAAATAACCACGACAAGGGAGTTATAGACTATTCAAACTAGCAGGGTAGAAAAGTCAAAACAAAGTTCTCGGGCCCGAGAATTCTATGGTGTTTCGAGAAACGGGCGCCAGGACCGACCCCAAGCCGGTAAATAATACATTTATTTATTTGCTTTCACTGAAACAGCATAAATATTCACAGAAATTAGCGCGCGCGCGATTCATCCGGACCCGGGGTCCGGATCGTAGGATTCCGGACCGCTCGCGAGCCAATCAGAGCGTGCGATTTGATGGATACCGGACCGCTGAAAAAATAAATATTGTATTGATCCACGCAAAGGTTTGGGTGAAATCAGTTCTACATGTCCATTCAACTTTGATTGATCTTCTTAGCGCCACATTTTCAGTGATGCTCGCAGAAGAAACGATTTGAATCATTTTACACCATAGGCTCCCCAGGATCATTGAGCGAACTCAAGAGAACCCAAGACCGTTTGCAGCTTTTGTAGTCATTGCGTGAAACTTTGACTGAGTTCGATGGACGTAAAGGTGCCTTTATCTAGTAAGTAAAGGTGCCTTTATCTAGTCCTTCTTTACCTAAATAAACCACTGCTAGGGTTTATTTGGGTAGAAATCCACTTTTAATTAAGATAATTTTAGCCAGTCTTATTTTTACCTCATCAGTCCTACTATATTAGTCTGCGAAAGCCGACACCACTTCGCGCTCGTCAAAAGAGACTCCCGCAAAGAGCCGTCTGCGCGCTCAAGCCAAACATTCCATACTAATGACGTATTTTGACCCAAATCTGGTTAAACGAATTAATTTAACTTCGTTGCATATTTTTTTCGTCTTATTTGAATTCCATTCTATCATATACTTTGTGTGCTACAAAAATTAAATAGCAAATAGTCAAATTGGCCACGTAATATTTTTGACCAGATCTGGGTCAGAATACGTCATCAGTATGGAACGTTTGGCTTGAGCGCGCAGACACCTCTTTGCGCGGGAGTCTCTTTTGACGAGCGCAAAGTGGTGTCGGCTTTCGCAGGCTACTACTATATACTCTTCAAGGGCTGCAGCCTTGGGGTGCAGTCCCTAGGTAGTTCTAGGTATTCAGAATTTTGATATATTTTCTGTATGTCAGCCCCTCAACGTTTGTGACACATACTTATCAGCCCCCACTTGGAAGTGTGCCCATCTCACATTCACATTCTTTGAGCATGCAAGGCTTGCAGCAAAAATCGCTCTGATTATCACACGAGACCGATACAAAAATTAACCAGTACAATTCTGGCACGGTACCGCCTGTTCATACGGTACCGCTACAATTCTGGCACGTTTTGCAGCAATGTTCACACGGGATCGTGCACGCCTAGCCGTGCCAAAATCAGTCCGGTACCGCAGGTCCCGTGTGAACGCGCGACGGTACCGTAACAGTATTGTACTGGTCCGGTTTTGTACCGGTCTCGTGTGGGGGTCTAAGGCTCTAAGGCTTCCAATCAGCACGTTCTCACCATATTGAAGTCTATGTTTTCATACAGTGCCCTCTCATCATCAGTCAGGGGGGCAACAGAGTCATTCACCCCTGGAACTAGGATTTTTCCCTTCACATCAACAAGCGAGTCCAACAAGGCAATTACATCGGTCATGGCTTCATGCCTGGAAAATGAACCAAAGCAATCAATACAGGATTTGGTCTCTACATGCTAGAGGAATGGGTAAAGAGTGCTTCAACATCCCAGTTAGTCCCTAAATAGGGGGTGCGGGATCCAAACTTATGGGTGGAGCGAGTGTCAGTAGCCTATAACAGGAATGAACACCGTGACTATGTTCTCGAGATATTACTTTATGCAGACCAAGTTATTTTTAGATCAGGTTTCTCTTTTGTTCTTCTGTTATGATTTATTGGAATAGCAATAGCAGTAGAATGGAGTGGAATTTTGGGTGACTGTCGAAAGTAAGTCAGACTTTTTCTACGTTTTCTATATTTGAGTAAGCAACTGAGACTGCGAAGAAAAAGAAAAAATACTGATTCTTGTTATCTTTGCTCGTAACAAAACAAAAGTAGTTGTCTTTGTTCCCTAAGGGAAATCACTGGAATGAGATGCATGGTCATGACATTGTCTCTGTGAAAAAGGGTGCTCTTGCAGTAAGAAGGGGAGTTATATGCTCTCAGTAATGATCTCTTGAAGTGTATGTTGTAGGAAGATAAAATAGATAAAATAGAATAAACACTTAAGGTTACGGCACACCTTCACGGTACGTTTTCGTTAAAATGGCATAATTTCAAGAAAAATGGTTGTTTCTTGACAAGTGGTATCTTATTTTAAAGTGTATATCGTGGGCTAAACTATGGTATACTATGTTTCGCGAAATTATGCCATTTTAACGAAAAATACCACGAAGGTGTGCAGTAACCTCAAAGAGGAAAGGTGCAGCTGCCTTTGTTTGTCTCTCTTCATTTTACTATCTTCTTTTACTAAATGCACTCTCTGTCTTCCTAAGCATAAAACAAGCCAGCTTGGTTATTACCAGAGAAAATATACTTTAGCCACTATGCAATTCAAATTATATACAAACTTTCACCATTGGTTACTCACACAGAACCCCCAAACACTCCTGAATGGAGATCCATGTCAGCACATTTCACTTCAGCAAAGAAATAACAGATGCCACTGGAAATAAAGAAATAATAATTTAGATTTGCTCTAGCACGTTCGATTTGTAAGATCCAGAGGGGTGGGGGAGTCAAGTCACTTTTATTTCTCATACAATAACAGTATTTTTCACTGGAAATTCCAAGAGGGGTGGGGTGTCATCAACCCCTTCCATAACGGGTTATGGATTTTTTTCTGGAATCCCACATTCCTTTATGAGGTATGCCTTGAGGAGGAAGGGACACACGTTCTGTCTTAGACCCTGTCCACAATACACACTTTTTGCTGTGTTTTCAAAAAGATTTGCATCCACACTTATCGTTTTTGTATCGTTTTTGCTCATCCACGTATACATACGAAAACGCACTTATGCATTCAGTGCGCATGCTCAAATAAGCTTAACGCATGTACATTTCGATCTATCAGCCCGTGGAATTGGTTGGGTTAGCTGTGGTGACATCATCGTTTTCACATAGCATCGTTTTCACCCGTCCACACTAGAAAACAGCTCGGGTTTTTTCAAACAGCTCCATTTTCAAATCACTCCACTCTGGAGAGCGTTTTCGGATTGATCCGTTTTCGGTGATTGTTTTTCGGCGTTGTAGTGTGGACGATAGCCACATCTGGAGCAAAAAGTATCCGTTTTCGTTGAAAACGGTGTAGTGCGGACGGGGTCTTATTCTGCCTGGTCTGCTGGTCCAAAACACACAAGAACAAGGGTGGATTTCATGAATTACCAATGGTTTACTTTCCACTTACTCGATACTTATATATCTACTTTGTTCCACCATAAGCAGTGTCCAACTCGAAAGCAATTCGCTCCTTTGGACACTGTTCACACATAAAAAATATCCACAAGTTCTCTTCTCCTTTATCTATTTTTTTGTCATGTTTTACAGTTTTTGTTAAGTATTCTGTAAATAACATTTATTAGTGTGAGAAATAAAAATTCAATTGAATTGAATAATGCTAATTGAAGAGGATGAAGTCCTAATCTACTGAAATTGGCTGGGTGATAATCATCCTCCATTATTGCAGATAGCTTGGTGAATCTTTTGTTTCATTAATAAAATTACAACTTACCGCAAGCCATAAGTGATGCATGGCTTTTCTTTACCAAGCCAGTAATTATCAGATATACACACATAATCTACGTCCTAAAAAAAACAAGGCCTCAGTTGTTTTTAATAGCATTACTGCTCCATGGGGGTTGCTATGTTGAGAAAAGGCAGAGTGTTGAACCATCCCGATTTCGTCGGGATTATCCTGATTTTGTGTTGAACCATCCGATTTCATCAGGATTATCCCGATTTTGCTTGAAATTCATGAATCCTGATGCAGCCTCAATCGGAATATGAAAATCGTGATGGCTTAAATCCTGATTTCTGAGATGTTGATGGGTTTTTCCACCGAGTACCAAGCCCATAAATGTGTCCCCCTCAATTTCTGATGATTCTTACTAACAGAACATGATGAAATTATGAAAATAAATAAATTATCCATTTCTAGGCTTTTTCACAAGTTGGTCACCCAGCCAAAAGTTGGGGACAGCAAAACAGTTTGCCCTTTTTTTAGGAGGGAGGGGGGGGGGGGGGGTTGTCCTCACCTGTCTGGCGCAAAAAAAAAAAAAAAAATAAAATAAAAACAATGAAGGTCCACAAAGATGAAAGTTACATGGTAAAACATTTGCTCAATGCCGTGAAATGATTGGTACAAAAGCTGTTGAATGAATAGGTATTGTTTGCATGAAATGTTTTCAGGTAACCGTCTAGTATCCTTAAAAGGCCAATCAATGCTTCAATGAATGAAAAGGATTTAGTACTTAAAGGTACAGTATGGCAGTTCCTGGAGAAACTATTACAAACCTGGAAGAAAGTATCTTTCTTCTTGGCTATGAGGTCATCCAAACCTTCACTTCCTGACTCTTCCATGCCTTCCAAACAAAACTATGGGAAATGATGAGTAAAAGAACATTTTACAAACAAACATAAAAAGTAAGTACCATTAACAGTGTAGGGTAATGGTAATTATTTTACAATAACAACAGGACCAGATGTTCAGAAATATATTCAGGATTAATATTTGCTCTGGAATTACCCCCCTTTCAGAAGTCCCTGGACCGCCCCTGAAATGGTCAAAGTGAATGACTAAAGGAATGAAACTTATAATATCATCACACCTTGATGTTGATTGGCAGCTCCTGGCCAATAGCTTTGTATGCCTCGATCACATGCAGCCAGCATAGAACAGGACCCTAGGATAAAGTTACCCCAACAAATTAGAAACAGTCTTATAAATGTACAAACTGTGAATGGCTTATTAAACATAGAATCTTGGTAAGGACTATTATGCACATCGGGAATGACCATATATAGTATCCTATCCCTTTTAATGGTTAGTATGATAATAATGGTGGCCTAAGCTGCCTCTTAGGGTCAAGAACTCCTTTGACCACAACCAACTTGCTCACTGAAGGGGGGGACTCCTCTATTTTTGGGGTGGGGGTACTCGTCGGAAACTTAGTTGATTTTGACGCCTAAAAAATTAAAAAAATACAAGATTTAGAATTTTTCCCCCTAAACACTACTGGAAGCCTGATTATAAACCCTAAAAGGTACGCAAGCAGGTCCCGCCCGAAAAATGGGGTACACACATGGCTACCCTACCAGCTGAGAATAAAATGAAATGGGGCCCCAGGATTCCCAGATGGGGTTAGATGGGATTCCAGCTTTCCCACTTTGGACCGTGACCTCAGCTCAATCCAGATGGTCTCCCATCATATTTCAGCTGGGATCCCACCTGGGATAAGGCAGAATTTAATCCCACCATATATTGGGGGTTCCCATCCAGGATAGTTTCTAATAATCCCAGAAAGAATCCCACATTTAAATTATAAGATGTGATGATGACATGTGATGCATACCTTGTCATCAGTTGACCCACGCCCATACAGTTTACCATCTTTCTCTTCTAGTATAAATGGTTCTGTATCCCATCCATCTTCCTAATAAAACAAACAGCACCTAGAATTATTAGTTTGCTGTCAATTATCCCTCAATTTTTCTTTCAATGTGTCTACAGTCTTGTTCTAGTGTTAGCAAAATAATTTGGAGAAAGAAAGATCAGAGAAAATTGGAAGATCAGAATCAGAGGATCAATATGGCCCACTTCTTAGTGCCCTGGAAGAAAAAGAGGCATACAACAAAAGTGGCATGTCCTCACATTTTAGCCACAACCAATCAGTGAACAACCTATACCTGTCATTGCTTTAGACATGGAGAAATCCCTACACTCACAACATACAGTGAGAAATGTTCTTTCTGTTCAAATTGTTTAGGCTGAAATGTGTTCCTGACCATTAAACATCACAAATAAACTTCTTGATACAGGATCCAACAAACAGAAACTCATTGAAATTTCTATAACAAAAGCAGCATTATTACCTTGAGAGCAGGCTGTACATCAAGGTGGCCATAAATACATACCTAAAAATAGAATATATCTGAGATTGTAATAAACATTAAATCCCAGTGTCTGCTCATTTGAGAAAATAGCCAAGGGTAATTTTAGCCTTATGTTTTTTTTAACTAAAAAATTTGAAGATTAGACTTAAATGGCTAACAAATGGCACAAGTAATACCTAATAAGGCTTCTTGTACATGTATAACCACTACTAACTATTGATTCCCATGATAGACAAATTATACCTACTGTTTTCTTAGCTGGATCTTTACCCAGAATCCCTAGCAACACAGGAGGAAGAGGAATCTCTTTTCCATCTGGGAGAGTCTGTTTTCCAACATCACACAACTCTATCTCAGTACCAAATTTCTCCAGGTCCTTGATAATAAAAATGCATGCATTTACATGAATCTTGAATTAAAATACCATATCCCCATATCATAAAAAGAATTAGTTGCCAAGAGCTAGAATCCACGTTTCTGGAATTTCCAGTTCATTTAGTGAGTAATTGTTACTAAATTACTCAAATTGTGTGGTTCCAGAAAATATCCATCCTATATCCCCCTCACGGAAGGGATTGGAAATTCCAGAGGGGTCAGGGTGGGGGGAGTCAATTTACCTGATTTTTTCCATAGACATACTGCTGTATTTAGAGGGGTTGGGTGTCACTTCTCAACACCCTTCTGTGGGGGTGGGGGGGGGGGATGGAACCACACATTGTAGACTAATGTTTTTGTGTGTATGTTAGTGTGTCAGATATTAAATGTGTGAAACCTGTACTGCAGAGAGGTAGTTTCCTTCCTGCATCCCTGTTGTTCTTTAACATTCCTTTGGTTCCGGTTAATTAATGTAGCTAGTGCATGTGAGAGATGGGACCTATGGTTTAGCATCCTTATCCGAGAAGATACAAAGGTCTAACCATTTGCAGATGTTAGAGGAATTAGGCAGCACTATGAACAACTCAATTATTTAGAAAACATCAGGCTGAATGTTGAGTCCAGCCTGAGTTGAATCCCCAAACTCCTAAACAGTGGATGTAGGGTACATTTATTAATTGCAATGATTTTTTTTAGGAAAAAAGGTCTTCACTAGCCAGAACTTTCAGCTGTCTTTTTCCAAACCTGCCAACTCTCACAGATTTTGCAGGAGAGTCCTGGTTTTTACCCTTTGGTCTCCCAGGGAAAAAAATTGAAACCTCCTATATATCTATTGTACATCTCCAGGTAAATGTCTTGCAATTTTCTCATACAGTTGTTGTGTATTTGAAACTCTATCTCCAAATTTTGCAGCTTTTGTGGTTGGAAGGCGTGCTTTTCTCCCAACATTTCAACACTCAATGGGAGAAAAAACTGGATGGCAACTTCCAATTAATATGCCAAGGAATTAAGTGGGTTTCACATATGCCTGGGAAGCTACCATTGTGTGAAATACCCAGGCACTCTCCTCAACATGGGAAATAAAGGCTTTTCCCATCTCATAACCGTTCAGCTTTCCAGTAATAAAAATGCTTTGAGCTCTGTTTTTTTCTGCCATGACAATTACATATTACATGTAAATCCTTGCTTTATTTTTCTGGCATTTTCTGGTGGTTTGACCAAATACACACCTTTGCTACATGTTTGACCATCTTGACGATTTCATCTCTCGTTTCTGGCCAGGCAGACACACTCTTGATGGCAACAGCTTCAGCCAGGCGCTTGATATACAACTCCTAGCATGGAAACAACCATTTAAAGGGACAGCATTATGAATGCAGAGGTGCCAACTCTGATTTTGAATAATCTAGTAAATTAATATAAGTGATGTCTTATTTTTGGAGTGTCTGAACCTATAAAACTAATGAAACCAACATTGTGGAACTCCCTTTTA
This sequence comes from Scolanthus callimorphus, assembly GCA_033964015.1. NCBI lineage: Eukaryota > Metazoa > Cnidaria > Anthozoa > Actiniaria > Edwardsiidae > Scolanthus > Scolanthus callimorphus. The sequence goes on along the minus strand of CM066916.1, from coordinate 25,658,545 downwards.
AAAGTGGGTATATGCACTGCACTGATGAAAGCAGATTGATCTGGATCAGCGGTGTATAAACCAGAATTTTGCAAAAGGGGGGGGTTATTTTCATTGGACGTTTTCAGACTAGAGGATGAACAAATCGTCTGGACGGACAAAATTGTTCTGACGATTTGTTCATCTTTTGTACGTCTAGTGTGAATTTAGGTTGGACTTTAGTCTATTTCTTTGTCTACATGAACAAATTGTCTATGAAAAATCGTCTTCCTAGATGGCCAAACAGACGAAAACAAATTTAGACAATTTGTTTGTCTGAAAATTTGTTCGTCCCGTTTTCACATCAAGATGATTTTTGTTCGTCTTGAGACGATTTGTCTGTCCAGACAATTTGTTCGTCTCTAGTGTGAAAACAGCCATTGAATGTCTTTCACATATATATTGTAGTTTGAATTTCAAAAGGGGTGGAGAGGCCCCCTAGGCCCTCTCCCTGGCTACACTGTTTTGCAGGGATGCCAACTGTCCTCTAGTATTGCCGGAAGTAAAAAAAAAAGGTTCACTGTTATCTCCCAGCAATATTTTCCTGAATTGTGTGTTTCCAAAAAATATCCATACCCCCCTACAGAAGGGATTGGAAATTCCAGAGGGGTGGGGGGTCATTTCTCAACACCCTTCCGTGTGTGTGTGTGTGTGGAGGGGTGGGGGGTCATTTCTCAACACCCTTCCGTGTGTGTGTGTGTGGGGGGGGGGGTTGGAAATTTTTGGGAAACACACATTGCTTTATATTTACTGTATTTTCTCCAGGCTTTCTTTCTTTGAATTTTCTCATATAACTGCGAAATGCCAATGTTTCTCCCAACTTATCAAATGACCAATCAGAATGTGAAATTATGGTTTACTCAGTTGCCTTCCATTTCCGTATCACGTGAATTCTCGTGTAACCATGTGAAAACTACAGACCTACCTCTTTAGAGACTTTACTGTTGCTGATTCTTACACTAAAGCTTATGTCTATATATGCATAAAAGGAATAATTTTGGACTAAACTATTCCACTCACACACCGCGGGCGACACGTAGGAAAAACGATGCGAAATCTTACCTCATTCTTGTCGATATGCCTATAACAAAGTAGGAATAATAAAACAATTAATTATTTTCATTAACAGATGATTCTATTCAGAAATCCATGCAAAAATAGCACTTACTGGAATAGTTTTTGGACTGTAGCGTTCGCCATGGTCTGCGTGACTGATCTTTTGCACAAGAAAGGGACAAGAATATTGGGTTTCCTGTGGTTGATAGCCTCTTTTCCATGCACAAGAATCGGGGTGTCCCCTCATTTGCATAAAATCAGGGAGCAAAGTTCAGTCGCCATATTGGATTTTCGAAAAACGTGGAGAAGAGAGGAAAAGAACGCCGACAAATTTCGATAAATACACAAGATTTCCCATATGGAGTGCTAAGCAAGAAACCAAGACAGCCAGCGAAGTAATTTTCTTGTTCCTTGTTGGGTTGTTTGTCAGCTTGTATGGCGTCATTCGTTTGTTTTTTGCCCTTCTCTGTGTTGACTTCGTTTTCGTTCTTGTCATGTCTTCCTTCGTTTGAAGTCCCGGCCTCTGTGATTGTCACACTTGGTTCTTCTTGTGTTTTATCCAGCCATAGCTTTCTGTGATTTTCTTTAGTAAGTGAAAAGCCTTAAAATAGTTTTTCTTATTATGGAAGGCTTGTTTTGTTTGTTTTCGACTAGTCAGGCAAGTTGCTTTGTCATCGTCCGAGCTCAGTTTCCAACAACAGGATTTGCACGCTACCAGATTAATGGCTTTGATCCGCCATAATTGCTTTGTATGAAAGCCATAAGCTTGAATTAATCGAATGTTTCTTTCAAGGCGAGTTCTTAATAACTGACATCCTTCTATACGTCTTTTATACAGACGCATAAAATGGAAGCAGAATTCGGATCTGGTTCCTTTCTGAAATCTCGTCCTGCAGAATCTAACCATAACAACATATCTAAGAGTATATCATACCGGTTTCTTGTTCTGCAGTATACAGACGTACAGATTTTGTTTGTATTCTGTAGCCTGTTATTAATACACTGTAATAATTTCACCATGGGTTTGTGAAAGGAATAATAGCACAGAGTGATTAGAGAAATAATGCATTGCTTCCCCCAGTAAAAATAGAATAATACGCTTTAATATGATTATATATTTTTTTCCTAGACGAAAAATGCAGTATTCACAATGATATTTTGATTTTCGACAGTATGTGACAAACATCTTGGTAACTCTTTTTCCATCGTCAGTCATGGTTAGAATCAGATACTTCTTTAAAATTTGGTCATAATAATTATATTGTCATTGCTGCTCTTGTACTTGAGCTGTTAAATTTTTATGTATTAGTTTTTATGATTTTTTAAGTTTCATTACTTTTTTTTTCTCCAGATTTTGAATTCACACGTAAAGAAAATGTTAGCATTACAATCAACTTCTACCTAAATTTAATTTAAATGGCTGTTAAGTTTCTGCAGAAGCCCAATCATGGGAAAAGCTGAATTTACCATGACAAAAGCATGTTTAGTGTTCGGAATTAACATGTTTGTCCATGGGAAATCCGAACACTTCCCATGCTTGTGTCATGGAAAACTTAGCTTTTCCCATGAATGGGTAGCCTGCAAAAGCTGATACCACTTAGCACTTACCAAAAGAGACTCCTGCAAAAAGACGTCTGTGTGCTCAAGCCAAACATTCCATACTGATAATGAATTTTGACCCAAATCTGTTCAAATAAATAAAAAATACATCATCAGTATAAAATGTTTGGCTTGAGCACGCAGACACCTCTTCGAGGAGTCGCTTTCGGCGAGCTCTAAGTGGTGCCAGTTTTTGCATGGGTTTCTGCAGAAATTCCCTGTGGTTCTAATAACCTACACACTTAGGAATCTACACAGCAAGACATTTTCAATACACAGTATTATGATACAAGCGTAAAGCAACTAGCACAGCCCCTGACACCACTACACTCCTATTATGACATTCTAGATGTTATACTGTATCAAACATGACATTGTTTACTGCCTCTCTTCCTGATATACCTTTAATCACAAACATCCTTTTTACAGCTTATATACCTTGTTTTGTATACAATTTACTTTGTTTCATTCATGTATTTGTCAAAATATTGCTTCTTTGTAAACTGTTATTGTAAGCTGTTATTCACAATGTTGTATACCAGTACTGTGTTTGGAAACCAGTATAGTGAAGATCTTTTCTTGAGAGCTAAGTTTCAAATTATCTGTGACTACAACTTTGAGTTTCTTTGGGAGTTGGGAAGAACTATGATAAATGTTTTTTATTAAGCCGTGTCTACTGTATAGTACGTACCTAGTTGGTTACTTAAAACACTTTCACTAACAAGCCCATTCCCCTCCCCCAGAGTTGGCACATTTTCAGAAAAGACTGATTAGGATTTTTTTGGCACAAAATGCACCTCAACCCTTTCAGCTTCAAAGTCGTACCATCCATAAAACGAGTTGAGTTGTTTTGTTGGAAAAAAATAGGCAATGCTATTTGCATCTCTACTTAGATCGTATGGTGATTCATTTATAAGATGATTTGATGATTTGTCAGTTTTGCTTGTACTTTAGTGTGTGAAATCAAGTGTACAATGTTGCAATCTCCTAATGAATTATCACATAATCTGAACTGGGTACAGAGCTGGGAATAATTGTTCTGACTTGATCAGACATATGTGCATGAAAACTTTTTTCTTGGTTGTCTCTACTGGAGATATGGCCAGATATATCAGAAAATTGGTCAGACATCGGACAATGTCCGATGACCAGCAGTAATTTCCAACTCTGCAGGTAGTCAAAGGTCTATTTGCTGATAGTTCATCAGGAAATGTTTTTATTCTGGTCATTCAAGTTGTTATAAGCTCATAAAATCCTGAAAAAATACCTCCCCTCCCACCTTACTAGAGCATATTGTTGTATACAAATTCTTATCAATGTAATTTCCATTAGTGTATTATAACTTTACATTTAGACAAATATATACCGTAACCATCTCATGTTTTTTTGCTCTAATATATGGGTTGGTACTTGTAGAAAGGCCAAATTTGTATCCAACGTGATCATAAAGTAACTTCCACTATGATAAGGTTGTTCCATATGGTATTTCCTACAAGTATTTCAATAACGTGCAAACAAAATGAATATATTTAACCAAATTTGCTATTCCAGACTCTCCTGCTATTACAATTACCGGTACAGATTCTAGGGAGGTTATTAGCACAGATAACTTGGTAGCACTTGTTTCTGAAACAGAGATCAATCTTGAATTGATTTCAAAGTGGACTGCTTTGTAAATGTAAAGTTTACCCTGTGGAGATGTATTGTATTGCTTTTTTTAAATGCTACTGCTAAATATGGACTATACTGCTGCACACAAGAGCTGTCACAAGCTGCTTACCTGTGTGGTACAACTGGGTTGTGGTTCATCTACACTCTCCGGGGGCAAAGGAATTATAGAAAATTATATCTTACTCCAGTCAGGGACATACAGTTATACCAGCTATTCCAGAATTACGGCAGAGGATTTAAAGAACAAGAAAGCATATTCTATCACCTGTTGCTAAGGAAATCTAGGAGCTTGTGGCACATTGTGGAGTATATGTGGATATTTACTGCTGTTGCTGGTTTGATGTGTTGCTAAGTGAATCACAGATGATCTCATCATTGTGTTGATTCCTTTCTCCTGGTTGATTCTTCAGCAGAAGCAAGCAGTGGGAAAGGTAAGTGCCTATAATTTGCTAGAACATTTGCACAATGTGTGGTTCCAAAAAATATCCATCCTCTCCCCATGAACATTTTCTGGAACCACTCAATTGCATTATTTTACTTCTGCTGTGGGTTAACAATTTCTCTGGGAAGTTTCAAAGTAGTTACAAAGTGCAGTCACCATGCATGATATTTGGTCTGACTACATGAAAATTGTTTTTGTCTCAAACCCAACAAATTTCACAGTACCAATGTTTGCACCTCTTAACTAAAACGGATGTTGACATGTAACACTATTCTTTTAAGATTACTTAGAGCTGGAAATTACTTCAAGATGGACGATTCCAGCTTTAATGAAAGTGTGTGCTACATGACAATAGTTGTGTTAATTTCACAAACCAAGTACCTTGTATACCTTTTGTGGCATTCTGGTGTTAGGCCTAGGATAAACGTCGAATTAAAGTTGCATCAAAAACATTTAAAACAATGGATAGTTTGTTATTTGAAAAATAATATAATCGATGTGACTTGAATTCAAGGTATGTCTGAGGGCTTACATTTCTAAAGACGAGAGTGTGCTCCCTTATATCTGACCAAAATTGTGAAACAGTTGGTCATAATATCTGGTCAATGGGGATTCATTTTTCCCAGTGATTAATTATAATACCGGGGCAGAGTATAAGACCAATAGGCAGTGTTCGTTATTCAAACAGTCAGACTGAGATGAACACTCAAGTAATGCATGGGATTCTTTTGTTTTGCCTTTTCCAAGTGCACTGAGCTGGAAATAGTGAAACAAAAGAATTACTCGCATTGGCCTCATTTGATTGTTAAAAATCAACCAACATTTCTTTGCTTCAGGAGACCAGCAACATCACAGTGACCATGAGTGGAAAGGATGACTGCTATTTCTACTACTATTCACAATGTGTCAAGGTACTAAACATATCCCCCACAGTGGTATTTCCAATATGATAATCACACCTATTCATATAAATTTCATGCAAACCAGCTTATCCTATTTGCTTCATTGGACCATTATAATAATAGACAGGGCATCTGGGGAAGTGCGGTAAAAAACGGCAAAAAAGTGCGGAAAAGTGTGGGATTTTTTAGAAAAAAGTGCGGAAAAAAGTGCGATAAAACGGTGAAAGTGCGGTAAAGTGTGGTAAATTATTTTCTTTAATTTGAAGGTTTGCACTTTTGGGGGATCATAACGAGTGGTTTCTGTTGATTTTCTATTTGTTTTGTCATTTTTGAACGTAATTTCGTTGAAGCTGATGTAACAGCTAACTTATTAAACTTCGCATGATCAATATTTAGGTCAAGAACAATGGAAACATGCAAAAAAGAAGGGCTCACCATGCTTGCTTGCGCGGCATCAGTCTTTAAAACTGGAACCCCTAAAATCACTAAGAGCGCCTATTTCTCCACACAATCAACTCCCGCATGCGTTGTTCATAACAATAGAGCAGATTTCGTATGACAGAAAAGTACCGCCACAAAGCTGTTCCGCGCCGCGACCGTGACCGTACCGCGACTTCGCGATTTCATTGGCGATTTCATTCCATTTACAGCAGGCGAGGTTCCGTACCGCCACCGCGACAGTACCGCGCCGCACTGCAGCATTTTTCACAGTCATACGAAATCTGCTCTATCTTGCAATAAAGTTCTCCAAAATGTAAACTTCGTGCTTTGTCATCACCATCTTAATCTAGGGTAAATGGCTCCGGCAGTTTCATAGGATATTTACGGCGTTTAAGTACAAATAACCGAACTTCTAACATCCAACGTTTTTCGTTCTCCTGCTATTTTGTTTCCGCTAAATACTTGACCAATTTAGCAAATAAAAATCGGGGTCACCCAAACATTACCATGTTTAGAAGGATTTTTCCACACAATTTTTAGTTATTTTCTTAAAAAGTGCGGAAAAGTGTGAAGAAAGTGTGAAAGGGCGGAAAAGTGCGATTTTTGGGCAAAAGTGCGGAATCGCACTGCCGCACTTCCCCAGATGCCCTGAATAGACAAAATTGGCTGACGATTCATGTGGGAGGTTACCATTGTTCATTTTGTACATACTTGCATGTGCTCAGTCGTTAGCTTGCTAGCTGGCTCTCCAGTGACTTCTTTCCACCCACATCACAGGAATCCCATGTGCCCCCCCCCCCCCAAAAAAAAAAATATATATATATATATATATATATATTCCGGAAAAAAACACACACTAGGGCTAGCAGGCTACTCAATCATGCGAGAAATTGTACAATTGTATCTTCCCAAATAAATCATCACCCAAGTCATGATCTGAATTGGGTGGCAAGAAGAGCTAGACCCCAGTTTCTTCTCCCCCACACTAGAATGTGTTTGTTCTCCCTACCCACCCTCTGGGTGCATTTCTTTATGACCAATGTGTAGTTTTTGTTTCCCACCCTGAAAATCCATACATTGGGAATACCCACCTAGGCCTTTTAGTCCTGTGATAGGGGTGGCAATTCTGGGATTCCAGGGTGTGCAGATCATTTGTGTAGGTAACTCCCATTCCATGCTCTGTGTCAGTGACTGTTGTTGTGAGAGCACATACTTCATCCAGTATTTGTTGTCACAGTAGGGCTTATATATGCCTTTCCCTGTTGCTTTTTAGGGAGATGAGTGTCCATTCCGCCATGAACCAGCTGCTTTGGGTTGTGAACTGACTTGTAAACACTGGGAGAAGGGGACGTGCATCAAGCGGAACTGTCAGTTCAGACATATGATCATAGAGGTTTGACCCTTTCTTACTACAATTTCCTATCTTACCGGTAGTATCTCTAGCACCCAGACAAAATATTTTTCTTTCAAACCCTGACCAAGTAACTGTAGATGCTTCACAGTTGTTCTTATTTCTCCTTTACAAATTCCTTTCTTACTGGTACCAAGGGTTGCCCAAGCCTTGAAAGTGCTTGAATTATGGTCTTGAATTTCATGAATTTGAGAAAGTCCTTAAAAGTGCTTAATTTTTGTGACTGCTTTTTCTACAACAACTTTGAAGACAAATAATTACTGAATGGCTGTAGGGTTGGCACATGAGAGTGAGGGCTGGGTAAAAGGGATAAGCCTGTTAATGGAATAGTCAAGAGATTTCCTAAAACATGGCCTGGAAAGTCTGAAAAATAATTGAATTTTATCTTCTTTGATTTGTACCATGTGGTCAATGTAACGTAATTTTTAACCATTCTCCTGTCTGGAGTCTCAACAACAACAACAAATTTATTTAGAAGGAATAGAAAATTTACATAAGGAGCCCTAACCCGCAGATACCAAGCTAGTCAAGGCGGGAAGGACACTACATAGACGATAATTATAATATAAGAAGGAAAAAATTACATAACACAGTGAACAACTGGAAATGTAAATCTGGAAATGTCTCCCCTGCAAAGTGCTGAGTAGCAGAGCCCTGATTACAAGAATGTGTCAAAACCTTTAGTGTTTACATTTTTCCTAGAGGGACAAAAGCCAGGTTCCATGCTACTGGGAGTCTAAGAATGGCTGCAGCAAGCCCAGGTGTCCATATCTACACACTAACCCTCATATGAACTTCCCTGGAGTTGGTGGTAACCTTGTAGAACCACCACGCATGAACTCGCCTGCCAATCACACACAAGACCCCAGAATGACTGCACCCATACAGAATCAGATCCAGATTGTTGGTGGAAATGTGAGGCAGCCCAGACCAGGCCCTCCGAATTTCAGACCCATGCACCCAAATGGTCCTCCAAGACCCATGGGTAATATGCCGCCAGTGCAGATGCAGCGAATGCAGATGCAACGACCTCCTCAATCAGGACCTCCACCTGGTGTGCCCTTCAGCCAACCCCCCTATATGTCTGGTCCCAGGCCAATGCCACCTGGCCATGTCAATTACGGCAGAGGTAAACAGTGTAATTTTTGTATTTAATTATTATTTTTTTATTACAGAAATATTGCAGGTAAGCTTATATCTCATCAACAGAGCAGAAATATCTTTATGCTCTTTCCAGATGGTTTCAGCGCTACAAAAAGGTGTGGTTGCATTAGCTTGTGGGGTCTAGATGGCAGAAATACATTTTTGTCCATAAATTCTTCCTTCATGTACATGAACAATAACTTAATGATAACTGTAGTTCATGCTTCAAAGGATGTGTGGTTTTAAAATATCGTATTTACCGGTATATAAGATGCACCCGTATATAAGACACACCCTGAATTTTGAGGTCATTTTGGCGAAAAAATCAATTTCTAAAGATTTTCAATTTGTATTGTGTGCAACAGCATTGCTAGAAAGAAATCCCTCGAGAAATAGACTCGCAGTAAGTGGACAATGACAATAAAAACAGGACAATAGTGATATGTACTCACCGCGAACAGATGAGTAAAATATTCCAATGGTTTCTTCATTTTATTTGTTTGTTTGAGATAAATTTTGTGCTACATGCGATTTCACGCAAATTTAAATACTTGTGCTAAAATATCTACACATTGTAGCCATTACCAGGCGTTTTCAGGCTGTTTTTATAGCAAAAATCCCAGAGATCGTAGTTGCAAACGTGAAGGAGCGCCATCTTGGTTTTTTGGACGTGTGACCTGGGCCGGGTGACAAAATCCAAAATGGCGCTCGCAACTACGAGCTATGAGATTTTTGCAAACAAAACACCTCCAACGCCTGCTGGGAGACTTCACGGATTGAAATCCTAGCTATTTTATTGCCAACTGAACAATGCGATCACGAATCAGTCAATTTGTAAAGGATCTTTTGTTTGGTTGTTATGCAAATTCCAAAAAGCGATGTTCCGTGTATAAGACACATCCCCATTTTGAAGGTCATTTTGGTGTGAAAAAAGTGCGTCTTATATACCGGTAAATATGGTACTTGTGTGCCCTTTCTTCTCTAAAATTTTGTATAGTCCTGATGGGCCACATTGTCAATATTCTTGGTGAGAAAACTGTTTGCATTATTATGTGGTTATTCAGTATAGTCAACAATATCTGAAATCTGGTAGAGCAATTTGAACTTATCTTTCATGTATTACATTTCAAGGTATTCCTCCTGGTGGACAAATGCCTCATCCAGTTATGTATGCAAGTAAGTTCACCTGTTGCAAACTTATACTAAGCACAAGTGACCCTTGGGTTCTATATACAACCAATTTCAGTGTTGTGTGCACAGGTTTTTCAATTATTATTATTCAACATCATGATTCAACAGCGTGACATGCTTGGTAATAGGCCAAAACTACTGTGATTATCATTCATTCAAGGCATTCAACATATTTTCCTGCTTCTGATTGGTTGAGCACCACTGGCGAATTCTTGATGTTTTTACAGGCAAGCGACTTATCACATCTATGACATCAAATATTGGATAAGTTGAAAATTATTGCACATGTGATGTCATGCACTTGTAGGCAGGCTGGCAAAACTACCTGCTCTTTTAAGGAAGCAAAGCAGGGAAATTCATCTTGAATGAATGATAAAACAATATTAAAAGTTTGAATGAATAATAAAACAAATTAATGAATTTGATGGATGGATAACACCCCCAAGATCTGAATAATTCTCCACATGATACTCAGGGGAATTCATTAATTGTTACTACTGAAATCACTAAACTATTAGCACCCCGATCGTTTTTCAAATTCGGTTAAGGACCGTTTCGATTGATTGAAATGGACATGTTTCTGTACATTTCTAGCATCAAACAATAGAAATGTGAGTCATGTGATCATTTTGATTGAGTCATGTGATCATTTCGATGGAAGTAAAAAACCATCGATCGTTTCTTTCCTGCGAACAGTTTAGTGATTTCAGTAGTAAACAATCTTAATCACACCGTGTAACATATTTTACAGTTTTGGAATAAATGTATCTTTTTAAAAACAAAAATATGAAATCAATGTTGTAAACAGTCAAAACTGCCAATCACATTGCATTTGATGATGATTTCAAAAAGCTGTCTGTGCATGTAACACTATAATTGTAGAAAACAATACAGTGAGGATGTGCTGTTAATCTGTTCTAGTTTGTTTCATGGATCTTTTCTTTCCCTGTCTCAGATCCAGCAATGATTCCTGCTATGCAGTACACCCGTATGGGGATTCCTATGGGCCACCCTGTCATGGCTGCACAAGCTACTATGATGAATTCAAGAGGTACTCAATCACTGACATAACCTCAAAGTGCCTACTGTGAAATTGACATGATTTTACAACTTAGGCTCAAAATGATGCAAGAGGCACTGTGTTTTGGGTTTTTCTTCCAGCACTAATTGGCTGACTAAACAAAAAACCAATACCTTAACCAATAGGAATTATGTAGAAAATACAAGCCTGTTTTGACAGCCATGCTGTAATAACTGCTCTATTGGTTTTTGGGCTCTATTACATCATTGTTCTCCAGAAAAACAATCCATCAGTGTACCTCATGAAAACTGATTTGTTGTTTCTTGATTCTCAGGCTATTCAAGAGCATTGCCAAGAGACTTCGATGATGACAGTGATGATGACTTCAGTTCTTCAGGTGACATATCAGACATTATCAGGCATTACCTAAAATATTGATGACTTGTCACACTTTTTTAGTAAATAAACAAGTTATTTGCCGGCTTTAGGTCGGTCCATATAGGCAAAAACTGTGCCCGAGGGCTGGAAAATGTTCTGTGACCAAGGGCTGGACAATGTTGACCGAGGTCGGCCTCCAGCCCGTAAATAACATATATTATTTATTCTCTTAATAATTCAGCATCAGTCTGTTGACAACCCCAGTTGTCAAAATGTTCAATGTTATTGGTTCTTCATTTAGTACACTACAATGTACTTGATTATCAATCTCAATAGATTTCTCAGATGTATCACTAAGTGATCTTGAAGATGATGAAGAAGACAGGCGCATTGAGAGACGACGAGTGGAGAGACCCCATTCAAGTAGAAGAGCCCACAGTCCAAAGAGAGAGGTTCGGCGGCAAGATGATAGACGTGGTGATAGGAGAGATAAGAGGGTATCTAAACCTTCCAGTCAACGTAAGTCAGTGTAATGCTGTCTTGTAATCAGGCCCGTAGCCAGGGGGGGTTCTGGGGGTGCGCACGCGACAAAAAGGTCCACATTTAGGAAATGAAAACACTATTTTAATGACTTAATGGGCCAAACAGAAGACTGCAGTCACTTTGGCATACAGACAGTATATTTGCTTTTTCATTGACTAGTGGTTAATAAATTCATACCATGTTTGGTCCACTTTTTCTAGATTAGCACCCCCCACAAAAATCCCTGGCTACAGGCCTGGTAATATTGTTAATTTTGTCCAGTTGTCACATGTAAGGGAACCAAACTGAGTCTTTTTTTAACTCCTACTAAAAGTCAACTAAACATGCTCATAGTGCAATGATTTGTACATTTATAAGTATTTCTTGTGTTTTTAAAGCCCCATAGTCAACCGGCATCCTTTGCAGTCCTAGCCAGGGCAAGGGTTGACTTTCCATATCTGAAAAGTTGATGCAAATTTGTAGTTTGAACTTGTGAAATGTGAAGAACAATACAGTAGGAAACCCTTTGGAAACAAATGCAAAGGTTGCTGGTTAACTATGGGCCTTAAAGGCAAAATATTCTAAATGCATAAAAAAAGTATTTTGTTGTTGAGTTTCTTAATTTTGATGGTATCAAAAGTGATGGCAAAGCAGTGCATGGTGGTCATTATTTCCTCTTTAATTGAAGTTTTCTGGCATACAGTAGTTTTTCTCTCCGTGTACTGGTAACATTTCGAAGTAAAATGTACCACCATTGGACTAGCTCTAAGCATAACATTTTCACAACTGAGCAATTTATCAAGTTAATTGTCTTTATCTTTCTTGACAATGTTTGTGTTTTTTGCATAAATACTGCAAATAAACTGCCATAAGTTTCAAGGGGTATACTGTAACAGTGCATTGGAATAAAATCCTCACATCGATCATCATGTTTATTGGTTCCTCTCGTGTGTGCTACTGTTGCCATGTGTTTAAACACATTATTATTTTTGGGTGATATGCCCAGGACTTTCTAGCAAACGGCGAGACCATCACAGAGACAAGGGACATGACAGGGAGAATAACAACAGAGGAAGAGAACGAAAGCAGGACTCAGGGTCCGACAAAAATCGTCCTAGGAGTCCAGGTAACAAGGGCCATACTGCAGTTTCTACCTTCTCTACCCTGTAGTTTTGAAGTAGCAGGATGTAGGCGGCTGGGTTGTAAGACTGTAAGGCCTGAGCCTTCTGGGGGCCATCAGGAAATGTTGAAATTTCAGTAGCAGAAAAGCCGTTTTCAGGAGGGAGACTATTACCAGCTGATTTCTTACTCAAATTATGCAATCAGAACGATTTTTGTTGCATCGCCACGCATTCCAAATAGATTCTAGAAACAATGCAATTGAGCAAAAAAACTTTTCCATCAGCTCAGAAAATATTGCCTTATTAGTCCAATCACTGATCGCATTTTTTTCCACACCTGGGGGTTGAGGACCCTACCATGTGAAGACCCCTTCCTTGGAATTTCCAGGGGTCTGCAACACCCCCTCGTGGAATTTGAACACCCCTCCCTTGGAATTTCTAGGTTGCCTAAACACCCCCTTGACAGACAGCTTTGACAGGCCCCTTCCCCCAGGAATTTCCAGGGGTCCTCAACCACTCCCCCCTAGGAATTTCCGTGGTCCGGATATACCCCCTTCCTTTGGAACTTCCAGGGCTTACATAGACCCCTCCCCCCTTGATTTTTCCAGGGTCCTTGACCCCCTGGTGCGAAAAGAAAATGCAATCAGCCAATGTAATTGGGTGGCACTTGTACAATGATTAAATCTAGTTTTTGCTTCTCAAAACTGCAACAATTCTCCCGCCGGAGCTAGGAACATTTCATTTTGACAAACAATCCCTGTGTATTGTTTTGTCTCAGGTGCTGTTGCTGCACCCTACTGTAGTCACACCCTGCTGTGCCACCTGAATGGCATTTTGGAAGCTGTTATGACTTGTCATTGTAGAGGTGTTTTGTTGACACATTTTGTTTGTGATTTCCAGATACAGAGCGAACCAAGCGAAAGAGCAAGAAAAGTGATAGTGATGATACTAGTGACAAAAAGGACGATGTGGAAGGCCTCAAAATCAAATCCCTAGAGGAAATACTCAGAGAAAAAGCTCTCAAGAAACTTCACGAGAGAACAGCAGCTAAGAAAAAACAACAACAGGAGGAATCGAAGGCTAAAGAGAAGAAAGACAACAAGAATGATGATGATGATGATGATATTGATGAGCCGTCATCGCCGACTTTGAAGAGTAGTGTAGTTGCTGTATCTAGTGATAAACAAAAAAGTTCTTCACAGGAAAAGGAAAATGAGGATGTCACATCTGGAAAAGACAATGAGCCACCATCAAGCCCTAAGAAAATACTTAGCAGTGTTGTTGAAGTTGATAAAGGTGGTAGCATTACTAAATCTCCAACCAAGAAGATTTCTCGGAAGGTTAAGGAAGTGGAGTCGGACACTGAACCAGTAAATGAAAGCTCTTCTAGTGTACGAACTGTAGAAATTATTGAGAAAAATAAGAAAGAAGAAAAGAAAGAAGAAAAGGAAGAACCAACTTCAGATAATACTGCGATTGCAAAATCAGCTTCGCCTGATGTTAAGGTGAAATCATTTGAGGAAATTATGAAAGAGAAAAGACTACGGAAGTCTCAGATGGATTTAGAAGAAGAAAGTAAAGTACGTAAAGTTACGGCTCGTGCGACCAATGTAGCCTCTAGACTTGGGAAAAAAGAAGGTGAAATACCCAACCTAGACAGTGAACTCAAACCAGCTTCGCCCAAGCAAATTTTAGACTTGAAACCTAAGAGGACTAGAAAAATTAAGGTAGTTAAAAAAGGTACTGAAGGAGAACCAAGTGTGGCAGCCCCTCCTAAGGAGAGTAGTGTATTGGTAACAGGGGGTGCGACAGTGGTACCGAAGAGAAGGGTTATATCAGTGGAGGAGACGGAAAAGACTGAGACAAAGAAAGGTAATTACTGAGGGTAAATTTCCTCTGGCACTCTGGCAGGAAGTTCAATGAAAATTTGAACAAGTCATCGCAAGTCAGTGCAAATATTCGCAAGTTGGTGGCTAAACGGTTCGCAAGTCAATACAAGTAGGAAAACTTGCGTGAACTTGCGTTTCGTTTGGCCAGTGCTTTATCGTGGATTTAAAATTGAGTGTCGAAAACTGAACGCAAAGTAAATACACTTAGAGCCAATCAAAATCGACAGATTCAACAACTGACCAATCAGGAGACAGAAAGAACGACGCCCTGCGTTTAGACGTGACCCAAGAAAACGAGAGACACTGTATGTTTAGTTTTTCTTCGCATTCTGATTGGCTGACTAAACAAAGGTCCACGAGCTCATCCAATAGGAACGCAATTCTGATTTACTTTCGATAATCCGCCCTAAACAGTAAGCGATTGGAGAAATATTAGCCTGCTAGCAGGCATTGGGATTCTCGCCGTAAAACGACCTAAAAAACAGCCAACCAACGCATGCTAGCAGGCTAGAGAAACATAACATAGTGTTAACGCATGTTTGTGTTGTTCTGCAGAAGCCACGATTGCAGACCAAGCCCTAAACAAACTCGAGGTGGATCAGGCCAAGCTGGTAAGTTGATGAGGTTAAACATTGCCAATCACTTAAATAAAGTATACCTCCCATGGTCAGGAGAATCGTAATCAGATCAACTCCCAGTTCAACCTTTTTTCTGCTGTGTAAACAAGGGTGTCATTAGAATGCGGCTACCGACGGCGTATCGCTGTCTACTTCGCCACTGACTATTTCAGGATGAACAGCGATTGATTTTTGTGCATTTATTTCTTTTAAGTGTGAACGCATGAATTTCCAAAAAACTTCCTCTCAATATGCTGAAAATATATCTTCAGCATCCAAAATTTCACAAAATGTATGGGGAATTTCCCAACACCCCCCCCCCCCCAACCCCTATCGGACTTGGCCTCTCTCATCTCCCAGCCCCCTAAAAAGACAGCGTCCTTCTACATTGACAGACGTCTTCTAATTGCCCTTTCTTAAACCTCTTCTCTCAAGGTTGCGACTAAGAAGCCAGTTCGCCAAGCAGTACCAACTGGTAATCTGGTTGTGAAATCGTTCCACGAGATTATGCTGGAGAAAAAGAAGAGGAAGGAGGGTAAACAGACCAGTGTAGCTGAGACTAAACCAACAAGCATACAGCCTCCACGACGGCTGCAAAGAAATAAGACAGTTAACACAGGTAATGGCGGTAGTATGCAAAATATAATGCTATTGATTCTGTAACAATGTAAAAATAAGACAACTGTTTTTCGAAGCCCAAAGTACAGTTTCAAATATATCACATAGTGTTAGAGTATACATGATTCATTAAATATTATAATATAGCTACGATATAACGCTCTCTCTGATTGGTCCAAATCTATGCTCTATTTCACCGATAAAGTAATGGTTCCCGCTATATCATAAAAGCATTATCGGCGAATAGAGCACTTCTGGTGTTGGGAGGAACACTCGAAACATTTTAAGATCACGTTCGCGTGTCTCTCAACATCACGGGTGCAATATTGCGCCGATAAAGTCATAGAATCAAGATGTGCTCTAATGCTTAATTCGAGCCTGTGACGCAAGGACCGCCTTGTTGTTGGTGGACAAGAAGTGACATTAAAAAGCCAGATGGTTTGGTAGGAGGCAGTAGAAGGCACGATTTTTTCCCTTCTATCTTACCTAGTAAAGTAATTTTCTGACTGTGTTTTTCTTTACGGTAGGGAAACCAACGATAATCAAATCACGGAAACTGAAGGTTGTGCGAAAAGCTGTTACTGCACCTGGTCCATCGGAAGGTAAGCGTTGATCTGAGATGTGATATAGTTGACATGCGCGTGTTCACATTCCGGGCTACTTGTTACATCATTCTTGAACCCAGAGCTCCCCTGCGAGGCGACGAGTGACATCCATTTGAGGGCCTTAGCTGATTGGCTGAAATTACGTGCACGCGTACATAAAAGAAGCTTAATCTCGCTTTAAAAAAACGTATCTGTCAAAATAACAATAGCATGATTGGTTGAAATGACATGCACGCGTACATAAAAGAAGCTTAATCTCGCTTTAAAAAAACGTACCTGTCAAAATAACAATTGCATTCGTTTCCTAGTCGTCTTTTTAACCTATGCCTTCGACTTGAACGCGCTAAAAGAAATTTTGAGGCCATAAAACCACCATTTTGTAGGTGGCTGTCGCCAGAGCCTCCCCCGCGATACGTTCATGGTACTCAAAATGTCTTTATATTTTGTAGATCAATCGTCTCAAAACCTGCAAGAAGATGAATCACTTCCAGAAGCGTGTTCCAGACCAGAATCACCTGCGCCAGACACAGCACCTGGGCCACAATCAGCACCTCTGTCGCCATTGTCGCGAGAGGAATCCGAACCAACATCTCCTGTGGAATCTGCACCTATTATCTTCACCGATAACCCCGCGGAGGAGAGTTTACCGCTGATGATTCCTGATGATGATCTCCCTCCGGATGATGATGATTACAGCTGGACTGATGGCCCTGTCACAGAGAAAACGCCACCACAAGAGGGTAACCTGGACGAGAATGAAACGCCGACCAGGAACAGGAACAGGTGGAGAGGAAACGACCGCCCTCACAACAGGATGCACAAGGACAAGAGAGATCTCCTAATAAGAGAGTGTTTGCAGAGCTGAATAATGATGTAAGTGGCCATCGTGAATGGAACAGGGAACAGTAATTCCTGTTTTTCTTTTCTAACTATTTAGCCTTTTCTCAGTAGAGTAGTAAGTGATGCAAAGTTTCGATTTCCGTTGCGCTTTAAAGAGCCCGTGTCAGCCACTCCTTTGTTACTGTTTTTGTTCGATATTAGAAGACGAATTACGTTTAGAAATATCTAAATAAACATCTAAAAACAAAGTTTCAGATTTGATTTACCAAATTCAATGGAGAACATTGCTCTATATTCTCTAAATCAGCCATGGAAACTGAAGTTTTCTCCGACTTGGTATGTTGCTATGCTGTCAAAATGGCGGCTGTCACAGGCTCTTTAAGGATAAACTGCTTTTTTGGTTAAATTTCGATCTGTTGCAGAAATATATTTAGTTATCGGTCCTTGAATACAGTAACAATTTGGTTGTAGTCCACATCCTGTTTGATCTTGTTTAGCCAAACAGGTTCTTATTGCTAGCCGTTCTTATCGCTACAATAGGGATACGTTTTTGAAAGGTAGCACCGTTTCGTTCTCTTTCCAGACATTTGATCTTACAGCAGATGACAAAACAAATGAAGCCGAAAGGTCAATACCAGGTAAGCTATAGCATGATCCTGAGAAAGAAAAGCACCAGCATTA
The DNA here is from genome assembly GCA_033964015.1 of Scolanthus callimorphus. Classification (NCBI taxonomy): domain Eukaryota; kingdom Metazoa; phylum Cnidaria; class Anthozoa; order Actiniaria; family Edwardsiidae; genus Scolanthus; species Scolanthus callimorphus. The sequence continues at coordinate 25,640,379 of CM066916.1, read as the reverse complement.
TGGGTAAAATATCGAAGCTTTATTGACTTTTGTATTATAGCCACGATATAACGCGCGCTCTGATTGGTCCAAATCCATTCTCTATTTCACGGATAAAGTACTGATTCTCCCCCATTCTCCCTGTATCATAAATAAATTTAAGCATTAGCGCACAACTTTCGGCGACGCGACTCGTCCTCGTGTCTGCCAACATCACGCGTGCTCTATTTCACCGATGAAGTCATAGAAAGTTGTCCTAATGTTTTATCTCCTCTCTAAAGCATCTCTCTCAATGTTAATTGTAAGCTGAAAATTGTTTTGCTTTTTGAAACAGATGACGATGAAGAGGAAGGCGTTTCACCAACCAAACGTCCGAAGACCCAACCCCCGTCCTACGAAGAGATCGTGCGCGCCGTGTAAGTATGAGCTTTCTAGCGCTCAGCAACTCCAGCATGATGTGTTGGGTGTTTTCAATGTTTTCCCACTGCCAATATAGACGCCAGTTCAAATTTTCCCCGAGACAGGATCCGTAGTCTCCCACTCAGCCCGTACTTTGTACCATCACGCAAAGCCTCCCTCCCATTGATCCGAACGTTTCACATTCCCCTTAGCATTCAGAACACAAATGTGATTTCATGCTTTCTTTGCTAATCCAGAACCAAAGAGGCCAATAAAACGGACGATTTCGATCTGGATCTAGACGAGGCCATCGCCAACTTATCTCCCGGGGGATCGGAGCATTATGATGACACATTAAACGAAGACGACTTGCTTATGGAATTAGAAGAGATGATCAATGAATAGTTTTGCTCTGGGATTGCCACAGACCCTCCAAGTGCTCCAAGATCTACAGTATTTTTTTACCACAAAGATAGATACTTGCGCACGGGAATATTGGAATATATGTAAATAAAGAACTCAAAAGGAGGCAACTCCTTACTGTTTAGAAAGTGCCAGATTTCCAAAGTTCATATCGTTCTAGAAGACATGATCAGTACAGAATCGTGTCCACGAGGAGGGATCCAGGAAGTGTTTATAACGAAGAAATTCAGTGACTTTTATATTTTACGAACAAAAACGTTGCCAGAGAGAACACAGTTTGAGAATATTATAATAATTGTTGAGTGCTCAAGAGTTATCATTTGTTCCCTGGATGGACGCGAAAGTTTCCGCTGGATGGACGCGAAATTTTGCGATGGAGGTCGATTCCTATATGGTGTTGGTATTTAGTCACTGTACATGTGGAAGGAGCGCGACAGTTAAAACGCAGATCATTCACACAACAATAGAGATATTATCCCGCGTGGGGATGGCTATTGCACAAGATTTGTATATGGAACGAAATACCAAGAAATATCCCCTACGACACAAGAAACAGAACATTCAGTCATACGTAAAATACAAGTACCCTGGACCTTTGAGTGTCAATTGAAGACTGCTTTGTGTTATTAGCAACCTCGTTTGGTATCATCGTTATAAGAGTAGTCTCTTGCTTGTTGAAGTCATGTGTTCGTTAATATCAAGGTTTTCTATTGCTTATTGTGCAACAAAGTATCACTTAGACCTGGTCTCTAGTGACAGTCTAGTGACACAACAATGGAGATATTATCCCGCGTGGGGATGGCTATTGCACAAGATTTGTATATGGAACGAAATATCAAGAAATATCCCCTACGACACAAGAAACGGAACATTCAGTCATACGTAAAATACAAGTACCCTGGACCTTTGAGTGTCAATTTGAAGACTGCTTTGTGTTATTAGGAACCTCGTTTGGTATCATCGTTATAAGAGTAGTCTCTTGCTTGTTGAAGTCGTGTTCGTTAATATCAAGGTTTTTTATTGCTTATTGTGCAACAAAGTATCACTTAGACCTGGTCTCTAGTGACAGTCAAATGTCCATCGCACTTAACTTCCCACTGTCGCCGTTCTTCACACAACCAGCATCCTATCATTGAAATCAGGACAAACACCAGTCTACGAATGGCACATCAGTCTACTCACGCTACTCATGAAGAGATTTGTATAAAAAGGTGGCGGATTTTTGTAAAAAGAGAAACATAATAAATTATATGAGTTTGAGAAACGTCTTTGGGTATCATTGGGAACAGGACGTTGAACTCTACGCCAACAGAAACATATAAGTGAGTTGAAACGTGTAACAAACATACATTGCTTTAGTGCCAAAAATAATATTATAATGTTGAAAATAATGTTGCAAGACTTCAAGATGTTAAATGTTAGCATATTATCACTTACCACTGTTGCTCTACTTTATTCGAGCGAAAAATGAAATATTACGAAGAGAAAACCTGCTTGGGTTAGCAGTCGAGAGTTCATTATTGACCAAATATGGCCATAAACTGGCCACGAATAATCCACAGCTTGGTTCACCGTTACATGTTTCAACTAAGTTATATGTTTCTGACGCCAACTAACAAACAGCGGTTCGGCTTCCGTCAATCTGCTCTGGGTGATTTCATGAAGGCTATGAAAGTTTATTTGAACTAATAAGATTTTGAAATGGCTGATTGCATTTTTTTAAACCGCACCGGGGGGTTGAGGACCTCTGGAAAATTTTCCAGGGGGGTTGTATTGGACGGGAGAGGTAAAAAAGGCGACTTTCCAGGGGCATTTTATCCAAAAATAGATTTTGCCGAAAAAATGGAAATTCCAGGGGAGAAGGTCCTTTTTGAGGTTGGAAATTCCAGGGGAGGGATCTTTTTAAGGGAGGTCCTATACACTGCGATTTGTCTGGCCGACAAATAGAAGAATTGCCATGACAACCATTGTCAAGTACATGAACGAATGCCGTCCCGTTTTGGAATATAACAGTAGCTAATGCAGTGTTCCAGTGATATGTCCACGGCACCACATTGCACTTTTACCAATAGTGAACACGTCTTATGATCAAAATGGCACGGCTGGAATGGCTCCTGCACAACCCCTGTGTAGTGTACCCTCTTGTGGGCCCTGTGCAAATTCCAAAGTTGTAAATGACTTCCATGTAGAATTCCGGGGTGAAATTACAGCCATGTTCAGTTACACGCGGTCGTCGGGAAAAAAGCTTGAAGCGAAAACACGTTTTTCTGTCTTGTCTGAGCCCGACAAGCCGGCGAAAGCACGTGCGTTGTCATGGAAACTTTGACAAAAAACGACTTTTTCGCTTGCAACCCTTTTTTTCCGGCGACCGCGTGTAACTGAGAATGGCTGTAATGGTCCTGTGGAAATTCAAGGACCAGGTTCCTCGATAAAGGGGGTAACGGATAAAAATGGAACGGCTATTTTAATATCAAATGTTCACGCAACAATTACGTGACATATTCGATCAGCCAATTAGAATGAAGGTAGCGTATGCTTTGTTCAGAGAAAAATAACTTCATTTTCCACTTTCAGACGGCGCATTTTGTGTGTGAATATTTCATTCATGAATACAGTGGACCCCCCACGAAGGGCTCGCTGTTACACACCTACCCCTATATCGACGAATTAGACACAATATTAAGGACTAAAGTGGAGTGTTAACTTCGGTGAATACAAAAAGAAATGAAAAGGTAGATGGATTTCAGCTCTTTATACTGTAAATTAATAGGTCCTAGCCACGGGTTCCTGTTCTCAAAATAAATTGAGCGTTGCAAAATATTGTTTTTCTTTCTCAGGCACTATCGTGCGATAGTTCTCCTCGGAAATTTGATATTGAATCTTCATATAAGCCCTCAAGCTACGCCCTTCTCCGACCAATCTCGACGGAAGAACCTTATTGTTTAATAAAAATCCGACCAATCCGCGCATGGAATATTTATTGAAAAGATGTCGGAACTGTGCTAATTAATATGCACAACCCACTCACGTTACACTCAAGGTACTTGAAACTCTGTTTTTTTTTTCATGTATGAAATCGGTGTATTCGGTCATTTTGATCTCTGAACCAGCACATGCCGAAGCGCGAGGGGGGGGGGGGGGGGGGGGGGGGGGGATGGTTGTGGCTGTGAGCCCGCGCAAGTCAATCGGCGTTGATCGGGCCGCCATAAATCTTCATTCGGGCTAAAATTAGCCGGGCTAATGAGTCGGGCCCAAAACATTACGCCTTGGGGAAGAGGTCAAAACAACGGTACTCTATAGGTATCCAGGGAAGGTAAATTAGGTGGTGGGTACCGGATACTACCTACCCCCATCAGTATCCAGTGGTTATATCTCGAAGCACAAATAAGGGATATCTAATTCTATTGCAGAAATGTGTTTTTCTCTTCATATAGAGCACAATGGTAGGGTTTTCATCGTGATTCATCAATTATTTCACGAGATATCGGCAGTCGAAACCGATTTTTAGGAAAATTGAAAGAGGTGGTGGGTCTCGGGTACCCACCCCACTAAACTGGATAATAGAGTACCGTTGTTTTGACCTCTTCCCTTGGTGCACAATGAGTACTACCATGCACGTTATTGATTTTCCCGGTTTACTTTCAGTTTTATTTTTTGCACTTATATTCAATCATTTTAAACCGTTTTATGAAGTTATTGATGTTCTGAACGATCGGGATCGGGATACGAAAAAGAAAGCGCCGGGATAGCGGGATTTAGAAAAAAATTGGTCGGGATAACGTGATCTGGGAGATCTGGAGTTTTTGTTCCCCGCCGTGTGGGGTCTGAGACGAGATTTGAACACCACAGGCACCCCACGCGGATTTGCCATAAAAACGACAGCACTGGCATTCAAGGAACGGCCCCCTCTCAGTACACGCAGTCATTTTGTGCTTGTTACGACCCTGTGAATAGGATCTTGGCTAACTTAATTTTCTTTTCATTTGTTCAATGGTTTCTTGCCTGAAATGTCCTTTTGTGTAGGGGAAGGTCAGGTACTTTTGTCGTGGCCTTTCGTGGCCTGTGTAAACCAGTGACGTCAGAGAACCATACTACAGTATCAATGGCGGCGTGAACTTGGAGCGACCATTTCTTTTACCATCTGTAAATAATGATTAGTTTTTCACTAGGAATGCTTGAACTATAGGACAAAGCAATGGATTGAGTCCTTCTTTACTGAATGGCAAGTCGTCTGGTATTATATTTGCTTTGTTTTCTTGTGATTTTCCATGCGTGCGTGTGGTGTTGCAGTCGAGACAGCGACTGTACACGGAACTTTGATTCACAACAAGAGCTTTGCTGTAATGGTGTCTGCAAGTATTGGGCGAGCTGCTCCCATGGATGTAAAGACAACGGAGATTGTGACTCATCAAGGAAACAAATCTGCCATCGGCACCGATGCACCGAGGATAGTGTAACTTATCCCGATGGACGTTACCCTTGTACGACAGATGCGGAGTGTTATGATGGTGACCGATGCGAGGAAAACTTTTGCTCTCAAATTTCAACCTTGCCACCTCACAGTCCCGATCGATTAGCTACTTGGATAAAGGTTGTTTTGATATCTGGTTCAGTTATTTTTGCATTCTTGCTTGGAATTGTTATTTATTGTTACAGACGAAAATGTAGTAGTTTGACACACGGGGGGCACAGATGTTCACATTTATCAAGAAGGCGGAATCACTCGGCTCACCTACAAGGAAACATGGCTTCTCCAACTATTGCTAGTCAATATTCAGTCGATGGAACTGCATGCATTCAAATGAGTGATATTCCGCATGACATTGACAGGGCACCAGAAGCAAGTTCCATGGGACCGCCCCCTTTGTATAGCACAATACCCTCTGATCTGAGTGACATTCATGACAGAGATGAGTTTGCTCCACCCTGCTACACTGATGCTATTACAGATACAGCTACATCTACAACAGCAATAAGCTGATATCAATAGACCTTGAGTAACAACCACATGCTCAAACATCTGGGAAGGAGTGTTGCAAATTGAAGAGGAAATGAGACTTTGCATCCATTGATCAAAATTTTAGTGTACGATCTGAACCCTTACAGGATTTCAAGAGGAGGGAACTGCTGTGCCCAGTGTATAAATTGCAATGCTGGGCTCAATGTCTTAGCCATACCCCTGTTTCAATTAATGTTGCTTGTGAAACCATGCATCATATGCTTCATAGTTCGCAATGATAATTCTTGCCTGAACCCACAGCAGCTCATGTGAAATTTCAAATTATGCCTCAAAGTAGTAAAAAAATGCCATTGATGTTCTTAGTGTAGCTTGGTTGAGAAAACCAACTTTATTGTGATTCATGGTTGAAGATTCATTCATTCATGGTTAAATGAACTAAGTGTAAGTTATATAGCCAAAATTCAAATTTTACATTTTCTTTACATTTACTTGCAGTTGTACCTCGATTAAGCAGCCACCCTTGAGACCGAGCCAATTGGCCGCTTAATAGAGGTCAACCTCATCCTCAGGGTCTTCTTGGTCTTTTTCAAAATGGCGGTTGACTCGGGAGAAGACCCTGGGGGAGGCTGAGTCACATGACCATTTTGAAACAAAGGACAAACCTCGTTCCCATGTTTTCAAAGAGTGGTCATGTGACTCAGCCTCCCCTGGGGTCTTCTCATGAGTCAACCGCCATTTCGAAAAACGACCAAGAAGACCCTGGGGACAAGGTTGAATAGAGGTTGGCTGCTGAATGGAGGTATGCAAATACAGTACTACAGTGACAATACATTATATTGGGGCTTTGAAAAGTGGCCGCTTAATAGAGGTACCACTGTATGCAAATGATGTCAAGATGGGCACATCTAGGGATTTTGCTTTCAGGGTTGAAGAATGTGTGTTATTTTCTTGAGTTTAAACTTGTTTATGCTCTGATTTTGTTTATATGAGCATCAAATTCTCTGGGTTGTTATGCCTTGAATCTTATGTATTGGAGATATCTGATAAAATAAGCAACTTTTTTCCCCTTCAAAGAAAAGCAGGGCTAAAATTGAGAGGATGGGTGTAATGCCATTCATCCCTAAAAACTGGATGCATTTTTAAATCTAGAATTTTTTAATGATAGTTGTGATTTATGAAAACAAATCAAAACGTTGAAGTGTGTTCATATCTGTATTAGGCACATTTTTGAAGCCTTGAAGAGACCTGGACTTTGCTTGTGAGGTTGCTTTATCTACCCAGATTTTTTAAAAGTGTCAACTTAAAGTTTACTACTGTATTGTAATTGATTGTTCAATTGATAAGACAACTTATAATTAATTTTGTTATAACATTACAAAAAATCCTTTGAACAGATTTCTTAGCATAGCAAAATTTAAGATAAAATTTAATACTTGTATAATGGTAAATTCATAATTTGAGCCAATGTTATATAGATGGACTATATCAACTGAATAGACCTCCTTGGCTAGCCCGTTTGTTTTGCTCATTTCAGATCACCTGTCATTCCCATGAGTATTCTCTCTTTCTTATTCTGCTACGCACCGAAGGATACATGAATATTGAAACATTCCAAACAGAGAGAATACTCATGGGAATGACACGTGATCTGAAATGGGCAAAACATTACGCCCAAGCCGAGGAGGTCTGTTGTTCACCAGGGAAACCATGCTAATCTGTCGAGCAGTGTCACTTGATTTGAGTGTTGCAGTGGATCTGAATGCTAACACAGCTGACACAGCATGACATTATAGTGGTCCCTACATATCTATAGATAATACAGTCTACAAACACAGGGGATGACTAGACTGAAGAGAAGAAAAAAAAAATTACTATGGTGAAGCTTAGCTAGATAGAATGGTGAGAATGCTCCACAAAAGCCTCCAGTTAACCACAGGGTTCGTACACATCCTGGAATGTCCTGGATTTTCATTTCCTTCCTGGAAAATCCTTGAAAGTCCTGGAATTTTAAGGAAAATCCTGGAAAGCGCATGGAAAATGCTTCAACCCAAATGTGGTTGAATAAGTCATGTTCATGAATCTGATTTTGGGCTGCATATTGTGACATCCTCCAGACTTATCCACTCATATTTCTTTGGGGGAAAGGGGGCATTTCTACCCCCCACCCCCACCCCCCATAAAAAATCCTGGAAATAACCTGAAGACTTCCTGAAAAATCCAGAAAGCATACGAACCCTGTAACCAAAATATTGATGAAACTATGGATCCATGATGAAACATCATTCTAATAGACTTTCAGAAGTCTTTTCAAATTTGTATTGTATTGAGTTTGCAATTCCATGTGACAGGAGCCCTCTATCTCTTTTCAATAATTATGTATCTCTAAAATATTGCCAACCACCCTCTCTAACCCCCAAATGTGCTAATAACTGAAAGCCCCCTTTCCAGCTTCCATTGATAACACTGTAACTGACACTTGGAAACCATAAACATCACTCAGTTTGCAAAAGCTACTGGGTTGCTTAGATGTTTGATTCATGGAGTGCATTGAAGTACAATCAATTTAGTTGGTGCAGAGTTTACAGCTTCCAGTTTCTTGCACTACACAGTTCAATGTACTTTTGATACATAGTATAGTGCAATTCAGGAACATTCGACGGGGGGGGGGGGACTTGGGGCTTTATCCCAGCGCCCATGGCCCGAATGCGTGAAACACTGTCTTAATCGTATTCTGAGACATGATGTCATGATGTGACATATAACTTCCTCTTCGATGTATCCTTTTGATAGCTAGTCTAGAGCCAGTCCACATTCAGAGAAGTTTTGACGAAGAAACGACGTATTACTCTGTAAAACTGGTGTTTGCGAAATGCTTTTGCTACTTATTGTAGTTGGAACTTGCCTGGCGCAAGACAAATACAAAAACCAATGTAAAACAGTATCTGACTGCAAGGAGCTGTCGGATTTGTACCATTCTTGTTGCAAAGGAGAATGCTATATGCAAACTACATGCAGTGCCGCTACTGAATTCTGCTTTGATGATAATGACTGCGATTGGGAGAACGGAGAATACTGTTCTGAGCTTCTACAACGCTGTACATCGACAGTGACTCCAACATTGGCTCCTGGTCAATGTTCATTCAATCATGACTGCCCCCAAAATAAGCATTGTGATTATTCGGTTTCGCCATCTCGATGCGTGGATGATTCACCCGGTTGCTCAGATGGCTGTTCTTACGATGAAGTCTGTGAAAACAAAAAATGCGTTGCCAAACCAGAGCGCGAAACGAACTTCACGGGAGCATATATTGGTATCCTAGTAGGTGGTTTAGTGCTTCTAGTTGTGTGTGTAGTTTGTGTAACATTTTTTTCTATAAGATCACGCAGAAGACTCAGAAGACAGCCTCGCTCACGGGCATTGAATGCCAGAGAACATGTACTAAGAAATCCTCCCTCCAGAAATCAACCTGCAACTGCGACTCCAAGTTCACATCAACCAGTTGTTCATTACATTTCGGCTGCTGCGCAAGAGACATCACCAGAGACCCCACCACCTCCATTATCTGGAGTGGTCCCCCCTGCTTATGAAACAATAGGATTTGGCAATGACCAATCTGCTGCTTGGGAACCTCCACCCTCATATGAGGAAGCCATACAAGATCAACAATCTCGTACTGAAACTGTAACATAAGGGGCCTTTGTCCCCCCTGTAGGTGTGTATTACCCAGAGTGCCAAGAGCGAGCCATACAAAGTCAGCAATCTTGTACTGAAACTGTAACAGAACTAGCCTTTGTCCCCCCTGTAGGTGTGTATCACCCATCCCAAAGAGTGAGCCATACAAAATCAGCAATCTTGTACTGAAACTGTAACGGAACTAGCCTTTGTCCCCCCTGTAGCTGTTTATAACATCACCCAACAGGGCTGCAAATAAAAAAAAATTCCAGTCGAAAATTTGTCACAAGTTTCAAAATTCTAATCGCATTTTCTAAAATTCGCATTTTCTAAAATGTTAGTCGCAAAAAACTGACCTCGCGCCCACGAATAAGACAAGAAGTGAGTCGAAAAACTTTTACTCACTGACAAAGTTTAGTCGCAAAAGAGAACAACTTAGTGGCAAAAGCGACTCCCATGGGCGCAATTTGCAGCCCTGCCCAAGGGTACTCCAGACATTTTGTCACGCAGGTCGGAAGGAAATTTATGGGTCAGACATTTTTGAAAGTGCAATTTTGGGGATCCAAATATTTTGCCTGGGATATTTGGGGCACGAAAACCTCAGGTAAAATTTTTGTGGTATGAGCTTGGCAAGAAAATTTTGGAGACAAAGTCAGGTTCTTGAAGTGGTAGAAAATCTTGAGACTTCTGGCAATATGGCAATACTGGGAGAGTTGACATGACGTCCCTGAGGTTTGGATACTTCTAGAGGGATGGGGTGAAATGCCTTCCGGAATCACACAACATATTGGGGATTTTATTACAATGGTCTGTACCATTGTAGACTAAAATATGAAAATCCGCGAACGAGGTGCCAAGCTGGATCCTGATAAACGGACCTGTCAACCAGTTGAACTGAGAAAAATATATTTAATGAAAGGTCGACGACAACCTTCACAACCTGAAGAAGATCGGTAATGGCCGATTGAAATATCGTTATTAAATAATCATCGTTTAAGCTGTTCGTCGACCTTTCATTATATGTATTTTTGTACTATTGTATTCAGCTGGTTTCACTGTAGCACTTCACAACACAAGAGTAGTTGTTGTTCCTAAGGCCCTTGCTTTCTCATTTACTTCCACTTGTAATGATGGAAATAGCCAGCCTAGTCCCTGGCATTCTGGGTGGGTTTCCTGTGGTAGAAGCGTGACGTCACAGGAACGTGACGTCACAGGAACGTGACGTCACAGGAAAGCCCGCGCACATTCATTCAGCGGTTTACCTTCTCACTGCAGATGAGGAACGCCTGGGAATCGCTGATTGGGCTGTTCCAAAAAAAATTATACCCTGGAAAATCCACAGGGTCGCTGTGTTTGGCCCTGGAATTTCCACAGGGTTTGTCGATTTTGACCCTGGAATTTCCATGGCCGTAATTTTGACCCTGGAAGTTCCACAGCGCCATCCATTTTACCCCCGAATTTCCACAGGATATTCATTTGCAACTGTGGAATTTCCACAGGCCAACAAGAAAATGAAGAATTTCCACAGGGGTTGCTTCAAATTTCCACAGGGGTCGTACAGAAGCTTCTGACAGAAGTCTGGAATTTCCACAGGGGTAGAGCTTTTTTCTGAAAATTTGGAGTTCCTCGATAGGGGGGGGGGGGGGGGGTACAATTTTTTTATGGAACAGCCCATTATAAGACAACTCTGATAAAAACAACCCTGTTGATGAGAACGCTTTTTAGTCTACGTTTTGCTTGATTACAGTGTTGAAAGACCAAAAAAAGAACTTCACGTGGAAGGTTGGTTCTCCTTGGTTGGTTCTCAAGGGCAGGAATAATTATTAGGGCCGTTAGCTCCAAGGTTACCAATACAAGTCAGACAAACAGCGTTTCGCGTGACGTTTGTTGCCGTTGATGTTTGATTATAAAATGAAGAGTTTGTAGTTAGTTATCGCATAAAAATTACACTGTAACCGACTCAACAAAACACAATTACCGACTCAACAAAACACCATTGTTCCTAACGCCCTTGCTGCCTTATTTACAGCAGCGGATAGGTTTTATTCAGAATTGGTGTAAATCACTTTTGCGATTGGCTTCACTACAGTCATAGCGGAGCTCCCACGGGCGCCGAAGGCGCCCGCGAGCGGAGCCCCATAGCTACATGCAGGAGGAGAAGGAACAAAACAAAAGTGTATATGCATCAAACGATTCTGTCATGGACTTCCGGTTTGTGCGTCCGTCCGTCCGTCCGTCCGTCCGTCCGTCTGTTCGTCCGGCGTAACACAGGCAACCCAAACGTAAGCTAACGAGAAAGGGTATCCAGCTGATCTGAGATCGTGACGTCACATGACGTCACGGAAAAACTGGGTTATCACCTTGCCCGCGTTTCTTGTCAGCGGTATCACCCATTAGGCTCTCATGCTCAAAGAAAATAATGGCGGACTTCGAAGGGAGAAAAAAGCCCATCCTTTTCTCTGGCTTCGGATGTCCACATTTCTAAAGTGATTGTCCTAGTTTTTACTCAAAATGCTTACTTAGTAGCAGAGTTTTATGAATGAAAGAAGAATCCAACTTTAAACTTGCGATTTGTTGATTTTTGGCTGGTTTATTTTCTGCCTCCCTCCCATTCGTCCCGCACCTGATATCCGCCGACACTACGATAACTCCCAGTTGCTGCTTACAAATGCCAACTCTAAAAGCCCTGACATAGAGCTTACACGCTTGGTAAGAAGGTAATGGCTTCTTCATTGAAGGAATTGATAAAAACAGCGTACTATATCTTGTCGAGAGCCCTGTTTTCTGTACGAGATTCCTAGGAGGTATGATGCGCGGATGACGTTCGAACAATGAAAGGAGTGAATGTCCGAAACATTGGCGTTAATCCTGCTTCTGGTTGGTCTTTGTCTTTATACGTAAAGCAAGCAAGCAAACTCTCAAAAATGGCACACTTCTGTACCTACAGCTTAAACAAAATCCGCTCTTTTTTTATACTTCTTTTATGGTTGTTAAACTTGTTTCTAAAAGCCAGAAAAGGAAAACACACAGCGAAGAGGCCTAATCAAGATTGCAACACTGAACAAAGCAAAATTAGACACAAAGGCAGCACTTTCTAATCAATTATTAGAAAAATAATAATGACCCCTGTACAATGTTTGTACTGTTACTGTGTTTACATGTAAATGAGACACTAATCAATCAAAAGTAAACAAACCAGTCACCATACAAACACTTTATTTCAGATACAAATACAAATCAATATTAAGCCTGAAATAAATGCTGATTATGGCTTCACTAGCAGTGTCGGGAATGGTTTCATTGTCATTTACCTATTTACTAAGCAAAAGAATATTGAGTAAATATCCGAAACCTGATTAATGTTTTTATTGTGCTTTGCTATGCCATGTGAAGCAAATGGTGTTATGGTTGTTATAACTGTGGAGTTTTTAAATATTCATGAACCCAGCTGGGCATGGATGGCAGTGATGTCTCAGGATTTGTTCCATCTACCTGATAACATGAAAACAAGACAAATCAGGCAAATAATAATAATAACAATAATAATAAAGCTCAGATGATCTGGGCTTTGTAATTAATAACAGAGCAATGTTTGCATATTTTCCTGGTCTATGGTAGTTGAATCCCAAAAATTAGCTGAATTTTGAAAGCTATTTTGCTATTATTTAGATTTTGATAATCCTTAGAAAAAGCAGGAAGAACTGCAAACGTTTTTCCTTTTCCAAAAAATGCCTCTCAGACACTGCATTCCATAAAACTGTAGCTAAGGCTACCAAGAATGTATGATTTTTTTTAGGCTGTGCCAAGCAGCCAGCAATTAGCCATGTTCTTTGGGGCTGTAAGTATAGCCTTCTTGGATTTGATATTAATCAATCTGACACTACCATAGAACTTGAAATTAAAATACTTTTTGCAGTCACAGTAAGGATGGCATAGCTGGGAGGCTGTGGCCCATTAGAAGTGTACCAAGTACTATTTGGAGGTGCAAATGATTTCAATTTTGCTAATTGGGGGTCCGTACATCCCTTACCTGTCCAAAAATCTTCATACATTGGAAATAATAATAATAATCAACTTTCTTTCAAGAGAGTAGCATGTGACAAAAACTTGTTGCCCTCCTGTAGTATTCATTCTTCACCCTTATTCTATTAAATGTATCAGTTAATTCCAGCACTGACCATGCCCAATTGTCATTTTTTAGAAAGAAATATGGTTCATAAAAACCATCCCTCCTGCATTTATCACATTTTAAACCACGGACATCCTGCTTTTATTGCTTAAGTATGTTCCCTGTATTTTTCAACTTCTAAGGGCTGGTTCACGGTCATCATAGCAACAGAAAAAAAACACACACGGTCATCATAGCAACAGAAAAAACATCTTAGGAAATTGGCCATAATTTATATCACATAGAACATTTGGATGACATTTTACAACAAAAATGCACTCATATTCCACTGCTTGGGCTGTCACAATGATCAGACCCTTCCCTGCTTAGCAGAGGCCACTTCTATCTTGTTTTGTGTTTTGAAGTTGCTTCTTCTGCGCAGTTGAAACACACAAGAAATCCTAAAAATTAAAAGTAAAAAGAAACGCGCAAGATAAAAAGTAGCCTCTACTCGCAGGGAATTCAGACTCCAACCAAAGTTAACCCCTGGTTGCTACAGACAACATATTCGAAGAAATATTCCGCTCTTCGAGACAGACATTTCGAAATGTCCTTTTTAAAGGAAAAACTTACATTGTAGTAGTCGGTAAGTATAGGCGTAGCCTTGGCTCAGAAGTTCGGCTGGACGCACTGAGAAATAACGGTTCAAGCACTGCAGCACCACTCCTTGAGGCTGATCATGATACCAATAACAATCTCAAAGTCTCCCCGGATCATCGAAGATCATTTCCAGAGCTTCTTGCTCTTCTGGTTTTACATTGTTTTGTACACAAAATCACTCGGAAGTTCTCCCTGCCAATCTCGACCTATCCAATCTCGAGCTGTTTTTTGAAGACAACAACAGAAATTTGAAGCGTGGCATCACGCAAAAGTCCTGTGACTCATTCAGGCCTTGTCGAGATCCACAGCATGCGAAATGAAGTCGCTCAGACGGCAGAAAACAGTAAAAAGAGAAACTCAATAAGCGAAAAACTGATCTCCCCTTCGAGTCCCACCATCTTGCAGGCCAGGTTACCAAGGGTGATAACCCAGTTTTTCAAACTCCCTCGATTCTGATTGGCTAATATTTTTTCTCGGATCAGCTGGATATATCTAAGGAAGGGATGAACCTCAGACAACCTAGCTTGGGTCAAAATATCAAAGTGGCAAGGGGGGTGCAACTGCGTGATCACGTGGTATGACGTCATCGATGACGTCATCAAATGAATAAAGGTCTATATCTTTGGAAGGGATGAACCTCAGACAACCAAACTTGGGTAAAGTTGTCTAAGTGACAAGGGGGGTGTAGCTGCGTGATCACGTGGTATGACGTCATCGATGACGTCATCAAATGAATAATGGTCTTTATTATATGGATGCCGGTGTTTTACCGGAAACTAAAACACTCATATTTTCCATATCTTCACTAGTGAAAATATGAAAAAGTTATGTACTGAATGTCCCGGATGTGTACATTTGCAGTCGTGTTTTCCTCAGTTTCGTCTGCAGTGAAATCTCGCTCGGCCACTAGAGTTTTAAGCCACAAAACTTGTTTTGTGGTTTTATTCACAAAACTTGTTTTGTTCTAGTTCTAAAGAGAAAAACCTTAGGGCAATTATGGCAGAGAGAGCTACAGCAACACACTGGGAAATGAGTTCTTAACTAATCAGAAAGGAATCAGAAAGATTGAGAGAGCGTTTCACAAATAAGCACTTTCGACTTTACCAAGTGAGTTGTTCAATTTATCATAAATTTTGCTATGTCAATTCTTATCCATATAATAAAAAGAACATTACACGGTGGCTTGAAGATATGGATTTTATTTTCTCGTGTCAAAAACAATATTTTACTCACTCGCTGCGCTCGTTCGTAAAATATTGTTCTTGCTAGTCGAAAATAAAATCCATATCTTCGCGCCACCGTGTAATATCCTCTATATATCTTTGGAAGGCATGAACCTCAGACAACCAAACTTGGGTAAAGTTGTCTAAGCTGCAAGGGGGGTGCAACTGCTTGGTCACGTGGTATGACGTCAGCGATGACGTCATCAAATGAGAAAAGGTCTATATCTTTGGAAGGGATGAACTTCAGACAACCAAACTTGGGAAAAGTTGTCTAAGTGACAAGGGGGTTGTAGCTGCGTGATCAGGTGGTATGACGTCATCGATGACGTCATCAAATGAATAATGGTCTATATCTTTGGAAGGCATGAACCTCAGACAACCAAACTTGGGTAAAGTTGTCTAAGCTGCAAGGGGGGTGCAACTGCTTGGTCACGTGGTATGACGTCAGCGATGACGTCATCAAATGAGAAAAGGTCTATATCTTTGGAAGGGATGAACTTCAGACAACCAAACTTGGGTAAAGTTGTCTAAGTGACAAGGGGGTTGTAGCTGCGTGATCAGGTGGTATGACGTCATCGATGACGTCATCAAATGAATAATGGTCTATATCTTTGGAAGGCATGAACCTCAGACAACCAAACTTGGATAAAGTTGTATAAGCTGCAAGGGGGGTGCAACTGTTTGGTCACGTGGTATGACGTCATCGATGACGTCATCAAATGAGAAAAGGTCTATATCTTTGGAAGGGATGAACCTTAGACAACCAAACTTGGGTAGAGTTGTCTAAGTGACAAGGGGGGTGCGATGGCGTAGTCACATGGTATGACGTCATCTATGACGTCATCAAACGAGAAATGGTATATATCTCTAGAAGGGTTGAACCTTAGACAACCAAACTTGGGTGGAGTTGTATAAGTGGGAAGGGGGGTCCAACAGCCTAGTCACGTGGTATGACGTCATCAATGACGTCATCAAACGAGAAAAGGTATTATTTTGGGAAGGGATGACTCTCAGACAACCAAACTTGGGTTAAGTTGTTTAAGGGTGTTCGGAAGTTTGGTTGCTAAGTTACGTTTCGTTGCTAGCGTAGATTGCGTGACTTCGGCGGCAGTCTTTTCTCACAATCAAACAAGAAGATGGTTTTATTTCCAACATATGTTGATTCTGGAGGAATGATTTTTCTAAAGTAACTTCATTTTCCTAAAGTTTATTTCATTATTTTGGTTCAATGTAGAAAAAACGTTCATTTTCATTGTCAAAAGAATTGAAAAACATAGTTTTGTTGGAGCGTTTTGCCGTGCCTTGTTGTCTAAGTGCAAACTATAGCGCGGGATTTGTAAAATGTCGCCACTGGAAACTGCCCGAAATTCCGCTGAAGTACCAAAAATTATGGCCAAACTAGCATCAAATATATATCTTCTATCATTGTTGTATCTATTGCATTTCAGTTTTTCTGGAGTTCTTTACTTTTTTGGAGCTTTTGTGAAGAGAATATATCGCTCGGCGCCCGTTTGGCGATCGAAAAAGTTGCCTACTTTGACAAAAATTATACCATTTTGAAAAGTAATTAGCAACTCTGTATAGAAGAAAATCATACCATGCTAGGAAATCATACCGTTATTGTTTCTACGGCGTTAAAGAAGAAAGAAACAGTCTAAAATGCTTAAATTGTAGCTTTGTTCAGCCTACGAACTTGCAGTCTCTCGAGTGAAGGTTTATATACAATTTCTGAAGATACATCATTTGACCAGCCTTCGTGGCCGTTTGGTAAGGTCTTGGGCTAGAAAACAGAAGGTACTGAGTTCAAACCCTGCGTGCGTTCTATTTTCTTTTTCGATTTTTTTTTCTTTTTCGGGTTTGAACTTTCTTTTTCGCTTCTTAAACAATGTTACGATGTATTTCTCTTCCATTGCTTGCTTGTTTTTTTTTTATTTTCTGGTGGAAAATAAAATATACAAATTTGTTTTACACTTCCTGGTAACCAAGCCTCCTAGCGAATCAATTCGTGTTTCTTTAAAACACTAATTCTAACGCGAATCTTAATATTTCGCAAAAAAATTAAAGCAAATCGATAGAAAAGCATATTGTTTACAAAGTTAAGTATGGATTAGCATTTAGGATAAAAATTGCGAAAGTTATAGCCAAAAAACGACTTTTTTCACTCGTCATTTCCTTATTTTAAATCGAAATTGCAAATCCATACTTAACTTTATGAAGATGCTCATGAAAAATATATCCATAGCAAAAAGTATTCGAAAAACGTCTATTTGAAGTCAAATAAGTCTTTTTCTACTCCCGGTCACGTGACCATGGGCGTGGCCCGATGACGTCATCGTTGGTATTGTTGTCCTTTGATGATGTCATGGCGCAAAATTGGTCAGGATTGTAAAGTTTCGCCGATTAGAGCTGTTTCAAATTTCCCTAGCAACCACGCTTCCGAACACCCTGGTAAGGAGGGTGAGATGGCGTTTTCACGTGGTATGACGTCATCGATGACGTCATTGTAACCGGGAGCTCCGCTTTTAGCCAGTGGCTAAATCTATATATTATGAAATTGGCTCTAATATTAAAGAAAACTCTGATAGAGCGGCACTTTCACAGGCATACGAAATCTGCTCTAAACAGAACGGCGAGGCCGGCCCACGCTGGTTACTAGCTCATTGATTACGTGACGTCAGTGAAGTACCAAAATAGAAAATAACGTCATGCAACACAGAGTATTTCTCGACATCAAGACGAGGTTGGACAACAGAATATTCGTACAGAAAAACGAAGAAGCCATTTCAAGCGGCAGTCGCTTCATGAATCCTACTACTTCTATTTCTAGATGCCAGTTGATAGTTTTTGTCGCAGTTTATTTTCTTCTAAAGCAGCACAAGGCTTTAGCTGATGACAAATGTGATTTTTCCTGGGACTGCAAGAATATTTCCTATGCGTATAAAAGCTGTTGTGAAGGCATATGTTCGAGAAGAACTTACTGCACAGGCTTTTGTATTTCTGATTCCAATTGCGACAGAACCAAAGACGAAAGATGCGACAATCTCAGGTGCGTTTTTGGTACGAGACCGCCCGGTTATTGCCGTTCCTTTACAGATTGTTCTAGTAACCAACGATGTGACTATACGAGCGAAAGATGCGTCGATGTAATAACCACTACATCAAGTCCAGGATCAAGTACTTGCGACTGCTCGGAAAATCACGTTTGTCGGAACGGGAGATGTGTCCGTAAAGATGACGGCCTTGACTTCAGTCCAGCTTCAATAGCTGGTTTGACAGTAGTAGTCGTTATTGGTAGCTGTATAGCTTGCTTGTTGTATTGTGTATGTGGCAGAAACCGAAATCGCCAGCGCCAGCAGGCAGCACAAACAGCTCAGAATGTTACTAACAGATCACAACGTACAGCTGCACGATATATACCCGGACCTACTGACCAAGGCAATTCTCCTTCAAATGTCGGCGACCCTAATGCTGTACATCAAAGAAATTCAAACACAAATCTAGAGAACACCACTAGTGTTGCTGTGCTTCCACTGCCATCTGGTGCCCCACCACCATATCATTCTATTGACTTTGACAGTCAGAATGAACCCCTACAAGCACCGCCTTCATATCAGGAAGCTGTGAGAAACTCACAAAACGACCTCACAAACCCTGATCCTTATGCTGTGTGAATAATACCCCATGGATTTTTAGGGCCTTTTATTTCAAGTGGGGTACATAATAACTTAACAGAATTTGTTTACCTGCACAGACTCAACACAGATAGGAATTAGGTACAAAAATGCAAAAGCACATACAGCCACTGTCACTACTGACCTTGCTTTTAAGGGAGAAGAAGCATGTACATTGATGGATCAGGGGGAGCATTGCCTACAAATGCTGGATCACTTCTTGTGCACTCTACAGATTGCAGGCAGTCATTGCAGAAGTTGGAATATTTGCATCTCATTTATGGAAAAAAATATAACCTGGGTATCACAGTGCTTGACCTTAACTTTTTTGGTCACTAGTCCAAGGACAAGTAGCACAGAAAAGTTACTTGCCCTAGCCAAGTTGTGGTATAAAAAATTGTTGTAAAATATAGACCATGACTATGTTCATACCATATAATGTAACTTGCTTACTGATGCCCCCATTACTCTTTAGCCTCCCTGTGGACTCATCCAGTCATCATGAACTGGTGATTAGATGAACACAAGACGAAATACAAACGTTTTTCATGAAAAGATGATAGCTTTGAAGGTTTGACACAAAACTCGCTCAACAAACAGTGTGAACATTTTTAAACAACAAACCACACACCAGCAAAATGTTTTACATTTATATTTCGCACAAAATTGTTGCTTGTCCTGTGACTAGTGCCCCTGAGTTTTCACTTGCCCTGAAGCATGTCTTACCTGCCCAGGACAAGTGGACAACCACTAAGGAGCACTGGTATCAGCCCCTCTCTGTTTTCCACTACTCATTTTTGGGGAAAATTAAAATTCCCCTGATAGAGATATTCCAGAGATATTTATGAAAATACAATCACTTTAAAAGTGAAAGTTGTTTTATAGAAGAAAATATCTGGTACTAAACTTAAGTTTGACTTATGTCAAGTGGAACTTGGCTGTTAAAATAATTTTATACCACAACGCGCGCGTTTCTCGAATTCTGATTGGCTCTCAGCCATGGGTACATAAGAGGACATACCACGGAACGCGCCATCATAAGCGCGCGTGTTAAAAAGAACCAACGAAAACACTGTTTGGCTGCGCGCGCGCTGCTTTTGCCTTTTTATTTTTGCCTTTTTGTTGTGGTATAAAACAAATGTCCTCTGATTTTCCGTGGTATGTCCTCTTATATACCACGGAATGACGTAATAAAGTGGTGACCACTTTACTACGTCATTGACCACTTTACTACGTCATTCCGTGGTATATAAGAGGACATACCACGGAAAATCAGAGGACATTTGTTAAGTAGTCACTAACATTACATTATAGTGGATTTCAGATGGCGGTCGTGAGTAATTGGTAATTAGTTTGTTTCACTCCTATAGGTTTTATTCAGAATTGGTGTAATCACTTTGTGATTGGTTTCACTACAGTCATTTGAAATTCACTCTAGTACTATAAAATAGTTATTTATAGTTTTGTATCAGCATAGCTAGTATTTCAAACCTGAAGGGAGAGATTTCTCTTTTATATTTATATTAAAACCTAAAGAGCCAGGTTGCACAGGTCATGTGACCAGAGAAAATTGTTCTAAAATTCAATAGTTTAGTCCAAAAAATATATACCGGTAGCTATATAGCAAAATGCAATATGAAGTAATATGATTTTTTGCCAAAATGTCTTTTTGCAGGGAAATGATCAGATATACAAATATTTTATCAACATTATTTGCATGTCATCATTTCCTTTATAAGAGAGAAAAATGCATCAAAACGACATTAAGCATTTTATTCATCTGTCCTCTATTTTTTGACTTCCTAGTGCAATTTATTACATATGCAAATATTGCCTCTAAAAATTTGCACATCTGATCATTTCACTGCAAAACTATATTTTGCCAAAAAAAGATACTCATTGCTTCCCATTGCATTTTGCTTCATAGCTATGTGAAGTATGAGGACCTTTCAATCCAAACCTAAATAAAACAGTTTCTTTTATGTTAATATTTTCTTGTTTCTTTGGTCATTAACAGCTGTACTCCATATTCCTTTTAGTGATGTTATCCATTGTTATTAATGTGCCAACCACAGAGATCTATTGGTTCATCTACAAAAAAGGGTGCTATTGAATCTATGATTGGCACATTAGCATTAGAATGGCAATATTGACACAAAGTGAATAGAGCTATTAGGGCTTTTTTAAAAGCTCAAAAGTCAAAGCTGTGAATTCAGAATCATATGAACTTGTTCTGCTGGTTATTAAAAGGTGTACTTTAAGACTGTGCCTGACATTCATGGTGCATAATTTCTTAGCCAATAAAATACTATACTTATGAGGTGTTAATTACATGCAGCAAACTTAGTCCATCTAA
This sequence comes from Scolanthus callimorphus, assembly GCA_033964015.1. Taxonomy (NCBI): domain Eukaryota; kingdom Metazoa; phylum Cnidaria; class Anthozoa; order Actiniaria; family Edwardsiidae; genus Scolanthus; species Scolanthus callimorphus. The sequence continues at coordinate 25,618,927 of CM066916.1, read as the reverse complement.
AATCCATCAACGTTATCCATAATGTGATCCAAATCAATCACTCCCTTTTACTATCAAAGCTGAGTATGAAGAACAAAGTAGTAGCATTTCGAGCGTTTCTTGTAGTATTTGATAATCAATCGACAAAAGAAACCTAACATTGCAACGTGAGTCAGGCACAGATTTTTAAAGTAGTAGAATAGATAAAAAAAATTGTAGTCGACTTAGCTTTCCCAGCTTCTTTACAGGCACTCAAATTGAAGTCAATTGTCTGAAATTAAAAGGCCCATCATCAACCGACAGCCTTTGCGGGCTATTAGCCAATCAGGGCAGCCGAAAGCATTGGATTAATTTGAAAACAAAAGAAAACGGGGCGCAAAGGCTACCGGTTGGTGACAGGCCTTTAAACACAACACCAACTCGATAAAACGTGCACGTTTGACATGTAAACCAACGCGAAAAATTTGTCAAGCTTCAGGGTTGGACGGAAATGTTGGTAGTATAGTGTTACTTTAGGGTACCAACGTTAATTAAATTTTAATACAATAAATGGAAGTCATGTAGTCGTTATTTAAAATCTGAGATTCAAGAAAAATATTCATACCACGGAAGGGAAATTCCAAAGGGTGAAGTCCAATTTGCCCTGGGTTTAATCCCACTACTCGCAGGGTAAGCGGGAGCTGATTGAAAAGGTTTATGTCAAAAATGTTTGTGGGTTTCTGAGTATGAGACTTTAGAGTGAGTAACATGGCTTTTCAAATAGATGTAAAAAAAATCATTTTCAACGAATCCGCGAATCGAAAACTCCATATTCCTGCACCCGTATTATGTAATAAATCTAATATAAAACGTTTTAAATATAAATTTAGGAAAAAATATCCCAATTTTCTACGTGATCACGCCACTTGCTGACGCGAGAAACTGACTTCAGGTAGCTGCCCTTTCCCCAACGTCAAAAGCAAATAGCTTCCTGTACACTCTGCGTACCTATAGTTTTTGCAAGTTTGCGTGACCTCAACTTCAAAGCGAGGCTACAGCTAGCAAACAAAAGAGCAGGAAATAATTTTCTCCTCCAGAAACCAAGCAACAAATTTAAAACCATTTCAGAGACAATATAAATAATCGATTTCATGAAAACCGGAAGATGGCATTGGTTAGTTGTAACCACTATTCTTGTATTTCTACAACAGCACAGAATATTAGCGGATGAGGAATGCAAAGGAGATTACGACTGTACGAACGAGTATCAAGCTTGCTGCGACGGCAAATGTTCTCGCAGAAGCTACTGCTCCAGCTTCTGTCTTTACGATTCAAATTGTGACAGAACGAAAGGCGAGAAATGCAACGACTTGAACAAATGTGAAGCTAATTTAGGGACAAAACCACCTGGATATTGCCGTCACTCGGTGGATTGCCCAGCTAAGCAGAAATGCGAGCACAATGAATGTGTTGAACGAGCCAATCCTTGTGACTCTTGCTCCGCGAATGAAGTCTGTCGGAATGCGAAATGTATTCGAGAAGAAGAAGATGGCTTTTACTTTAGCCCCGCACTCATAGCAGGCTTGACTGTGGTGGTTGTGTTTGGTGGGGGTTTAGTCTGTTTGTTGTACTGTTTATGGGTTCGTAAACGAAACCTCCAGCGCGAGGACCAGGCAATACAGAATGCCTCGGCCCCTCGTGGACCACCGGGCGGCGTGCGTTACGTGCCTGGGCCTAGTAACACTGTTCGTACTCCAAATGCAACCATCCCTTACACTTCACAACAACAACAACATACCAGCGCAGCTACTGGCATTCAATTGTCATCTGGGGCCCCACCACCCTATCATGCTATTGAACCCTATCAGGCCCCCCCTTCCTACCAGGAAGCTATGGGAAACTCACACAATAATCTCAATGTAGTTTAGCTTAATCTGTACTGTTATTCAGTTGATTACTGTACCAGGGATGTCAACTCTCCCGGTTTTGCTGGGAGCCTCAAGATTTTTCCCTTCATCTCCCGGGAAGTTCAAGACAACTGCCATACATTTACTGTATTTCTCCTGGGCAAACATTCAAGATGACTGCCATACATTAACAGTATTTCTCCTGGGAGAATTGCAGGAAATTTCGTCATTTCAAGGCGTTCTCCAGAGTTTTGAAGTCCTGGGGTTTGACATATCATTGATATGTAGCTTGAGCCTGAATTTCAGTCATCCCTTTGCTCTGAATCCTACCTCACTCTGCTAAAGAAAACTTTTGAATTCACAACAAGATTTTCTCATCCACTGGCCCAAAATCTGAGAAGAATCGGATTGGTTGGAACAAGAACAGGGAATTTCCAGTGAAAAATGCAGTGATTGTATAGTAAATTAGAGGTGAATTGACTCACCCACCCTGTGCAATTTTCCTCTGTGATAGGGTATGGGTCTTTTCTGGAATTACACATTGATATTTTTCAATCAAATGAAAAATGGCAAGCTTTGCTCCTGGCCACTAACCAACAAGGACAGGACGGTCTATAAATATGGCCATAACAGTGATTTAGGTTACAGAGAGTTATAAAGGAGGCAGATCATCCCTGCCCATTACTTTTGCCAAGCATAAGCAAGATTAAAGGCTTCTAAAAACATACAAAATTTTATGCATTTGCAATGGAAACAAAGCATAGTTCACAGGGTGACTCTGCTCTTAAAATGTGAACCTTCAGTAATGGGGCATCACTTTTATTTAAACTTTCTATACATTAGCTCCAAGAGCACTTGGCTCATCTAGGGGACTCTTGTACCTCAAATTATTATTTGCTAGAGCGCGCGAGCATGAAAACAAGGCATTTCAGCCAGAGAATTATGGCTGAACTAGTAAGTGATAACTTAGCAGCTAAGCAGGGTTCATACGCTTTCTGGAAGTCTTTCAGGAAGCCTTTAGTTATTTTTCCAGGAGTTTTTATTGGGTAGAAATGCCCCCTCCCCCCAAAAACGTGATAGTCTGGAAAATGTCATAATTTGCAGCCCAAAAATAGATTCACGAAACTGATTGATTGAACCATATTTCAGTTAAAACATTTTTCAAGGAGTTTTCCAGGATTTTCCTTAAAATTCCAGAACTTTCAAGGACTTTCCAGGAAGGAAATGAAAATCCAGGATTTCAGGGACGCGTACGAACCCTAAGGAACGGTGAAAATATCGTCTAGACCCGTAAGCACAAGGAAAATGGAGCTTTTTACTCAAGAACAGAGGGTCATTAATATATAGTATATATTATACATGTATTTAACAATTATTCCTCGAGCCCGAATGGGCTCTGAGTCAATGGGCTATTGACTCAAGAGCCCATGAGGGCGAGAGGAATAATTGTTTTAGTCAAATCACACTTAGTAGGTCAATTTGTATTGCCAAAAAATGTCTTTGTTCTGGTCATTTGCCATTTTCTGGCTTTCAAATGCGACACTTTTCGCTACTAGTAGGCTATAACTTATAGCCTACTAGTAGCTCAACCAATCAGAGCGCATTGATAATAGACCACTAGTGTGACTTGACTAAAATTCAATATACTACGTATGAAATACTTTAGTATTATTAAGTGACATCACACAGAAAATCACATCACTTGAAAATTCAAAGAAAATGTCAAGTGCTCCTCATATAATCACAGGAAAATGTTTTTTCAAACTATTAAATAACGATGTTGCACAGTTTCACTTATTTAAATTGAGATGAGCTAGAGTAAGGCAATGGATCTCAACACAAGTGTCATCAGAATGGTCGCCCATGGCTTATTCACAACCAAAAAGATAATTTTAATGTAGACGTGATAAAGGTATTTTCTCACAAGATACCTACTATGGACTGCTCCAAAGAATAGCCGTACCCCCTATTGAGGAACACTTCGAAAATTCCAGGCCCCTGCACAACCCTGTGGAAATTCTGGGGTCAAAAGAAAGGCCCTGTTGAAATTCCATGGTCAAACACAACGACCCCTTTGGAAATTTCAGGTTCCTCGATAGAGGGGTAATGGTTATAAAATGGAACAGCCCTATCACAGACGTTTCAAAAGTTGTTTAAACCAGATTTCCTAAAGGTATAAAAATGGAACAGAGCCCTCCCATATGAAAACGATAACATGGAATTTTACGTTTCTGATTATAAATGCAATGCTTCATTGCGTGAAGAGCGCCTCGACGAACGCCGAAGGCGTGAGCGAGTGCCGAAGGCGACTCGCGACTTCGGCACTCGCTCGCGATTTCGGCGCTTCAAGCCATTCTGCCGTTGGTCGTTTTTTTTTTCGCTTCACTGGGGGAAAGGCCAAAGTAGGGGCTGCTAGCAGTTTATGTACCATACTGATACGTTGGCATCTGAAGGGTCATCATCATCATCATCCCCTCTCTGGAGGCTTAGCTCCTTAGGGTGCGTCAACTGTCTCTAGAGGGGGGGGGGGGGGGGGGGCGGCCCCCGTTTTCTCGGGAAATATTCGTCCCCCGTTATCCCCCCCCCCTGGTCAAACGCCCATAGCTACCTGTACGTAGTGCACGTGCGTACAAGGCTCCTCTCCAGACGACTCGCGTCAGCTCCCCGTGTCAGGCAACATTCATCCGTGACGTCACTAACCGGCAGGCCCTGCAGGAGCCTTGGAACGAGGCTACGTGCAGTGCATACCTAAAAAATTATGTTTAGCCCCAGATTTCCATTAGGTAAGGTGGGTGCTGAAATTTTGTGGAATTCTCTTTTTGTACTCGGGTTTCAGCGTGTAATTATTAAAATTGATCTGTAATTGATTTGCTTGTAGGGCTGAAGAGAGACTGGGGGGAAATGGAACAAGGAAGGTGAGACTGGGAAAAGATGGAACAAGGAAAATGAGAATGGGGAATGGTACAACAAGGAAGATAACACTAGGATGAAGGAACAAGGACAATGGGACTGGGATGATGAAACGAGGACGATGAAACTGTGGGATGAAGGAACAATTAGAAAGATGAAACTGGGATGAAGGAACAATGAGGATGAAAAAGGAATGATGTCACAAGGAAGATGAGACAGGGATGATGGAACAAGGAAGACGATAATGGCGTGAAGGAACAAGGAAGATGAGAGTGGGATGATGGAACAAGGAAGATGAGACAGGGATGATGGAACAAGGAAGACGATAATGGCGTGAAGGAACAAGGAAGATGAGACTGGGATGATGGAACAAGGATGATGAGACTAGGTTGATGGAACAAGGAAAATGAGACCGGGATGATGGAACAACGAAGATGAGACTAGGATGATGGAACAAGGACGATGAGACAGGGATGATGGAACAAGGAAGACGAGACTGGGATAATGGAACAAGGAAGATGAGACCGGGATGATGGAACAAGGAAGATGAGACTGGGATGATGGAACAAGGACGATGAGGCAGGGATGATGGAACAAGGAAAATGAGACTGGGATGATGGAACAAGGAAGATGAGACTGGGATGATGGAACAAGGAAAATGAGACTGGGATGATGGAACAAGGAAGATGAGACCGGGATGATGGAACAAGGAAAATGAGACCGGGATGATGGAACAAGGAAAATGAGATTGGGATGATGGAACAAGGAAAATGAGACTGGGATGATGGAACAAGGAAGATGAGACCGGGATGATGGAACAAGGAAAATGAGACCGGGATGATGGAACAAGGAAAATGAGATTGGGAGGATGGAACAAGGAAAATGAGACTGGGATGATGGAACAAGGAAGATGAGACTGGGATGATGGGACAAGGAAGATGAGAATGGGGTGAAGAAACAAGGAAGATGAGACCGGGATGATGGAACAAGGAAGATGAGACTGGGATGATGGAACAAGGAAGACGAGAATGGGGTGAAGGAACAAGGACGATAAGACTGGGATGATGGAACAAGGACGATAAGACTGGGATAAAGGAACAAGAAAGATGAGACTGGGATGATGGAACAAGGACGATGAGACAGGGATGATGGAACAAGGAAAATGAGACTGGGATGATGGAACAAGGAAGATGAGACTGGGATGATGGAACAAGGAAAATGAGACTGGGATGATGGAACAAGGAAAATGAGACTGGGATGATGGAACAAGGAAGATGAGACTGGGATGATGGAACAAGGAAGATGAGAATGGGGTGAAGAAACAAGGAAGATGAGACCGGGATGATGGAACAAGGAAGATGAGACTGGGATGATGGAACAAGGAAGACGAGAATGGGGTGAAGGAACAAGGACGATAAGACTGGGATGATGGAACAAGGACGATAAGACTGGGATAAAGGAACAAGAAAGATGAAACTGGGGTAAGGGAACAAGAAAGATGAGACGGGGATGAAGGAACAAGGAAGATTAAGCTGGGATGAAGGAACAACGAAGACGAGACTGGGGATGCTAGAACAAGGACGATGAGACTGGAATGATGGAAACAAGGAAGATGAGACTACGAAAAGGTTTCATGAACGTTGGATGGGCATTACAGCTAGTTACAACAGGTAACTTTAAATGTAGAGTCGTTTAACGGATATTGTAAATATGGTAAAAGTGGTTTGTTGAAACTGTGGTTGTGCAAGATACGTGACCAGTTTTTCCCATTAAGTTGTTCAAGAGTCGATTGACTAGTAAGCTGAACTGATCCATCAGTTCAAGCAATTTGTGGAACACTTACCTTATAAGGCTAAACTACGTCCAAGTTCTTTATTTACAGGGCCGTAGCAAGCCTAAAAAAACTGGGGGGCACGACATATAAAAAACTGAAGGTAGTTTTTAGGGGAAGTTTAAACTCTTTTGCGCGCGATGCGCGCCGAAAATTTAGAGGTCAGCATGTGAAAATACCGCATGTTTGAGGGAACCTTGATATGCAGGGATGTAAAATCGGGAGTTTTAAGGATTGTCTGGGGAAACACTGGGGGGGGGGGGGCACGGCCCCCCGGCCCCTAAGAGCGCTACGGCCATGATTTATCTATAACATGCTTTTTACAAATAACCAGACTAGGATTGTGTTATTAAAAACGTTTTATAAACTGAACACTAGATAGTCTACTCTGCTTCACTCGGGCGCAAGTGACTAGGATCAAAGGATTATTCTAAGCGTCCTCCGCTTTGCGCCTTCATGCATGGTGGAGCCCCGTGATAGCCCGTGCAGAAGCCTGAGAAGGAGGATACCGCTAACAATAGGAAGCACGGTTGGGTCCCTCACCACTGTGGTCCGGGTTCGACTCCCGGCCGAGGCAGAGGAAGTTTTCTTTGTGTTCGGGTCGTGTTCGAAACTGGTTTCACGACTTTCGGATGAGTCAATAAACCGAAGTCCCGTCGCGCCTTTACTACTCTACTCAGTTTCAGGGGGGACGTTAAAGAACCACTGAGGACGTAATAAACCCTCTTGCCGTTACCATCCTCAGCGTCTGTGCTTATGGCCGCTTGCCTGCTAGTGGCGCCGTTGGGACCCAGTGTAATTCTGCTTAGGAGCTGCGACCCTTGGGGCCGGGTCACACTCAACCACGCGCCGCCACACTTCTAGGCCCGCCATGGCTACAGGAAGGTCATCTTTCTCTACCCCCGCGTCCCTTGAGATGGTGTCTGGGTAGGTGAGGCCTCTGTAGCGGACAGGTCCACGAGGTTTCCACAGCAGTAGAGGCTGTATGATTTCCTCGGTGGCAATGTCCGGCGAACGACAGCCTCCGCGTGGCGACCTTTTGCGATAGGGGCGGGATATCCCCGTTTATTATTCAGCACATCGATGCACTGCCCAAATATGGTCATTGGAACGCCAATAGCTGTCTTCTGTACATGACAGCTATCCTGCGATATCCGTCTCTGAGGGAAATATGATGTAAACTGAGGGAAATTGAGCTCGTAAATAATACACAAAAGTCATGTTTTTCGGGGGTTTTTTGTGCTATCGATGTGCTGAATAATAAAACCATTATCCTGCTCGATTTTGCAGAATATCGTCCGATTTAGCCAACTCGGGACTTCGTCCCTCGTCGGCTAAGTATCAGACGATATTCTGCGCAATCTCGCAGGATAATGGTTAAATATGCGCTCTAGTGTGGCGTGCTCGGACCAATGGATGTTCTGAACGTGTCTGAGCATGTTGGTGTATGCTGCATCCCAGCGCTTCTGCTGGCGTGTGGTGAGGGTCCACGTTTCTGTTTCTGCTCAATTAGCGTTTTGTAGATGTATATTTTCGTTTCATTGGCGACGGTAGAATGCCTTATCCTGTTCAGCCTATTACAGGCTGACCATGCAAGGGCTTTTCGGGACTTCATGTCCATTATGAAGGACCCAAGGTATTAATTCTTCGACGTGGTTGGTGCGTGGGTTGCAGAGGGCAGTGAAACGAGCAACGTTTTTGCCGCGTGAGAAATGGAATCATCGAAACTCTAGTACTTTCAGGCTTTTGTCTTACCTTAAACTCCACAGACACGCTTACAAAAGAAATTCTAAATTTGTCCTTCAGTTTACTTTGACACCTCTCTTGTACTGTTTGAAAATCAGGAACACAAAAAATGGAAAAAAGCAGACTTCCTATAGATCGACAAATTAGTAGCTCAGCAAAAAATTTGTGGGTTTCCTGTGTCATTACGCACGCAAAAAAATGGCGGGAAAGTATTCAGCCAATCAGAAACGTTCCTCGCACAGGATCACAAATGAATGTGAGCTGTCAAAACGTTATCGATGCTTATAAAAACAACTATATTTGAAGCTCTATTTCAAGCGCTATTGTTTTAATGAGAGTCAACCGAGACTTCATTACCTCCGAATGGCTTCTCCTCGTGCCTTGTAAACTGCAGTCAGATAACCTCAGATCGAGGGAATGAGAGGGAGGAGCCACAGTTGCTCCGCGTGATCGAGAATAGAGCTAAACACGGGCAATGAGCACGCTAGAAGTGAACCAGGCACGCCCATTATTCGCTGGCGTCACGTTGCTGATCAAACCCAAACATGCAGTAAAACCAAACATGGAAAAAATAGGCATATTTCTTTCTTTTGTGTCCACTGCCCTCGAGGCTAAAATTAGGGGAAGGGAATCGATCGGTGTACCCATTCTATATCCCATTCGTTCCCACCCCTTGCTCAGAACCTCTGGAATTCAAGGTATAGGTTCCCTTCAAGTAACGTAGATTCAGTGAGCGGGTAGGAACACGGAATTCTAGGGCGGTGAGCTTGAAGTCTGGGTGGATAAGAAAAACTAGGAAATATAGGATTGGTAGATCTATAACCGGGCCTCCAAAGGGGAATATGGATAGAGACTCTTATAGTGACACAGTTCAATAACAATATTGCAATTGTTGACTCATTGTGTGTTGCCTCAAGGGTTTACAGTTAGTTTCACGTATTCTATACTCTATACTAATGGCCCAGGTCAGGCCCACATCCATTAGGAACTGAAATAGGCGGAGAACAAAATCTTGACAAACTTTATGAACTTTCGATTTTGTGCGTTTAAGGCGCAGGAGCGCGATTACATCCTTATCTTCAAGGACTCGTTAAATTTCGAGTATTTCTTAAGCATCTTTTATTGTTAACAGTAAGCAAAAAAAAAAAAAAAACAAGGGAATAGTTGTTATCTATTGCACAATCGAAATTCCAGCTCGATTCCACATTTCCAGCTCAAAACGAAGGCTCGGTCAAATAATTTCATCGAATCGCGCTGCAATGGTAAAACAACACATTGTTATGTCTGGCCCTTTCGCGCCAGCTTCGACGTCATAGGAACCATTATCTAAATTTCTCGACGAGGAAATTTCTTAAAACAAATGGACCAATTAAACGAGTCGAGATAACACTCGTATGCTGCACCAATCTTAGTCCTCAACCGTAATTGCCTTCGAAACTGGCTGCCTTCCGCTGCTCTTACGACCTGACCGACTAATTTCTAAAACAACTGAAGATACAAGGAAAGATATCGGTCCACCATTAGCCCGAAAAGTGGGCTCGCACGGAGACAAAGCTCGAGCTATAGAGATAATTAGCCTAATTTAAAAACCTCTAAGTGCTTGGACGAATGTGATGAATAGATGTTGTCAATGATGCGAACACGTACTACAGTTACGGGGCGATTAATCTAAAATGAGGCTGACGGCAGAAATTAATGGACAATTGAAAAGGTTTCGAGACGAAAACAAGCGACATCCTCTTGGCGAACCCTAGCTAGAGTTCAGTATCATATTTTAATAATTTCTATATTTTTTTTACCAATTCTATCTTTATTTATTTATTTATTTTTTATTCTAACCTCCTTGATTTAATATAGTATATTCAGTCAATAATCCTCATTGTGAGGGGTAGGCGATATCGGTAAATAAATGTATATGTACTCGAAGACTTAACGCGGATATTACGGTTCAATATCAAAAAGCTACATAATTTTGGCGTTACAAGATGTACTACCATAAAACAATGAAATAACTACAAGAAAATTAATAAACCATGCTCTCTAGTTATTTACTTTGGTATCCTTATGCTTTTTTTTGGCGACTCTGTAGCTAACACGTGATTGGCTAAAACCTATTGGCTCTCATCGCTCGTCGCTCAGGTTCCGACTTGGCAGTCAGGAAGTTTGCCGTGCAGCAACCTATTCCCCCGAGGCAAATCGTACAACAAAGGCGCCGACACCGACAATTTGAGTTCTCTAAAGTTAATCCTTTGTCATAGCCGTTTGTGGAGAGATGAAAAAAACAGATTAGATCCCTTTGCGTTGAGTTTTACATTTCCTTCTGAAAATGCAGCCAAACGCCTTTAGCCAGTCTGTGATGTATTTACTCGACATAAATAACAGCCTTTTAAAATAAGTGCTTTTGGAAAATAAATTATATATCAAATGTTGTAAAGAGTATTTAACGAAGGCTTGGCGAGGGCGAATTTTTACGATGGCTAGCGTCGCGGTTAGGTTCTTTTGTAATTTGCTTTCACTGTCGATCAGATAGCCACAAGGCAGTCACCGTATTTCGTTTACTTCATTTTCAATTCCATATTTTTGTAAACAGGAAAATTCGAAACTTACGGAAATTGAAAGATATAGTAAAAATTAAATAAAGGGAAATAATGCAATATTAATTGAACAGGGGCGTCCAAAAACAGAAAGGCAAAGATAAATGTAATGAACATGTTTTGCGCACTGTTTTTCGCATTTTTCTCGCCAGCAATACTATACAAATCCTTGGCGGATAACATAAAGCTGGCTTGCAGATCATATGATGTTATAGGGGTTCTGTGTAATATTGCCTATTAAGTGTTTTATTGCTCGGGGGGATGTTTTAAATAGATTCTTGAAACGCAAGACGTGTCAAGAAAGTCAGTTTCAATCAAATATTACAGATAACAGGTTTGCGACGACACTTGCTAGGGCAGAAGAGCAACCTGATTGCTGGCAGAATATTTCCAATTCAGCGTCGGTCTCAAGACAACAGCTGGCTACCGTCATTTTCCCCTGAAGCGTCTAGAACAAACGGCTACCGCCGCCAAACTCCCCAAGTCCATTCTCAGTTCACTCGAAGTCTAAAATCCATCAATCGAAGCCAGAAGCTTAGGATAACGATTAAAAAAGTGAAATAAAATACATCGATCATCTCACAAGCAAATCGTGCGAAGTGTCACGAAGCCTTGGGCGAATTGTCTGTTTGTCAGTGCGATGAAAGAAATAAAGAATAAAAACAAAGGAACCTCCGGCAAGCTATAAGCTCTGAATACACTATGTGTCTGATTGCTTGACACTTGCTTCAATAACTACAGATAAATAACGAAGAAATTGCACGAAAAGGCAGAGGTCGAGTGAAAATTTTCGAAAATGGATATTAAAAAACGCGAAAGAGGTATTCTGCAAAACTATCGAATTAATGCAGTTTTATTCCCAATTCCCATCAACTCGTATGCAAACTTTTCGCGACTTGCGGAAAGTTTCTAGCATTGGCAAATAAACAGGAAAATCTAGCATTTCAGGAGCACGATATATTTGTAGCTTGCTCTAAAATGTTCATTTACCTGTAAATTAATCTGACTTGTTTTGCAGCATGGTGATAAAAATAACAAAGTCATCTCCAAATAAGCAAATTACTTCTTTTGATAAATCTCCTTGAATAAAACTTGTCACACTTTAAAATCCCATGATACGTGTTATAAAAGGGGATTTGAACTTGAAGTAGATAATCTGGTCACGCAATCTTCTAAAAAGTCCCATCGGTAAATTTTCCGAAAATTTTCTTGTAGAGAATATAGATTAAAATTAACCCACGACTAATTTCCCAAAACAGCTGCCAGCGAGCGTAGTAGTTATGTCGATGTTTACCGAATGATAAAAGTAAAAGCACATTTTATTAACATGTTAAAGGACGCCGGCAACCAACCAAACGTACCGCAAAAGTGTGTTTAGGCGAATAAAAGAAGACGCGAAATCGAAGTCGCTCGCTCGCCCGCACTAAAAGCCAATAATGTGGTAGAATTTCACGACAAAAGGCTGCCTCATGCTGAGATATGTTTGTAAAGAATCGGCCAAGCCGTTCCGGTGTGTCGTGCGAGCTAATGGTTGCAAATATTTATTTCCATTATGCTAATGTGACATGAGCTCTACGGGAGTCCTAATAGCATTTCAGCCAATCAGAAGGTTGAAAGACGACGTCACGAAAGGCAAAAATGCTACGGAGCAAACTCGTATGAGCTCACTTCAGAACTTCACGTATGTCTTGACGAGCACAGCCGTAAGACGACGGAGACTTGTCATGTTCTTAAGGATTAATTGAAGCCTCAAGAGGTATTAATCTAACCTATAAAACAACCTTCAAATCTCCCGGAAGAATTTGTGGTTTTCCCTCGAGTATGGTCGTGCTCGGATTTAGCAGGGAACTGATCATGACAATTTTAGCGCTACAGTTTCTGGTAAGTGATACGCGAGGTTCGTGCGAAATGGACTCTGAGTGTAAAAAACATCAAGTTTGTTGCGACGACCGCTGCAGCTCGTGGCCTAAATGCTTCTTAAACAGTGATAAAGAATGCTATTACGATACACACTGTGCGAAAGGGACAATATGTGTACAAAATATATGCAAGTCGACGGAACGTACTACGGCTTCTTGCCGAACAGACAGGGACTGTGTTTACAAAAAGAGGCATTCGAACTCACATGAGAAACTTGTCAGGAGGAAATGTTGTAGCCAGAAGTGTGTGAAGGGCATCTTGTGCCCTAGTAACTTTAGCACCACTATACTTCCTACAATACGAGCTAATACCACAATCGCAGGGACTAGTATCGGACATAATAAGTGCAAGAATAATTCGTGTGTTGCTTTAGAAATGACAGGAGCGAGCGCTCTGGAAAGGCCATCCAGCACTTTATCGAAAGCTGGGTTTTTGTCGGCAGCCATTTTAACGGCAGCTGTTTTTCTTATTGTAATGTGTTGCTGTTTTCTGCGGGAAACAACGTATTTCAAGTTTTGTGGACTAGGCACGCGACGGGGTGCTACCTCGACACCGTATCACAGCCCGTGTTCGGCTGCTGCTACCGCGCCATTCTGTACGGACAGCAGAAGCACAGAACAACAACGTGAACAGCAAACAGCTAGAACTGAAAACTACAGACCTGCGGCATCTTGGACGCTGTTTCCCGGGTTGTACGGTTTCAACGAGACTGGGAATTGCTATAATACTAGCAGAGAGACAACTGAACGCGGCGCAGTGCCAAATTTGAGTCGCGGCCCCCCGTCTTATCATAGTGTCTATTTAGATCACGAGCTACCGCCGAGTTACGACGAAGCAGTAAACTATTGCCCGAATCACTTTTACTCTGCAAACACAGACAGCCGAACAGAGCGCTCCTGTAGTAGTAGCGAACGGTGCTCTTAGACAGTAGATCGATTTGATAACTCAAATCGAGTAATTCTTTTTAGGAATCATAAGAATATTGCCTCTTTTGTAGAGAACTTAAGTTATATTGAAATTATAAATTTCTTTTTGATAACTGGATTAAGTCGCATCGCGCTCGAGTACTCCGTATTCAAGACACCTCGCATCTTTGTGGTCGAGTTTGACGATTGGCTTTTGTCTTGGAATCGAAATTAGGAAGCTAATGAACAAATGGTTCGCATGCTCAATATTACTGAAACCTTCGCAGTATTACAGTGTCAAAATTCATAAGTTTCTACTAGAGCAAAATTGACGGACAAAAGAACATTTAATGAGCGTGTTTTTCTTCTCACCTAATCTGCTTAAAGACTTTCGACACCTCAATCGTAATCTCGAACGGATTAGGTCAGGAGTTGGATCTGTATTAAATCGAAATCATCTCCAAAGCTCGAGTAAAGTGATGACGGGGAAAAATATGAATTATAACATTATTTGTGGCCTTTTTACAGGAAAACGTAACCGGGTATCAATACATATACGGCACAAGGTCGAACCTTACGCCGGATTTGTCATGAAGAGCCGATTGAAAACTTACGGAGTTAAATACTGCTCAGTGAGAATGTATACACAATTTGTAAGCTCTCGTACTTTCGACGAGTGAAAGTATCAGAATGCGGTTTGAGGAATATTTTATTATTTCGATTCCAGTATTCTGAGATTCTGACTTATAATTTTGTGCTATAATTCTCTGCGCTTTTATTTATTTCGATGTCTGCTGTAATATTATGCTATTGTGTTGGTTTTTCTGGGTGTTAGAGAAGACATTGTGGATAATTTTAAGGGGTTTCCACATGGGTTTCGCTTAAAATTATCGAATGACAAATTTATTTAATATATGCGCGCTACACCGAGCAAGTGACAAAAACAACGGGCGAGAATTTTCAGTGATTGGGTGAACGTGTTTGGCCAAAGGCTTTTTGGCTGCGGGCTATATGCACTATAAAATATCATCTCCACCGACGAACTGTTCCGTTCTGTGTTGACACAATCGCATTTTGCCTGCGAAAGAATCCCACAAGAAATTGCAGCTCTACCAGTATTTAGCTAATTGTCTGACGGAAAGAAGTTTTATGTCTGTTCATTTATTAGCTGAGAGCTCAAACTTGTTAAGTGTAAAAGGCAACCAAGCGAATAGAAAAACGTCTTTGCTTTTGTTATTTATTAAAAAAACAGCCTCCAGGGAAGCAATCAAACAGCTGAAATTGAAAACCGCCGGTGTATTTGGCGACACTCTGCACGCAATCTTTCTGAACATAATATTTTCATATAACAAGGAACTAAAGGGAAACAAACAAACAAACAAAAAAGCCCACAGCGTTTAAAGCAAGCCAAATGAAAAGGTAGCAATGCCGAGTTGGTTTGGTCCAGATGGAAGGTTTGCGGTGTTTATTTGTACGCGAATAACCCCAAAGATCCGCATGATAAGAATGAAATCGAACGATCAGTCGGCGAGATAAAAGGCAGCGTTAAACGACAATAATAAATTTGTCTAGCGCCACCAAAAATACATGAGCAGCTCAATGCTAATGATTTTCAATTAAGCACTGTCCTATCATAGGCTGGCAGCTACATATTCACAATAATCGAACTTGTCACTGTAATGTCAATTTGGCAAAAGTGAATCCCTATTTCATCCCTTGAAATTTGCATTTATCAAATTGCAATACTGATAGTACTATAACCTTTCGACTTATTTTGCCCGCTTGAGAAATGCCTAAGACCATAAACTAAATGGTGGTGAAAGAACGGACTAATCTACAGGATACACTGTCACAGAAAGAATGCAGTTTTGAGGAAAAACAATTAACAATCTTCACCTCGGAGACATAGCTATTCTCATTAATTTACCGTGCACTGGTTTCGCGTTACAAGGATGACAAACAAAATTGAAATGAAAACTCATTTTATGGCCGGAGATAACCTTACTTCTCATTTCAGAAAACAAAATTAAGGTCGCTGAAAAACAGAAAATCGCCTTTTCTGACTCGAACTATTAAGGGTTTTGAAAAAATGGAAATTGAATATAACAAAGTTGGTTACCTCAGAAACAAAATATCCACACACATAATCTTGCAGACGACGCTGATGAAATGTGTTTGACCTAAAGAATTATTTTCCACATTTCATAATTGATTTAGAAAGCCACTGCTGACCATTGCGATGAAACATTGTAAATCATATATGCTCAATTCGTTTCACTTTTATACCAATTTAATGTTAGGGATTCCTGTTACAGATATGAATAAATTATTTTAAGGCCGACTTTTATAGAGCAAACCACAAACAATTTGTCTAGCTCCTCTAATATCTTCCGTCGGGTATGAGAAGAAATGACATTTTAGCTGGCTTGCTTGAAGTATTCAAATATTTTTTCAAAAAGCGCCAATAGAACGCGTGCTCTGATGGGCCGAGGAATGTGTTTTCGCACGGGAAATCTAATAATATTTTATATAAGCACACAGATTTCTTTTGGTTTATAATGTGATAAACGTACTTGGGATGTCTCCCAACATTCGAAGTGCCGTATTTTACCGTTCAAACGCGAGAAAACTCGTAATAGTAGATTTCCTGGTACTTCGAGCAATATGAACAAGAAGCGGTGAAAACTCGTTACTCAAAAGTGTTTTTTGAAAGGTATGAATAAAATGCCTGGTGCACACCTTGTGACAGAACGACATAAGAAAAATTTTACGCGAACAAAAATTTAGTTGTTTCAAAACGTTGAAGTCTACAAAAAACAACAGACGATTGCTTTGGTAAAGTTATCTGATGATGATCCATGGGAAATACTATGATTATTATTATATGGCTTGACAGTTTCCTGTGATCTGATTGGCTGGCGCACGGGCTGTATTTTGCGTATTGCCCACGGGCTATATTTCCCGTATTTAGCCCCGTGTCCCGGATGAAGACAAAGCAAAAAGTCAAATTTAATTGAGCCATATAATAAACGAATTATTAACCTCGCTTGCTCGGTCTGTACGGGAAATATCAGACCTCGGTCTTTTTGTACAGACCTCGCTATCGCTCGGTCCGTACTGCAACACCTCGGTCTGATATTTCCCGTACAGACCTCGCGATTGGTTAATAATCTCTTATTTCAATTATTTTCCCGATTGGCTGTGATCGTCTCGCCAAACAATTATCATGGGAACCTGTGAAAACAAAATTCAAAGTTCAGAGAAATGTTGCATTTAGCAGGAAAAATCATTGCCAATGGCATTCCTACATAATTATATTCCTGTATTATTTTAGAAAACTTTGAAATTTAGTTTCTCTGGTCTACATGAGAATTTTTTGGTGGGACTACCACTGCTTATTCCTTTCATGGGATCCTTCAAAATAGGTACCAAACTTTTGAATAACAATATTTTTGGCCAAGCATTGCTCGAATCTCTGAAACAATCTGTCTCAACAAAAACAAAGTAATGCATTATGGGCTGAGTACCCCAACTTTTTGAAGCTACATAATATGTTTTGCCTATTACACATAAAGAAGAAAAGAAACAGAAGAACAGAAGCGCAGAAGTCCTTTTCCTTTTTTGTTTCTGTTTTGACATTAGGCTCAGAGAACGTAGGGGTTAAGATTACATTGTGACATATTTTCATCGAAATGTATATGAGGTAAAAACATGAAAAAACGAAATTACGTCTCCACTTCATTTTTCGCCTCTTCGGCACCCCCACCTTTTAGGGTGCTCCACCGCCCCTGGTATATTATTGTCCAAAATGATATAGTCACGTTAAAAAAATCAAGGCATGCTAAATAACCATTTTTGTACTCAACTAGGGAAACGCCATGCGATTTGACAAAAAAAAAATAATAATAATAACAAATGCTAAATTTGCCCATGAATCAATTTACATTTTCTGTTTTTAAAAAAGGCAGACGTTTGCCAGGGTCTAAATCAAACATCCATTGCTAATCAGTTGTCTACCAGAATCTACGGTCATCTAAAAAAACACAAGTGCCATGCAAGTCTTGGTCATTTGTTGTTTTTTTTTCCTTTCCTTCATATAATAAAACTCAACAAACATTGATTTGTTGTTTATTTTCTTTCAAGATTTTGTGCCACCGATACTGTATCTATGGTTGTTTTTCAAGCTGTTTCACACACACACAGTGCACTGTGAAGACAGGCATTCCAGGTTTTTACTGATAAAAACTATGCATTATTTCATACTGGGATGTTTAGTAACACTGTTCTATACAGTAGCCTTTACTTATATATTTTCGGGCAATTTGCGTTTTATTCAGCAAATTATGAGGGTGGGTTTGGTGGCTGTGGTTCATGCAAACATAACCATGGCAAGACTAAAGACGCCCTGATATTTTGCATAATGAAGCAAAGTTTGCCTGATTACTTATTTATTTATCATCCAACTGAAACATTCAGAAAATAATAACTTGTGTGTCCACAAACAGATGTTGAAGTGAAACATGAATGTCATTTTGTTTTTGTGAAAGTATCAAACCATTTCATGGTTTTCGCAATTGTGAACTCGACTAAATTTATGTGAATCATTTAGTTGAACTGTTCATGATATCCTCCAAAATCGGGACAGTGTCCTGATACCATTACACAGGGGCATAGCCAGGATTTGAAAAGGGGTGGGGTCACATCTGTACAAATGTATGGTGCCTTTTTCCAGCTTACCGATTTTTTTCTTAATGTTTACTGTTTTTTTTCTTATAAAAAGGGGGGTCACAGGCACCCCAGGACCCCCTAGTAATGCCCCCCCTGTCACATATCAGGACAGTGTAGCTCTTGTTTCTGATTGGTTGTCAAACTTAAGTTATTGCATTCCCATGATAGTACATGTTATTTATAGATAACATGAGGTGTAAACTGTAAAGACAGTAAACTGATCATGTACCAGTAGGCAGTCACATTTCCTTATAGGCTTCTCAGAACCTAAACAATAGAATAAATTATTTCTAATCTGTGAGTGGTAAGCACCATTTTAGTTTTAACTGTCCATCTTACCAAGTCACCTCTACCAAATGTCAATGCTATGATGATATGCAGTCAGTTACAAACACTGATTCCTGATAATCAACTATTAGATCATAACTTACAGTTTTTCCACAGCTAATGTTACTGTAAGTACCTGAAAAGGAAAACATTGTTTGGTATTTCACATGTTTTTGCACCACAAACATAAAGTACTGGCTGGTGCTGGATGTACAACATACTTCTACATTATACTAGGTACAGCACAATGAACATAATGGTTATGCTAGAAATAGCCCAGGTTCAAATTACGCTCCAATGCCGACAAGACAAAAGTTTGAATTCGAGGCTCTCTCCAAGTTCTAATATATTTACAGTAATTTTAGAAGAGAGCCTCGACTTGAGGTTATTGTTTTTAGGCATTAGAGCAACTAATTCGAACATGGCCTATTACTGTTAGGAATACTGTAGTAAAATCATTGGAGATAAATTCCTTGAGTTTTTACCCCAACATCCAGAATATAATCACTGTACTCTTGCATTTTTTTTTCAGGTTCCATATTTGTCATGATATCTTTTTTGTGTGGAAATTGAGGATGAGATATCTTACGATTCAAGTATCTTCAGTCAGTAGATTCCGCCGAAAATAGCACTTAAAAAGGCGATATCACCCTCGTCAAGCGATATCGCTTTTTTCATGCTATTTTCTTAGCGGAATCTAGCCTCCTGAAGCTTTGAATAATCCTATAGAATTCCTTTTATAATAGTCAGGAGCCAACTTGCGGCTTGATAAAGTCATTTATTTCAGGCCTGAAGTTGCAATGAACTGGGAAGACTTTTCCATAAGAGCTGTTTGCCAAACAAGCTGGGAAGTGGAACTTGTCTGCCACTTGTAGGGTCTGTCATTGTCCCATGTGATGGGTATTGGACTGAATGAGTGACTACATTTTAGATAAAATCTTGACAATCTTTATACATCCATATCGCAATCACATGGCTTCAAAATATAAATTTACGTTTATCTGGAAAAAGAGACCACTATCAAATTGGCACTCCATAATACACTTGTTTCAATTGACGTTGCTTGTGAAACCATGTATCATGAACCATGCTTCATAAGTCGCAATGATAATTCTTGCCTAAGATGAAGCAATCGATGTCAAATGTCTTAATGTAGTAAACATCTGCGATTGGGTGGTTTTAGTTTAGTTTGTTTTGTCGGAAAATAGGAGAAAAAGCTTCTTCATTATGATGCAGAATAAAATTCTCACATTGTACAAGCAATTTTTACCAAATGTTGCAGTTTTACCAAAACAATGGTGTGCTGAATTTGTTGCTGGACTTTTTTCTGGCTATGCCGGCATGAACTGGGTGTGTAAATACATTGCAAAGAGATGAATTCCTGGGAAGTCCAATGATTTTTTTCAGATATTTATTGCAAAAGGTGGCAGGGATCACACAAGCAACAGCATTTCATATCATATGACTTCAGTGAAATTACACAGACAGTTGTGTCATATAATGTACCTTAGTTTTCTTGTTGAACTGTGCTCCACAAGTTTCATTGTCAACATTGTATGGTAATTTAATATCTAGATGGTATTTTCCTGGATCAGTGTGGAGCAATAATCTGTCATCGCCAACATCTAATGTTGTATTTGACATGTTTCTCTGCAAAACAAATCAGCATGACAAAAGCTTGCATGAAAAAAGACTGGAAAAATATAATCATCAAACAGAACAAGGAACACAAACACCGCATCAAATTTCATAATACATGTGATTATTCAAAATTGTCTCATTTGTATAATACAATACTGTTTATGTGATAATGGTGACCTTTTCCCCATTCCTGCAGGGGGCCTAATTTTATGTTAAAATGTTTATGTTAAAGGTAACATGTGGTACAGTATATGTTTAAAGTTAGTGTGAGACTGCACATGGCACTTAGAATTTGAAGTGTACCTTAGGGTTCTGTTCTAGTGCATGTGGCTGCATATTTTGGTTAGACTATATTTATACTGTAAGTACAAAAAGTTTTTTTTGCATGGATCATTTTAATGGGGCATCCGTCAGGTTGTAGTGGTGCATATCTGAATCCTCAGGGCTTGATAGTCGTAATTTCACATCAAAATTATATATTCATCAAAACTCCAGGAGTAAATCCACTGGAAGAACACTACAAAAAATGCAAACACAGTCATTATTTTACACCTAAGCTGAAAAAGTAAGTATACATATGGATAAAGGCACTGCTTAAAAAAAAACAATGCATATAAAATACTTTATTATGGCTTCTCTATGCAGTGCTATTCTGTCGCAATACAAACAAAATTTATATACAAAATTAATGGAACAAATGTGAAAACTAAATGAATAAAAACTAAACAAAAAATAATATGGCTACTGGTATTTACATGAGCAATTTAAAGATTTAACTACTCATTAAGTGCATTGCGGCCCTCCGCTTGCTTCTAATATCTGTGATGACATGTTTTCCAGAGGAGGGAGAGGGGTATGCTTTGGGGAGTATGCCATGCATTTTGGGCGCCTCACATTGCAATGATTCCATTGCATTGTGTTTTGCGCATGCCATGAATATTTTATTGATTTTTCAAATATGTGTGATGCGTCTTGAGGGAGAAGCTCTTCAGAACATCTTTGTTCTTCAGTCTTTGTCTTGTTGTTACGTCACAGGAACCATTGCTCATCCAACAAGATGCAGCACGCATAGTTGAAAAAAAAAAAGACAATTGGAAATATTCAAAAATTAATAAAATATTCATGGTGCATGCAAAACACATTTTTCTTTCACTACTGATGTTCTATTAGATAATGGATTTTTTTGATTAAATGTGGTTAATTTCTGCTTTTAGTGACACTTTAAATAATGCCTGTTGACCGTCATGCAACACGGCCATGGTATCTATTTCATATGATTCGGAACCACTTTTATTACAGAACCACTTTGTGAGTATTTGAAGTTTGTTCTTTTCTTGGCATATTTACACTGCCATACGTGTTGACTGCCATTGTGAACGTTCTTCGAGTTTGCACGCAACAGAACAGGGCAAAGTGAGGAATGCCTTGCAAATTTGGTTTGTTGCCACGGCCACATTGGATGACAATCAACAGCCTTTCTTAAAGATACTGATAAGCAGGTCAAAGCTGGGTGATTACTTACTACTCCAGGTAGGGCTATTTCCATGACGATAAACTCAGGTACTCCTTCTGGGGGCTCTTTGATTAGAGAATACTTTGGCTCTGGAATTTGTGCCTCTATTGTTGATACAAGTGATTCTTGTCCCAGTTGTGCTTCACTGTTATTTGAGCTGTTCATGTCCATTATGACTGGTTTACTTTTTGTTCTGATACAATGTGTCTGCATTTTACCCATGTATCGCTTGTTTTTCAAAACTGTCCAATTTCTTTCAAGTTCAAGACCATATTTTTCTTCAAGTCCTTGGAAAACCACAGTCAAGAAAAAGTTCTTGAAGAACGTGTTTTCATAGACTTTTTTCAAGAAAGCTGGATTGATGACTATATCATAAACAGTGCAGCCTGAAAAACAAAGTACATGTAAACAGTTTCTTAATGCATAGTATGCACTTTTACAATGTTTGTTTGTTTACCTGCTAAATTTGCTATCTTTTAGGGGTAAATTTGGCATTTGCAACACCAAATTTGCTTTCTTCTAGGGGTAAATTTGCTGTTGGCCATGCCCATTTTGCTATCCCTTAAGGTCAAAATCAATTTTCCCGAAGAGCACCCCCGTCTAAAATATTGGGAGCCCCCCACAAGATTTTCTTATCCATTATGTAATCACAGCCAAGTAAAAACTGTTATTTTTACAATGTTTCCAAGACAGTGCACACCTTCTTCAACAGTTGTGGTACCTGGTTGTCTGGTTTGGAATTTTAATTTGCACGCTTTTTTGCATATGGGGGAGCATATGCGTTGTCATGGAATTGCTTGCCTGCATGTCTTACTGAGAAAGACAACCAATCAGATTCTTCTGACCAATTTAGGTAAATAAATTACGTAATGGATGAGAAAATCTTGAGGTGAATTCAGGATGTCTTACCAGGGCCTGGGAAGTTTCATCTTTTTTTAAAGACAAATTCCCAGGGTTTTCCAAGGAAGGATTGGAGTTGGTGCTGAACGCAGAAATTGGCTGGTGCATTATATAATTATAACCTATTTTGCGATCATATTTAAATTTCGAAATATCAGCGTGCTGAATTTCTATGGTAAAGATTTTATTATTCAGCTGTCTGCATTCTAAGTAACAACAAGTGTGAAACGACCGTTGGCGTCTAACTTGAGTATAATTACTTACGCTTCATACGCCGCACGCCGTCATGGCCGAGGGGAAAGATTTGAAAAGAAAACAACTCACCTTTGCCGCTTTTGTCAATCTCCGCGTGTGCTTCTCCAAGACTAAGTGGCACTCGATATCTCATAGGGTCATCCGAGTCTAAAATCTCCGCCAACTCTTGCTCTGAAATCTCCTTTGCGTTCGGGATGTGTTCCGAAGTGCAAATGTTCACAAACACTTTCTTTTCTCCTCCATCTGTGGGGACTTTAGACTTAAAAACAAACCCAGGATCGGGTGTAAACTCAGTAAAGTCTTTATCTCCCTTTCCTTCAGATATTTTGGATTCCTCTAAGAGCAATCTTCGGTAAAATTCTTCCTCGTTGAAATCAGGCAAGTTGTCACTTTCGGTCGCCATCTTGGAAATTACCCAGAAGGCCACTGGAATGATTAAGCATCCCAGAGTTCTTTGCGAGCTTTTCGCGCCCAAATTTGTGATGTGTAACACAATTCTTTACCGCTGCTCAAAGAGACGAACCTGCGGGCTCTTGCTGTCAAACAAGCAAGTGAAATGTATTGTTTCCGCACAAATCTCTTGATTTTTCCTCAATTCATTGCCTTGTCAGGCTTAGAAATGATAGCTACGGAATGGTAGGTACGAAACAAAGATGAACCTTAGCGGCAACGATCGCTTTTCCATGACAACTGAACAGTATCTAGGTAAGAGTCGTGTGTGATTGGTGCGATGCGACCGAAAGGGGTGCGAAAGCGGGATAGAGGGGGGAGCTCACATTGGATGTAGTTAATCATAAAATACTTTTCTACCTTTTCAGCCAAATATCATGTAATCACATATTTAGAGGTAAGTTATTATAAAGCTCGAGGTGCTGTGAAATAGCAAGTTGATTGAAATTCATCCACACCACACAAAAAAACACTCTTAAATTAAGGTTAATAATAAATTAACTTAACTTAAGTAAGTAATTAAGTCTCTCTTCTATGTCTCTCTGTCTGGGTACCTAAGTGACTAATTATAAAGTTCCTTTAAACCCCAAAATACCGCCCAAAACATGAAAATAATGGCACAAATGGTAGTATTTATTACTTCTGCAAGCTTTATTGAGAACAACAATTCACACAAGAGGTTTTTAGGTTGGTTCGCCTGTGGTTTTACTGCAAAAAGGTATAAAAAAAGGTGTAAATTGACGAAGAAACAGTCTTGAGAAGTCACACAATTCACAGCTGTTTGCATTTGAGCATAGACTGTGGACACTTTTCACAAAATGGCCAAATTTCCTGCAATTCTCCCGGGAGAAATACAGTAAATGTATGGCAGTCATGTTTTCCCAGGAGACGAAGCAAAAAATCTTGAGACTCCTGGCAAAACTGTGAGAGCTGACCTCCCTGCAAATAATTGACATAGTTGCTAACAAAATGTTCGGAATGGGTATGTCCAGACCTAGAGGATATAAGAATGCTAGTGGGCTAGCAGTAGATTGCACTAAAAAGGATGTTGATGTCCCTAGGATAAACAGATGTATCCTGTCTTCCAGGAACTGGGCTCTAGAACCCAGGGTTAATTTTTTCCCTTTTGTGTTTTTATTACCCTTGCAATTATTGTTTATTATTATTCAGCACATCGATGCACTGTCCAAATATGGTCATTGGAACGTCAATAGCTATCTTCTGAACATGACAGATATCCTGCGATATCTGTCGTCTGAGGTGATATGATGTGTTAAGCTCATATTTAATACGCAAAAGTAAATAATTTCTGGGATGTTTTTGTGCTATCGATGAGCTGAATAATAAAACCATTATCCTGCTCGATTTTTGCAGAATATTGGCTAATTTAGCCAGATGATATTCTGCGCAATCTCACAGGATAATGGTTAAATATACCATAGATTTGATCCCTAAAAGAAAAAAGTACCATTTCCTTCCAGGATGCTATTGGTCAGCTACTGGAGCACAAGGAGGACAACCCCAGAGTGTTGGCAGCAAGATTTCTCAGTGACTAGTGAGTATCATTTTTCAGTGTCACTGAAAAGGAATTAAGGAGTCACAAAATAGGCTATTCCAACAATCCTGAGAGAATGGAACCTGAGAGCATATTTTATATTACAAGACCTTTCAGATTTATTGTGAAATTCTAAAATACTGTCCAGTTGATCTCACCTCACGGTACACAAAGGATTGTTTGCCAAAACAAAACGTTCCAGGTCCAGCGAGATACATAAAATCATCGCAGCAGAAGCAAAAACTAGATTTAATCATCGTACAAGTCAAACCCAGTTTATATTATTTGACATACATGGCAAGAATTTCTGAGGAGATGGAGAAGTTTTTAAGCTCAATGTGCAATTCCAGTAAAAATCCATACCCCCACCACGAAGGAATGCACTCAAAGACCCCCCACCCCTCTGGAATTTCCAAAGGAAAATACAGTATTTGTATGGAAAAATTCAGGTAAATTTGCATGCCCACCCCTCTGGAATTTCCAATTCCCTCCATGGTGGGGGTTGGATTTTTTCTGGAATTGAACAATTGCAATTTTTTTTAGAATCTGTTTGGAATGCTTGCTGATGCAGCAATAATTGTTCTGATTGGCTAATTTGAGAGCAAGAAATCAGCTGGGCAGAATTGTCCCTAGAAAAATACAGCCTGGAGAGCATCCCTGTAGGAGTGTCAATAGGGGTGGCTACCAGGGTTGTATAACCATATTTTTAGTATAACAGTATTTTTACAAGCTCAACACAATAGTTTCGCTCAGATGACAGATATCGCAGGATATATGTCATCTGCAGAAGATAGCTATTGGACTTCAAATGACCATATTTAGGCAGTGCATTGATGTGCTGAATAATAATTTAGGATACACTGCATATGATTTTATCTTAATTTATTTCTTGACAAATGGAGACAGTATGAATGCAGGAATGACCAATGAACTTGCTCTCAAAGTGCTGGATAACGTATGATCTCCAGCACCCAAAATTTCAAATTTTCTTATAGGGGCAATTGCCCCCAAACCACCAGGAAGTGGACAATGTCTCCTACATCTCCCAGCCACCTATATAAAGACAGCAGCCTTCTGCTAAATCTATGGATGTAATACAGAGTCAGGGATGTAGGTTGTAGAATCCAAACTGGGATGTCTATAACCACAGACGACATGATTGATTGGCATTAATGATAGGTACTCATCAGGTCCAAGATTTCTATGGTTTTTTAGTGTGACAAAAGCACATTGGGAGAAAATGAGGAAAAGTTGAGACTCATGAGCTGCAGGCAGGCATCCGAAGTGTATTTATCACATCATAAACCAAAAGGAATCTTAATTGCATTTAATTTTCTTTTCAAGGCATTTATATAACACGGTAATTAAATCACAGCTCTACACCAATCACAGCTTGCATTCTATCAGTGCTTACCCAGCGAGCAGTGGTTTCCTCCTCTCTTAGGCCAACAGCAAGCAGGGAGAGAAACCACTTCAAGCAAGCGTTTGGTTTTTCATCCAGTAAGCACGAGTCACATCTGGCACTAATGGACTTCACAGTATGGGACTTGACCTTTCGCATGACAATTTATTATGCGGCCATGTTTTCAGCTTTCAGCTTATTTCTGTGCAAGTTTGCTTTTTCATAGCTGATTTGGAATCCTGGCAATTTTAATGGTTGATTGAATAATATGTCATCATGTACCAGTGTCAAACAGGATTAAAACTACTTTTTTGCGTTTTACTAACTTTTGAGTTAATTATTTTATTCATCTAAATTTGAGGAAGGTGCTAAAGGCTTTCTCGCACTGGTTTTCTCCCTTGCTTGCCATTGGTCTAAGAGAAGAGGAAACTGCTGCTCCCAGAGTAATCAGTGCTATTTTATAAATTAATTATTTCTGGTGATGAGTGATGAGTACTACTCTTCCCAGTAGACCATTACACCTCTCGGTTTTTCAGCCCACCAGCGGCTGTCTAAAATTGATTGCGTGATCACCTTTTTTGTACCACGCAATGAGTTGCTTATGTACCTGTGTGATCAATGCTTGTTGGCATAAACTTTGAGCATTCGGTCTGCTACATTGTTTTGCTGCTTTCCAACAAAGTCTACACCCAACACAGTTGATCATGTGGTACATAAGCAACCCAACACGTGGTACATTAAAAGGTGATCAAACAATGAATTTTAGACAGCCGCCGGCAGGCTGAAAAATCAAGAGGTGTAAAGGTCTACTGGGAAGAGTAGTATAAGTTTTCTGTGTTTGGTTGTCAGACAACATCCACAATCAATTCCATCTTCCTGTTTTCCAGTTTCAGAAGTGTTGTGCATGGGAATCATGTGCTCTTCAGGGAGTATGCCTACATCAAAGTCACTCCAAACAACAGGGCAGCTTTCATCAGGGTCTTCTGGAAGGCCTTTAGACATATTGGCAAAAATGGAGGTAACAATTTATTGGCTACAGTTTTTGTTGTATTTCTTTTTGGGATGAACATGCAGCATATTGTATTATTTTTGGACATTGAACACATTGCCTGGAAACTTGAACACCATTGGAACACCTGGCTTGATCCTGCACATAAAGGAATTAATGGTAAATGCTGGTCGGGAATGCAATTTTTTAATTAAAACTAGATTGGTGGTAATCCGCCTCTGTTTGCCGGGCTCAATTTTAATAAGAAAACATTTTCAAACTACTACTTTACATACAATTACAGGTAGTGCTCACTTTAAGCCTTTAGCACATTATTGATGATCTTCAGGGTTTTGCATCCACACACTGCAGCTGCATGACAAAATGTGCTGATGAGAAGAAATAGCTATGTGACCTGCTGGGGGGGGGGGGAGGGGGGGAGCCGGGGTACCCTACTGAGCTGTGCTGGCAAGGTCTCCAAAACCTGACCCTATCAGAGACCAAAAAATCCTCTTTTTATATTATCCTTCTATATATAGACCAACAGTTAAAATTGTCTACCCTACCGCAGACCTAAAGTTATAATAGTCACCAGGGTGGTCCAGTTGGTCACGATCAGAGCAGAATTTCTTTAGAGCAGATTTCAGATGACCGTTGTGAAAGTAAACGCAATTGTGCAATCACTAGCCAATCAGAAACAATAAAAATTACAGCTTACTGTTGAATGGTTTCCAGCCCAGCCGATCAGGAGCCAAAACCAATTGGCTAGTAATTCCTTGCTTGTAATTAGTTCGCAATTTGATTGGTTGATAGAAATAAGCAGCCAATGAGAAAGCAAACCAATCGCAAACGCAATTTAGTTACGACAGTCATCTGAAATCCGCTCTATCACTAAATGCAGCACAACTTTGATCGAAATTTGTTTGCAGGATAACCAATACTGAAATACAACCCTATCAGAGACCAAACAAGTGAAAACGATACTCTACTGCAGACATTAGGAGCCAAAAACGATACCCTGTAGGGTGGCACATACCTGTATACCATCATATGAGGGCAAAAACCATACCCTATAGGGCGGCACATACCTGTATACCATATATGAGGGAGTACCTCCCCAGGTTATGCAAGCTTTCTTTACTCTATTTTATACCACGCCACAGAAAATACAGCCAATCAGAATGCAGGAATTGCGTTTTCCTAAAACGTTGCCTTTAATTTTCTGTGGCATGGTATAAAATAGTTATGTACAATCATTTCTCGTGGCATACTGCAGAATATCCCACATGTCACTTTGTATTTTCTAAGCATACACACTCGCCTGAAGGCTCGTGTGCATACCAGAAAATACAAGTGAAGCCTGGGATATTCTGCAGTATGCCACTCAAACGCATTGTATAACTAATATGTATTGTACCTTCCTTTTCAGATTTACTCACTGTGACAGAATATCGCTCACTCATCTGCCTGTTGTGTGCTGACTTGCCGTTTGAACCCGTTCAAAAGACTGCTAGGTACGTTTTGGTTTCTTCTGATCCTCATGAAAATGTGTTATTAATTCTCACAAAAATACCTCTTGTCAGAGTTGTTGCTAAGCAAATCTACCTGTAAAAAAAAATATTTGCCAGCTGAATATTGGTGTTTGGATGTCAAATGATAGAGTATGTCCAGAATTTACTGGAATTATCATAACAACAGAAACTGCAATCAATTCTTTGTTTTGCCAAATGTTCCAGTAATTTACTGGATGTACTCTATCAGTTTAAAGACAAACAAGAATTGTGTTATTCCAGAAAAAAATATAACCTCCCCATCAAAGGGATTGGAATTTCCAGGGGGTGGGGTGGGAGTTTTGGCTAAAATTTCCTTTTATTTTCCATACAATCACTTTTTTTATTGGACATTCCAGAGGGATCGCAGGACTTTTTCAATCCCCTAAAATGTAAGGGGTATAATGGATAATTTCTGGAATCACAGTGGAATTGCCATATACCAAAACAAGAATCAACTGACAATGTGGAGCTCTGATAGAGAAAGGGGGTATGGTGTGCCCCGTCTCCCCGATAAGTAGTGCACTTATGCACAGCCAGAAAATTTGAGACGTTAATAAAGTTCCTTACTTTTGTTTTACTATATGGTTAAATAGACATGCTTAGCTAGTAACAGAAGATTCCGTACAAGCCGTTTTGGTTGTTAGCAATACACAGTGCATGGCTGCATATTTTGTCCTAACTAAGCTCATGTAATGAGTGTATGTTTTACTTTGTTCCCCAGGATCATTCTGATGGATGATGCTATGGATTGCCTGATTTCATTTGCTGACTTTCTCTATGCATTCCAGATACAGTTCTACTATGAAGGTGGGTTTATGAGAAACACCCTACAGCCAATGCCTGCACATTGATGACAGGGTAGTGAAGAAGGGGTGCCATGTAATCATGAAATCACCATTTCATGTCCTGTATTCTGCTATAACATGAAGCTTTTGAATTTCAATTCTGTTATACATGGATCATGACACTTAATTTTTAATTTTTGTCATTACATGGGCAAGCTTTATTTGACCATTCATGGCCAGAATTTTTGTGTTTCCAAAAAATTACAGCTATATTAGTGAGTCTACATCAAAGATCATCCCCCCCACCCCTGGCTATGCCCCTAATTCACCTCCCTGTGATCATGCAACCTGTGGTATGGTAACATTCTATGTCCGACATTCAAAGTGAGTGCATTTCTTTCACAACAAATCTTCCATGTTGTTTTGTTTGTTCTTTGCAGAGTTTATAGAGAAGCTACAGGGAGCTTATCACGCTATCCAGTCAGGCTCTTACAGGCCTGGACAAGTTGTGGTGGTGCCAACTTTGTCCAGACCACAGCTACGGCAACATAACCAGCAGCAACAGGCTTCTGTAACATCAGAGGGTGGCAACAACAGCACATCAGATGGTGTTGATGTACACACCTTCCTCGAGGCCACCCTACAGATCATACATACAAGTGCTAATGCCTTCAGGTCTGTGATTTATTTTAAGGATTTAGTGTAAGAGTAGGAGTGTAGCCAGGGGAAAGGCCTATTGTGCCTGGGCCCCACCTTTTTGAAACCAAAGATACAATAAATTTAAAGGACAATTTAACTTAAAATATATGAGATAATTTCTTTTAAAAATACTGACTAAACCCCTGTACAGAATATTGCCCGTACCGGTACCATGGTACAATGCAAATAGACTCAGAGTACAGAACTATAGACTATAGAATATAGCTGTTGCATGTTTCATTGCACTACTTATTTCATGGCCTAAATAATATATTTGCAGTGGCATTCACTTTTAAGAGATTGTTGTTTGGCTTCAAAGAAAAAATGCCGGTTTTACTAAAGAACGCTCCTCCCCTGTATCTGACCGAGCTGATGTGCAATATTTCCTTTTTTTAGCTGCCCATCTTCTTCAGTTGTCAAGAACATTCTATCCCATGTAGAGCGTGTGACGTTTTATGGTTTTCTAATGGCTCTTTCCAAACATGATGAGGCTAACAAGGAGATTGGTAAGACACCCACATAGTTTTCCAGGTAGTTGTTTTCATTGAATTAGTGTTTTGAGAGCATTTACTTCTCTGAATATAAAATGTGCATTGTAAATGTTGGGGACCATCTCCTCAGATTTGCAGCTTGTAAGCTGTATCTAAACTTACATGTAATCCATCAAGTGCTGAGTTTCCATTTGCTAAGTACTCGAACATGTCTCCTTGACTCTCTCTAGACCAGCTATACAAATTGACCTACTAGTGTGATTTGACTAAAACTCTCTCTCTCTCTCTCTCTCATGGCCTCTGAGTCAATAGCCCATCGGACTTCAGCCTCATGGGCTATTGACTTAGAGCCCATTCGAGCCCAAGGAATAATTGTTAAGTATAAGATAATAGCAAAATTGCCTAAAATTGGAGAAATTCAACTTTTCCTCTCAATGTCCAGAATGTCTGATTGGAAAATGGAAAACGATATTCACCTATGTTAAGGGTGCGTTTACCTATCTTTTTGAACCGTTGCTAGGGAAAATTGAAAGTCCTGTAAAAACGTCGCCTTTCAAGGAAAATCTTTCAAATTTTCAGGACTTACTTCGGGTCGAACGAGATGTCAATTTTGATGACGTCATCACGTGACGTCATGATGACGTCATTGCTACAGAAAAAATGCTTCTCGTTCCCTATACTTGCAAAAAGTCGCATTTTTGTGATGTTTACATTTCAACTAGCTCCATACCCACAGACTCACGTATGCGTTTTGCGATCAGATAAAAAATAAGGAAATAGCGACAAAAAAGGTGTCACTCGAACTCTGTTTTTGGCAATAATATTTTCATTTTTCGTTAGTTTGAGAAATCCATACGTGAAGTTTTGGAAAATCTCCATATTTTGAATATGATATTGAAAAATTTGCAAAATATCTTAATTTGTGGAGGAAGAAGGGTTTTCTAGTTCGAAAAAATTGTCACTAGAAGGCTCGGTTACCAATGCGGATAACGCAATAAAATATCTTTTTATTTTTCACAAATAATCCAATTATTGAAACATATTTTCGCTGAATTGCCTAAGGTTTAGGTAATGGACGAGGAAAAAAAAAATAAACGGCACTCAAAAAGAAAGTTTTGAATGAAAAAAAAATCAGTCGCTGTCACTTGTCGGTCTTGAACTCGTGACCTATCGCTCTGAAGGCGAGACTTTCAAACATATTATATATTCCTTCTCTAAACAAACGGCAAGTAGACAGCCCGGGATCGACTCTGAAATGACATAGAAATATATGTTGTCATTAGATATTTTTAGCTTTTCTGATTCCTGTAGCTCTAAGGACCTGCCTTCGATATTGTCCGTCTAATTTTTGCAAAAAATAGTTGACTTAAGACACTATTTTAGAGTCAAAGTCGGGCAAAAAGCTCATCGTACTTTACAGCTAATTGTCCTTTTTCATCATTTCCAGCAAAACCGATAAACTTCATGAGGAAACATTGCACTGTAGATAACAACAAAGCATAGAAGGTTTTAGATTGTATTATTTTCTGGCAATATCACATGGCATTATATTTTAATTGAACATTTTGTGTCAGCTTATCGTGCGAAAACACATCAACACGTCAGCGGCACGAGGGAGACTTGCCTATCTTCGGCTAAGAATTTTCTGTATTTTTTGAGAAAACAGGACGCAGAGCTTTATAAAGATACAAGGGGGAAGAATGGACTACAGATTGTGATATTTATTTCAAGAATTCCTCTCCAAAAAGTCGGAAAACGTCCCGTGAAGTGCGATCTTTCGTGTACCAAATGCTCGCAACCCTGAAGACTTATAAACAACAGGCTACCCGCGAACATGCTCTTAGCATAGCAACCGCGCAACCATAGCAACGAAATAGGTAAATGCACCCTTAAGCCTGTCAACCCTCTAGTAACCAACCCAACATGCTCATTTTCGATGGTAAAATCGTGAAGTTGTCTTCATTCATGAAATTGAACATTGTCTGTCAAGATGCTGCGACTAGGCGTCTCAGGGCAACAACTGGTGAACACAAAATGCTGGATTTTCACCAATGGTTTTTGTTGAGTGGAAGGCCGCAGTAGAACGCTGAAGTCTCTGAGCGTGTGGGTGTTTATGACAATTTCATCTATCCAATAGCCGTTTTCACACTACAGACGATTTCTGTAACGGTTTTAGTCGCCCTGAAGAAGGACCGAAATAAAGGCAAATTTTGCGTTTCTGTTTTGGTTTTTCCTTCTCTTACATTGCACACTACAGACGAGTAACTCATCAAGACGAATTTCTCGTCAGGCGAGTTTCCCATCTATGTGAATTTGTCTTGGACGAGTTACTCATCTGTACAGTGTGAAAACGGCCAATGTTGAACACAGGGGCGGATACAGGGAGGAGTGGGGGGTGGGGTGGGGTGGGGTGGGGGTGGATGTTGAAGTCCATCGTTTTGACTGGAAGCAGCGAGGTGGTACTCACTACCGTCACATGCGAGTTTTCCGACGTATTTTTCTTTACTTATAACGTTTTGCATTTGGCTACTTTGCACTATGGATTATAGAGAAACACGTCGAATTATCTATTTTTCAACTGATTTTGATCAATATTTCTGATAATATGAGCAATTTTATCTCCTTACCGGGTGGGGTCTGGTAACTAGTCAAACGCAAGATTCCTTTCTTTTGCAAAAAAAAACCACTTGCACTCTCCCAATATCAAAAATTCGAACGGTACATAACAGTTGGAAAAATCACCAGTCACAACGTTTATAATAAAAACCTTTCTTTTAGAAATGCCATTTGCAAGTGTTTCTGATAACACCTGACCCTGTAGGTTCAAATCTAGTGAGCCTTTGGCAGTTAAGTGGGCTGCGTAGTCAATCACAATCATGTGAGCCAATCGGATCCTTGTTCAGTGCACTCCTTTGGCTTGTTTTTCGAGACATGTCGCAACAGACATGTCGCACTAGGCGAAACTAGGAAAGGATCTGATTGGCTCACGAGTTTGATTGACTACGCTTGATTTCTCTGACAAAAAATGGTCTTCGAAACGCTCTTGGCCTATTTCTTCAAACTGATAGTCTGACCTCATTGGCGTTGGTATTGCGAAAAGTTATCTTGCATGTCTGGGTGGATTCTTCAACTCAAAAAATGGAGGGCCGCCATTTCGTTGCCATGGAAGCGTCAATTTAAACAAAACATGTAAACACATATAACGATCAATTGCATGTTTATTGCAAAGTGGCTTGCCTTTCTGTGTATGTATAGTACGTGAGATACAGTCCATACCAGACCGAAGAGTCAACTAAAAACTGCTATAAGCCACCTTAGAGTGCAAATTTTCTTAGTTTTTTTTATTATAACACGCAATGGCAGTGGTTCAAAATACCTATTTTTTTGCAAAATACAGACAACGCTTCAAATCTACTATGATACCTATTGTCTTGAATAAATTCCCGTTGATTTGCGATAAATGTGAAACTAATCGCGCGCTAAAATTATCTGAAAAACAGAAAAAATGAAGAACTTTTTCTAAACTGTAATGAATTTCTTCCGAATTGCATAAATTACAAAAATAACATAGTGAGTTTTAAATCTCGTGTGTTATAGCCGAAATCTACCTCGTCGGTGCGAATGGAATCTCAGATGTATAGGTTTAAATAGTTTGAGCAAAAAACCTTGATTTTTTTTAAATGTAAACGAAGAAATTAGAAACAAACTTCGGTAGCAATCACATTTGCTGTCGTTTGTTTAGATATGTAAAGTTTATGAAGTGGGGGACAAAACTTTCAGTAAACTTCACGCCATTGCTAAACTCTCTCAAAATAGGCTATAAGTCCGGGCAATAGACCAAATGACTGCAATTTTACTAGACCACACATCTGTAGTTTCTTAGTGCAATAAGGCTTATGGTTATCTATATATTAGAGGAAATGCAAACCCCGGTCGTATTATTATGCTTTAAATTTTGGTGGGGGACAATGCTTTCAGTAAACTTCGAAATTTTATATTTACAAGAACTTATTTCCGATCTCAGTCAGAATGCCACATTTCGACATAAAAATCTATAGACCACAGTTGGCTCAGTTTGTTTCATTGCGGCGTTGCTTATTTTGACAATAAATCTAAAAAACCTGAAATACGCTAAAATTATCAAATTTTTGGGACACGAAAATGGCCAAGACGTTTTCACTAATAATATCGAAGAAGATGCATATATTGAAGAAAATACCATATAAGTTATTTCATTTAGGATTGGAACTTCGATTTATGGCAAATTTTGCGTTGTATGTTTTATCCATGAAGAAATAAGTAAAAATATTTTTACACCAGGCGCTGAACGTGTGACGCTGGGACATGCAAATTTGCATAAAAACAGAGATATTTATATTGATTTTTCGATCCTAAAAAACTCCTTTTCACAAAAATTATTTTTCCAGGGAAAGATGAGTATTAGGTGCATAGACTTGTGCTTAGAGAATAAGCTTACTGCAAACCGATGCTTTAAAAAATGATTTTAACGGCAAAAATTGGCGAGTGAGTACCACCTCGCTGCTTCCAGTCTTTATCTTAAGTAATCTAACAAATAAAGTAACAAAACTGGTCCGCTGCCCCTTTTTGAAATCCTGGATCCGCCCCTGGAACATCGTACTCAGAATTAGTGATCGAAATTGAAAGAGGCCGATACAAATGGCCCTATGTTAAACCAGATTAAGAGTCTGCCCCTCTTGTAACGTTATTGAAGATTTATGTCTAGAGGTGAAAAATCGCGAGCGAAAACCTGGGTTATTGCTTGGAGGATAAGTTTGAGAAAACTGGAGTTGTTTAATGGAACCTAATTGTTGTTATTGAGAATTTTCACAGTTTTTTGTTTATAGAACTGTGTTGTACATACATGCTGTGATCACATATCATGTGACTTCTTTCGTTTTCAGGAACGCTACCTGAAAAGTCTTCAGTCATGGAAGAAACAGACCAGGAACTTACCAGGTAGCTATGCAAGATTTCAACCCTTCTCCCACCCCTGATGATTGTTGGAAATGGACTGTTGCACCCTTTGTTACCACCAAATTTTCATTTCTTGGGCGATTTGCAATACTCAGCTGTAAATCAAAGTCCAAGTTGCCACGCTCTCGATGAAAAATGGCAGTTTTACAGCTAAAACCATTGCATCGCGACCCACATTTTCAAAAACATCACATCATTTTTGGATTTTTGACTTTGCTGTTCCGCCAATCAAACAATCTGAACCAGTGAAACTCTTGCCTTGTTTCGCCTAGTGCAGTCCACTGGCTTCCCTCTGAACTAAAACCAGACAACGTCGCGACGGAAAGCCAGGCGACTGCACTAGGCGAAACAGGGCAATAATCTGATCGGCTCATAAGATTCGATTGGCGGAACAACAAAAGCCAAAAACAAATCGATGTTTTAAAAACGCGGGCCGTGATGCAATGATCATCATAACCCTGGAGAAGCCCGGAAAGCGCAGTCTTTTAAGACTGAATTTTGAGATTTTATTCCATTTTCTCGCCATTAAGTTATTCCTTTGAGAAGTAATATCAGACACTCGATAGAGTTTTCCATCAGGAAATCCCGATGAATCACGCTCTATAGTGTTTGATCTATTACTTCAAAGGTCAGGATGGTAATGAAGAAATTGACTGGCATTTGAAGATTGGCAGGGAAAATAGAAGTTTCCAGGGTGCGTAGCTGGGGCTTGCGTCCTGAAGACAGGGACAGGGATGTGGATTTGTTTGTGACATCCAATAGATGCTGCCTTTGCAGTTACTATCTGTGAAGCATCACAACGTATTTTTATAGCAAAATTGTCTATGCTATTCCAGTGCAGCTCCACCTCTTTGCTAAAAGTTTGCAAGTAATATTTATAGATAATGCTTTTAATGCTTTTTATCAGCCCAAACGCCAGGCCCAAGTCATCAAGGCCAAAGAGTGCATTATCTGGAAACAGCAAGAAACACTAGTACAACCTGTGTAAGGTACAACCACAAAAAATTCTAAGGACAACACGTTTATGGTATTCAAGATATTAGTGATGGTTGCGGCCCAAAAGGGAAGGCCTCTTGCTACTATAATCTATGGTTATTGGGCACCGATGGATTGTTGGACATGATGGTTTAGTGGTGCTGGAAACTATTAGGAAGTACATGTCTGGTAACGGTGCTGGATGCCATGGAATGTTAGTAAAGGATTCCAATAGTGGTCGAGATTAGCAAACGGTTAATTGCTGTGGTGGTTGATTGTAACAGATGATCATGAATTAGTCTATTCCAATGGTGGTACAGTGGAAACTAACAAAAGACTTAACTAGTGACACTCTTCAATTCTAACCAGAATTTAACCTGTCACGTTGTGGCGAGAAAGCATAGCGACTGAAATTGTGAAACCTGTTCTGCAGTTTTACAACCGATCTTCCATACTTTCGAGTGAGGGCAAGTGTAGCTTTCAGGGGCCTGTTCTTGAAAGGTTGGATAAAGTTATCCATGGATAAAAGTTATCTGTATATCTGTTGTATAGGATTTGTTCAGGATTTATCCGTTGGATAAGCGTTTATCTACAGATAACTGTTAACTGACCTTCTAGGAACCGGACCCAGAGAGTCAGAATGACGTTTCAGTCCTTCCCTATGATACCTTGACCATTCTTTGCACATAGCTAACAAGTTTAGTCTCCAGCTGTTGTACTTTTAAAATGTATTGGAGATAATATTAGCTGTGATAGCTGCGCATCAGTGATTACAAAGTTACTCTAGGATCAGAGTTAAAATGAAGGCATAAAGTACTTTTTTGACATAGCACATAATCACTTCCACAACATAACATACAACGTATTTGCTGGATCTTTCCTATTCCTCACATTTTTTCACAGAATCATAAGAAATTGAAACAGGCTTCGCAATCTTCCAGTATTTTATTAATTGTTTGTAGTTACGAAATATTTATAGCGGAGCTTCGGCGCGCAAAGCGCGCCAGTGAATGCTCCATAGTTAAGAGAATAACGTATATAGGTATGGAACTGATTTTTGAACGCGCGTGCGGTGTCCGTCCGACGTCCCTGTTCCCACCAAGAAAGAAAAAAATTGAATATCTCGAGAACGGAACATTGCTAGGTGACCAAACTTAGCTTAAGTTATGTAAGAGGCAAGGAGCGTGCACCGCCAAGGTCACGTGGCATGACGTCATCGATGACGTCATCAAAACTAGAAAAGTAACACCTCGATGACAATAATGTATTGATTCGAGCTCCGCCTTTAGGCAGTGACAAATATGCACTTCCCGCAATGAGTGGAAGACTGGACGAGAGGGGCAGATGGCAAGAAGATAAAAATAAATAGCACGAGGCAAAAGTAATTGAGTCAGTTTTCATCGGACTGTGGAAAAGGTACTCGCTATCAGAAACTACTAAACTCAAACAGTCGCTACTAGTACTAGTCATAGGCTGCAGTTTACATTTTCTAAAGGAAAAAAAATATTTGCACAAGGTTTGCGCTGTTGAAAACTTGCAGGGATTTCGACTTGCTAAGATTTGAGCGAAGTAAGATTGCAACAAATCACCCGTAGACCATTTTTGAATGAGATTTTTTTGAATGAGTAAAGTATGCGAATATATTTGCAATCCTACATCTAAATGACCTCAGGGTTTCACCATATCGTGTTGAAAGCATTATTTACTAGTTTCTGGGTAGTTTGCGTTATTTTTTACAATTGACGTGTTAAATTTAATCGTTTCTGTGCAAGGAACGTTTCTGATTGGTTGATCAATCTTCCCGCCAAAACTCCCGCCGTTTTGGCGTGCGCTCGCGACACAGGAAGCCCGCGTCAAGTATTTTGCTTAGCTAGGAATTTGAGCTCATTTTTGAATTCGTAGCTCGCCAAAATATTTGACTCGGTATTTTGACTAATTTAAAATCGGTCTACGGGGGACTCATTAAACACACTAAATTTGCTATCTTAATTCCCTCAAGTCATAACAATTCTTTATCGGAACGATTTACCCTTTTAATGTCAAAGAAATTGTTTTATTTTGTGACAATAATTATGTCCCTTTAATATGAAAATACATTTCCAGAGATTTTGTGTTACACTAAAATTTGGATCAAAGAAACGGTACAAAAGGAGTGAAATTCTCGCCAGACAGATATTTGGCTCCAATACTTCTATTCTTTTACAAAAAACATTCAATATAAAGTTGTTTATATTTCAGTCAGATTATTTATTCTGTGCCTTAGCATCTAGTCATTTTAATGTAACATATTTAGGTTTCCCATGAAATGTCAAAGTTTGAAAGCTGTACATCCGGGTAAGAAATAAAAAAAGGCAATTTGCAATCCAATTCCATCCGCCCAATGACACATACACTAAATTTGTACATATCTGACAGCTGAAAGTTTATCTACATATACCTAGACGATTATTTTGCCTTTTTCCTTGTGAATTGGACTGCTTTTAAAGGCAACTAAAAAAAGTTACAGTGCATGTATCACCCCTGAGAGGTGAGAACATGAACTGAAAATTGTGCTTGAACAAATAAGAAATTCTGTCTTCGATACTTTGTTGATTCACGAGATATGTGAATATCAATAATTAGTCAAATCACACTAGAGGTCTATTATCAATACTGCGTTCTGATTGGTTGAGCTACTAGTAGGCTATAAGTTATAGCCTACTAGTAGCGAAAAGTGTCGGATTTGAAAGCAAGAAAATGGCAAATGACCAGAACAAAAAAAATTTTTTGGCAATACAAATTGACCTACTAGTGTGATTTGACTAAAACAATTATTCCTCTCGCCCTCATGGCCTCTGAGTCAATAGGCATCTTTAGGCCTAGTACATACGCCGCTCTTATCATGAGCCGATCCTAATGCAAAATCTCAGTAAAACAATAATTTTTGGCCATCTCTCGTCTGCTTGTAGCCTAAACTATTCTAAATCCACCCGGGAATTTAGAATCGATTTAACGCCGCGAGTTTTGAGTATTTCATGGTAACAGTTTGGTACGGCTCATGATAAGAGCGGCGTATGTACTAGGCCTTAATTGTTCAAGCACAACTTTTAGTCCACGTTCTCTCCTCTTATGGGTGATATGCTCTTTAACGCTAAAATTGTGATTCCACTCGAACACGTCTCGAACACCAAACGCCGAAAAAATAAAATCCGGAAATGGTCATAATCAATACATTTAAAAATAAAATCGCAGCATGAAATATATATGAAATATGTTTTCTTAAGTTTCGACAAGAATTACATTTGCCTTTATCAAAAGCTTTTCGAAAATGCCAACCCCCCTCCCCCCCAAAAAAAAAGCTGATTTGAAATTTCTCTGTCAAATGATGTGTCCACATTCTGCTAAAATTACTCGATTTCTTGATGGATTCTCTTCTAATATTATTTCTTTGTAGCACGCTTCGCTATTTTCACAAATAATTCAAGCAACTGGCGAACAGTGAATATTTTTATTAGACATGTTAACTTTGTCTTCAAATTTACAAACATATTATAATTTACGTGGTTTGTTGCATCGTTGGACGTTTTTTTTCTAAATTTCAAGTCCAACACTAATTTTCACTATTGTATAAACTAGCAAATTTAATGTTGTTTTTAAAATACGAATTTGAATGTAAGAAAATATAGTATAACTATATTCTTTACCTCGATTTCTTACATTGACTTCCATCGTGTATAAATGCATTAATATTTGTCACTCTATGTATTCTGTATGATTCCACAGGCAACCTGAGCATGAGCTTCTAAAAATAGTTACTACGGATATTTCCCCCTAAATATCCACTCTCTGTTATCTATTTGAAAAGCAAGTCTTAAATCAAAGGCGTTAGATATTTTTCTTTGAAGGAGCCATTTTTCCAGTCTAGTTTGGACTACTGCCAATACTGTCTAGACCGAATGCAAATTTCCACTAAATTTCATTTCCACAATTAATTTGAAATTCAAATTTTTCTACCCTCGTCTAGACA
This sequence comes from Scolanthus callimorphus, assembly GCA_033964015.1. Taxonomy (NCBI): domain Eukaryota; kingdom Metazoa; phylum Cnidaria; class Anthozoa; order Actiniaria; family Edwardsiidae; genus Scolanthus; species Scolanthus callimorphus. The sequence goes on along the minus strand of CM066916.1, from coordinate 25,577,893 downwards.
CCAGCATTCAGACGGGGTCTTACCGTTGCTGTCTAGACCAGTTCTATTTTAAAACTGCTGCTTTTGTCTGAAATACACAATATTATTAATATCCTCTCAGTTGACTATTTTTGCAGCCCGCCCCAGTTCGCTATTTTTTCGCCCCGCGTGACAAACGTTTTCCGTAGCAAGAAAATTAAAAGAAAGCCAACTTTTAAGGGAAATACACGCGCACACCAACTAAGGCTCGCACCATCTAAAACCTTGTCTATTATAAGGTGGCTGATGTAAGTCCCGAGGTCTTTTCTCTCCTCTAATATTTCACCACGGAAAATTAAAATTCTGTTAAAAATTCTGGCATGAGTGAATATAGTAGAATTTATGTACATTTCTGTCAGACAAGAATCTGAGATTTTCCTAAGTTCCAATTTTTCATTGGTCGAAATCTCTAAATATATCTTATTTGTTGTGATCAATATATGTTTTCCTTTGTACATTTTTGGGGGCTTTTAGTGTAAACCATTTCGCATAAGCCGATAAATACCGCTGACAGTTTCTGAGCCCTCCATGGGACATGGTAGTGAGTTACAACGGGGGGGTGTTTACTTAATTAATTATCAATTATTATTATTATTATTAATTATGCCCACGTGAGAGAGAAAAATAATAGGCTAAGTATATAAAATGTATCAAAACGTTTACGCATCCGAAATCTCACTTCAATTAAAAGTGGGATATATTTGGCTGCTATGACCTTTTCACCCCTTTTTAAATATCAATTTATTTTTTTTCCACGAGGGCACGGTAACGAATTCTGCATTCTGATTGGTTCTCAAGGCGCGCGCGCGGGGGCAATATTTCCTATCTCTGACATAGGTCACGGTAACCAATTGCGCGCGCTTGTTTTCATCGAAAAAATCAAATTTTAGAGTTGGAAAAAAATAAATAAGTTATTTACCGGCTGGGAGGTCCGTATAGTGAAAAACTGTGACCTAGGCCTGGAAAATGTTGACCTCGGCCTCCGGCCTCGGTCAACATTTTCCAGCCCTCGTCACAGTTTTTCCCTATACGGACCTCCCAGCCGGTAAATAACATAATGTATATCATTTTTTAAAAAAGCTCCCAGTCTCCAGCTTAAAGCATCAAATCTCCCTGATTTTTCAACATATTCTATAGGATTATTCAAAGCTTCAGGAGGCTAGATTCCGCTAAGAAAATAGCACGAAAAAAGCGATATCGCACGAGTCGCGTAGTGGAGAGGGCGATATCGTCTTTTTGAGTGCTATTTTGCACTTGATTTCTGGATTTCCTGCCATATTGACTCTGAATATCAATTATAATTCCTTACACTGGCTCATCGGCCTGGAGTAGAATAAAAAATACAATTATGTATTAATATAACATAGTTACTGTGAGTAGAATTAATACTGGCTTCGTGATAACTATCACAGGGAATTTCTGCAGAAACCCATCCATGGGAAAAGCTGAATTTCCAATGGTAGAAGAATGGGAAGTGTTCGGATTTCCCATGGCTATCCATATGAATTCCGAACACTTCCCATGCATGTGCTGGGGAAATTCAGCTTTTCCCATGGATGGGTTTCTGCAGAAATTTTGTGGCTGACAAAATGGCGGCTAATCCCTTACCAGCTCCCTGATAGGTCCCTCGTGTGCCTCGGGTCCCATGTCTTCTGATCGTGGTCGAATGGAGACAGGGCTCGCGCGCCTCCGCCTGTAATCCGACATGGGAATGTCTTGGTAGCTGTCGGCCCAGTTTTCATAGCTTCGTGGATCCCACGTGGGGTCCCATTCAAGATGACTTTTCTTGCGACGTCTTCTTACCTGGAGAGCAGGGACAGCTTTAATCGGGATCAAATTAGTTGATGTATGATGCTATTTATATGATAAAAATAGTACCACCCTTCACATATAGGACGGCCCATCGCCGGCTCATCGTGACATCATAGGGCCTCGCGAAAGTTTGAACTCTGTTTAGTTAAATTTAATTTGAACGGTTGATGTATAGCTAGCGCGTATAATATAAAACAATATTGCGGTCGGCCATAACCGACCGTCCTCATTAATTAAGCATTAAGGCACAACGTTTTATGACTTTATAGGCGAAACAGAGCACTAGTGAGATTTGGCTAATAAACGATTTTCTTTTGTTACCCAATGTGCTTCTTGAAGGCAAGTTTATATATCGTAATAACGTTAGCAAAATCGTTTTAGACTTTCCATTTGCGCATATTGTAGTGTAATAAATGAACCGATCAAACAAGACTGTTGTTTTAAAAGAGCTGTTAGGTCCTGCACTGATAAAAATTAAAAATCCCAGTGAGATGTATTTTTATTAGAAAATCCCAAACATTATAGATAAATTTATCGCACGACGAATGAATTCCACGGTAAATTTCACGCGAAAAAACCGTGCGCTATCGTTTTTCAAGTGAAATAAAACGTGGAATTCTCGAGTCGACTGATGATTTTTTTCTTAAATCCCATAGCATAGATTTGATATTATTTTACTGTAATGATACGAGCTTTGAACTTTCTTTGCGGGCGGATACACTGTTATTTTATCGAATTCAGCTTTCAATCATTGAATTCCACATTAAATCTCACTCGTTTTTGGCAATCAACGCGCGCGTAAGGATTGAGCATGGGATTATCTGCCGTATCTGACGGGGAAATCTAGCGATTTTAATTGTGGATACTATTCATAGGATCACAAATATCGAGGAAGTTAACGCTAAAATGCTTTTCTGAACCACGCTACAATCTATAAATAATATCACCGCTTTCAGAATCTCATCAATAGCAAAAGAATCTAATTAAATATTAAACATAGGCAAAATGAGCCCCGTGGGACACCTTTTCGAGCTGTTGAACTCAGTTTGTAGACATCTTAAAATGCAGGTTTCGTGCAGGTGGTGCACGTAAACTCCTACTTGCGACTAAACTTTATCAAAATCTTTGCAATTTACTCATTTTACGGCGCTCTTTGAAGTGATAGACGTCTGAACAAAAAGAACACTTTCCGAACCCCCGAGCACTTTTCCAACGCTCGTACATTTCCAGAAATCTAGCTTGACCCTAATTCCCTAGTTTTGGGCTCGCTTTTTAGCAACTAAATGAATTATACTAGTTATCTAGATTTGACAGCCTGCCAGCCTTGGTGCTTTGCGCGTCTTTGTTATTGTTTTGATACCTTGCTTCCCGCAAGAAGAAAATACAAGACGGTGGAGGATATATTATTTGGCTGATACATGCATGAAATTCGCATAGTACAAAACTATATGCTAATGAGATGCTAATAACAAACACGACCGCACGGGATCACGGTTGGCATATAATCAGACCAGCGAAAAACGTTTCTTGACGACGGTTTGCTCACTAACCTTTTAGTGTTAAGATTTAAGAAAGAAAATTCTCGATTTCTGGTTACCGTTTGCCGTCTAGAAATGTGTTTGCTTAATTTCCCTACTAGGCCGAGCGACAAGTTGCCACAAGATTTCCTAAAAAGTTGCTCGAAAAATTATTAAAAGTTGCTTAAAAGCTGCTGTTTTTTCCGTAAAGGTGCCTAAATTTCTTCAAAAAGTGATGAGGTAAAGTCATTTGGAATTGCAAATTGAGCTTTCTTTTTCTGGAAGCTGGAAGAACTAGGAATTTTTACTGACACACCAAATTTTACTAAGCGCGTCCGAGTGTGTCCTGAAGATTACCGACGGAGTTACGAAATCGAACCGTTGGCATCCCAACTTGTTCGGGGCCTTTCGAGGTAGCCGAAGACTCTCAAAGTAAGTTGCTCGAGCTAGGAAAAGTTGCTTTTTTGTCAAAAAGTTGCCGAGCAACTTGTAGCTAAGCCTAATTGTTACGAACAATTGCCAGACATGAATACTCACCACATAAATGACCAGTATGAGAATAACCAGTAGTAAGACGCCGCCGCCTACAATAGCTGCTATTACCCACCAAGGCCAGCTCTCCTTGGGCTCGGTCTTAGCCGACAACGTCACGCCAACAGAATCCTCATTGATCTGAAGACCTTCAAGAGTCTTATTATCAGCATTCCCCAGGCTCGTTATAAAATCGTTCTCCTTCGCAGTCGATATAGCGTTAGTGTATGCGTTAAACGCAATGACGACACTTCCTTCACTGAATGAAATTACTTCACAGTATAGGAAACCGTTGATATTTCTGAAAACCTTGTTGAAAACGGACTCAATTTCCCTTGCAAGATCTTTAAAGGCTTTGCTGTTCTTATTAGCAAGCTCTGATGTGTACTTTCTATTAAGCACAGTAGCTTTTCCATTAAATGTTTTCCCTCGTGGCTCAGTTTGATCAGTGAATACAACCTTGGATAGCTCATACGGAGAAGATCGACCAGATCTGGAAGCGGCATACGTCACATCGTCCAACAGTGACCCGGTAACTTTCGCCTCAAATTTTGTATAAACATTCACCAAACACAAAACTTTTCCATTCACAGCTTCCTTGAATTCCACGACAACCATGTACAAGAATCCAGGAACATCAGTATTATATATAGAAGAGAATACTCGAACAATGTCATCGGATAGAGATTTGTATTTTGCGCTTTCCCGATCCCTTAATTCGGATCCATAGTTTTCACTAAATATTGTTAATTCGCCCCTAAATAACTGCCCATACGGGAGTACTGTAGGCAAGGATGTCGTGGGGATGACTGAGGACAATGAACTATAATAGGTTGTAGTTATTCTTGGCGTTGGAGTAATCGCTATAGTAGATTCACTTTCAATAAGACTTGTTTTTAATAACTTTCTTGAGGATAGCACGGACGTACTCGACAAAGGTGTTGAGAGTAATGGAGAAAATGAAGGAGTAAATGTTGTTTCCACGAACACACGTAGAGTCGATGTTATCATTGTTATATTAGTGGTACTGAATACTGTAGAAGTGCCGTCTAAAGAGAGATACGTTGTGTAAATCACGGATGACGTACGAAAAGCCGGCGATGGACTGATATATTCTGTACTCAACTGTTTCAAAGAACTACCCACTGATGTCGTCAGTAAACCTGCGGTAATCTTTGTAGCATTAGATACAGTAGTAAGTGATACTGAAACCACCTCCGTTGTATTAAATACTTCAGTGAGTGGAATGACCGTTGTCAAGGTAAAATTTGGTGTTGGCCTTGCCATAACTCCAGTAGTGTTCAAGACCGTAGTCACCAGAACAGCCGATGACGTCAAGGTGATATTTGGTGTTGGTGAAGCTGCAAGCACCTCTGTTGTATTGAATACTGTTGTGAGGGGGATAAACGTTGTCAAGGTAACATTTGGTGTTGGCCTTGCTGCAAATTCTGTAGTGTTGAATACGGTAGTCACAAGGATAGGCGATGTCAAGGTGATATTTGGTGTTGGTGATGCTGCAAGCACCTCTGTTGTATTGAATACTGTTGTGAGGGGGATAAATGTTGTCAAGGTAACATTTGGTGTTGGCCTTGCTGCAAATTCTGTAGTGTTGAATACGGTAGTCACAGGGACAGGCGATGTCAAGGTGATATTCGGTGTTGGTGAAGCTGTAAGCTCCTCTGTTGTATTGAATACTGTTGTGAGGGGGATAAACGTTGTCAAGGTAACATTTGGTGTTGGCCTTGCTGCAAATTCTGTAGTGTTGAATACGGTAGTCACAAGGATAGGCGATGTCAAGGTGATATTTGGTGTTGGAGAAGCTGTAAGCACCTCTGTTGTATTGAATACTGTTGTGAAGGGGATAAACGTTGTCAGGGTAACATTTGGTGTTGGCCTTGCTGCAAATTCTGTAGTGTTGAATACGGTAGTCACAGGGACAGGCGATGTCAAGGTGATATTTGGTGTTGGTGAAGCTGCAAGCACCTCTGTTGTATTGAATACTGCTGTGAGGGGGATAAACTTTGTCAAGGTAACATTTGGTGTTGGCCTTACTGCAAATTCTGTAGTGTTGAATACGGTAGTCACAAGGATAGGCGATGTCAAGGTGATATTTCGTGTTGGTGATGCTGCAAGCACCTCTGTTGTATTGAATACTGTTGTGAGGGGGATAAACGTTGTCAAGGTAACATTTGGTGTTGGCCTTGCTGCAAATTCTGTAGTGTTGAATACGGTAGTCACAAGGATAGGCGATGTCAAGGTGATATTTCGTGTTGGTGATGCTGCAAGCACCTCTGTTGTATTGAATACTGTTGTGAGGGGGATAAACGTTGTCAAGGTAACATTTGGTGTTGGCCTTGCTGCAAATTCTGTAGTGTTGAATACGGTAGTCAAAGGGACAGGCGATGTCAAGGTGATATTTGGTGTTGGTGAAGCTGTAAGCACCTCTGTTGTATTGAATACTGTTGTGAGGGGGATAAACGTTGTCAAGGTAACATTTGGTGTTGGCCTTGCTGCAAATTCTGTAGTGTTGAATACGGTAGTCACAAGGATAGGCGATGTCAAGGTGATATTTGGTGTTGGTGAAGCTGTAAGCACCTCTGTTGTATTGAATACTGTTGTGAAGGGGATAAACGTTGTCAAGGTAACATTTGGTGTTGGCCTTGCTACTTCCTCTGTAGTGTTAAATACAGTTGTCACAGGGACAGGCGATGTCAAGGTGATGTTTGGTTTTGGTGACGCTGCAAGCACCTCTGTTGTATTGAATACTGTGCTGAGTGGCATAAACGTTGTCAAGGTTACATTTGGTGTTGGCCTTGCTACAACCTCAGTAGTGTTGAACACCGTAGTCACCAGAAGAGACAAAGACGTCAAGGTGATGTTTGGTGTTGGTGACGCTGCAAGCACCTCTGTTGTATTGAATACTGTGCTGAGTGGCATAAACGTTGTCAAGGTTACATTTGGTGTTGGTCTTGCTGCAACCTCAGTACTATTGAACACGATAGTCACAGGGACAGCCGATGCCAAGGTGATATTTATTGTTCTTGATGCTGCAAGTAACTCTGTTGTATTGAATACTGTTGTGAGTGGGAGAACTGTTGTCAAGGTAACATTTGGTGTTGGCCTTGCTACAATGTCTGTAGTGTTGAACTCCGTAGTCACGGGAACAGGCGATGTCAAGGTGATATTTCGTGTTGGCGATGCTGCAAGCACCTCTGTTGTATTGAATACTGTTGTGAGGGGAATAAACGTTGTCAAGGTAACATTTGGTGTTGGCCTTGCTGCAAATTCTGTAGTGTTGAATACGGTAGTCACAGGGACAGGCGATGTCAAGGTGATATTTGGTGTTGGTGAAGCTGTAAGCACCTCTGTTGTATTGAATACTGTTGTAAGGGGGATAAACGTTGTCAAGGTAACATTTGGTGTTGGCCTTGCTGCAAATTCTGTAGTGTTGAATACGGTAGTCACTGGAACAGATGATGTCAAGGTGATATTTGGTGTTGGTGATGCTGCAAGCACCTCTGTTGTATTGAATACTGTGGTGAGTGGGATAAACGTTGTCAAGGTAACATTTCGTGTTGGCTTTGCTACAACCTCAGTAGTATTGAACACGGTAGTCACAGGGACAAGCGATTTCAAGGTGATATTTGGTGTTAGTGAAGCTGCAACCACCTCAGTTGTATTGTATGTATTGAATACTGTTGTGAGGGGGAAAAACGTTGTCAAGGTAACATTTGGTGTTGGCCTTGCTGCAAATTCTGTAGTGTTGAATACGGTAGTCACTGGAACAGATGATGTCAAGGTGATATTTGGTGTTGGTGATTCTGCAAGCACCTCTGTTGTAATGAATACTGTGGTGAGTGGGATCAACGTTGTCAAGGAAGCATTTGGTGTTGGCCTTGCTGCAAATTCTGTAGTGTTGAACACGGTAGTCACGGGAACAGACAATTTCAAGGTGATATTTGGTGTTGATGATGCTGCAAGCAACTCAGTTGTATTGAATACTGTGGTGAATGGGATTAACGTTGTCAAGGTAACATTTGCTGTTGACCTTGCTACAACTTCGGTACTGTTGAACTTCGTAGTCACAAGGACAGGCGATGTCAAGGTGATATTTGGTGTTGGTGAAGCTGCAAGCACCTCTGTTGTATGGAATACTGTTGTGAGGGAGATAAACGTTGTCAAGGTAGCATTTGATGTTGGCCTTGCTGCAGATTCCGTAGTGTTGAACACGGTAGTCACAGGGACAGGCGATGTCAAGGTGATATTTGGTGTTGGTGATGCTGCAAGCAACTCTGTTGTATTGAATACTGTGGTGAGTGGGATTAACGTTGTCAAGGTAACATTTGCTGTTGACCTTGCTACAACTTCGGTACTGTTGAACTTCGAAGTCACAGGGACAGGCGATGTCAAGGTGATATTTGGTGTTGGTGAAGCTGCAAGCACCTCTGTTGTATTGAATACTGTTGTGAGGGGGATAAACGTTGTCAAGGTAACATTTGGTGTTGGCCTTGCTGCAAATTCTGTAGTGTTGAATACGGTAGTCAAAGGGACAGGCGATGTCAAGGTGATATTTGGTGTTGGTGAAGCTGTAAGCACCTCTGTTGTATTGAATACTGTTGTAAGGGGGATAAACGTTGTCAAGGTAACATTTGGTGTTGGCCTTGCTGCAAATTCTGTAGTGTTGAATACGGTAGTCACTGGAAAAGATGATGTCAAGGTGATATTTCGTGTTGGTGATGCTGCAAGCAACTCTGTTGTATTGAATACTGTGGTGAGTGGGATAAACGTTGTCAAGGTAACATTTCGTGTTGGCTTTGCTACAACCTCAGTAGTATTGAACACGGTAGTCACAGGGACAAGCGATGTCAAGGTGATATTTGGTGTTAGTGAAGCTGCAACCACCTCAGTTGTATTGTATGTATTGAATACTGTTGTGAGGGGGATAAACGTTGTCAAGGTAACATTTGGTGTTGGCCTTGCTGCAAATTCTGTAGTGTTGAATACGGTAGTCACTGGAACAGATGATGTCAAGGTGATATTTGGTGTTGGTGATTCTGCAAGCACCTCTGATGTAATGAATACTGTGGTGAGTGGGATCAACGTTGTCAAGGAAGCATTTGGTGTTGGCCTTGCTGCAAATTCTGTAGTGTTGAACACGGTAGTCACGGGAACAGACAATGTCAAGGTGATATTTGGTGTTGATGATGCTGCAAGCAACTCAGTTGTATTGAATACTGTGGTGAATGGGATTAACGTTGTCAAGGTAACATTTGCTGTTGACCTTGCTACAACTTCGGTACTGTTGAACTTCGTAGTCACAAGGACAGGCGATGTCAAGGTGATATTTGGTGTTGGTGAAGCTGCAAGCACCTCTGTTGTATGGAATACTGTTGTGAGGGAGATAAACGTTGTCAAGGTAGCATTTGATGTTGGCCTTGCTGCAGATTCCGTAGTGTTGAACACGGTAGTCACAGGACAGGCGATGTCAAGGTGATATTTGGTGTTGGTGATGCTGCAAGCAACTCTGTTGTATTGAATACTGTGGTGAGTGGGATTAACGTTGTCAAGGTAACATTTGCTGTTGACCTTGCTACAACTTCGGTACTGTTGAACTTCGAAGTCACAGGGACAGGCGATGTCAAGGTGATATTTGGTGTTGGTGAAGCTACAAGCACCTCTGTTGTATTGAATACTGTTGTGAGGGGGATAAACGTTGTCAAGGTAACATTTGGTGTTGGCCTTGCTGCAAATTCTGTAGTGTTGAATACGGTAGTCAAAGGGACAGGCGATGTCAAGGTGATATTTGGTGTTGGTGAAGCTGTAAGCACCTCTGTTGTATTGAATACTGTTGTGAGGGGGATAAACGTTGTCAAGGTAACATTTGGTGTTGGCCATGCTGCAAATTCTGTAGTGTTGAATACGGTAGTCACTGGAAAAGATGATGTCAAGGTGATATTTCGTGTTGGTGATGCTGCAAGCAACTCTGTTGTATTGAATACTGTGGTGAGTGGGATAAACGTTGTCAAGGTAACATTTGGTGTTGGCCTTGCTGCAAATTCTGTAGTGTTGAATACGGTAGTCACTGGAAAAGATGATGTCAAGGTGATATTTGGTGTTGGTGATGCTGCAAGCAACTCTGTTGTATTGAATACTGTGGTGAGGGGGATAAACGTTGTCAAGGTAACATTTGGTGTTGGCTTTGCTACAACCTCAGTAGTGCTGAACACGGTAGTCACAGGGACAGGCGATGTCCAGGTGATATTTGGTGTTAGTGAAGCTGCAACCACCTCTGTTGTATTGAATACTGTTGTGAGGGGGATAAACGTTGTCAAGGTAACATTTCGTGTTGGCTTTGCTACAACCTCAGTAGTGCTGAACACGGTAGTCACAGGGACAGGCGATGTCCAGGTGATGTTTGGTGTTAGTGAAGCTGCAACCACCTCTGTTGTATTGAATACTGTTGTGAGGGGGATAAACGTTGTCAAGGTAACATTTGGTGTTGGCCTTGCTGCAAATTCTGTAGTGTTGAATACGGTAGTCACAGGGACAGGCGATGTCAAGGTGATATTTGGTGTTGGTGATGCTGCAAGCAACTCAGTTGTATTGAATACTGTGGTGAGGGGGATAAACGTTGTCAAGGTAACATTTGCTGTTGACCTTGCTACAACTTCGGTACTGTTGAACTTCGTAGTCACAAGGACAGGCGATGTCAAGGTGATATTTGGTGTTGGTGAAGCTGCAAGCACCTCTGTTGTATTGAATACTGTTGTGAGGGAGATAAACGTTGTCAAGGTAACATTTGATGTTGGCCTTGCTGCAGATTCCGTAGTGTTGAACACGGTAGTCACAGGGACAGGCGATGTCAAGGTGATATTTGGTGTTGGTGATGCTGCAAGCAACTCAGTTGTATTGAATACTGTGGTGAGTGGGATTAACGTTGTCAAGGTAACATTTGCTGTTGACCTTGCTACAATTTCGGTACTGTTGAACTTCGAAGTCACTGGAACAGGGGATGTGAAGGTGATATTTGGTGTTGGTGAAGCTGAAAGCACCTCTGTTGTATTGAATACTGTTGTGAGTGGGATAAACGTTGTCAAGGTAACATTTGGTGTTGGCCTTGCTGCAAATTCTGTAGTGTTGAATACGGTAGTCAAAGGGACAGGCGATGTCAAGGTGATATTTGGTGTTGGTGAAGCTGTAAGCACCTCTGTTGTATTGAATACTGTTGTGAGGGGGATAAACGTTGTCAAGGTAACATTTGTTGTTGGCCTTGCTGCAAATTCTGTAGTGTTGAATACGGTAGTCACTGGAAAAGATGATGTCAAGGTGATATTTGGTGTTGGTGATGCTCCAAGCAACTTTGTTGTATTGAATACTGTGGTGAGTGGGATAAACGTTGTCAAGGTAAGATTTCGTGTTGGCTTTGCTACAACCTCAGTAGTGCTGAACACGGTAGTCACAGGGACAGGCGATGTCCAGGTGATATTTGGTGTTAGTGAAGCTGCAACCACCTCTGTTGTATTGAATACTGTTGTGAGGGGGATAAACGTTGTCAAGGTAACATTTGGTGTTGGCCTTGCTGCAAATTCTGTAGTGTTGAATACGGTAATCACAGGGACAGGCGATGTCAAGGTGATATTTGGTGTTGGTGAAGCTGTAAGCACCTCTGTTGTATTGAATACTGTTGTGAGGGGGATAAACGTTGTCAAGGTAACATTTGGTGTTGGCCTTGCTGCAAATTCTGTAGTGTTGAATACGGTAGTCACTGGAACAGATGATGTCAAGGTGAAATTTGGTGTTGGTGATGCTGCAAGCACCTCTGTTGTATTGAATACTGTGGTGAGTGGGATAAACGTTGTCAAGGTAACATTTCGTGTTGGCTTTGCTACAACCTCAGTAGTGTTGAACACGGTAGTCACAGGGACAGGCGATGTCAAGGTGATATTTGGTGTTAGTGAAGCTGCAACCACCTCAGTTGTATTGAATACTGTTGTGAGGGGGATAAACGTTGTCAAGGTAACATTTGGTGTTGGCCTTGCTGCAAATTCTGTAGTGTTGAATACGGTAGTCATTGGAACAGATGATGTCAAGGTGATATTTGGTTTTGGTGATGCTGCAAGCACCTCTGTTGTATTGAATACTGTGGTGAGTGAGATAAACGTTGTCAAGGTAACATTTGCTACAACCTCAGTAGTGTTGAACACGGTAGTCACAGGGACAGGCGATGTCAAGGTGATATTTGGTGTTGGTGAAGCTGCAAGAACCTCTGTTGTATTGAATACTGTTGTGAGGGGGATAAACGTTGTCAAGGTAACATTTGGTGTTGGCTTTGCTACAACCTCAGTAGTGCTGAACACGGTAGTCACAGGGACAGGCGATGTCCAGGTGATGTTTGGTGTTAGTGAAGCTGCAACCACCTCTGTTGTATTGAATACTGTTGTGAGGGGGATAAACGTTGTCAAGGTAACATTTGGTGTTGGCCTTGCTGCAAATTCTGTAGTGTTGAATACGGTAGTCACAGGGACAGGCGATGTCAAGGTGATATTTGGTGTTGGTGATGCTGCAAGCAACTCAGTTGTATTGAATACTGTGGTGAGTGGGATTAACGTTGTCAAGGTAACATTTGCTGTTGACCTTGCTACAAGTTCGGTACTGTTGAACTTCGTAGTCACAAGGACAGGCGATGTCAAGGTGATATTTGGTGTTGGTGAAGCTGCAAGCACCTCTGTTGTATTGAATACTGTTGTGAGGGAGATAAACGTTGTCAAGGTAACATTTGATGTTGGCCTTGCTGCAGATTCCGTAGTGTTGAACACGGTAGTCACAGGGACAGGCGATGTCAAGGTGATATTTGGTGTTGGTGATGCTGCAAGCAACTCAGTTGTATTGAATACTGTGGTGAGTGGGATTAACGTTGTCAAGGTAACATTTGCTGTTGACCTTGCTACAATTTCGGTACTGTTGAACTTCGAAGTCACAGGGACAGGCGATGTCAAGGTGATATTTGGTGTTGGTGAAGCTGTAAGCACCTCTGTTGTATTGAATACTGTTGTGAGGGGGATAAACGTTGTCAAGGTAACATTTGGTGTTGGCCTTGCTGCAAATTCTGTAGTGTTGAATACGGTAGTCACAAGGATAGGCGATGTCAAGGTGATATTTGGTGTTGATGAAGCTGTAAGCACCTCTGTTGTATTGAATACTGTTGTAAGGGGGATAAACGTTGTCAAGGTAACATTTGGTGTTGGCCTTGCTGCAAATTCTGTAGTGTTGAATACGGTAGTCATTGGAACAGATGATGTCAAGGTGATATTTGGTTTTGGTGATGCTGCAAGCACCTCTGTTGTATTGAATACTGTGGTGAGTGAGATAAACGTTGTCAAGGTAACATTTGCTACAACCTCAGTAGTGTTGAACACGGTAGTCACAGGGACAGGCGATGTCAAGGTGATATTTGGTGTTGGTGAAGCTGCAAGAACCTCTGTTGTATTGAATACTGTTGTGAGGGGGATAAACGTTGTCAAGGTAACATTTGGTGTTGGCTTTGCTACAACCTCAGTAGTGCTGAACACGGTAGTCACAGGGACAGGCGATGTCCAGGTGATGTTTGGTGTTAGTGAAGCTGCAACCACCTCTGTTGTATTGAATACTGTTGTGAGGGGGATAAACGTTGTCAAGGTAACATTTGGTGTTGGCCTTGCTGCAAATTCTGTAGTGTTGAATACGGTAGTCACAGGGACAGGCGATGTCAAGGTGATATTTGGTGTTGGTGATGCTGCAAGCAACTCAGTTGTATTGAATACTGTGGTGAGTGGGATTAACGTTGTCAAGGTAACATTTGCTGTTGACCTTGCTACAACTTCGGTACTGTTGAACTTCGAAGTCACAGGGACAGGCGATGTCAAGGTGATATTTGGTGTTGGTGAAGCTGTAAGCACCTCTGTTGTATTGAATACTGTTGTGAGGGGGATAAACGTTGTCAAGGTAACATTTGGTGTTGGCCTTGCTGCAAATTCTGTAGTGTTGAATACGGTAGTCACAAGGATAGGCGATGTCAAGGTGATATTTGGTGTTGATGAAGCTGTAAGCACCTCTGTTGTATTGAATACTGTTGTAAGGGGGATAAACGTTGTCAAGGTAGCATTTGGTGTTGACCTTGCTGCAAATTCTGTAGTGTTGAATACGGTAGTCACTGGAACAGATGATGTCAAGGTTATATTTGGTGTTGGTGATGCTGCAACCACCTCTGTTGTATTGAATACTGTTATGAGGGGGATAAACGTTGTCATGGTAACATTTGGTGTTGGCCTTGCTGCAAATTCTGTAGTGTTGAATACGGTAGTCACTGGAACAGATGATGTCAAGGTGAAGGTGATATTTGGTGTTGGTGATGCTGCAAACACCTCTGTTGTATTGAATACTGTGGTGAGGGGAATAAACGTTGTCAAGGTAACATTTGGTGTTGGCCTTGCTGCAATTTCTGTAGTGTTGAATACGGTAGTCACAAGGATACGCGATGTCAAGGTGATATTTGGTGTTGGTGAAGCTGTAAACACCTCTGTTGTATTGAATACTGTTGTGAGGGGGATAAACGTTGTCAAGGTAACATTTCGTGTTGGCTTTGCTACAACCTCAGTAGTGTTAAACACGGTAGTCACAGGGACAAGCGATGTCAAGGTGATATTTGGTGTAAGTGAAGCTGCAACCACCTCTGTTGTATTGAATACTGTGGTGAGTGGGATCAACGTTGTCAAGGAAGCATTTGGTGTTGGCCTTGCTGCAAATTCTGTAGTGTTGAACACGGTAGTCACGGGAACAGGCAATGTGAAGGTGATATTTGGTGTTGGTGATGCTGCAAGCAACTCTGTTGTATTGAATACTGTGGTGAGTGGGATTAACGTTGTCAAGGTAACATTTGCTGTTGACCTTGCTACAACTTCGGTACTGTTGAACTTCGTAGTCACAGGGACAGGCGATGTCAAGGTGATATTTGGTGTTGGTGAAGCTGCAAGCACCTCTGTTGTATTGAATACTGTTGTGAGGGAGATAAACGTTGTCAAGGTAACATTTGCTGTTGGCCTTGCTGCAGATTCCGTAGTGTTGAATACGGTAGTCACTGGAACAGGGGATGTGAAGGTGATATTTGGTGTTGGTGATGCTGAAAGCACCTCTGTTGTATTGAATACTGTGGTGAGTGGGATAAACGTTGTCAAGGTAACATTTGGTGTTGGCTTTGCTACAACCTCAGTAGTGTCGAACACGGTAGTCACAGGGACAGGCCATGCCAAGGTGATATTTGGTGTTAGTGAAGCTGCAAGACCCTCAGTTGTATTGAATACATTTGTGAGGGGAATAAACGTTGTCAAGGTAACATTTGGTGTTGGCCTTGCTGCAATTTCTGTAGTGTTGAATACGGTAGTCACAAGGATACGCGATGTGTAGGTGATATTTGGTGTTGGTGAAGCTGTAAGCACCTCTGTTGTATTGAATACTGTTGTGAGGGGGATAAACGTTGTCAAGGTAACATTTGGTGTTGGCCATGCTGCAAATTCTGTAGTGTTGAATACGGTAGTCACAAGGATAGGCGATGTCAAGGTGATATTTGGTGTTGGTGAAGCTGTAAGCACCTCTGTTGTATTGAATACTGTTGTGAGGGGGATAAACGTTGTCAAGGTAACATTTGGTGTTGGCCTTGCTGCAAATTCTGTAGTGTTGAATACGGTTGTCACAAGGATAGGCGATGTCAAGGTGATATTTGGTGTTGGTGAAGCTGTAAGCACCTCTGTTGTATTGAATACTGTTGTGAGGGGGATAAACGTTGTCAAGGTAACATTTGGTGTTGGCCTTGCTGCAAATTCTGTAGTGTTGAATACGGTAGTCACAAGGATAGGCGATGTCAAGGTGATATTTGGTGTTGATGAAGCTGTAAGCACCTCTGTTGTATTGAATACTGTTGTGAGGGGGATAAACGTTGTCAAGGTAGCATTTGGTGTTGACCTTGCTGCAAATTCTGTAGTGTTGAATACGGTAGTCACTGGAACAGATGATGTCAAGGTTATATTTGGTGTTGGTGATGCTGCAACCACCTCTGTTCTATTGAATACTGTGGTGAGTGGGATAAACGTTGTCAAGGTAACATTTCGTGTTGGCTTTGCTACAACCTCAGTAGTGCTGAACACGGTAGTCACAGGGACAGGCGATATCAAGGTGATATTTGTTGTTAGTGAAGCTGCAACCACCTCTGTTGTATTGAATATTGTTGTGAGGGGGATAAACGTTGTCAAGGTAACATTTGGTGTTGGCCTTGCTGCAAATTCTGTAGTGTTGAATAAGGTAGTCACTGGAACAGATGATGTCAAGGTGATATTTGGTGTTGGTGATGCTGCAAGCACCTCTGTTGTATTGAATACTGTGGTGAGTGAGATAAACGTTGTCAAGGTAACATTTGCTACAACCTCAGTAGTGTTGAACACGGTAGTCACAGGGACAGGCGATGTCAAGGTGATATTTGGTGTTGGTGAAGCTGCAAGAACCTCTGTTGTATTGAATACTGTTGTGAGGGGGATATACGTTGTCAAGGTAACATTTGGTGTTGGCCTTGCTGCAAATTCTGTAGTGTTGAATACGGTAGTCACAGGGACAGGCGATGTCAAGGTGATATTTGGTGTTAGTGAAGCTGCAACCACCTCTGTTGTATTGAATACTGTTGTGAGGGGGATAAACGTTGTCAAGGTAACATTTGGTGTTGGCCTTGCTGCAAATTCTGTAGTGTTGAATACGGTAGTCACTGGAACAGATGATGTCAAGGTGATATTTGGTGTTGGTGATGCTGCAAGCACCTCTGTTGTATTGAATACTGTGGTGAGTGGGATAAACGTTGTCAAGGTAACATTTCGTGTTGCCTTTGCTACAACCTCAGTTGTGTTGAACACGGTAGTCACAGGGACAAGCGATGTCAAGGTGATATTTGGTGTTAGTGAAGCTGCAACCACCTCAGTTGTATTGAATACTGTTGTGAGGGGGATAAACGTTGTCAAGGTAACATTTGGTGTTGGCCTTGCTGCAAATTCTGTAGTGTTGAATACGGTAGTCACTGGAACAGATGATGTCAAGGTGATATTTGGTGTTGGTGATGCTGCAAGCACCACTGTTGTATTGAACACTGTGGTGAGTGGGATCAACGTTGTCAAGGAAGCATTTGGTGTTGGCCTTGCTGCAAATTCTGTACTGTTGAACTTCGTAGTCACGGGAACAGGCAATGTCAAGGTGATATTTGGTGTTGGTGATGCTGAAAGCACCTCTGTTGTATTGAATACTGTGGTGAGTGGGATAAACGTTGTCAAGGTAACATTTCGTGTTGGCTTTGCTACAACCTCAGTAGTGTTGAACACGGTAGTCACAAGGACAGGCGATGTCAAGGTGATATTTGGTGTTGGTGAAGCTGTAAGCACCTCTGTTGTATTGAATACTGTTGTGAGGGGGATAAACGTTGTCAAGGTAACATTTGGTGTTGGCTTTGCTACAACATCAGTAGTGTTGAACACGGTAGTCAGAGGGACGGGCGACGTCAAGGTGATATTTGGTGTTGGTGAAGCTGTAAGCACCTCAGTTGTATTGAATACTGTTGTGAGGGGGATAAACGTTGTCAAGGTAACATTTGGTGTTGGCTTTGCTACAACCTCTATAGTGTTAAATACAGTAGTCACAGGGACATGTGTTGCCAAGGTGATATTTGGTGTTGGTGATGCTGCAACCACCCCCGTTGTATTGAATATTGTGGTGAGTGGGAGAACTGTTGTCAAGGTAACATTTGGTGTTGTCACACTAGGTGATGTTGTCTGTGCTGATGCTACTAGAGGTGTTGTTGATGTTGTCGCACCAGGTGATGGTGTCTGTGGTGACTTTACAATAGATGATGTTGATTTCACGCTTAATGATCTTGTCGGTGATAATTGTACAATAGGTGTTGTCACAGGTGATATTGTTGTCATGCTAGGTGCTGTCGTTGCTGATGATACTATAGGTGATGTTGTTTCCATGCTAGGTGATGGTACTATAGGTGATGTTGAAGTTGTTTCACTGGGTGATGGTGATGGTGCTTCTGTTACAACAGGTGATGTTGTTGCCACACTAGTTGATGTCTGTGCTGATGGTACAACCGGTGATGTTGTTGCATCGCTGGGTGATATTGTCGGTGCTGATGGTTGAACAGGTGATGATGTTGCCACGCTAGGTGATGTCGTTGCTGATGGTACTACAGGTGATGCTGTTGCCATGCTAGGTGATGCTACTATAGATGATGTTGAAGTTGTTGCACTAGGTGATGTTGTCTGTGCTGATGCTACTAGAGGTGTTGTTGTCATGCTAACTGATGTCGTTGCTCGTAGTACTACAGGTGATGTTGTTGCCATGCTACGTGATGTTGGTGCAGATGGTACAAAAAGTGATGTTGTTGGCACGCTAGTTGATGGCGGTGCTGTTGGTACAGCTGGCGAAGTTCTGGCCGCACTAGGTGATGGTACTATAGGTGTTGTTGATGTTGTCGCACCAGGTGATGGTGTCTGTGGTGACTGTACAATAGATGATGTTGACTTCACGCTTAATGATCTTGTCGGTGATAATTGTACAATAGGTGTTGTCACAGGTGATTTTGTTGCCATGCTAGTCGCTGTCGTTGCTGATGATACTATAAGTGATGTTGTTTCCATGCTAGGTGATGGTACTATAGGTGATGTTGAAGTTGTTTCACTGGGTGATGGTGATGGTGCTGATGTTACAACAGGTGATGTTGTTGCCACACTAGTTGATGTCTGTGCTGATGGTACAACCGTGATGTTGTTGCATCGCTGGGTGACATTGTCGGTGCTGATGGTTGAACAGGTGATGATGTTGCCACGCTAGGTGATGCCGTTGCTGATGGTACTACAGGTGATGCTGTTGCCATGCTAGGTGATGCTACTATAGGTGATGTTGAAGTTGTTGCACTAGGTGATGTTGTCTGTGCTGATGCTACTAGAGGTGTTGCTGTCATGCTAACTGATGTCGTTGCTGGTAGTACTACAGGTGATGTTGTTGCCATGCTACGTGATGTTGGTGCAGATGGTACAAAAAGTGATGTTGTTGGCACGCTAGTTGATGTCAGTGCTGTTGGTACAGCAGGCGAAGTTCTGGCCGCACTAGGTGATGGTACTATAGGTGTTGCTGATGTTGTCGCACCAGGTGATGGTGTCTGTGGTGACTGTACAATAGATGATGTTGATTTCACGCTTAATGATCTGGTCGGTGATAATTGTACAATAGGTGTTGTCACAGGGGATATTGTTGCCATGCTAGGTGCTGTCGTTGCTGATGATACTATAGGTGATGTTGTTTCCATGCTAGGTGATGGTACTATAGGTGATGTCGAAGTTGTTTCACTGGGTGATGGTGATGGTGCTGATGTTACAACAGGTGATGTTGTTGCCACACTAGTTGATGTCTGTGCTGATGGTACAACAGGTGATGTTGTTGCATCGCTGGGTGATATTGTCGGTGCTGATGGTTGAACAGGTGATGATGTTGCCACGCTAGGTGATGTCGTTGCTGATGGTACTACAGGTGATGCTGTTGCCATGTTAGGTGATGCTACTATAGGTGATGTTGAAGTTATTGCACTAGGTGATGGTGATAGTGTCTGTTGTGACGGTTGAATTGTTGATGTTGATGTTGTCACGCTAGATGGTGTTGCTGTTGATAGTACAATAGTTGTTGTTGTTATCACGCTGTATGATGTCGTTGCTGCTGATTGCACAATTGGTGTTGTTGTTTTTGTTGTTCTCACGCTAGGTGATGGTGTTGCTGCTGATGGTACAATACTTGTTGTAACACTAGCTGATGATGTCGGCGCTGATTGTACAATAGGTGTTATCACACTAGGTGATGTTGTCTGTGCTGGTGATACAATACGTGATGTCACCATAGCTGATTGCGATGGTGTTGTTGCTGAAGGTAGAATAGGTATTTTCACACTAGGTGATGTTGCCACGCTAGGTGATGTCGGTGCTGATGGTACTACAGGTGATGCTGTTGCTATGCTAGGTGATGTCGTTGCTGATGGTACAACAAGTGATGCTGTTGCCATGCTAGGTGATGTCGGTGCTGATGATACAACAGGTGATGTTGTTGCCGTGCTAGGTGATGTCGGTGCTGATGGTTCAACAGGTGATGTTGCCACGCTAGGTGATGTCGGTGCTGATGGTACAACAGATGGTGTTGTTGCGGCGCTAAGTGATGGTACTATTGCTGTAGATGATATTGTCGGTAATGATTGTACAATACGTGTTGTCACACTAAGTGATGTCTGTGCCGATGTTACAAGAGGTGATGTTGTTGCCACGCTAAGCGATATCGTCGGTTCTGATGATTGAACAGGTGATATTGTTGCCACGCTAGGTGACATTGTCTGTGCTGATGGTACAACAGGTGATGTTGTTGCCACGCTAGGTGATGTCTGTGCTGATAGTTGAACTTGTGATGTTGTTGCCACGCTAGGTGATGTCGTTGCTGATGGTACTACAGGCGAAGTTGTTGCCACGCTAGATGATATTGTCAGTGCTGATGGTACAACAGGTGACATTGTTGCCACGCTAAGTGGTATTGTCGGTGCTGATGGTTGAATTGGTGATGTTCTTGCCACGCTAGGTGACGTCGGTGCTGATGGTACTACAGGTGAGGTTGTTACCATGCTAGGTGATGGTACTATAGGTGATGTTGCCATGCTAGGTGATGCTACTATAGGTGATGTTGAAGTTGTTGCACTAGGTGATGGTGTCTGTTGTGATGGTAGAGTTGTTGATGTTGTCACGCTAGATGGTGTTGCGGCTGATAGTACAATAGTTGTTGTTATCACGCTGTATGATGTCGTTGCTGCTGATTTTATAATTGTTGTTTTTGTTGTTGTTGTTCTCACTCTAGGTGATGGTGTTGCTGATGACGGTACAATACTTGTTGTAACACTAGCTGATGATGTCGGCGCTGATTGTACAATAGGTGTTATCACACTAGGTGATGTTGTCTGTGCTGATGATACAATACGTGATGTTGAAGTTGTCACCATAGGTGATTGTGATGGTGTTGTTGAAGGCAGAATAGGTATTTTCACACTAGGTGTTGTTTTCTGTGCTGATGTTACTAGAGATGTTGTTGTCATGCTAACTGATGTCGTTGCTGATGGTACTAGAGTTGATGTTGTTGCCATGCTAGGTGATGTTCGTACAGATGGTACAACAAGTGATGCTGTTGCCATGCTAGGTGATGTCGTTGCTGATGGTACAACAGGTGATGTTGTTGCCACGCTAGGTGATACCGGTGCTGGTGGTACAACAGATGATGTTGTTGCGGTGCTAGGTGATGGTACTATTGCTGTTGTTGATGTTTTTGCACTAGGTGAAGGTGTCTCTGTTGACGATACAATAGGTGATGTTGTTGCCATGCTAGGTGATGTCGGTGCTGATGGTAGAACAGGTGATGTTGTTGCCACGCTAGGTGATATTGTCGGTGCTGATGGTTGAACAGATGATGTTTTTGCCATGCTAGATGATGTCGTTGCTGATGGTACTACAGGCGAAGTTGTTGGTATGCTAGGTGATGGTACTATAGGTGATGTTGAAGTTGTTACACTAGGTGATGGTGTCGGTGCTGATGTTACAACAGATGATGTTCCCATGCTGGGTGATGTCAGTTCTGATTGTACAACAGGTGATGTTGTTGCCATGCTAGGTGATGTCTTTGCTGACGGTACTAGAGGTGATGTTTCCATGCTAGGTGATGGTACTATAGGTGATGTTGATTGCACACTAGGTAATGTTGGTGATGATTGTACAATAGGTGTTATCACACTAAGTGATGTTGTCTGTACTGATGGCATAATAGGTGATGTTGTTGCCGCACTAAGTGATGTCTGTGCTGATGGTACAACAGGTGATGTTGTTGCCATGCTAGGTGATGATAGTATAGGTGATGTTGAAGTTGTTGCACTAGGTGATGGAGACGGTGGTGGTAGTACAATTGAAGATGTTGTCGGTGATGATTGTACAATAGGTGTTGTCACACTAAGTGATGTTGTCTGTGCTGATGGTACAACAGGTGATGTTGTTGCCACACTAAGTGATAGTGTCGGTGCTGATGGTTGAACAGATGATGTTGTTGCCAAGCTAGGTGATATCGTTGCTGATGGTAGTACAGGTGATTTTGTTGCTATGCTAGGTGATGATACTATAGGTGATTTTGAAGTTGCACTAGGTGATGGTACAATTGGAGATGTTGATTTCACGCTAGATGATATTGTCGGTGCTGATGGTTGAACAGATGATGTTGTTGTGACGCTATATGATGTCGTTGCTGATGGTACTACAGGTGACGTTGCCATGCTAGGTGATGGTACTATAAGCGATGATGAAGTTGTTGCACCAGGTGATGGTGTCGGTGCTGATGTTACAACAGGTGATGTTGTTGCCATGCTAGGTGATGTCATTGCTGACAGTACTACAGGTGATGTTGCCATGCTAGGTGATGGTACTATAGGTGATGTTGATTTCACGCTAGATAATGTTGGTGATGATTGTACAATAGGTGTTATCACACTAAGTGATGTTGTCTGTACTGATGGCACAATTGGTGATGTTGTTGCCACACTAAGTGATGTTTGTGCTGATGGTACAACAGGTGATGTTGTTGCCACGCTCGGTGATGTTGTCTGTGCTGATGGTACAACAGGTGATGTCGTTGCCATGCTAGATGATGTCGTTGCTGATGGTACTACAGGTGAAGTTGTTGGTATGCTAGGTGATGATACTATAGGTGATGTTGAAGTTGTTGCACTTGGTGATGGTGACGGTGGTGATGGTGCAATTGAAGATGTTGATTTCACGCTAGATGATGTTGTCGGTGATGATTGTACAATACGTGTTGTCACACTAAGTGATGTTGTCAGTGCTGATGTTACAAGAGGTGATGTTGTTGCCACGCTAGGTGACATTGTCTTTGCTGATGGTACAACAAGTGATGTTGTTGCCACGCTTGGTGATGTCGGTGCTGATGGTACTACAGGTGAAGTTGTTGGTTTGCTAGGTGATGATACTATAGGTGATGTTGAAGTTGTTGCACTAGGTGATGGTGTCTGTGATGACGATAGAATAAGTGATGTTGATTTCATGCTAGATGATGTTGTCGGTGATGATTGTACAATAGTTGTTGTCACACTAAGTGATGTTGTCTGTGCTGATGGTACAACAGGTGATGTTGCCACGCTAGGTGATGTTGTCTGTGCTGATGGTACAACAGGTGATGTTGTTGCCACGCTAGGTGACATTGTCTTTGCTGATGGTTGAACAGATGATGTTGTTGCCACGCTAGGTGATATCGTTGCTGATGGTACTACAGGTGATGTTGTTGCTATGCTAGGTGATGATACTATAGGTGATGTTGAAGTTGCACTAGGTGATGGTACAATTGGAGATGTTGATTTCACGTTAGATGATATTGTCGGTGCTGATGGTTGAACAGATGATGTTGTTGCGACGCTATATGATGTTGTTGCTGATGGTACTACAGGTGACGTTACCATGCTAGGTGATGGTACTATAAGCGATGTTGAAGTTGTTGCACTAGGTGATGGTGTCGGTGCTGATGTTACAACAGGTGATGTTGCCATGCTGGGTGATGTCGGTTCTGATTGTACAACCGGTGATGTTGTTGCCATGCTAGGTGATGTCATTGCTGACGGTACTAGAGGTGATGTTTCCATGCTAGGTGATGGTACTATAGGTGATGTTGATTTCACGCTAGATAATGTTGTTGGTGATGATTGTACAATAGGTGTTATCACACTAAGTGATGTTGTCTGTACTGATGGCACAATAGGTGATGTTGTTGCCGCACTAAGTGATGTTTGTGCTGATGGTACAACAGGTGATTTTGTTGTCACGCTCGGTGATGTTGTCTGTGCTGACGGTACAACAGGTGATGTCGTTGCCGTGCTAGATAATGTCGTTGCTGATGGTACTATAGGTGAAGTTGTTGGTATGCTAGGTGATGATACTATAGGTGATGTTGAAGTTGTTGCACTAGGTGATGATGTCTGTGATGACGATAGAATAAGTGATGTTGATTTCATGCTAGATGATGTTGTCGGTGATGATTGTACCATACGTGTTGTCACACTAAGTGATGTTGTCAGTGCTGATGGTACAACAGGTGATGTTGTTACCACGCTAGGTGACATTGTCTGTGCTGATGGTACAACAGGTGATGTTGTTGCCACGCTAAGTGATAGTGTCGGTGCTGATGGTACAACAGGTGATGTTGTTGCCACGCTCGGTGATGTTGTCTGTGCTGATGGTACAACAGGTGATGTTGTTGCCACGCTAGGTGATGTTGTCTGTGCTGATGGTACAACAGGTGATGTTGTTGCTACGCTAAGTGATAGTGTCGGTGCTGATGGTTGAACAGATGATGTTGTTGCCACGCTAGGTGATATCGTTGCTGATGGTACTACAGGTGATGTTGTTGCTATGCTAGGTGATGATACTATAGGTGATGTTGAAGTTGCACTAGGTGATGGTACAATTGGAGATGTTGATTTCACGTTAGATGATATTGTCGGTGCTGATGGTTGAACAGATGATGTTGTTGCGACGCTATATGATGTCGTTGCTGATGGTACTACAGGTGACGTTGCCATGTTAGGTGATGGTACTATAAGCGATGTTGAAGTTGTTGCACTAGGTGATGGTGTCTGTGCTGATGTTACAACAGGTGATGTTGCCATGCTGGGTGATGTCGGTTCTGATTGTACAACCGGAGATGTTGTTGCCATGCTAGGTGATGTCATTGCTGACGGTACTACAGGTGATGTTGCCATGCTAGGTGATGGTACTATAGGTGATGTTGATTTCACGCTAGATAATGTTGTTGGTGATGATTGTACAATAGGTGTTATCACACTAAGTGATGTTGTCTGTACTGATGGTACAACAGGTGATGTCATTGCCATGCTAGATGATGTCGTTGCTGATGGTACTACAGGTGAAGTTGTTGATATGCTAGGTGATGATACTATAGGTGATGTTGAAGTTGTTGCACTAGGTGATGGTGACGGTGGTGATGGTACAATTGAAGATGTTGATTTCACGCTAGATATTGTCGGTGATGATTGTACAATACGTCTTGTCACACTAAGTGATGTTGTCAGTGCTGATGTTACAAGAGGTGATGTTGTTGCCACGCTAGGTGACATTGTCTTTGCTGTTGGTACAACAGGTGATGTTGTTGCCACGCTTGGTGATGTCGGTGCTGATGGTACTACAGGTGAAGTTGTTGGTGGTACTACAGGTGAAGTTGTTGGTGGTACAACAGGTGATGTTGTTGCCACGCTAAGTGATAGAGTCGGTGCTGATGGTTGAACAGATGATGTTGTTGCCACGCTTGATGATATCGTTGCTGATGGTACTACAGGTGAAGTTGTTGGTTTGCTAGGTGATGATACTATAGGTGATGTTGAAGTTGTTGCAGTAGGTGATGGTGTCTGTGATGACGATAGAATAAGTGATGTTGATTTCATGCTAGATGATGTTGTCGGTGATGATTGTACAATACGTGTTGTCACACTAAGTGATGTTGTCTGTGCTGATGTTACAACAGGTGATGTTGTTGCCACGCTAGGTGATGTTGTCTGTGCTGATGGTACAACAGGTGATGTTGTTGCTACGCTAAGTGATAGTGTCAGTGCTGATGGTTGAACAGATGATGTTGTTGCCACGCTAGGTGATATCGTTGCTGATGGTACTACAGGTGATGTTGTTGCTATGCTAGGTGATGATATTATAGGTGATGTTGAAGTTGTACTAGGTGATGGTACAATTGGAGATGTTGATTTCACGCTAGATGATATTGTCGGTGCTGATGGTTGAACAGATGATGTTGTTGCAACGCTATATGATGTCGTTGCTGATGGTACTACACGTGACGTTGCCATGCTAGGTGATGGTACTATAAGCGATGTTGAAGTTGCTGCACTAGGTGACGGTGTCGGTAGTGATGTTACAAGTGATGTTGCCATGCTGGGTGATGTCGGTTCTGATTGTACAACCGGTGATGTTGTTGCCATGCTAGGTGATGTCATTGCTGACGGTACTACAGGTGATGTTGCCATGCTAGGTGATGGTGCTATAGGTGATGTTGATTTCACGCTAGATGTTGTCGTTGATGATTGTACAATAGGTGTTATCACACTAAGTGGTGTTGTCTGTACTGATGGCACAATAGGTGATGTTGTTGCCGCACTAAGTGATGTTTGTGCTGATGGTACAACAGGTGAGGTTGTTGTCACGCTAGGTGATGTTGTCTGTGCTGATGGTACAACAGGTGATGTCGTTGCCATGCTAGATGATGTCGTTGCTGATGGTACTACAGGTGAAGTTGTTGGTTTGCTAGGTGATGATACTATAGGTGATGTTGAAGTTGTTGCACTAGATGATGGTGACGGTGGTGATGGTTCAATTGAAGATGTTGATTTCACGCTAGATGATATTGTCGGTGATGATTGTACAATACGTGTTGTCACACTAAGTGATGTTGTCAGTGCTGATGTTACAATAGGTGATGTTGTTGCCACGCTTGGTGATGTCGGTGCTGATGGTACTACAGGTAAAGTTGTTGGTTTGCTAGGTGATGATACTATAGGTGATGTTGAAGTTGTTGCATTTGGTGATGGTGACGGTGGTGATGGTACAACAGGTGATGTTGCCATTCTAGATGATGTCGTTGCTGATGGTACTACAGGTGAAGTTGTTGGTATGCTAGGTGATGATACTATAGGTGATGTTGAAGTTGTTGCACTTGGTGATGGTGACGGTGGTGATGGTACAATTGATGATGTTGATTTCACGCTAGATGTTGTCGGTGATGATTGTACAATACGTGTTGTCACACTAAGTGATGTTGTCAGTGCTGATGTTACAAGAGGTGATGTTGTTGCCACGCTAGGTGACATTGTCTTTGCTGATGGTACAACAGGTGATGTTGTTGCCACGCTTGGTGATGTCGGTGCTGATGGTACTACAGGTGATGTTGTTGCTATGCTAGGTGATGATACTATAGGTGATGTTGAAGTTTTTGTACTTGGTGATGGTGACGGTGGTGATGGTACAATTGATGATGTTGATTTCACGCTAGATATTGTCGGTGATGATTGTACAATACGTGTTGTCACACTAAGTGATGTTGTCAGTGCTGATGTTACAAGAGGTGATGTTGTTGCCACGCTAGGTGACATTGTCTTTGCTGATGGTACAATAAGTGATGTTGTTGCCACGCTTGGTGATGTCGGTGCTGATGGTACTACAGGTGAAGTTGTTGGTTTGCTAGGTGATGATACTATAGGTGATGTTGAAGTTGTTGCACTTGGTGATGGTGACGGTGGTGATGGTACAACAGGTGATGTCGTTGCCATTCTAGATGATGTCGTTGCTGATGGTACTACAGGTGAAGTTGTTGGTTTGCTAGGTGATGATACTATAGGTGATGTTGAAGTTGTTGCACTTGGTGATGGTGACGGTGGTGATGGTACAATTGATGATGTTGATTTCACGCTAGATGTTGTCGGTGATGATTGTACAATACGTGTTGTCACACTAAGTGATGTTGTCAGTGCTGATGTCACAAGAGGTGATGTTGTTGCCACGCTAGGTGACATTGTCTTTGCTGATGGTACAACAGGTGATGTTGTTGCCACGCTTGGTGATGTCGGTGCTGATGGTACTACAGGTGATGTTGTTGCTATGCTAGGTGATGATACTATAGGTGATGTTGAAGTTGCACTAGGTGATGGTACAATTGGAGATGTTGATTTCACGTTAGATGATATTGTGGGTGCTGATGGTTGAACAGATGATGTTGTTGCGACGCTATATGATGCCGTTGCTGATGGTACTACAGGTGACGTTGCCATGCTAGGTGATGGTACTATAAGCGATGATGAAGTTGTTGCACTAGGTGATGGTGTTGGTGCTGATGTTACAACAGGTGATGTTGCCATCCTGGGTGATGTCGGTTCTGATTGTACAACCGGTGATGTTGTTGCCATGCTAGGTGATGTCATTGCTGACGGTACTACAGGTGATGTTGCCATGCTAGGTGATGGTACTATAGGTGATGTTGATTGCACGCTAGATAATGTTGTTGGTGATGATTGTACAATAGGTGTTATCACACTAAGTGATGTTGTCTGTACTGATGGCACAATAGGTGATGTTGTTGCCGCACTAAGTGATGTTTGTGCTGATGGTACAACAGGTGATGTTGTCACGCTAGGTGATGTTGTCTGTGCTGATGGTACAACAGGTGATGTTGTTGCTACGCTAAGTGATGGTGTCAGTGCTGATGGTTGAAGAGATGATGTTGTTGCCACGCTAGGTGATGTTGTTGTCACGCTAGGTGATGTTGTCTGTGCTGATGGTACAACAGGTGATGTCGTTGCCATGCTAGATGATGTCGGTGATGTCGGTGCTGATGGTACTACAGGTGAAGTTGTTGGTATGCTAGGTGATGATACTATAGGTGATGTTGAAGTTGTTGCACTTGGTGATGGTGACGGTGGTGATGGTACAATTGAAGATGTTGATTTCACGCTAGATGATGTTGTCGGTGATGATTGTACAATACGTGTTGTCACACTAAGTGATGTTGTCAGTGCTGATGTTACAAGAGGTGATGTTGTTGCCACGCTAGGTGATATTTCAGGTGCGGATTGTTCTACAGATGGCATTGTTGCCACGCTAAGTGATGTTGTCTGTGCTGATAATACAACAGGTGATGTTGCCATGCCAGGTGATGTCGGTGCTGATGGTACAACAGGTGATGTTGTTGCCACGCTTGGTGATGTCGGTGCTGATGGTACTACAGGTGAAGTTGTTGGTATGCTAGGTGATGATACTATAATTGATGTTGAAGTTGTTGCACTTGGTGATGGTGACGGTGGTGATGGTACAATTGAAGATGTTGATTTCACGCTAGATGATGTTGTCGGTGATGATTGTACAATACGTGTTGTCACACTAAGTGATGTTGTCAGTGCTGATGTTACAAGAGGTGATGTTGTTGCCACGCTAGGTGATATTTCAGGTGCGGATTGTTCTACAGATGGCATTGTTGCCACGCTAAGTGATGTTGTCTGTGCTGATAATACAACAGGTGATGTTGCCATGCCAGGTGATGTCGGTGCTGATGGTACAACAGGTGATGTTGTTGCCACGCTAGGTGATGTCTGTGCTGATGGTACTACAGGTGATGTTGTTGCCATGGTAGGTGATGTTGTTGCTGATGGTACTACAGATGATGTTGTTGTCATGCTAGGTGATGGTACTATAGGTGTTGTCGAAGTTGTTGCACTAGGTGATGGTGTCTGTGGTGACCGTACAATAAGTGATGTTGATTTCACACTAGATGATGTTGTCGGTGATGATGGTACTACAGGTGATGTTGTTGCTATGGTAGGTGATGTTGTTGCCGATGGTACTATAGGTGATGTTGTCATGCTAGGTGATGCTACTATAGGCGATGTTGTAGTTGTTGCACTAGGTGATGGTGTCTGTGGTGATGGTACAATAGGTGATGTTGATTTCACGCTAGATGATGTCGGTGATGATTGTACAATAGTTGTTGTCACAATGAGTGATGTTGTCTGTGCTGATGTTACAACAGGTGATGTTGTCATGCTAGGTGATGTTGGCACAGATGGTACAACAGATGATGTTGTTGCAACGCTAGGTGATGTCGGTGCTGATAGTACTACAGGTGATGTTGTCATGCTAGCTGATGGTACTATAGATGATGTTGAAATTGTTGCACTAGTTGATGGTGTTGCTGCTGATGGTACAATAGGTGTTGTAACACTAGGTGATGTTGTCTGTACTGATGTTACTACAGGTGATGTTGTTATCACGCTTGGTGATGACACTGCTGATGGTACAGCATGTGGTGTTGTTGTCACGCTAGGTGTTGTTGTCTGTGCTGATTGTACAAGTGATGTTGATTTCGTCACGCTAGTTGATGGTGTTGCAGCTAGTGGTACAATAGATGTTGTTCTGGCGCTAGTTGATGGTGTCGCTGCTGGTGGTGCAATAGGTGTTATTGTTGTAACACTAGCTGATGTTGTCAGTGCTGATGGTAAAATGGGTGATGTTGATGTTGTCACACTAAGTGATTGTGATGGTGTTGGTTCTGATGTTACAATAGGTGATGTTGGTGTTGTGAGACTAGGTGATGGTGTTGTTACAATAGCTGTGGTTCCGCTTAATGACGTCGATGGTGCTGACGTCAATTCAATTCTAACATTTGATGTTGGCATGCTAGTTGATAATATTGTTGATACGTATAATGATGGTGTTGTTGAAGATATTGTTGTTGAAGGTAATTTTTGGATTTGTGTTGGAGATGCAGATGTACCTCCCGTACGAAATGATGAAATTAAAGTTGTTCCATCTGTTGCTTTTTCAGCTATTGTTCTTGTAATTGTTGTTGCACTCTCTGAACAGTTTAGTACCGCATTGGATGCTGTAAATAAATCGACTGTACTTTTTGAAAGATATGCTATTGAAGTAGTTCTTGTTTCAAGCAACGTTCTTTGTATGTTTTTTGTTGTCCCATTGCTTTGAGTTATTTGGCTTGATGCCGATGTTTGCCTTGCACTTGTGGAAAGTGTCTGTGAATATTCAACCCTTGAAGTCCTTTCTAAAGACCCATTTGTTTGAGTGTTTGTTATCGTTACCCCTCCATTTGCAGAAATAGAGACCGCGCCTGTTGAATGCGAAGAAATAGTATCCCGCTGACTTGCAGATGTAGAACTGCTGAATTGGATACTTTGCAAGAGCAGTCCTAGTCAAAGAGAAACAAGAACAACACGAATTATATATATCGTATTAGATGTTTTTTCATGTAATACGGGCGGATATTTTACGAGTTGCGGACGTATTTTTCCGAGCCCCGCAGTGGCGAGGAAAAATTCGAGCAACGAGTAAAATATCTGCCATACTGCCAGTATTACATGAAAAAAAACATCTAATCAGTTATTTATTGTACGACGAGCAAAACATTTGTCTTTTCGTTTTAAGATTCACTAGAAAACGTACGTGATTTGTCTAGCACATGATCGGGAAGCCATTCAAGTGCGCGCGCAAAACCGGTTCATAACCGGTTTGCTACAGTGTAATACGGGTTTCAACCGTGTAATGCGGCTCCACATCTGCACTCAATTTTGACCTTATATGATAAAATGACGTCACAGTCGTATAATAAAGAGAATCAATGCAACACGGCGTGGATGGCGGAGGCGTGCAACAAGCACCTCCTCGTAAAATGCGTTTAAGCGGCTTATTTTGCTGTTTGCTCGAGTTTCTGCTTTGCAAATAGAGTGTTAAAGCTTCTGAGCAAAAACTCTGTTCCTTTTCGTCAAGATTCACCTTGAGCGATATTTTCCCAGGGGAGCCTCAGCTCCAGTTTTTCCCAACAAGCAAAGGGGGTAGATATAGAGCATAATACATGGGCGCGCGGAGATATGAAATTTATCTTCGAGTGTTCAAAGTTTGATATCATATTAGTGAACACGAGAAGATAAATTTCGTATCTATAAGCGCTAATAGTCCAAGGGTCGGTTCATTGAATGTCAGACAAGAGGTATCAGTAGATAACATTGTCATTTTGTCTACCCGCACTGTTTCTTGCCTCACACGAATTGCCCAGGTTCAAATTGCACCCCATTGCTCACAAGACAATAACTTCGTATCGGGGCTCTCTTCAAGTTCTAACACATTTATCATAATTTTTCAATTTCGATTGTCACTTAGTCTGCGCGCGATGTTTGCTGTTACCTTTCCTTGATCTCCTTTTTTTTAAGTCTGCACGCACTCATGTTTGTTACCTCACACTAATTGTGCATTGTACTATCTGGGCGTATTTTGCTTTGCTTTTGTCAGGTCACACCAATTTCCGTTTCTTTTGCGTAACCTCGTGACTACAAAATTAAAAGGCAAAGAACCAAGTATCAGATCCTCTTGGCTCGAGGAAAAAAAAGTTGTCTTCAGGGCGTGGACCCCTTTTTGCGGGAATCTCCTTCAGCTAGATTAACAGGTGTCTGCTTTCGAGAGCTCGAACAGGTCTGGATACCATAATTATATTCGTAAACAACTTTGTAACCTCTTGTACACCAAAATCAAGCGGTCTCAGCAATTTTGATTGCGCAGTAGAAAACGGCCGAGTTTACAAGCTGGGAAAGCTTTATAGTTTTGTAAAAGTTAAGTTTGTCAGCCCGAGCTTGTAAACCAATAACCCCTCTTGATGTTGGTGGAACAATTTATCCGTTGTCTGATCATAAATGAAAATTTTGTAGTCACGCTGTCCTTTAAGGCATGCGCACAATAAATTTTCTAAATACGTTTATCAAAATTCGGGCGCGGCAACGAAAGAATAGTGTGATCCCCTCTATCTGTAAACTGTCTTCTACTAGGTCAAATAGGGGGGTATCACGAAAACGTTTAACTGCTCTGAGGGGGATCACGTTAATCATTGTGCCTATAGAGGGAGGATCACTGCATTTTCACCTTGTACTACCCAAAATCCCCCCCCCCCCCCGGGCGATAAATAATGACCGGTCCCTAAGTATGATTTAAACATTAGGTTCAAAGTTCATACTGTACATTGGAGAGCAATTATAGCAAACAAGTTAGACATAATTACCCATCACCTAAAACGTTTATAACTGGTATAAATTACGATATAGAGACGAGATGTCGGCTGAGTGAAACACATTCATTCTTTGCTAATGATTCCAAGGTTATCAAGCAAATTCCAGAAACATGATGAATATTGTTTTCAAAAACACCTATTGCATCTAACGGTCATCATTGAAAAATTAAACGTCTATTGCCGGATTTGATATCTTTTTAATTTCTGATTACTCAAAAAAAATGCTTAGCTCTTGTTGCTCAAGTTTTCGTTCACAGTCGAATTTGTCTTACAAGTCTATAATCCGCTCGCTACAATTATATCTCGCCTCCAACAGGTCCAAGTATTGATTGACCGTGCAGGATTGCAAATAATGAACACTGATTCTAGTTTGATCATCGCAATGCTACGACAACGAAAGGCACTGATTTTCTTGAACAATAATTATTTGAAACTTCTAGAACAACTACTTGAACTCGAGACCAC
Organism: Scolanthus callimorphus; assembly: GCA_033964015.1. Taxonomy (NCBI): domain Eukaryota; kingdom Metazoa; phylum Cnidaria; class Anthozoa; order Actiniaria; family Edwardsiidae; genus Scolanthus; species Scolanthus callimorphus. The sequence continues at coordinate 25,544,777 of CM066916.1, read as the reverse complement.
GAACTTCTGTCGCCGGCTACACAAGAGACGAGCAATCGTATAGAGAGAAAAGCACTAATCGGATAACTTGAGTTGCCATCTCAACCAATCAGCGATAAAATCGGAGTTCAGTTTCTCGAGTTTTTCACTTGAATAAAATATGTCGGATAAGCCAATCAGAATGCTTATTTTTGAGTAGGTTTCGCTGGTGTTTGGATTTTTCGATAGTCGAAAATCGAAATCGACAAATTGGGCCCGAGGACGCGAAAAAGAGCGACAGACAGCGGGGCATTGGTATAGGCACAGTCAGGTTCCCTTAGCAATTTTCTGGAAGATACTATATCAATAACTTCAAACCTGCAATTTGGGACAAATGTCACAGTAGATATCATTAGAAGCTACTCGAAGTCACTAAATACTACTGAATGTGTTTGTTGCACGATAGTCCCAATGCACAAGTGACGCGTTCGTGTATGGAGCACGACTGTTTAGAAGTCCCAGTCATGCTGCAAAGAATTGTACATCGTGTAAAATACCTTATAACGGCTTATGTTGAAAAGCAATTTCTTGAAATACAGGAGGGACTTTTAACCATTTTGGAGCACATTACAAATGTTCAGCTGGAACACCTTGGCACTGCTTATCTATTCAATTGGACATTCCAGTAAATGTAGCCTACTCAACAATTCATCAGTTCTTGCCTTCCGGGAATCAATATAGAATGGAGTTTTATATTACCCCTCATTTCGCCAAAAAGACGCCTTGTAGCAAGTGTGACACACCTTGGAACCAGAAATACCAAATTTTCTAATGGTAAACTTTACAAGAACAGAACAGTTCCTATTGTCCTCTAACGTAGCTACTTGCCATGCGAAAATTGACAGTTTGATTCATTTTCAGTTTCTGACCCGTTACACTGTTTGCCAGGACACAGTTCTTGTGGCAATACTAATGACTCTAAATAAGTAACAAAGTGTAAAGTTTATCGCAAAAATTAGTGCGAATGAAATATTGAGACTGAAAACAGAAAAGAAAAATCGCGGGATATCGAACTTTCTTCGATCTCGGGTGGAAATTTATAGATTTAGCTGGACGCTAGCTGCTGTCATTTGCAAAATAGATTTTGTTGTTTAATTTGAATAGTTTTGGAAGGTATTTTGCAAGCCTTTTTGCTGTTACACTCACATGGTATCTGGCGTCATTCAAATATTTTCAAAACTACATTAAATATTTGCGATGCCGATAGGCCGTGATCTCTGGCAATTTCATTCTAAAGCCAGTACTGACGTTCGCAATGTACTGAATGGGTTTTGATCCATGTCAGGACGAGAAAAAGCGGAGCTTGAACTGTTGTCACCAGCCATAAGATCGGCTCTTAAATACTCAAGTCACATTTCATAGAAGTTCGAGTTTATCTTTCAACATACGGTGTTTACCATGTTGGATAAATAAGTACTTAAGGTTTTCCTAAACACCAGTGTATTTTGCATCCTATTGCTGGTATCATCAGGAACGTTAAGCTGCATGGTTGTACAGCTCAAAATATTCAACTTTACATCATAGACAGCATTTGTCATTAATGGCATTTTTGTGGCCTAGGAATTTCTTTATTGATTAAATTATCTCTGACCTCAAAAGTTGGTTCGACCTCGGTGCAAACAGATTCTTGAAGATTTAATAGCAACACCAGTTCCAAAGCTAGCCAAATGCACGTCGCTAAGCACCGGAAATGCAGATTTTGTCAAGTTGAAGTAGGGGTTCCATAGGTATAGCCTTAGGAAAAATGTATTGAGTTATCAAATAAAGAAAAAATATTCATTCGCATGCTGCCAACACATGGCCTTGGTCCAGAGCCCAATATCAATTTTCGATGGCTGAAAATTTTTTAAATTTTTGTTTGGAAAATGCTAGGCACCCTTTTCATCTTTTGAGAAAAAAATCATGTAAAACCTTTTGGGAGGCATTGTATTAATGCTATCCGATATAGAAGTATTTTGTATGCAAAATGAGGAGTTGAATTTCAAGTCGCGCGCTATTTTTAGGGAAAGGCTTCCTTGCGTGAGAAATTGTTTTTCGTGAGTTACCGCGCTTTTGTAAACGCAAAACGCCGGATTAGTACTAAATTGAGTAATTGGTCAGTAACATGGAAGGCCTACTCTTCTGTCCTTCGTCATTGAAACCTCAAAGCTCTTGAAACAAAATTGCCCTGCTTGAGTCATTAATCGAGGTATAAGAATACAAATTAGCTGCTGTTATTGTAATAAACGTTTTTATGAATTTCATGTATACTTGCGTTTACTCAGCTAAATTTCACAAAATCACCTCCTATTGTTTCTCTGACGTTTTTATGCAAAAACATACAAGTAAAACTATTAATATGGCAGTTTGCCGTGATTTTATAGAGCGACTGCAGATGAGTTATGCACTATCTTGCTCACTTACCTAAGGTGAACCACAACGCTGCAATGCGAAGTAGCCAAGCCGCCACCTCCATCGCTTGCGCGAACTAACGCCTAAGCGAGACCAGTGGAGGGTTGCTGCTATGCCCCCTCGCTATAGTTTTTCTTCCCAACAAAATGTCAATATATGTAGAGGTAGAGCGCTTGGAAATCTTGTCAGGGTGAGTTTGACACTTTCGTTCTAGATTTCTCTCTTCGCCTGCTCATATGTCAGGGAGATAGGCCCATCGTGTAAAACACTGATCAGAAAACATGCGAGCCGACCGTCGCAGATTATTACCCGCATCGTACGCGAAGCCATCGTACAAGATTAGTCGATTTTTGCTCCCACCCGTAAAGTAAATGTTTGAGTCATTGATGTTTGCCTTTGCATTAATGTGTAGCCAAGTTAGAAATGAGTTACTGTGCCCACCTTTGTTGGGGCAGAGAAAAACGCGTTCTGATTGGCCTGATCGCATCTGAATTAGATCATTCAAGGGTTGCATGGCACTAATTCTTGTTAGCTATGAGACTTTATTTTAATCATCACTTCAAAACTAACAAAAAAATCTGTATTTCAAGAGAAATGATCTACTTTTCTTGGCAGAAATTGAACAGTAGAGTGGGGGGTTGGCGTAATTGAATCGCCTTTAATAAAATTCCAAAGTGTTGAAAAATGCGCAAGTGTGACATTAACTAAGGGTCAATATTTGACAATGGATAAAGAACTTACTAACTTATTAACACGGCTTTTGTGAATTCCAAACGCGTGGGAAAGTTGGACTTTTCAAGCTAAAGAAACCTTGAACTTCAAAATATCTCTAAAGTGACCGAAAATAAAAGAGACAGCAATTGCCGTAAGAAGCTTTTTCTCAATTTCATACTTGATACGTGGAAAGGAACTTTGTTTTCGATCATTTTTGTCCTGTCTGGGTCAACATCTTGGACCTGTATCTTGTTAATGAAATCGCCTGAAGCGCTCTTCGCAGACTTCTCAAATACCGACGAATTTTCTCAGCATGGCAACGCAAAACATAAACAAACGGCAGTGTTACATCCCTCGTGATCCTTGCATCAATTTGAGTTTATTTACCATAAGGGGACGGTGCCGATTTCCTCGGATCACATAATTTTGCTGATCATTATTGATTCAATTTCAGTCTCCGAATACTAGTCACCACTTGTCAAGAAAGAGTTCCAACGAAGACCTAATTTAAGTTAAGAAAGCAAGTCCACAGTAGAACAAGTATTGTGTTTTATACTTGCCGAACATACGTTGTCAATTCATTTATTGGTGGTGTGTGTTGATTTGACCCATTTGTAAAATGGGCGGGACGGGGACCTCGCGGCGTTCCTCAAACATAATCGAGAAGGTTCTTTAGGGGGACGGGGTTGTGTAGTCCTTCTTGTAAACAGTGGACGGGACGGGGCCGTATAGCCCATCTTGTAAACTAATAGTGGACGAGACGGGGCCGTCCTGCAAATTAATAGTAGACGGGATTAAAAGGAAGAACTTCTAGTTCCAGTAATATGATCAACAACGTCTGTCAATTGACAAGTCTAAGTCTAAGTAAATTTAAACTTTTAGCTTGTGGTTTATTATCACACAATTTTATCTTTTTATCCCGTTACATAATTATTTGCGTTGTTCGACCTTTATAAACTTTATAATCATTGTGAAGTAATCATTGGACTTTGCTGTACAAAAGTCTACAAAATATAACTTTGAAGGTGATGCCGTTATTTTCTTTGAAATGACAAATAAATATTCAAGATGGCCGATTATCCCTGTCCCTCCCGTGTTCTTCATTACTCCTAATATGCTAGACTTGCTCCAAGTCGACCTGTCAATATTAGTGCTTGATAAAATTGGAGTGGACGACAAATAATCGAAACACTCTAAAGAGAAATTCGTCGTTGTTTTTCTGAGCAATTTTCTTCTTGACAAGAAGTGTGGACTGCATTACGTGTAGGCATAACACCCACTATGCGTCTTGTTTAGGTCAAAATCGTGTGTCCTCCTGAGCTGTCAGTTGCTGTGGCGCGTTCCCACTAAAAAATCGTCCTTTTCCTAAAAAAAAAACAATCAGCTTACACAGCTAAGCATGATGATTTCTCTTAGAATCCCATGCTATGACTCTATCTCGAGTGCTGATTGGCTGAAATCGAGGGAGATTTTTTGTGGAATTACATGGCTGCAAAAGTAGAATTCAATGAAAACACAGGACACCCACTGACACTTTGCGATTGCTTTCACTACAGCCATGTGAAATTCGCCTCCCACTAAGGGATGGACCATTAGAAATTGACGGAGGGAGTGGCAATTCCCCCGCCAAAAATTGAGCCAATCCTTCCAAAAAAAATATTGCCAGAGATCGATCCAAGCTAGTAAAAAACATCTTACAAATTCCGGAAATAATTCTTGCACAACCTGCTCCCCGAAAAAAAAAAATCATGCGCAAAGAAATTGCCACCCTTCTAAGTCGAGCAGCATACTCTTTACGGGACAAAGAAGTCTAATATTTGTTCAACTATATAGAAGATATTACATGGCCGCGCGGAGATACGAATTTTATCTTCGAGTGTTGAAAATTTATCTCACGAGTGTGCGCAGCGAACGAGTGAGATAAATTTTTAACACGAGAAGATAAAATTCGTATCTCCAAGCGGTCATGTAATGTTCTGTTTATTATATAAACATCAATGAAATACCAAATTCAAATTTTATTTGAGTTAAGCTTAAAAATCGAGCATTCAGCAAAGGCAAGTGTGATATTCTCACATGTTGAAATAACATGATATTTTCACGTGTGAAGATATCAAGTTTTCGCGCGGGAGATCACCTGGTATTTCATTGGTGTTTATATAATAATACAAAATATGTTTACTTTGAAAACACAGAGCTATGATCACTGTGATCATCGTAATTAAATGGTCGATTTAACTCTGTTTTGTTTAATTGTGCGATATTCAGGTAAAAAGTGATCAGAGGTTCGCAGCTTGTCAGCGAGCTGTAGTCTAAAAACAGCGCGTGTTCAGTTTCGTTCAAAATTTCGCCAAAGCAAAAGAGTTAAAACTTCTAATTTTCCCTAGTTGGAGGGTAATGGCAACCAAAGTGTTGCTGTGAATTTTGGGTCTAGACTTTATTCCTAAATGGTTGTACATAAAATCCGAATTTCAGCAAGTCGACGCTGTTCTTGTCACTACTGTGAATGCGTGTTCGTAATTTCAATTGCTGGTATGAGATAGCTCAACTTTTAAACTTGTTGCTGTGCCGTTTTTTCTCCTTTAAAATACAAGCGATGAGCGCAGGAGTTTCATATTCGTGTTTCATTATTTTTGGGATCAAGCTTCATCGGTTGTCAAGTTAAAGTGCCCCATGGCAACGGACAATCGTTATGCTAATCTGCAACTATTCCGTGGACTGCCTGGGAAAATTGCAAAGTTCACCACCTTCTTCCTAGTTCTGCTTACGTAAGAATGCCTATAGGATTTCGAGTTGTTCATGTCAACCGCTACCTTTCGCAGCAGACAGCGGCCGTGAGTTTCTTTTTCTTTCGAAGACTAATTTGAAGTATACTATAGGATTCTGAGTTCACGTGAGTTGTTTATGTACACCACTGGTCTTATTTTATAACATTTTGTTAAAACAATCATGACCTCAAGCCCCATTAAACAGTTGTTCAATAAACACAATAATCATAAGCTATATCAGTATATACCAGCATTTAATTTTTGTGAAAAACTTTCCTTTAGGGAGCCGTCAAAGCTACAGTGTAATATTTTCGATGTTTTAGGTAACATTATTAGTAAGATGAGAAGCATGCAAGTTAAAGGTAGACCGTGAGTCGTATTGTAGGTTATTCCGTAAGTCAGCCCCTCTAGTGCTAACAAAGCGCACAGCGGCTTCAGTGTCTAGTTAAACAGTAGTGTGTCTAAACAGGCTTTTAAAACCTTAAACATGGAATATTTTTATATGTCCTAGGTAACATTATCAGTTAACATTTCAATAAAATGAAGATAATGTGAGAATGAGATCGTGCGTAAACACTGGATGTTCTAGCCGCCACTCACCTTTTTACATGATCCGATGGTCCAAAACAAACTTTCGTAGATTCTGCCAAGAACAGGTGTAAAGGCTTCAATAAAAATGTATTTCATCGTGTTGGCGACCAATCACATCTCATGACAGCCTTTTCGATTTCCCCTGTTCCTGTATGGAATTTGTAAGGACAGCTGGAGGTGAAACAAGAGCATTCCAAAACGGTATTTAATCGTGTTGGGAACCAATCAGATCTCATGACAACCGTATCTCGGTTCGCCAGTACCGGTATGGAATTTATAAGGACAGCTAGAGGTGAAACAAGAGCATTCCAGCCAATCCGATTTTTATCAATCTAAGCTAGACATTCTCCGAATTTACGTGGATATTTTCGAAAAAATTGTGATCTCGCCCACGAAGAATGTTATGAGGGAGGAAAATCAAACATTTTAATGCTTGTCTTCACATTAACCTTCGTGGAGGCCTAAGACAAACATTGAGAATTCGTTAATAAAACATCAGATCAGCTTTTTGTCCACGACCCTTTGGCATGGAAAAGTGTTGAAAAAAATAAATAAAATAAAACATCTAATATATAGATTTAGCCACTGGCTAAAAGCGGAGCTCCCGGTTACATATTTTTCTGTGTTGGGGTCTTGGTTTACCTGTGTGAGGGCGCGCAGACACGGACGCGCCAGCGATACCCAAATGGGAATACCGCTGAACCATGAAAAATGAAGTCGATCGTTATACCTGAGTTCTACTTTGAGCTATTGTATTCTTCCTGCGATACCTATGGTGCTCCGCTCTAAGGAGCTCCGCTATCAAGAATAACGAGTAGCAAGTAATTAAAATTTTCACCAAGACTTTATTTAGGTGATTATAAGATTCTCGTGCTTTTTCCTGCCTTGTGATCCACACCTCTACCCCTCACAAGGAATTCGAGCGGAAATCTAATCGAAACGAGCAAAACTTGTGCGGACTCGTATCCTGCCTAAATATATGCGCGCGCTGGAATTTATTCATGAGCCCACATTGTAAAATCAATATGTACAGCTGACTTGTGTAAAAGCTGCAGTCAAATTCCAAATTGCGTGATCTTTTCGATGCGAAGCGAGAATTCGAATAGTGTTTACGATTCAGATAACACATCGAGTGAATGATTCCGAAGCGATAATAGCATATTTGAACAAGAGAAAATGATTTATTTTCTCTTGATTTGTATTAATATAAAAGAAAATATTGTGTATGTTTTCAGAAAGTCCGCGATTTTCTGATGTGCGCACTCTTTATAGCTAGAAGTTTCTGAATGTTTTTGTGATAGAGCGGATAATATGGTTATAATTACGCTTGGTGCAAACTGCGCTTGTACAAATTTATTGCGGCCAAGACTAGAGACGATTTCTTGGATTTTTCTAAGCTAATCAACTGAAAATGCGGCTTACGTAATGTCAGGAAACACACAAAGGGAGTTGAGAATACTTTGAACCTTTCAAGTGCCAGCACTCCAGGCAATGACTTCATCACCGCTGGTGACAATAACTTTCGCAAGCCATCCAGCTATGAAACTTTTTTATTGCAAATCAATCCGTTTACATCAGTGCTATGTTTTTATAGTGCTATGTTTTTAGGTTATAATCTTCCCTAAATCTGCTTCGCTATGGCGCTGGCTATACTAGGAACCTAACTCGAAAAGCAATTGCTACTAATTAGACTCTAGCCATTTCCGGTCATATACTTCTATTGATGTTTCTCGTTCATATTCAGTATGTTGGACATAAATTCCAAGAACAACTCTACGACGATAGGAACGAATGTGGATAGCAGAATATCTGTGCTGACTCTCGTCATGGTACTTCGTGCAGTTTTTCCACAACAAAATATTTAACTTTCACCTGAATAATTACTTGCAATGCATTGTTAATTTCAAGTTGGCAAGCGAAGAATACTTGAAATCTCGATATGCTTTTCCTTGAAAAATTCAAATGTTTCATATCTCAAATGCACCAAAGTCCTCGTAGCATTCTATTCAAGAAGACTTTCAGTTTCCACTGCTTTAAATCTGTTAAATCGAGTCACGGATCAGCGAAGATCTCTGAATGATTTTTTTGGAGTGTAATTGCAAATGACATTGCTGCACTGTAGTGGGAAGAATACTTATTTGAACGAATTTTTTTCAGTATATTGGACACAAATTCCAAGAACCACTCCACGTCGATACGAATGAATGCAGACGGTAGAATGTATGTGCCGACTCTCGTCATGGTACTAGGTTCAGTTTTTCCACAAAAAAGTATTTAATTTTGACCTGAATAATTATTGCTACAACATTGTCAATTTCAAGATGGCAAGCACTAAACAAGAATTTCTGCAGAATACACTTCCGTGGTGCTTTTTCTTGGCTAATTCCTATCTTCCACACCTCGCAGCATTCCATGCGACTTTCTACTGCTTTCGACGGGCCTCCGATCAGCGAAGAACACCGAATGAATGATTTCACACAGGAATTTCTTCAGAAACGACCGCTCGAAGAAAATAAATAAGTTAAAGAACTTTGACACAAATTCCAAAAGACTTTCCACTTTTTCTTGAATCCTCTTAGGGTAATTGAAGGTATACGAAAGTTCGAGCGTGGTACTAGGTTCAGTTTTCGAGGAATGAGACGTCAAAATTTCCTCTCTCGAATCCCATGGCGTCATCTTGCGAAAACATCTCAGGAATATTCGGTGAGTTAAAACGCGACCCCGGGAGAATACAAAGCGTCATAATTGTGCTAGATGCAAAGGTCAGTTGCTGATCAAGATTAGTTGAAGTTTTCAGCTTTCCTCGTGTCTCCGATCAGCTAAAATATAATTATAAAACTCCGTTGTCTGCCTCGGCACATTTCCAACAGAATCTCAATTTCAGAGTTTGACTGTGGGGAGGGGGGTTATTTTGTCTTACTGCGCATGCGAAATAACAGCAGGTCAGCAGCTTCACTGAGGGCTCAGCTCAAGATTTGTTTGCGAAGAGATGTACGGCTTGAATTCCTTGTGCCCTCCAAATCTTATTGTCATCCGGATGGTGGTAAAGCACCCTTAATTCCGCGAAGCGAAGTCACTCAACAGTAGGCCATTTGCACTAACTGGGTCACGTGACCCCAACTACTTCTTAACGAGATGTTTTGTCAAAATCAATTCCAGAAATACAAAGAACTAGTTGATATTAGTCGAAAACTCAAGTTTCAGCTTAAAATCTCTAAGTTTGAGCAAATGACAGCGAGTTGAATTTTCAATATTTTATTCAGAATGTATGGGATTTGGTCACGTGACCCAGTTAGTGCAAATCGCCTATTGGGGTACACGCTGAGCTAACACATCATTGACACATCATTTTTATTACTGTTTTTATTGTTTGTTACTCACTTATATTCACATATTCTAGACCATAACTTTTGTACAGACCTCTCCATCTGGCTGGCACGCCCCACACGGAAATCAGCAAATCCACTTTTGTAAACTTGTGATTTTGTTGTTTGTGGCTAGCGTGGGTAAATAAAACTTGATGTATGTATGTATGTATTTTAGCGGATCTGTTCCGCGGCTCCTTCCTTAGGCCCTGTCCACACTAACGCGTTTTCAAAAGTATTCGTTTTCAAACTTATACGCAGCGCAGCGTGTTAGATTCGCAGCGTGTTAGATAGTGGGGACGGGAGATTTAGCTCCAAACAAGCGATCAGCTTTTATTTGGTGTTGACGTGTGCAAGGACAGTCTCAAATTATTGGTACAGTTGGCGTTATCGTTTTCATTTTTATCCGGATTCGACCGTCCACACTTCAACGATCTGTATACGGATTCGTTTTTATTCACTTTCGAGAGAGTTTTCAAAGTTATACGGATTCGATGAAAACGATCAGCGTGTTAGTGTGGACGGTAGGCCTAAACGTATCAAAAAGTATACGGATTCAAACGAAACCGCGTTACTTTGGACGGTGTTTTAGTTGCCTTGGAAAAGTTTGGACATTAGAAGGTTGCTGAGAACAATGTTCTACTGGGAAAATTGTTCGCTGCGCTCATTCGTAAAATATTGTTCTTGCCACTCGAAAATAAAACTCATATCTTTGCGCCACCGTGTAATATCCTCTATATATGTTATTCTCTTTCCGCCATAATCGTCAGTTGCTACTTTTTAGGTATTGCAGAATCGTTTAAGTTTTGTCTTTTATTTTTTTCTTGGATCCGCCATTTTGGATGACGTTCTACGCCCATCAATCACCCTATCCCATAATATAGATACATTTTTTGGAATATCACATTGCCACTTATACATCTGAATTTCACTGGCCGTTAAAATTTGAAAAGAAAAATCGGCGAAAAATTCATTGTAGAGGTTTGTGTGACAGCTGTCAATCATGACGTCATTTCACCTCTTAAAATGCAAAATCTGCGTTGGCAACAAAAAAAATCGGATTCAGCGTAAAATTTCGCATAAGATGGCACTTGTTGCCAGCTTTTACTAAAAAATGCCTCATGAAGTACGATTTTCCGAAAGTTCGTCTAGTCTAATGACTCATGACGGAACCTTGCTCGTGGTCAGCTAAACATAGATAGTAAGTTTCTACAACAACAACAACACTTTATTTAGCACTCGTAAGAAAAAGATACAGGATTTATGAGTTTGTTTTTACAGGTTAATGGAGCACAAGGCACTTGGAAATAGTCAGGACTAATCGAGCCAAGTACCTCGGCCTAGGGTCTATAGGAAAAATTAATTGTAGAGTTGTAGGTAGATACATCAACAAGATACACGGGCAGCAGATACAGGACAAAAACACTAATACAAAACGAACAAGGGAAAGTGGCTTAAAGATTATCTAGATATATATAACTAGGAGGAATGGTGAAAACTTAGTTAGTATTATATGAATTGATGAAGGAGTCAATCAAAAGTTTCTGGTCGCCTGGAAAATCAGCCGCTCTTATACAAGGAATTTCTGCAGAAACCCATCCATGGAAAAAAGCTGAACTTCCCATGGTAGAAGAATGGGAAGTGTTTCCCATGGCTATCCATCTGAATTCCGAACACTTCCCATACATGTGCAAGGGAAAATTCTGCTTTTCCCATGGATGGGATTCTGCAGAATTTCCCTGTGTTATTCGTGCTTATGGTTATGTTTTCATCAACATTATTTGGTACTATTTTATCGACTAGTTTTTATTTTATCCATGCGCTAAATGTTTCGTTTAATAATATTTTTATCATTCACCTGTTTAGTATTACGTGGAGGTTAGAGACCCCGGGGTAAGCGGGCTACATAGGAGAGATCTGCGGAGCCAGTTTGAAACATTAGGAACCACTTGTTATTACGCTTGGAGGCCCAAAATTAATATTTATTCTATCCACCACTAATGGTTGAGAATTTGAAACGTGCCGGAAAGTTTTTGATCGGTAGTTGACTATTAAGTCTTTTAAGACTTTTAAGTTAAAACGTTTGAGAAAGGCAAAGGTGGACGAATAAATGTACATTATATTCGTATTTAAAATCGAGTTGAAGGCTTATCAATCATAGATTTAGAATTGACTAGAATGTGTTTTTCTTATGTCAAAGTTTGGTACTTTACCTTTGACGACAACTAATTCGGGGAATTCTAAATGCATTAGATCGGGAATTAGACCCCCTTCCCGTGGGATTTTCAGCCTCATTAGTATACATACATACATGCGTGGACTTTATTTAACCACGGTAAAAACACTCAGTACAGATAGTTACAATGACATATATACATAGTTACAAATATACAATGAGAGCATGAATAATCTCGAGAATATTCTCTGGTAAAATACCCCTGGAAAGTCAACAGTTTTACCCTTCCCCTTTGGAATTTCCAGGCGCCATAAGCCCCCCCCCCATCTCGTGGAATTTCTAGAGTCCTCAAGCCGCCAGGTGCGGTTTAAAAAAAATGCAATCAGCGAATGAATGTGGCTTCTAAAGGTTTTTGTCTATTAGCGTTACTTCCTTTCGGCCTTCGTAATGCCCCTAGAACATATCGCTCTGCTTAAAGCGCGAAATTAAAAAGAATTTATACGGCAAATATTGGACTCCATGTTAATGTGTCCGGAGACAAAACTGTTCTCGAAGACGCGTTTTCTAATACCTAAATCAATATAAGTTGCCATTCGAATTAGTCTTTGGATATTGGGCTATCGTAGTTCAAAAAGCACTGCAAATATTTTATTTTCCTCTTTCTTCGAATTTCATCTCGTTCTTAGTTTGAAAAATTGTTCCCCACATTGTGAATACCCGTGTTTCACTAGAAAATAATATTCTATAAACAGCACAAATTCTGCTGTGATGGGTCAAACTTAGTAGGAGATCAACACTCCTGGCGACTCGTGATCCGCAGATACTGCTGCTGCAAATAATACATCCTTGCTTTGAGGTATTTATTTATTTTGAGCTTTGCCTTTTTTTCCTCCATGAAACTCTCAGCATCACCCAAGCTAGAATATCAAAGGAGTTTGTAGGTAAAGAAGATTAGTATCCAACGAATCAGTGGATGTCCAATTCCGCGCGCTGTGATTGGCTGGCTACTGATCGAAACTTCGAATGTCCGTGGATATTCACCGTTTTGCGTCGTGCGCGAGCTTCGTGTCAATCGCAAACATTTCTAGGCACTAGACTATATATAATGTACTAATGATTGACAATAATTACATATATTTCCAACTGATTTGGTCAGGCACGTAGGGTGTTCGAAAGCGTGATATTGCGCGCAACAGAATTCAAAACTAAAACGGACCAATCACGAGAGGCGATCGCACTGGCTTTGCCTCGCTTGGTGCTTGAGATCATGGTGAATGGAGATCCGACTACTGCATACCTTTTTAGAATTTTAGAAGAATGGGAGCGAGTGACCAGTGGATAAGTGACCAGATAATCTTATCACAATATACACAACAGATCATAAAGTAAGCATTCTTTATTTATTTCTATAAATATTTAAGACATTTTCAAACAATTCGGCTATTTTTCAAACTTTTTCCAGTAGCCTGTGAGGCCTATACGTGAACATGCATAAGGGAAAGGCTGCTAAACCTTTCTTGATCCATAGTAGAACCAAATAGTTCTACGTATGCCCGAAAACGATCGCTCAGCTTGTTTGCTTTTTCAGGCGGAGATAACAAATTTTTTTTTGAGGGATGGGGGGGGGGGGGGGGGGGGGGGCTACGAGGTAGCTACGTCACTGACTCAGATAAAAGCTTTTCGTGTGGAGAGCAAGACTCACAATATTGAGAACTGCGAAATTCAAAACGTGAACTGAAACTGGAACTGAAACCGTTGGTAGACATCAAATAACCAATTATTCAGTAATCTACAAGGTGTCACCTTTGCCATTTATGCAAAAGGAATGTTATTAAACTTGTTGGGGCCCTATAATAGCACTTTTGCAGGAGACTGAAAATTCTCGACTTTATTTATATCCATTTTGAAGTCACTAGCAAATCCCGCGCGCTCGTTCGATTTTTTAATCACACGTATGATTTGTATAGGTAATTTGGGATTAATTCACAATTCCCCTTATAACATCTTGATACCACTACTACCAGAATCCTCTTCGAATTCGTTTTGTTATTCAAAAGTTTGAACTCCATTGGGAGCTGCATAATGGTGTTAATGAGTCAAACAAAAGGAACTACGAAAAGGATACTGCACGCAATTTGAGCTTTTCAAAAACTCACGAGTGTAATTAATCCCAAATTGAAAGAGAATAGTCGTATGATTACTCATTAATAATATAGATGCAAAATGTATTAGAGAAAGACAGGTTTTCAGCGGCCACAAATGCACCGAACGCGTGCCAACCAAACGAGCCAAGTTTACAAAACCTAACTTGACACAACAATTTCATTTTATACAAGAACCAGGTGGAATTCTGTTTAGTCAATCATCAACTTTATTTCAGATTCCAAGGTAAAATAACATAGGAGAGCCTGTGGTTGGTTTCGATCTTTCAGTTTGAATTGCTTTTGAATATTTTCGGTCATCCAAAACGGGCAAAATATTTTTCAGAAAGGTGAACACAGCTAGGTAAACTTCCACAGAAGCCCGGGGGGGGGGGGGGGTATCAGGCCTCTGGTACCTTTTAGGGGGTAAAATTCGAAAACTTGCATTTTTTTTTCTAGATAGGTACCTGTTAGAGGTCCGTTCTAGCAAATCAAGCAAATCACACTTGTTGGTAGCCTGAATTTCAGACGTATTTTCCCTCGTAAAAAATACGAGAGAAAATTACGAGGGAATATACGTCTTGTTGGTACCTTTTGGGGGTCAAAATCAACTAAGCGACGCCATTTTAGGTACCTTTTAGGGGTAAAATCGAAAGTTCCCAACGAGCACCCCCGCTCCTAAAATATGGGAGTCTCCCCCCCCCCCCCCTCCCCCCGGGCACAGAAGACATACCTGAAGTCTTCTCTTGTGTAAACTTTATTGTAACAGCTTTACAACCAAGATTTACAGGAATTTGACCCGGAATCTTTTCGTTTTAGTGCTTTCGTGTAGACTTGTGCTGTTCATTCATCGCTGGCTTTTCCCGTTAGATTCACAGTCAACGAAGATTTCCCTTCATTTCCTTCCATAATACAGAATGAAAACAAGTCCTGCTTAGGTCCATAAGGAATTCACATTTTGCTTTCCACAAGTTTCGGAAGATGAATTTCATGTAGAGTGCAATGTTGCGAAAAGTAGAAATCAAGTCAACTTTTTCTGCAACTCGCAACGCAACATTTTTGTTTCGTTGCCGCGGTATGTCAGACGCGCAATATGCACTGCTTTGCGAGTTGCAAGAAAACTTGCCTAAGGTTTCCTTGTGTGACCTGGCCTTTAGGGTCATTATAACACGTCTTTCTGAATATTTATGGCGCGCACTCACTCACTCACATAAGTCACTTAAATAATGCAGACACTGTTTTTTTAGGTGCTTAAAACACCGAGAACGAGATGAAAGTCAAAAAAGGGAAAATAAAATATTTGTAGTGCTTTTTGAACTATGATTGCCCAATTTCCAAAGATTAATTCGAATGGCAACCTATATTGAATTAGGTATTACAAAACGCGTCTTCGAGAACAGTTTTGTCTCCGGACACATTAACTTGAAGTCCAATATTTGCCGTATAAATTCTTTTAATTTCGCGCTTTCAGCAGAGCGGTATGTTCTAGGGGCATGATGAACGCCAAAAGGAAGTAACGCTAATAGACAAAAACCTTTAGAAGGCACTTTCAAGCAAGGCTACATTTACAGTTCATTCGCCAATTGCATTTTTAAACCGCACCTGGGGGTTTGAGGACTCTGGAAATTCCACTGGGGAGAGGGGGGTGTCTGGCGTCTGGAATTCCAAGGGTGAGGGGTAAAAATATTGACTTTCCAAGGAACATTTATCCCCAAATTGATTTTTCCAGGGGTATTTTGCCAGAAAAATGGAAATTCTCAGGGGAGGGGGATCCTTTATAATGAGACTGAAAATTCCAGGAGAGGGGGTCTGATTCACAAGTGGAAATTCCAGGGAAGCGGAGTCTTTTTAAAGGGACATGGTCACCGAAAACATCAAAATTATAATATCACCAATAATAAAAATAACAAGTCAAATTTGTAAAGAATGCTTTCAACTTGACGTGGTGAAAATTTGAGGTCATTTCGATGTAGGATTGCAAAGATATTCGCGGATTGTTATTACAGCTTACATGAGGAAATCCGACTCTTTTGAAATCGGTTTACCTCAATCTTTTTTCAAACATACTAAATTTGCCATCTTAATTCGCTCATATCTCAGCAATCCTCCATCGTAATCCCATGAAATTTTCCGTACTTCTTTCTTTAAACTGACTCTTTCAATTTCAGAGAATATTTTTGTATTTGGTGACAATAATTATTTTAGTGTTTTCTAGGTGACCATGTCCCTTTAAGGACGATTTAAGATAGCAATCAGCCATTAGAACAAGTCCAATCTTTTTTGACAATTGCTATAGGCATATTGCTTACACCTCTTTATTAGGATATTAGATTTTGTGGCTAGAATGTGCATATTATTATAATTTATACCATTGCTTGATGTATTTAGATCTCTCCGAATTGGTTGTCGTCAAAGATAAAGTGCCAAAGTTTAACACATTCTATTCAATTCTAAATCTATAAGTGATGAGCCTTCAACTCGATTTTAAATACGAATATAATGTACATTTATCTTATTTTATTTATACGCCTGATGTTTTAACCGTGTTTAAATAAAGATGATGATGGTGTTGACTTTCTTGATGTATTGAGATTTCCTCGAATTAGTTGTCGTCGAAGGTAAACATGCCACACTTTGACATAAATAAAACACGTTCTAGTTCTTATCTAGAGTAAATCTATGAGTGATAAGCTTTCAGCTCGAATTTAAATACGAATATAATGTACATTTATTTGTTCACCTTTGCCTTTCTCAAATGTAAGTCAACTATTGAGCGATCAAAAACTTTCCGGCACGTTTCAAATTCTTAAGCATTAGTGGCGGATAGAATAAATATTAATTTTGGGGTTGAGATGTTTCGAAATACAGAATCCGATTAATTTTCTCAGGGTACTCCATGTCTTGCATTGTCACGATTTCTTGAAAACTTCGATGAGCACAGAAAGATCAATTTCACTGAGAAGTGACTTTCTCAATATATAGAATAAATATATAAGTACTTCTTTTTAGCTCCGATATGTAAATCTGATAGATAATAACCAGTCTGAATCGAATGATCGTTATAAAAACGTCTGTTCCAAAATATAATGTACTTAACATACATTGAACTGCGTAGTGAAAAAAACGTGAAGCTACTCAAAGTTAAAATACTTATAAATCCACTAATGGTGATATATACAGAGACGTTCAGGAACTACTATGTTGTTCCTTCACCAATTCATGACCTTTGAATTTAATACACTAAACGTACCATGAAATGGCAATAGTCCGGCGGATTAGCGGAAAAATTGCGTTCTTTTGGCTAAAGGCACCAAAGTTTGCATGTTAATAGTTTTCGGTAGTTTATTCTTTTATTGAAGATAAGCTATGGAGCCAAGCTAAGTTTTATTCGTAGCGAAAAGTATAGAAGTTATAATGTGAACCATTGTTTTAACATTGGCAGTCTTGGAATCCCTTGTTAATATTCATGTGCTTTGCGGGAAAAAACTGTCATGCCAAAATTTCACAGACAAGCTCCATTTTACACATTCGGCGCATGAGGTACCATTTTTTTTTTAGAATTTGTTGGTTATTCTTGAAACATTTCATCAAATCTCAATCAGGCTATTGTTCTACAATATAAATGATAAACATTCCCAAATTCACAAATAGCTCTAAAGAGACGCTCAACCGAAGTCAGTCAGCTCAATCTATTGAGCTGCTATGGCTGTCTAGAGAACAACTCAGAAGCTCGCACAGCTGAGTTCTAAACCTCATTTGAATAACAAAGCATTCAAAAAGGCTGCTTGTTCACTCTAAAACTTCCCTAGCTTTCGCTACGAATGAATTCTAGCGTGGCTCCAGATGTAAAAATACTTTGAAAACTATCACCAGGCAAAATGTTGGGCCTGTACCCTAAAAAACGCAATTCCGATTTCCTCGAAAATGTGCTCTAATCCGCCGGACTATAATTCATTGACTTCATTGGTGCCAGATGGGGGTTCACATAACGAAACGTGACAAAAAAGCGGTTCCGTTAACCCGGACAGGGGGATAACAATGACACATCGGGGCGAGGACGTTCTGATTCAATGTGCTGGCGTCATTTAGCGATAACCATCTCGTGTTTACTGGAAAAAAAAAAGGAATCATTTCTGTCCAACAAGGTCATTTGATATATTAGCAAAGAGAAATGTTATTTGACGTCAGCCTAACATTCCACGGATGATTCAATCATGACTTCAAAAGGAATGTTAAACATTCGTTTCGTTTTGAAACTGGTATGGATATTCTGGAGAACCATTTTGTCATTTATTTTCTACATTTCGTTTGTTCACTGAATAATGTATTTTGGACTTCCACAAACAGAGAAGAAAAATTCCGCTTCTGTGAATATGTACGACGGTCGAGCATTTGCAGGCTGTTAAAAGCAATGAAGGATTCAGCTAAAGAGTTTAATCATGGGTCCCCCAGTCAGGTGTAAGCAGGAAAAAATGTTATTTGACGTCAGCGCTAACATTCCACGAATAATTCTATTATGACTTCAAAATGTCTGTTCTTAACATTTGACACGAATAGTTTTGGACCTGAAACTGGTATGGATATTAGGAAGACCAGGTTGTCATTTATATTCTACCTTTCGTTTTATTCACTGAATAATGTATTTTGGACTTCACTTGAACAGAGAAGAAAAAAATTCCGGTCGAGTATTCGCAGGCTGTTAAAAGCAATGAAGGATTATAACTAAAGAGTTCATCATGGATATAAATTTCAGAAACGGAAAGTGTCGTTAAAATCAAGAACTTCACTAGGCGTTAATCCGACTTAATTGAATACAAGGTCTGTATTGCAACCAGCGCAGCTCAACAAAGAGAACTGTTCATTTCGAAAACTTGAAGGCATCCTGCAGTTTAGAACAAAGCCTTGTCAGGAGACACGACACTATGCGTTATGGGCTGACCACACGTGCAAACAAAAAGGGGATCACGTTATTGGCTGTTGATAATTATATGTTCCCAGAAGTGCGAAAGGAACCATGCCTTATTTTCCGGTAATGGTTCCAAAGAAAATTCAACATAATTGGGAAGTGATCTGTGAACAGGTGGTCGCATAACGCATCTCTTTTTTCCTTTTTTTTTCTTATTTGCATTGAGTTACCCTAGCGGATCGACATGGTTAACCGAAGCTAAATATGACTAACCGGACCAAATTGACGACAAAGGCTAAGGCTGATCACGTTCGTTGCCAACAAAATGCATTTTTATGGATTATTTTTTCTTATAATGTTCAATGGCAATGTTCCAGTAATCTAACTAGGGATTTTAAAAAGCCTTAATGTTTATTTAAATTTTTCTCAACATTTGTTGAAAGACTATATGGCATATTGCCGCAATCGTTTGACACTCCCTTGCGTTAGAAATCACGTTTTCTGCGTTTTCAGCCAAGTAATCGAGGGAATCACATGCATGCTGTTGTTAACTTTGAGGAAAATGTATTAAAACTTAGATAATTGTAATTAGAAAGAGCAAAGATGATACTTTCATAATTACCACGGCATAAACATTTTAATGAGATGGTTACACGAAATAAAATATTATTAGCATTTGTCCAGGTGGAATTGGAAAAAGCGCAGAGGATATTTAAAGATGTTTTATTTTGATAACAGAAGGTCATGGTTTTTATTATTCAACGTTTTACCGCTTGCAGGAATGGGATAAAATCCAGGATATATGTGGACATTAGAGAGTAATGTTCTTATCAAAATTGTTCAAAGTTTACAGAAAGGGAGCTTCATTTTACCAAGTTTATCTCGAAACTCCAATTAAAGCAGTGCTAGGTATAATTTCCCATTTGAACTCCCGAAATTGAAATTCGTGATGCGTGTCAGATGAACGTCAATCCAAACGAGCCGAATGACCATGTATATTTTAGGTCATGTAATCGCATTTGTGACACTTCCGAGACGCGTTGTTGGCACGGTTAAAATCCGATAAAGCAGGAAATAAAAATTAGGGAATGAAAGAACATTTCACCGTTGTAAGCGACTAGTTTCTCCAAGAAGCAATTGGAATAAACTTTGCAGCACTTGAAGTAAACAGCACCTTAGCATCGAAAACAGATGTCCATTATCGAACAAAATGAAATTGCGAGAGAACACACAGCAATTTTTCCTCATAATAATCAGGAATCTTCGTAGTACATTTTCTCCGATAAAATGATTTAATTTCTACATTCCAAGCAGGTGAATAAACTACTAGTCTGCGTAGAATTGTGTCACAGTGTTTTCCCTTTCGCTCCATATTTCTGCCCTTAAACAATGATTCGACGAAACACACGACCAATCAGAAATCGCCTATGAATCGGTCAATCACTTGACGTTAGTTTCCTAGCAACCGATGAGGATATAAATGGGTTGTAAAGCAGCTTTCGTGAAAATGACATCAACCGCTCATGAGGATTTGTTCACAGGTTCTTATTAGTTTCCCGGGTGCTGGGAGAAGTTTGCGGCAAAAATTTATCTTGCCTCTCGCCGACGCAATCAAATTAGGTACAAACCCCCACCGAATTGAAACTGGTTGTTTGTGGATAAAAGTGGAAGATCAAAGGGATACCCTGAAATATCTCATCTTTAAATGAATTTCGAAAGCTTCGTATTTCAAGTTAGCCGTCCCAAGTTAGTTCCAGTGATATCATGGAAGGCACTCCAGGTCTCCCTCCTCCACCTCCAGATCCGCTTTCTAATACAACCGATGGAAGTTCCCTTCCTATAGGTCAGTGTGAATTGTACTCATATGCCATAATCCAGAACCTCGCCGTTTGCGGGTACAATGAGACAGAACTTGAAAAATATGGCGTGAATACTAGTTTCGCCGCTACGCTGAATTTTACCTCCTGCTCTACGTACTGGAGAAATGTCGTGGATAAGTTCAACTGCTCTGGCGATACGACATCGTCAACCCAAGCACCTGTCGTCCCTGCCGGGTTTGATAACTCGCCTATGATTGCGTATTTTGCTATTGTAATGGTGCTTGGTCTAGTTATGAACGTTTGTGTGATTGGCACAATAACTCAAGTGCGGAGACTTCGTACAGTCACTAACATGTTCCTGATAAGTCTAGCCATTGCCGATTTAATGATGGCTGCTGTTGTTATACCGTTACAAATTCACGAATTCGTCAAACCACAAGTAGTTAGTGACTACCTAGATGCGTTTTTTCCGGTTCTGGGCGTCGCATCTCTTCTCAACCTTTGCGCTGTAACTCTTGATCGCTATTTTACTATCACAAACCCTCTGACTTATGAAGCCAAGATCTCAACCCGTCGGGTCTCTATCATAATCGCCACCATTTGGATCATCTCTATAGTCCAAGAGTTACTGCACTTGACCATTAACCGCAAAACCACAGACAATAAAGCTTCACAGGAGGAAATTATCTTCCAGACCGTGCGGTTCGCGGTAGCGTTTAGCGCGCCGTTTATTTGCGTCCTTTTCGTGAATGCCAAGATTTATCTTATAGCTCGCAGGCACTCAAAGCAAATAGAGGCAGGAATCCCTAATAGTGAAGGCCGCTCTACAAGGAGTTTCTCTAAAAAGCTAAAAACTGCCCGAGTTATCGGACTTCTTGTCGGGACATTCATGTTTACATGGCTACCGTATTTTTTGATGACTATATATGAGTTTTACCACCCCGGGGATGGTACCAGTACTTCGATAAGCGCGCAAGAGATAGGGAACACTGTTTGCACGGCGCTTGCGTCAAGTACGGCCTTGTTCAATCCTCTTCTATATGGGCTGACGCGGAAGGAAGTTCGGACGGCAATGTGGCGATGTCTAAAGTGTCAAAACGCAAACCAAATGGACGTCGAAGCGTCTGCTAGTGCTGTAACGTCAAATCGAGATAACGACAAAAGCACGCGGACATAAGCAATGCTTTTCGATATATTAGGATTCCACCCGCAATCGACCTAAGGCGTACTCAAGGAAAAAACTTACTAAAATATTACTTACGACAACTAACAAAATATCACTTAAGACTTCTGTTTAAGAAAGGCGGCAAAGTATTCGGAATTGTTTAGGCGCGGGAAAAAGAACTCCAAAACCACGTGGGAACTGATGTCGTACTGTCTTCTAGATTAGAGGAATATACTCAAACTCATACTCCTTTATTATTTCTTATTGAAATTTATTGCTTTTTGTGCAAGAAAAAGTATTATTATAGAGACTTTCCGGGAAAAGGCCGGGCACACTATGAATGATAGGGTTGTAAAAAGGGGATGTAGTCAAGTTCGGGAAACAAACTGTCTCGGAATTATTATCTTTCTCATACTAGCCCGTCAAGTCTTTTTAAATAACCCGGAAGGCGGGATTATATTAAATACTTTATTTGCTCTTTCCCCTGAAGGCTGGTCCTTCTGCTTTTGTTGTTCTGCTCACACTATAAGCGAAGAAACAAATGTATGTTGATAATATAAAAATTGGAACATAATATTACTTTTATGGGAAAGAAACTTGTTGATATTGTACATAGAAATTGCCGAAAAGGAAATGAAATTAAAGATATCCCCGCGGGGGCTGGTTGCAAAAATGTTTCTTCCTATTTTTTTCGCTATTGTTATTTCAGCAGTTGCAGACTGATTTTGCATTTCAAATGGTCTCCCATTTAAGCAAATATGCTTAATCAAGACTGAAAATAAACAACTTTTCTTCAGGAAAAATCCTCAGTTTCTCTTCCTGTTCCAGAAGTGCATACTGGACAACTTCGGTATATTTGTGTAATAATGTTGTTTAAATTGATATTTTAAAGCTGTTAGCTTTAATTGCCGCTGGAGTTTATGTTCAAATTAGTGTTTTTAGCGTTGTCTTAACAACATTTCCTCGGAGTACGAATCTATCATGTGAAAGCTAGGCCTTACATGAAACTTTCAAAACAAACGATTATTGTAAATGTAAGGACTATTTGCTTGTGCTACATTTTGTTTTCCCCCTTGGCAAACAAGCCGAAGATCCTTTAACTATTTCCCTTAGTTTCCCAGAAATACTGGAATAAAACGAGACGGCTGTTTACAAATTACAAAGGAACCCAACGGACAATAGGACGTTTTTAGTTTTGGTATAGGACTGTTTTTTTCTTTCCGAGTGCTTTTGTATTTTCAATTTTAATTGCAAGGATGAAAGCTGGAAAATTATCCATTTTGTAAAACTCTCCGAATACTAGTCGGCTTTGCAGAGAGTTATTTGTTCATTATCTAGTCGCGTTATAAAAAATGAAACAAATAATTCTTCACTGACAAGAAATCTTTGCAATTTGAAATATTTTGTGTTGGGGCAATTT
Source organism: Scolanthus callimorphus (assembly GCA_033964015.1). Taxonomy (NCBI): domain Eukaryota; kingdom Metazoa; phylum Cnidaria; class Anthozoa; order Actiniaria; family Edwardsiidae; genus Scolanthus; species Scolanthus callimorphus. The sequence goes on along the minus strand of CM066916.1, from coordinate 25,521,302 downwards.
TCTATCAATACTGTTAACAAATTTTATTGGATCACGTTTTTGCTGGTGTTTTTAATTTTCTTGTGACACGTTACAATTTGTTATTGCTTTGTACTTGACCTACTTGGTTTTGGGGTTTTCCTTTAGTTTGTGTAATGAAAATAGTTATTGAACTGTGAAAATGAAAATAAGTGAAAATTAGTGTCTTCTACCGAATACGATTCTGATTCAAAATTACAAGATATCGTACATATTATCAACCCGTATAGACAAATTTTCACTACTTACAATTCTGGTGTTGTTTACGATATATTTGTACGATTTCTTTGCTTTTTATTGTCATGTCACTGGATTTACAGAGCTATATTTTATGCAGCTTCGTATAAGTAGCTGACGAGATGAAAAATGACAACCTTGAGATGAATTTTAAGAAATAAATTATTTTACCCACATTGGCCGTGGAGCTTATTATAAAGGTGTTCCGCTTTGTTCTGTTTCTAGCACTCCAGTTCGTTTTAATACACATAATTTTCCATCTTTCTAAAGTTTGATTCAGTATCTTGGTTTGTAGCAAATGAGTTTCGATATTTTTAGGAAGAAAATGAAATTCGATCCGACAATTAACAAAGTTATGTATTCTGCTACAAACAATAGGTTGAATTGCTACCAGTTTTTGTGGCAAAATACTTGTTTGTCTTTCTAGTATTCTATCAAATGTTGGGATATGCTAACAGGGGGTCGGTAGCGTTTGGCTAATTATGCGCACAGAGTTGTCCATCGGGAAGAATCCCATTGTGTTTGACGTCTCTCTTTTGTGCGCGCTAATCAGATGCAAAATCAAGAAAAATCATGTCATGCTCCGCCGAGTTTTGAACGAACTATAAAATGTGCGAGAATTCTTTTGTTCATGTGCTCTCGTGGATAACTCGGCTGAGCGCGATTATTTAAATCACTTTGTTGAGTTGGTTTAGAGAGTTTTACGGCGGGTTAAATTTAAAGTATAAAATGCGACCACTTTAAAGAGTTGTTTATCCCTGAGACTTGGCATATGTGTTCTTATAAAGTGGTTCAGTATGCTGGACCCTGTCGAATTGTTGTAGATAGTTTTGTTTACATAATATTTTCTCGAACTTCTAGACAAACTTGAAATGCCATATAAAATCACATGAAAATGGCCTGTGAATATCTTCAAAATGCGACCAATTCTGAAGCGCGGATATTCTATTTCTTTAGAGGTTTGCCTTGTGTGTTCCTTAAACTAGCTACCTAGATATGTCGAATTCTTACAAAGGCTCCTCATTTCTCGAAAAATTGTTAAACGTAGAGGCTAGTTTGCGTGATTTGGCCGATTCTTTTCTAATATGGTCTGTATAATGAATCAGATTTAAATTTTACCGCCGCGTAATGAGATGCAAGTTAAGCTCAATGACGCGCTATTCTTCCCGATGCTATAAGTTGTGCCAACAATAATGGTCAAAGGCAGTGAATTTTTATTTTTATTCTTACAAAGGCTAGACTAAATTGGTTGCAGCTTACTTAAAACAGTGGACATGGCCTCCTTTGGGTTGCTTGACTTGTCCATACTTACTTATACTTATAGACAACTTACATGACACGAATGAAAAAATGAAATTCGAGCCTCCTTTTGACTAAGGTTATAGCCCCCAATAATGGCCTGTACTCTAGGGCTAACAAAGGAAACACAAATAAATGATTTAGTTTCCAAATAAACTCCTTCTTTTGCTTGATCAAAGGTACCGAATGTCTGAGGCGCAAGTCATCTTAGCGGCTTCGCAATCTCATTTCGTCTACTTCGTCTCCTAGCTTGAAATATTCAAGTTAGTTCTTTAATTCAGAAAGGACTACCAGGGGATTAGGCACTCTGCTTTCATACTCATAGAAAAAGGTATGAGCTAAATTGAGTGGACGAGTCCAAATATTTTAGAAAACAAAAAGAGTAGACAAGAAATACTAAAAGTTACCATAGTAACCAGCCAACTTGATATGTATGAAATTATGACTATATAGTTTCCTATTTGAATGAAGATTATACCTTAATTCTATGATGGTTTCTAATCTTTCCACATCAGATTTGCAAGTAATTATCGTTCGATTTGAAGGAAATGCGGACGGGCAATTCCCTTTTATCGTTTTTCGCTGTTTCGCTGATTAATAACATACTCTATCATGCAAGAAAGCAAACACACTTTAGCAGCTGAAGCGGAAACATTTTTAACATTCGGCATGAGATCAGATAGTAACCAGCAGCAACAACGTATTAATATGCGTAATACTAAGATGCTAGAAACTGGATCCTTGTTCTTTTCAGTTCAAACATGACATACACTATTGCTATGGTAACGCTATAGTGACGACACTAATCGTAAATGCGCTGGTTTAACGTGACAAAGTTTAATAAGTTTAAAAGAACAATACTTTCCTTAATGACAAAAAAACAACAATGTATTTGTAGTATTAGCAATAGCAATATTATATTTTTAGTATATACTAAATCAGTGAATGGTCATTTTCGCGCGCTCTGATTGGTTTCTGAAATAGTAAGATATCAAACACTATTCACCTCCCCTTCGGGGGATAGTTGTTATAGCTGATGTTACTGTTGTTATTATTGTAATTATTTCTGTTAGTTATATTATTGCTCATTGTAAGCGAATTATTGGATGAGGCTTTTCTGATGTAAGGAATAATCAATGTTACTTAATTACTTTATTCTATTAGCCAGATCAGATTCAAGATAGTGAGTACAAATTATAATAATTATTGTTAATCGTTGTCTTATCCATGAAAGATGCAGTCAGAAATTTATGCTTAAATGCAAAGTCTATTGTTATTGCAATTGTTGTTATTGTTACTGTTATTTTTTTGTATGTGTTTTCTTTTTTTTACCACTATGATGACCTGTCAACTTTCAAAATTTTAGCCCCGAGTGGTCTAAGATTAATGGTACTTCTCAGTTTTTTGTAAATATTTGTGAACTTGTTTAAAGTGTGTTAAAAGAAAGTAGGCAGTAAGACGTCATCTGGGACAGACCCATTTGCGGGTGAGGGTTTCGTTTTTCTGGGCAAGCATGGCTGCTTGGAGACCATTTCAGACGCTTCTTTATTCAGTACATTTTGAGTTAGAAAAATACATTATTTCAATTGGGGTGTCTTGTATTAATTCAAATGCCATTGTATTAATAAACAAAATAAAAAGACCTCTTAGCAACAGCGAGATAGAGCATTTTCTTTGGAGTGAACTTTGCTCTGAAATAAAAGAAGACTCGTTTGACATCAGATGGCGCATGTTTGAAATTGAATATGTCTTACTCCCTTTTATTTCTGCTCAAACCCCTGCAAGCTGTATAAACCGGGAAAATTGCCTTTTAAAAAATGGTCGACAGATAGTCACTTCAAGGTTTCAATTAACACAAACGTGTTGTTAAATACGAAAAGGACATATTGACTTATTGCCTTATGCCACAAAAGAACCCTGTACTGCATAAAATAGACTTGGAAACTGGGGAGATCATTATAATACTCTCCGGACCTTATGTCGGGGCCTTCTGTTATTTTTGCATATTTTCCTGACAGAAATATTCATAATTATTTGGTGCCACAATAGATGTTTCCCTCGAATCCTGATTGGCTCGTGGAGAAATATCACAGGCTGGCATCAACACAGCAAACGCGACAGAAAAAAGACGCGAACAAAGACGTGATCCATTTGAAAATCGCGTAACGATTGGAAAAAATTCTTCGAACAAAATAATTTATATCATAGTGTAGACTTCTGTATAACTGTTTTTGATATCTGATCTAAAAAAAAACATTTCTTATAACAGCAAACATCTCAAATGAATCCTGAAATTTGTCCAAATCCATACAATTTACATAGATTGACAGCACCATGAAATGAACATCAACAGCCAACACCATTCCTTCACAACTTTGAAAAGATATTCCTCAGGTTTCCTTGAGAATTTCCTCTCGGTGTTATATATTGCCAATAGTACGTTACACAGTTCCTCGCTTTATTGTGATTCAAATTGGAACTCTTGCCTGAAGTCGAGTCTACCGTTGATCAAACAATACATTGGTCAACGGTAGACTCGACTTCAAGCTAGAATTCCAATTTGAATCACAATAGAGCGAGGAACTGTGAAAAGGTCTAATCAAGACCGTTAAAAATGCTACAAACAAGAAAAAATGGTTTTGTAATACTCTTTCCTCTTTGTGTCAAAATTACTCGCTTTCTTGGCGGATTTCCTCTTAATATATCAAACACGAGACAGCGTGTTTCATCAGGATTTCCAAACACCAAGAAGCGGGTTGAAATAACCTTCGAGGTGTTTGTAAATCCTAATGAAAAACACTGTCGGTGTTTGATAGCTTCTCAAACGAATCATTCAATATCGAGAAGGAATAAAATGTCAAAAATCTATAAAGATTGCGTATCCAAATCTCGTTCACGCTTATGATATTTTTAATCTTGAAGAATGATTTATGAGTTTGAGAATAAAATACGCATTCTTGCTATTTAAGATGGCACCCACGACAAACTCTTTTAAATAGACACTTGACTTTTTAATACAACAAATTTGAGAGTACAACTTTTTTTGTTACACAAACGAGCCTAAGACAACGCCATATGCACTGCCCGAACGGAACTCTGGGTGTAGCTCAGGACTGCTCCTAGGTCTGGGCTGCAAAGGGCTGGTGATGAATCTCTCCAGTTCCCTCACTACAGAGTCCACGTGCCAGCGTTTCCTCCGAATCCTTGACTCGAGCATGCGCAATTTCTCGGCGTTCTGCCGAATCTCGGATTTCTGATATTCGTATAATTTCGAGCTAAGCTCTATTGAAGTTCGCAGTCGTTCTTCGTCTTCTTTCAAATTATCCTGATTATCTACGCTTTCTTCGACCTTTTGGCTTTCCAAAACCTCTTCATTTAGTTTTTTAAGTTGAGATAGCAATGCGACGAGTTTATTCTGCTCGTGAATTCTACTCTCTGTAAGATGTAAATCCCTGTAAACTCTATGAATGCTTTCTTTCAATTCACTGTGTCTGTTTTTTTCTAGTTGGAATTTCTCTTCCGGTGGCAGTTGGATGTGAGTTCTGTCACTCGACTCGCACCGAGACGAAACACTGTTTGTATCGGAGATATCACTGAGCATGCCAATAGTTACAGAACCCGCTGAGCCTACGTTGGAAAGTACACTTAATTTATCAAAATGTGCTTCATCTTTCTCGTTTTCACTATGAATTACCTCATCAGCGACGTCACTACTTATGACAAAATACTCTGCTTTGTCATGACTACCGTCGTCTAGCTTGTAATTGGATGGTAGTCTTGTCACCTTGCTTGCTACAACCTCATGTGACGTCACCATCACCTTTGTGATGTCATTTCCGGTGATGATGTCACTTCCGGAAGGACTTCTCACATCGATAGAGCCATCCGAGTGCATTTCACTGATTCCCGTGTCGTGATCCGTTTCACTACACTTATCGGATGGCTCCTTTCTCTCATTAATGTCGTCCGTTTGATCCACCTTAGCATCCAGAGTAACCTGGAGATCACCCTCGCGCAATTGGCACCATTTTGAATAGCGAGCAATGGACGAATCTTTACTTTTAATACACTTATCAAACGCCAGAAGACATTTCCTTTGGCTTGCAGCGAGTTTGAGTAATTTACCCCGTGTTTCCTTCTCGCACCCTGCACTGACGTGAAAACTTTTCTCAAATTCTTTCATTTCTCCGCGCAGTTGCGGCAAGCGCCTTGTAATCACTTTGCTTACAATTCTCTCGACATCTTTTTCTTTGAGGCTGTCAGCCCTCGTTTTAGGACACGATCTCTCTATCATTCCGTACGTCTTGCTGTTGTAATCAGTTTCACTAGAATCTGTGGCGTAGCATATTTTCCGAGTATATGTTAAATCTCTTTCAGATAATTCATTCTTTCGCTTCCTATGTTTCTTCCTTTCATGTCTTTCCCTTTCCTTCCTATGCTTCGTTTCCCGTTCCCGAGATGACATCTTTTCGCAGGACGATTTTTGATGCCTGTGGATATAGTTTCCACGTGGGTCCGTCGTTTCGATACCACGCATGCGCTCCATCTGTGCAGTATCCGTTCTTCTCTCCTTATGTCTCTTTCGCTCTTTGTTTTCTGAGTTTCTTGATTTTCCAGGTTTTTTATCACGACTATGTTCACTTTGCAATTTTCCTCCCCCTTCCTTCGTCGATTTCTCGTCAAGAGCACAACTTTTAGACAACGATCTGCGTACTCTGTTTTTCCATTTATAAACATCACTAGAGCTTGACGAGCTCAGTTGCCGATGTTCTTTCACATTTTGAGACATCTTGCAAAGATCCATAAAGGTGTTGTATTCCGGCGCTTCATCAAACGACAAAGGCCATGAACGTCGATCCCGTCTTCTAAGTCCTTTCGCGTTCCTTTCTTGACTTTCCAATCTAAGTTCCCTATTTTTCCGCGAACTTTCTGACAAATTTGATTCTGATCTCCGCAATTTCCGGCGTTCCCTTTTCCGTTCTTGTTTTTCTGTAAAACTAGTGTCAGAGCTGACTGTAGGCGACTGTAATTCAGCATTTCGTCCTTGTGTATCCGCTAGTGTTGTGTCGGAGTCGACCAGGCTTAGCATTGAATGTACGCGCGCTAATGAGCAGAGGATGTCTTTGCTGTTCGTGCGGCCGCTGAGTCCCGATATGGCGTATTTGCGTCCTTGGACGCTCACCTTAAGATGTGGCATGCTCTTCGTCAGAGGCTCATAAAAGATCCTGGAATGAAAAGGAGAAACCTGTTAGTGGCTCTGATAGTCTGATAGAGTAACGTTCTTGAAATGCACCTGTTTCAGAAAAGGATGCACCGTCAACGCTGTCTTTTGTAGCCAGTCGTGTGTCATACTTACTAAGAACTCGTTAACTCGTGTTAACCAAGTACAAAGTATTTACGATCGATGTATTGCAGAATCATTTGGCATACGCAGTGTGATAAGTATGGCTATTGCCTGGGACAAATCCTTTAATATTAAAATTATGAACATACGACCTAAACAACAAGAAAGAGCATGTTGAAGAAGAAGATTTGTATGGTTTGCCGGACGCTTCGTCCGGATTCTCATACAATTCCTGTTAAATTTTGGAGTTTTTGAATGTCTGTATCTCGCTCAGTATTCACCCAATTAGAAAGCATCAAATTTTGGCATTCTGTACAGGTCAACATGCTCTTTCTTCTTTGTGGGTCGTATCGTAATAATTGTAATATAAAGGAATTCGCCCAGACACTCACGATATGAAACCCGGATTGGTACCAACGGCGTAGCCAGGAATTTCTGAAGGGGGGGGGGGGGGGGGGGGGGGGGGATAGTGAAAACATGGGACGAGGGGGGGGGGGGAAATAGTGAAAACATGGGACGAGCGCAAATTTTTTCCAGCAAATACAGTAAATGTATGGGAAAATTTCCGAGAAAGGGGGGGGGGGGGGTCCCTGGACCCCCCTGGCTACGCCCCTGGGTATACGTATTTGCTTCCATGACGCATTGCGCGCTACAACAGAGAGTTGTGGAGGTGCAACCTTTTCTGAAACAGGTGTATACGGTCTAGATTGTAGATTTCGAATTTTCCGCTAAACTAACACTCGTTTTCAGTCACACGTGCACCCTGCGCTTTTCGATTCCGAGTCGCGACTGGTGTTTCGTGGACGTCAATCAAAACTTTCGACCTAGCCACGGGTCTACGGCTAGCAAAATATGGCCGACCGCGCATTTTTAGGTTTAATAATGCTCGTTGGTCACATTTTGCTAGCTGTAGGCCCGTGGCTAGGTCGAAAGTCTTGACGTCCATCAAACACCAGTCGCGACTCGGAAACGAAAAGCGCAGGGTGCACGTGTGACTGAAAACGAGTGTAATAGTTCTCACGGTTACAAATTATGCCTCCTCTCTCAAAAGTAAGATGACTGAAATAAGCTCCGCCATCGCACTGCGCGGGTGAATCCCATATTCTCACTCTCAAAGTACTAATTTCCCGCTTAACATTCACAATCTAAAAATAGACTCTTCTTGGAGGCTCTGTTGATGTGCTCCTGTTATCAGGTTATAGCAACTTCGCGCGCACATAACAAATATGGAAACTCTTGATAATCCACTCTGTTATAGTAGGCTCTATAGTAGGGCTCTATTTCATATTGACACCATTACGAAAACTGCATACCAAATGGAACGGGTGCAAATTTTAATTCCAAGCTACATGATGATCGATATAATGCAAGAACCCTTTATCACTTCAACATAAAAAAAATAGAAATATATGAAATGTTGTCGTTTTCTAGCCAGATGGGGCGATTTACTTTTAGGTTGCCATTTCTATGTATTAGCCATTATTGTTGGTGAGCGCACCCGAGCGTCCAGATGCGATGCGATCATCTTTTTTTACGAGAATGACATTTAACCCTGAGAATTTTCTAACTAACATATGGTTAGTAAGACCAGAACGTCTATCCATTTGCAGTCATTAGAGCAAAGCCAACACATTTTTTTTTTCAACTCTTTAAAAAAAGACTTGAGTTTTGGTCCAGCCGGACCTAAAACTGCCAAACCAGAGAAATATTCTGAAGTTTGTCAACCGTAAAAAAAAAACCTGTTGGCCTAGGATTTCCCGAAATTTTTGCAGTCTTCGACAGCAATTTCTAGGCAATATTTGGTGAAATATGAATAACACTGTGTAACACCATAAACATAAACAATTTGTGCTGTTATTACCGTGAGTTTTGATAGGATAGGCCGGAAAAAATACGCCCGGATCGCCGATTTGAACTCATAAAACCTAAGAGGCGTCACTCGTACCTGTCGAATTATAGGGAGAGTCCCCCGCCGATAACCTTTACGAACGCGCGCAAAAGCAAGTGAGAGTAAATCATTGTTTTTGACACGAGGAAAACAAAAATAGATATTTCTAGCTCACCGTGTGATGCTCATATTTATATCATATCTACCAACTATGGTTATATGGGCGGAGGCATACAGCGACCATGCCTTCCTAAAGTGCGTTGAAACGGTTTGTTTTGCTGTTTACAAGTGCTTCTGTTTTGTAAATATGAGTCTGAGAAGTTGCTGGCAAATTTGCATCTGTTTCTTTTTTGCCAGAGGCGTCTTGAGGGATATTTTTCCAGGAGAAACTGAGCTCCAATGTTTCCTAGCCAGCAATAAGGGATGGATAACGTTTTTGTCAGTTAGGAGAAAAAGACCCGAACTTATTTTGCATTATAATATTTAAAAAAATCGTTTGTCAATATCTATACGTGCGCAGTTTAGTGAAGTTATGAATACGTCTAGTCACTGCATGGCATTCGGTATTAACCTTTTCTTGTACATGTTACTCATTGCTGTGTTAACCACTCCCATTAGCGCAGTTGGTTGCACGCCGATCTAATGGGCGGGAAGTCACACGGACCAACACTGAAGGAACTACAAGTGTGGCCTTTACCTTAATACTTGATCTTCGCGTCAAAATAATTCCAAATGTAAATCTCTATTTATAGTGGGAGTACCCTGAGATAACTAAGAGTTAGATACCGTATTTACTCGAATAAGCGACGCTCTACCGAATAAGCGCCGCCCTCGGCGCCGCATCTATGTCGATTCGAACAGAAATGTGACGAGTATGGGATTTCGTCTCGGATAAACTTTTCAATGACGCCCTCATAGATGACGATCATTAAAATTATTTGAGGTTTACTGTTCACTTTCACATGGGGTAGGCTGAGACGGTATAATCTTGTTATCCGGGACGAGCGGAGGTCCTGAAGGTCTTTATAACTTGCAGATGTTAACAAAGGCAGAATCTTCTAGTGTGTTCCTCAGACCTTCCGGAAATAGGAAATAGACCAACTGGACTATTTAAATGGGCTTCAGTTGGGAAATGTTGTTTATCCATAGGGGCGCAAAATCGCCAGTACGTGGGGTCTACTATACAACCTTTCTTGGACTGCATTTCAAATTCTCCTCATTGCAAATTTCATTTTAGACATATCAAAGCATTTGTAAACCCAACTCAAGTCAAGATCTTTCAATAGTATAGTTTGATTCTTCTGATTCGATTCTGATGTTCTGCTCATTCCTTTCAGGTATTTATCGCCATTCACGATATAAAATGCAAACGAATCCCGCGCTTCAACCGACACAACACACCGCGAAGGAATACAAAAAATGTACTTCGCATTGTGAAGAATAATTGGTTTTCAATAGCTATTGTACTGTACCTATAATATTCTATTTTACGAAATATTTATAAACAATGGAAAAGTGGATTCTTCTACCCACCTCGTGTTTTATCGTGTTTTTGTTGTTAAAATAATTACCTTACAGAATCCTCAACTAGAAAATCCTTGTAAAACTAAACCTAGAGCCGCATATGTCAAACCAACTGTGCTGCTAACCTTTTGTTTGGGCATCTAATTCCCTGCATATGTTCAAAGATATTGAATTTTACTTATTCATTTTCCAGCTGTCGCACTGTCGTTCGCAGTGAGCTTCGCACTATGAGACCAGCGAAGTCGTTTGTTACCTACGTTTGCCCGCGCGAAAAACGTACCTAAAGTAAGGTTGCAACACAGAGATAGAGAGACAAACGTACAGGGAAATTAGCAGGACATCTTACATGTAATTTAGTTTCAATTTATTTGACATAGATTTAGATAACACGAGAATTAGCCTGTCTTGTAAACAGCAGAGCAAATAATGAGGCAGAGCTCTAACGGTTTTAGTGGTCTAAGACAGTTTCTCTTATCGGACCTAAATCAAGGGGTTTGAATTGTACAATTAAAAGCATATTAGTACCCCCAACCGAATAATTTATGACTTAAGGATAGGTTTGTGGCTTTGAGTGCGAATTACTTTAAATTCCCGGTTCAATTTCTGATAAGCTGATAGTTCATATATGTTTTAGCAGTACTTGCAATCAGGTTTGTTTTTCGGAAAGGAACTTTGTAGTACTTCCCCAAACTAACAGATCAATACAATTTTATAAAGAACCAAAAATATATATAAACACCATTGAAACTTACCTCGGTTCTCATGCTATTCGGATGGGGCAAGAACTTATAAAATACAGAGAAACTCTAGGCCTCTCTGTTACTAAGCTTTGTAAAAATCTTTCAGTTTTTTTTTTAGTATCACCGTATAATTAAATAAGATATAGGTATCTCTCCTGGATCGCATGGCTGTTGAGATTACAATATACAAAACATTTTATTGTTATACTAACTATTACCTGCTTCAGCGAGTTCCTTGTCCTCGTTGATTCGCTCAAAATCTTGATCCCTTTGTTTTATCCTCGTTTCTTCCTTTCTTGCTTTGTTCCCAATCTGTAGGAAAACGTTCACGTGAAATTGTCGCGGCTGTTGAACGACCTACATCAACCTCCTAGTGCTTTATCTTTCCGCTGTGAAGAACCAGAGGACTAGAGTTTAGTAGAGGTAGTATAAACACGTCACTAATTAAAGAAAAATTGCCCTGAGGTTATTGGAAAGCAATCCCAACACTCTGTCCCGCGCGCTGACAACCGGGGTTCATACTTGACTTGCACTAGAATGGGGGTTCTGGTTCTGGTTCTGGTAGAAAACAATTACTAAATCTCCGCCCTAAAACACTTAACTTGAAATGTTCCACCTAGCAGACCTGAATGTGGCCTCATTTGTTTTCCAAGCAATAACTGCTTTAGTGGTTATGAATTTTTAAAGCGAGCTCTAAACAGATTACCAGTTGATTGGCTTCTTATGAAAGTTGATTGGTATCACTGGTTGATTGGGTCAGTGATCGATCAATTATCCCGCCGAGATTGCAAGCGGCTTAATTTATACACTCCAATCTGCTCTGTTATTTGCTCCATTACTGAAGAGAGCATAGAGTGGTTGTTCTCTGATATGCTGTACTAATAACTGCACTAAATGAATGCTGTAAAAAGCTTATATAGTTAGATATAATCAGAAAAACGTTTTAAAATGTACAATGCAAATGATTCCTTTTTTTAAATAAATAATTTTAAAACCATGGTATGTTATTTCAGACCAGCAATATTTACCAAATATCTCTCTACAATTTTGGCGGAATCGAGGGAGGGGAAGAGCATATATTATATATGATATATCATATGTGTATTGATATTCGTTTGAAGTGAAGCCACGTCTGAATTCTGAATCTCATTTTAACCAACAATTGTAGTTAGTACATGAAAAGACCACAACACACGTTAGACATTGGAGGACACAAAAGGTTTTTTTTGTCTCTGCCTCCAAACGTGTGAAACCTGCCCAACCCGCTGATAATGTTTTGTGCCTCCAGAAGAATTGTCTACAAATAATATATATAGCCCCAACCGCGCAATGTTTTAGCCAGTATGCGGAAGTGTACAAGTACTTTTTAGGAACATAGATAACCGACATTTTGGTTGCATAGGTACAAAAACGTCTCAAAGCGAATCGTGCAACACTGGATAGACAGCAAGCAGAAATATCATGGAGCAAAGCAGATATAAACTGACTAGGATATTTTTTTTCATATCCGTTTGCACTTTGATTTGTTTTGCAATCTCTGTCTACAAGCCGGAGTTCTAACAACTTCTTTTGAGTGTCATTGTCAACGGCGCAAAGATGTTGAACGTCCGAGCAGCACGTAGTTTCCTACACCAGGTCACGTGAAGTTGTACTACAGTTTTACCTGCTGACATCAGTGTGTGAAAACCCTCGACCAATCATATTAGCCTCGTGAACTCTCTGTTTAATAATCCTTCATGATGCGTAGTCGCAATCCGGGTAAATACGTATGGCTCGCGCACGCTTTCTTTCCTCCTTTTTCCAGGGTGCTATGCAGCCCATATTCCAAACCTCAGATGAACTAAGGCTAGGAAAAGCAAGATACGAGTTTGGACAATCGTACAAGTGTTGGCGCCAGATAGTCTAATCGTCTAGCGCATAGCAGTGCAGTTTCCTGGTGCATTGTTTTTTGTTTTTCAGAAACAATCTTTACTGACTACACTATCATCAAAGGTTCGCCAAAGTTTAAGCGACAAGCATCAGAAGTTTCAAGGCATTATGAAATGTTTTGTCTGAATGACAAAAGATTCGGCCATTTTAAGAAGCGTTTCGTAAGCGCGTCGTGCAAACAACAGTAGATAGGAAAGAAACCTAAAACCTAAATACTTGCTGCAATTAGCATGGTAGTAATTACTTTGTAAGGACATAAATATAATGAAATTAAATGGACAACCTAAGTAACGTAGGAAGTGACAGACTTCACCTTAATCTGTGCATTGTATTTTAACTCAAGGCAACTGGGATGTTTCCCAATTTACTTGGAAAACGCGAAAAGGTCCCCGAAATGTTTAAATGACAAGAAAGAAGTTATAAAGGAACCAGAAACTTCCAGGAGACTAGACGAATATGTAATGTTTAAACGATACAGACAGTTGATCATGATAACCTAAAATGAAACATAAATTCTAGCATTTGTGAATGGGTATACCTTATTCAAAAACTTCCTGATCTCAGCCGGACGATTTCTCTAGTATTCTTCACGTTTTGGTCCACATATGTGAGCTAGTTTCTTTGCAAAAGAGCAAATTCCCTTGAGACGATTTATTAACGGGCAGAGACTCTTATACGAGCCTTGGCTCTAATGGAGAATTCCTTCAATTAATTAAACTAAATCCTTCCTGATACCACCACTAGGCAAATAATCCAAGAGTTATGGTCCTGAAGTGTGAACGTTTAGCAAATAATGTCAACACATTTAATTTAAAATTTCCTGGAAAGCTTGATATTCAAATTACTTAAATAACAGATAAATACGCATTTGTTTGGTAGTATTTTTCTTTTTTTTCTTCAAAAATATCTGCAATGGAAATTTTAATGTGTAATTTTGTAGCTTTCGTTGCCGTCTACAGTAGTTTGGTTTTCCTTATAAACTTTCCTAAAAATATTCTAAGGCGCAGAAAATTTCATAACTGTCGCAATGAATGAGTATACATAATTATCCATCACATGATTTCAAATTATGCTAAAATGAAATGTGCTTGGTGCAGTTGTACTCCAAAGGGAATCACGTTGAAACGGATGAGATTCGTATTCATTCTACCCTAAACTACAGCTTGGTGGTTGATTTGTACAAAGCTTGCTCTGTGTCAGTTGTATGCGATGCTCTCAATAACTATTTGCCAGATTATTAAAAACAAACAGGGAGCTCCGATCTTATTGTCCTGCTTGTGTTTTAAGTTAAGATTTTTTGTTGTTGTTTTTAGTTTATATTCTTTTCGCTGTATTTACTTTTTTCCTTGTGACCCGTTGACACCTTAAATACTGTATACATACTAAATTGAATTGAGCTCATAACCGTAAATGATCAACTTTCATCTGGGAAACCCTCTTGGTGATTTTCCATTACACACAAAGCTAGTGTCAGGGCCAACGCATCATGTAAGGTTTTTTATCTAGGCTAATAAACCTTCCTTAGACTTCGCTTGGTTTCGTTTGGAACAAATATATTTTTTCTTTTCCTTTTTCATGATTCCGCTTTTCCTTAGTTTTTTCAGTTCTTTTTCTTTAGAGCAAGAGAATAAAAAGAAATTCAACTTTTAAACTGAGAAAGAAAGCTAATGCGTAGTTTGGCTTTGAGCGGTAGTCGACATAGAAACCAAAGTAAAGAAACGCTTTGGTTTGGAAAGGAAAGCAAACAAGAGCCGGTCTAAGAGAAAAGTTTTACCTGTGAAGTCGGCTTTTTTCTCCTCCTTTAGCTGGCAGGATATTCAAAATGAAAGTATGGGTTATCTTTTGAAGTTTTCCTTCAGTTTGTTTGATTCTTTCTGGCGGCGGAGAAATGCAAATAGCGGCGACAGGGAACAAACGAATATCCGCGGTACAATAAAGCGACAGGAACAATTCGAAATCAGCGGGGAATCTATGCTTTTCTTTTCAGCTTTTAGACCACCAATGAAACAATCCATAAAAATATAAGCATGTTTTTTAAATATACAAATGTCCGGTTTGCGATAGCCAAAGCCAAAATGATTTCCATTCTTCATTGATTTTCAAAGCAGAATTTTTCTAATCTTTTTGACAACCGGTGATTTTTTTCTTTTTAAGTACAAAGTAGTCAAAGTTTGAAAAGAAAGGGCGTTTTCATTCGACTGATTTGTTCGAGTTCTTGTGATGTTTAAGAATAGTTGGTTATTTCAATAAACAAAATAATTTAGCTGAAACGTTTTGTTTCGAATATAAATTATTTCCCAGCAGTGGTTTTGTTTTTGCCTAAGTCGTGATTAAATATTCAGTGAAATTTCCTCGTTCATTTTATGGTACTCATCCTGAGTGGGCTATGTAATAACCCAATAAAGCTGGAGAATCTCTTATTATCCGACAGGTATTACGTTAATTCTGCCCTTTGTGAGATTGGATGGGAATAGTAAATGGAGTAATAAGAATTGGACGCAGAAAAATACTTGTGCGTTATGGTAGTGTAATATATATCATCCATATAATACTGTGTGAAAATTTGGAAAGCATTGGTTTGGGATGAACTTGAAGTTGTGTGACCCCCAGGTGACGTGAAAAGATAATTGCGTGACTAAACAGGTGTAGGCAAGTTGTATGGCAATTCTGCATAAAGCCAAACGCCCTATTTTTTTTGGCATAAAAATGAAAAAGTGTTATCTCAGCGTTGCTTCCTGAGTTATCACTATCCGTTAATAAATCTAATTAGTGTTACTTTTACGGGGTACTATGTTTCACGCGTACCGATTGTGTTGCTTGGGCGTGACTTAATCCAATTTTCACATTTGTTAATACACCGTTTAGAAGAACAAGCTAAAGATTTTCGTGAATAATTAGACGGAAGTAGTTTTCTGTTCTTCTCTTTCTTTTTTCACTATTATGAGTAACGCGTTCAGTTATTTTAGTAACCATATTTAGTACTTTTTCTTCGATCCTTCGAAGTGCCTATCTTGAAAACAATGTTCGAAAATTGGTGCTATCAAAAGATTCTTTTTGCAACGATGTCCTATATTTTTTATAGTGATTACCAGCGACACGACTGAAGCAGTTCCTTACTAAAACAAACGACCTCTGATAATTAATGTTTTTTTCTCCCAATTGATCATGCCAATAGATTGTGCATTGTCCTTGTGAGACAATTGGCTAAAGGAGCTATGTTGAGTGTTCTTTGACCTGATCTTCTACATTTGTCAGCACTTAAAGATGAGCTAGAAAATCTTCCTAAATCTTCCCTTTGAAATAAATATCCCACCTCGCATAACATCGCTTCTGTCGTAATATAACAGAATTGTCAGAATAAATGTTCATTTGGTATCTCTGAACATCAACCAATAGCCTGCTCCAGCATGTACAAGAGTTACACTTAGTCCTTGTTGAGTGCTGGATAACTTTTCTATTACATAGTCTCTTTGCAGAGCAAAACAACCTTGACGCGTTGTACGTCGGAAATATCTACGACAAAGAGCTATGGAATTCATCTTTTTTAAATATGACATTGTGTGAATCATTCAAAACATTAAAAATACCATACCACCTTCAGTGGGCTTCCCACAGATGTCTAAACCGTGGAGTAGCTGAAAATGTCCATTTTGTTCACTTATGGTTTACGGTTACGTGTTAAACATTTATCTTTAGAGCGACCAGTTAACTGAGAAGACGGATTGTAAAAGCGAACATTTCAAGTTTTAATGACGAAAAGCTTAATAGCAGAAGCAAACCAAAGTAAACAAACATAATAAAGTTACTAGAATGAGAGTTATCTAGTCTTACCTTTCTAATGGACTTTGTGTTGCCGTTAAATAGATTCCATCGTGGTGGCACGGATCTGAGCCCGACTGTGTGTTTACTCCAATATCGCTAGCTTTGTTATATTAGATGCCAATGAACAAGCTCTATCAGTCAACAATAAAAAAGATACCCTCAACAAGTGCATAATCCTCTCTTAGCAGATGAAAAACACTTGTCTCGAAAGATCCCGTCAACCTAATGCAGCGAGGTCTCCCTTATTTTCGCGCCTAAAACAGACGGATTTCCAATACGATCGCATATTGTGTTCTATTCGTGGACATAGCTCGACCACATATTCCTTTCTGGTGTAATTGCACATGTCAATTCGAGTAATCCCATGAAAGGCCCATTTGGGTCAACAATCCGGTGGGAGTGATGGGCCTATTTTACGCTAAGTGCCCTTGCCACGTTTTATTGACCCAGTAAGCTTGTATTGATGCATACCTCCCGTGCCAGAGTATTAATAGTACACAATATTGGAGGCTAGGCCTCAAACGGATCAAACTACTTCCGGTTGATGTACAGTAACCAAATTACTTCATAATAAAGTAAATTTGACTGCGTGATTACTATGTCTTGTTTACTAATGAAGATTGGCGTAGAGCCATCGAGAAGTCATCTTCGGCGTGACGGGCGGGGCGTTTTTGACAACACGAAAGTGATCGCCAATACTAAACGCCAATACTAAAGGTAATCAAAGCAATAACCACCAGGCGTCAGTTTGTTAAAGGTCACGAGTACTACCTTGGAACCGGCAACTGACAATTTTTAAGGTCTAAAGAAATGTGAGCAAGACCTGAACTTACTGGAGGAGTGAAGTAATCTGGTTGGATCAATAACACGCAGCTAACAACCAATAAGATTTGAATGCTGTATGAGAGACTATAATCATGGCTAAATACTGGCCACACAGATAAAGTAAAAGAGGCGTTCTCTGCACGACAAACACCTAATATTATATTTAGGGCAGGAATACATTGTACCTTTGAGGGCTAAAAAGTTGGGTCGGTGGGTTAAAACATTCCCATGCAGGATGGGTGCTATGATAGGTTACCAACTGTACATTGTTCAACAGGGAATCTTCAGTGGATGTTGAATTATTTTTAACCCATATTAGCAGTGACAAAAATATTACTAGGAAAGATTTCGCCCCATGTAAGGGCATCCGGCCTCCGGCCGTCAGTTTGTTAAAGGTCACGAGTACTACCTTGGAACCGGCAACTGACAATTTTAAGGTCTAAAGAAATGTGAGCAAGACCTGAACTTACTGGAGGAGTGAAGTAATCTGGTTGGATCAATAACACGCAGCTAACAACCAATAAGATTTGAATGCTGTATGAGAGACTATAATCATGGCTAAATACTGGCCACACAGATAAAGTAAAAGAGGCGTTCTCTGCACGACAAACACCTAATATTATATTAGGGCAGGAATACATTGTACCTTTGAGGGCTAAAAAGTTGGGTCGGTGGGTTAAAACATTCCCATGCAGGATGGGTGCTATGATAGGTTACCAACTGTACATTGTTCAACAAGGAATCTCCAGTGGATGTTGAATTATTTTTAAACCCATATTAGCAGTGACAAAAATATTACTAGGGAAGATTTCGCCCCATGTAGGGGCATCCGGCCTCCGGCATCCGCGATTTTTTGGCTTTGCATCCGGCATCCATTGACTAGGCATGCAGCATCCATCGACTAGACATCCAGAATCCAACGATAAGGCATCCAGCCACCAAGCGGCATCCGGCATCCAGCCAAAAGCGGCATCTGGCATCCAGGGGTTAGGCATCCACAAGTGCTCTGGATGCCCTTACATGGGGCGAAAGATTTCAATTATTGATGCCCGGCTGGATACAATTTTGTAAGTGCAGATTGTTTTTACAGTGTTTTATGGCTGGACATCGTCAGTGACTTTTCAAGATCAACTTATTTCAAAATATTTGTCGGGTAAAAACGGTTATTATTTTTTGTAGGTAGCTTCTGGAGACTTTGTACAGGGTCATGTCACAGAGATTACAAAACAATGCTCACCTTCATTGTAGACTCTTCCCCCCCCCCCCAAAAAAAAACCAACAACAACAAGAGGGGCCCTCGTTTTTTGTGGGAGGTTCTACAACGTAGGCTTCAAAACACACACAAACCACACTATGACAAGTTAGATTTTAGTAACTCACTAGGAGTGAAAACCAAAGACTGCCCTGCTCCAAATAAATGGGAATCCATAAAGGCACAGGAATGCCTGCTAGCCATCTGATCACCCGAGTATACCAAGGCACATGAACCTCTCAAATGCTTTCAAATTTTCAAAAAGATCATGAAATCATTAATATAGATCAACCCAAGTACAGGACTTTTTTATTACAGTTTGTGAGTAAGAAGACAAGCCTAAAACTGAAGTTATCATATGCAGATTGATAACCTTTTTGTGTTTCTAACATGTGGACTTAAGCAAGAAAACATGGAATTATGACAAAACTTGTTTTGATATAAAATTGTCAAACAAGATGGAATATTATTCTTTATAACTGAGCTGTATTCTTTACATTGAACTGTAAAGATCAAAAACAATATTCCATCACATATTACAAATACATACACTGATGTAGAAAACAAGATGAAAATGTGGTGCACTGTTTATACACCTATCTCATCTAAAACCTTGCACAGTCACAACCTCTGCCTGTTGTAGATCATGGTAGATCATGGGAGAAACTAAGACAAAAGTACAAAATTTCTTGCAACTGTTGTATTGTAGAATCATTTGGCACAAGCAGGGTGATTAAAAAAATTAGCCTATGTAGCTGGCAGTTTTGTGTGTTAGATAAATGGCTGTCTGAAGAACAATGGTCTGTGAAGAATGGGACTGAAAAAAGTGTCTTTTTTCTAACGGCAGCTACACAGGCTATAAAAAAATAGTGTATAAAATTATGATTCTGTTTTGGTATACCTTTTTGCTCCCTTGACACATCGCCGGCTACAAAAGACAGTTGTAAACAGTGCAATCATTTCTGAAATATGTGTACAGTATATAATGTAAGAGTAGAAAAAACGTATGGTATAGGACCTACTTTACATATAATTTCACTCTAGTCCACCTCAGTGCTGAAGGCCTCATACACATTAGCAGCAAACTCTCCTGTAAACTTCACTTTGAACAAGTCCTGTAGATAGCTGTTGTCTGTCTCACTGAACATGTGGTAGATCTGTCCATTCATGATTGGGATGATTTTAGCCAGCGGTAGACTCATTGTTCCTGGTGTTTCACTATATGATCCAAGATCTGCAAAAGATAAATATATTAATTTATGCACCACCTAAAAGCAGAGCTTCCAGCCGGTTTCTATGACGTCACATCACATGACCACTTTGACCTCTGGCGACCTAGGCAATTTTGCCCAACATTGGTTGTCTTGGCGTCTTCCTCTCACAAGATATGAAGTTTTCAAACTTTGATTAGGTCATTGATGTCACATCATGTGATAAAGTTACAGCTCTCCCCCTGGTAACATTGACAAAATACTCCAAGTATGGTTGTCTTAGCATTTCCCCACCTGATCGTTTTCCTGTCTGTAGTAGAGAAACTACTCCCACACGGCAATAAATCAGTATTAATATGTATTTTTTTATCCACTACATGTTTGTATATTACACTGAAGATTTTTACCGTGTATAAATAAAACGTGTATATAGAAACTGATGGGTTGCCTGTGTGGTGGCACACACACACAAACCGGAATTCTATGAAAATTTTTCCTGCATTTTGAGGGCAAAATAATTGGCATATTCATGTATTCTATTGGTTTAAAATTGAAGTAATAATGAATTTGCCCGTGGTCAGCAGTGAAGTAGACAGTAGTTCAACGCTGGTAAGTTGCTTTCTATAGAAACCCCTGCATACAATGTGGCCACACTTTATCCATGCACCCCAGTTGACTTGTAGTAATCTTTGAACATGAAATAACAGTGTTTAGAGTTGCAATGACAGCACTGATGATAGCACATACTTACCTATTTCCTCTGGTTGAAAAAATGCTCCCATATTGGTCATAACATGTGTGAATGCTGCCTCTAAACACCCTTGCAGCACAGTATTACAGTCATCACTCTCAAGAACGTCAAGTGTCTCTTCTATAAGGTGCAAAAATTCCTGTCCCTCTCCTCCCTCAACATCGGCATCAACCCCCTCAGCATTAACAGCTGCGATGTCATGAGGAACCATGAAATGACAGAAGGGGCGTGTGCTACTCAAGGGTGTGGTGCCCACTTGGGTTGACTTCATAGATGACACTGTTTGCTGAGAGAATTCAAAGGACTGACGGATATGATTGACAAGACGGTGTAATTCAGCATGTGTGAAGTTATCCTTCAAAGACACCTCACTGAGAATATCTGATAAAACAAAATTACAAAAACATTAGTTAAGATACTCTTTCAACAGCTTGAAAGCATGCTCCACCATCAGCAAGATACTTAAGCCCAGTGTAATGTATCAGTCAATTCCAGCGGTGACCATGCCCCCCCCCCCCCGGGCTTTTGGTCATTTCTAAAAATAAAACTGAAAATTCCCCGCCCCCGGGCTAGCAAAAATGCAGAATACCC
This sequence comes from Scolanthus callimorphus, assembly GCA_033964015.1. Taxonomy (NCBI): domain Eukaryota; kingdom Metazoa; phylum Cnidaria; class Anthozoa; order Actiniaria; family Edwardsiidae; genus Scolanthus; species Scolanthus callimorphus. Next base: position 25,499,871 of record CM066916.1, on the reverse strand, counting down.
CACGGCGGGGAACACAAAAAGCGGAAAAATGCCCCACCCCCGGGACGAGAAAAAGACGGTAATTCTGCGTGACAAAGCTTCACAACAAAAACTTCAACTCCATTTATACTGTCCGAGCATTTACAATTCGTTTTTAAATGTACTTTAGTTTTCTCGTCTTTGAACGAGTTCTCATTTCATTGAAAGTGAGACAAAATATAAATAAAGAAACCATTCCTAGGCCATTCGCGGTTGTAGCCATTTAGCTGCATCTCTCAATGCGAAATTTACCTTTTTCTCTATAGAAGACGTTAACTGTGAAATGTGCAAATGTGTCAGTCTCCAAACGTGGTGTATACGGGCCATGCTCTGCATTACATTTTATGTGGCATTATTTTCTGTAACTGGGTTGTAGTTCGCAAAACCTGACGCGCTTGAGATGAGAAAACCAAAATTCCCCACCCCCTCCCCCGGGGAAAAACCATTCCCGACCCCGGGGCCAGCAAAATTTTCAAAATTCCCCACCCCAGGGAAGGCACTGGTGTGCAAATGCCCCACGGTGTCCGGGGGGGGGGATGGTCACCGCTGGAATTGACTGATACATAAATGTCAAACTTCGGTCGAACTTCTTCTGTGAACCTTTCCTTTATCAAAGGATCCCGCTTCTTTAGACTTTATAATAGAAAACTTTCTATTGTTTTGTATTGGAATGGCACATTTATGGCACAATGTTTGCCCAGGGAGTCCCTGGTTTGCCATAGGCCTTAGTCTTTTTGGGATAACAAGATAAAATGGTTTGAATAATTGTTGGCCTCTTCATCTGTAATGAACAAAAAAGTATGCCACGAAATGTAACCAAGTGGCATGACCACTTGAGAGGAGAGGGGCTATTCTGCTGTTAAGTTCACTTAATGCACCTATCAATGTTAAGCCGCTGGGGGGGGGGGGGGGGGGGGGGGGTATGTTTACCCATGAGTAAGAAATTTGACTTTTAGTTGAAAATTGTTGCTAGGCTGACCAAAATGATGGAGGGTGATTGGGGTTCTTCAAATGATTTTACAAACCTTCCACTGATCTCTTGATTTCATAAACCATCTTATCTAATCCTTCACTTAGCAAGTATTTCACCAAGGCCAGGTATTTCTTCTGCATGCTTTCTGCCACATGAATCCTCTTCCCATTTCCCATTCCCTCTCCACCACCCAAGCTGTCTAGATACATATAACCTCCAATCACATTTAACTGCACCCTCAAGAACACAAACAATAAACAAGACGAGTAAACAGCCGTGACAGTCCGTGCAAAGCTCAAAGTTTTCAGCGATTCCCAAAGTTCTAGCTTGTTTGGAGGCTTGTCCCTCAATTCGGCAGTAATCTCTTCGGTATTTAGCTTTTCTAGTAGTGTGTCTCGTAAGTTTGGTATCAGCGAGTATAAAGTAATGCTACAAGTTCTTTGGTTGCTCTCGAAATGGTGTTGTTTACGAGCCTGTGCAAGGTATTCTTGTTCTTGTTTTGCCCGCCATTCTTCGAGCCGCCATCTTGCGTACCGACTGGTCACGTAAACTCCCGCGACTACTATTCCTCCTATGATAAACTTTCGCCGATGCCGCCTGAAAAACCCTTTAATGCTGTCCCACATCGTGGAATCTGGATCAAGCGTGCACGAGTTCGCATGGATGGGGTCACTCTCTTGTACTTGCTTGCATGTGGGCTTTCTTGGCTTTCGAACGAACTGGCTTCCGGCTCAAAACATGGTCAGCGGTCACAATTCTACAACAGGAAAACCGCCCAAAAGGCTACCAAAAGGCTTACAATTTCATTTCGCCAGGAGATTTGCACTTCATAATAGCTGTATTCAAACTCATCTGAGACGAGTTTCTCGTCAGAACAAGTTCCTGTCTTATGTCAATTTTACTCAGAAACACTTGCTTGTTATCTGTCTAAACTTTCTTCTTCAAAAAATTGTTTTCGCTTGATCACAGAAGAACAGGGAACCATATTCAAGGTATAAGCACGTCGCTTTCAGAGCGGAAATTTAGTTCTAGATTCATGGGGAAGAACGCTGTACCAATTGGATCGCGGACGGGCTCGTTGCTCGTAGCAACGCTCTCAGCTGATTTGATGTCCCCTCGGGAAAGAATAGCGATTGTTTTAGAACCAATGAAAAAAGCCCTAGAAAGCAGAGAATGACACTGAGAGGACGGAAACATGGCGGACATGGTTGGAGCTTGTGAAGTTTATCGAAAACACGACGAAAATCGATGCAATACTCGAGATTTGGGACTTCGATGTGGAACCTATATTTTTACCCGGGAATCGAACGAGCTTCTAGTCGCTCTGGAATGTGTAATTTCTTGCAAAGCACGAAGTTTTCACAGCATTTTAGCTACTACAGAAGCAACAAACTATGGCTAAACAACAAGAATCGATGGGAAGTGTTACTGGAGGAATTCGCTGAAGCGATCTAACTACTTCCAAGTTGGAGCATTCGGATGGCAACCCGATCGCCATTTTAATGTGATGTGTTTCTTTCTCGTCACGAGAGGCTGTTTTCTAGCACGTTTAGGCACTACACGGGGTAGTTAAACATGCCTTCTAACAGTATAAAGGCAGGGATAACCTGATACAGGTAAGTTAGCTTTTTTAATATACTCGAACAAGTGAATTTTGCTCTTTACACTGTAAAAGTGCACAAAGAAGTAATTGCGACTTGCTAATCGTACACAAAATATTTAAGCTTATCTGCTCAAAAACCGAAATTTATTGTTGTTGTTGTTTCCTTTTCAGATTTATTAACTTAATTATTTGCTGCATGCTTTGAAGAAATAAAAGTCTCCCTGCATTACCACGGGTGTACAACCGGGTAGTGCTCTTCAAGGATGTTTTTCTGGTGAACATGGCCTTCTGATGTGGACTAGCTCGTGGGCTACTAGTCTGGAAATGTCTGCTCCTCAATCAAATGAGACAAAATTTGCAACTATAAACAGATAAATGTGATTTAATGTGGCATTTATGTTGTATGTGAAGTGAAGCATTTTACCATGGTGTAAGACCAAGAATGATTTGCATTACATTATCCAGCTATCATGAGGGTGGGAGGAAGGGTATGACTAAAAAACACAACACATGTTCTAGTCTACAGCAGTATGTTATGCAAAAAAAGGAGAGCGATAGAGAGTAGACTGCTTGCAGCCCCTTCTTTGGCGAACGTCCGTAAATCGACAATAAAGATAAAGTCCTAGTCCTACATTGTAGTTTGTTTGCGCGCTCGTATTTCCAGCTCACGAGAGAGTCTAGGTGTCGGGTAACAAGCAGCGCCACGGGGGAGAAAGCGCCTAAAGAAGGGACTGCGGACATTCCTTTCAAAAAGAGAATTTGTCAGTGGAATTTCAGCTGAAATATCTGATTGGCTGAGTGCGCCATTTCATGCTGATTGTCTGTCAGCGGTACACAATCTGTCAGCGGTAGAGCAATAAACACTTGAGGTGGATTTTAGGCGAATAATCACTAACCACACTGACCTTTAGACTTGTTTACGCAATGACAGCGATCTCGAGTACTTTACGCGAATGTGTGACAGAATTCGCTAAAGGTAGAGCAGCTAAAGGCAGTTTATTACGAGTCTGCTCGAGGGACAAGACGTGTTAGCCGTTTGCCTACGGGCTTTGGTAAGAGCTATATATATCAGCTCTATTTATGCGGTGCACGAAACCTGATAAAGAAGTTCCACTGATATTTGTTATTTCTCCGCTGAAATCGATAGTGTGACTGATCAGCTAAATGACTTAGAAGATGTAGGCGCTACTGGCATGCAGGGTACTACGTCATGAAGATATATTCGACCAACTAGCTATACATTTCGCGGGAAGCTCTATAAGTCATCGCTTGCCTTCGAAAACACAACAGTGAAATCCGACATGCCGGCTTTAATATGAAACTAGGATCGCATCTGGTTTTCATATAAAAATGATTGACAGATTTGACACTTATGTGTCATCGGTCTATTCAGCGTTCAGGGTGAGAATGATTTTGTGACAGCACAAAACTCTCTTTTTTGAAAGGAATGTCCGCAGTCTCTTCTTTTGGCGCTATCTCGCGCCTTCGGCGCTCGCTCGTGCCTTCGGCACTCACAGACTCTCCCTTTCCCTTTTCTCTCGATTTACGGACGTTCGCCAAAGAAGAGACTGCAAGCAGTCTAGATAGAGAGGGTTTGACTTATTTTATATGCATGCAAAATTTACTTCTTTGTCTTACAAAAACTCAAATTCCAGGAAACCTGTCCTGTGATAGCAAATAAACCACAAGTTTGAGTCTACGGGAATGATTAAAATGAGACAAGGTGCAAACCTTGATCTTATTATGTGATCACATACCTAGTTCTTGTATTTCTTCATTTATTACTTTTGCAACATTGTATTTAAAGTGGACCTTGCCAGACAATGAGAACAGATTGGAATA